>CM069450.1:13951723-14377497 GCA_035610835.1 Ophiura sarsii | reverse complement strand
CCAGCTTACTACGTCGTTCCTTCCCATTTATAAATCCAGGTTACACGCGGCTACTGATTATGACATGATAGATTGTCTGAATACCGTCTGGAAAAGATGCTATTTGTAGATGGGTTCTTTTTGTTGCTTATCATGCCCCTGGCAAACCGGTGCACATGAGAGTGCTGCTTATAAAGCGAGCGTCCATTCAGTATAGAGGACAAGGACTGTTGGGTTGCCAAGTGCTCAATATTCTGTCTGCATGTTGTGACAAGAGTTGCGCGCCAACTTGAAATATCATATTTTTAACATTTGACTAGATAAAAGATGAAAATCGATCAAATCATAATTCAATACAGGAGTAAACTGATAGCGCCAAGGGGCCAACTCATTATTAAATGTCTAAGTATCCCCGCAATACTGAGCAGGAAAATGCAAATGCAAATGTCACCCTCTGAGTAAGGATCCAATTTCCAATTTGGTCAATATATTTGGCGGGAATTGACTTTTTCGGATGAATGCAAGAGACAGAATCATTTTTGAGGTGTATCAGTTGCCAGCTTCTTGTTAGTATTGTTTTTTACCTGATGAGTAAAGAAACTAGGATTAACAGACGGTAGTTTTCAATGGTAGTTTCGAAATTAATATTTTTATGTGCACGTAGGTTCTGTTCATTTTTGATATGTTGACCCATATACTTTGCGTGGTGGATATGTCTACAATCTGGAGCTGGCCAATAGTACATGTTAATAGCGTCGGCCAGCGACTACGAAAGATTACATTTAATAGTATTATTTGTTATGGTCTAAGCTCACTGTATATGTAGTTTGAAAATATGATTTTATTTCAAGTCACACATCTCATTGTTTCGCACAGATTGATGCTACTTTAATCTCAATTAATTTTTCTGCATCTCAATTCTGATTTGAAAAGTAATAAAAGATTTGGATGATTCCCATATCTAAATTTACTTATAGACAATTTCGCTATCATAATTATGCTAGTTATAAAATCTCTCTGTGTTTTGACTTTACATTGCTGAAACCCCAAAAGAACATCAAAATGTGTTAAATCTTTTTAGAGAAAAAGAAAAAAGTGTTCTACATAATCCTTTTTATTACATATATCACATACGTCATTATTTTCTATTTTCATTTTATGCAGAAGGATTTTAGTGGAATAGAGAATACTAGTGATTTTCCAATTAAATGATATCTGTCTGCCCTCTGTTGTAGATGGAATATTATTCCATATTTTATTCCAATTAAAAGAAAAGTTTGGATATTTTCTCTGCCATAAATTTTGGCATATTGAAATCCCAGAAACTTTTTTCATCAGTTCTTTTTAAAAAACGTTATACTGTTTGCACGATATATGGGCGTGATAAAACTGTAATATTGGGAACAACATAAGCAAACCCGGGACTTTCGATCACAGCACATTTTTTCTGCTACTTTACAGTAGTGTTGGCCAAATATGAGCTAGAAAATCAATTTGAAACAACATTTAGAGCCACAAACAAAAAAAGGTATAATTACTGTGGAAACACCCATGTATTAGAAAGTTTTACTGCACGGAGTAACGCTTTTTTGTTACCTGATGGCATAAGACATACCTTGCAACAAAACTGTTACTCTGCTGAGTAACGTTTCAAGAAATATTGCACTAAACTTCTAATTTTGCAAAAACTGGCCCTTCACCAGAAATAGTTATATTGGTGATCTAGATTGTTGGTTTATCTTTAGTGTCAAATGCAATTTCGTGACATTCAATGTGATTAGGTAATTTAGATTCAAATTTATAAGATAACGATGACTGTGTTGACTTTTTGACATGTTTGAATCACATACATAATAAACCAAATGATCCCCTTTCACTAAAATATATAATTATAATCGTCAATGTAATGAACTATTCAGGATAATGTGTGTTTCAAACCAAATACAAAACGTGATGTATTAATGAGAAAAATGTCTAAAAAGTGAATCGTTTGATAATTCACTGTTTTGCTGTCTATTACGCATTAATTATAAGCTATTTATTTGGTCTCAAAAATCACACACCGTGCATGGTGTGGGATTTTTCGTGTAGCTCGATTAAACACTAAGGTATAATGTACATTTTCCAACAACTGGTTCACCACGTAGTACAAATTACGTAAATAATGTCTCGTGCTTCTTGTTTGATATTTTAATCTTAAAAAGCTATTTTAGTTCTACGAGTTCTTAGAAATGTAATTATAAAAGGGTTTGTTCGAAAAAATGAATTAAATATTATCACACGATTCTTACCGTGTCGGATCAGAGGCGGATAATAAGTCCGGACTTTAGTATATGTTTATTTGACTACCTATAACAAATAAGTAGAGGTACTTTTGACTTTTGGTACTTTTTTATGCTTAATATAATATTCAAATTTCATCGACAAAAACGTGTGCATTAAGACAAATATAGTTATCTAACATAAGTAAGCCGATCTTCACACATTAAATCTAGGGAGGGTGTATCAGTGTTAAACTACCTCTATGTTCGCATTCCGGGGAAATGTAGGTTTAGATGACACATTGTGCGTTGATACCGGGATACGCGTGTCGTCACTTACTCTAGTGGACGCGTGAAAATAAACACTTCAGATCAGAACTAAACCTGAAATCGGATGCTTTTAAGGACTCAAACATGTCTTATGGGTATATGCAAAAGCTTCCGTGCCTTTAGGGGATATAAATAAACCACCATTCCGCTGGCCTTTTTATCAATTTCTTGAGCTGCTGGATTTTCTTAGTGATTAGCAAGGTTAGGGAGGTTTCTGAAATACCATAGAGGGGCTGCAATAGTTTGAAATGACGCTGAAGTAATCGGTTTAGTTCGATCAATTTTTTTTAAAAACCGAGTCAAAGGTATAAATACAATTACAGTGGTTAAATACCCATTCTGTGCATTCTGTGCATTCTGTGTTCCAAATCAAATTCTATTTAGATCTGCATACAAACGCGGGCATTCTGTTGGAAGTCTGAAGTGGTAATCAAAACCAAAATGTCGTGTTTCGCGCGCATCCTTTGAACAATAGCTAAGCTATTGTTGATAAAAAAGAGAGCTACCATTTTCTTGAGTGGTGTTCACAAATATACTTGGGGTCAGTTTTAAATCATATAACAGGAGGTTCAAATTACCCTATACCGTCTAAAAATTATGCTCGCAACTTTCGCTATTAGGTGTCAGGTAGGTGGACAAATTATAATTTATCATCATGGGGTTGTCACAATATTTAGCGATATTCTTAGTTTTGACGTCACTCCGAAGAAACTAACAGTCCCCTAAGTTAAGTTATCACTTCTAGCCCATTATCGGAGTTAAAAATGGGTTACAAAAATTGTTCTGCCGGCATAAATCGTTATCAATCAAACAAATTAAATGCTTTCTATCATGGTCACGATTGTAGGAAAATGCTTGTAATATACTGCGTCGTCAATCATTAGTCGTATATAGGGAAGAGAAAAGAATGTCGCCCCTATTCTCAAGTCCCCGCAAAAAGACCTCGACGAGGTATCTTATGAACACTCCCCAATGTATAGATGCGAGGCACTTTATCAAACAAGAATATTCGTGTAGAGGTTAAATAAATGGATTCTTACTGTGAATATATGGGTGACCTGCATATATATCGGATATCATCATGGCTTTTAGTGTATTATATTAGCCTTTGTAATATGATCGCCATTATGTACATTTCTTCTGTATTCCGTCCGCATTTCATACACAAATATCCAAGCATTTTACTAAAGCCATTGAGTGTACTTTACGTACAGACATAAGCATGCATATCGCCAGGTTTGCAAATCGACAGAGTAAGCGATTACATGTTTATGCAAAAGCAAAGGAAAACGATCCGAATCTTTTATAAGAACTGTCTGTCGCAGCCTCAGCTCAGTGTCATGCTCTGGAGGCGTAGTTTACGGCATGGGTAGATTGAGTGTTACTTGTACACCATGGGAACGAATGTGTGGATCATGACAAGTTTAAAGGCGTTTCACCCTTTTTCTATAGAGCTATATTATAAATGCATCAGGTAGTCACAATTCCGCCAATCAGGTTGCAAAGTGTATCATATACACTCGTCCAAAGAAGTTCCTCGCCACTCATTGAAGTTCAAATATTTCACATAAATATTTAATATAAATTAAACAATTGCATGTCAAAATAAGCAGACAATAATTCTCTATCATGTCTGTATGATATTTAGATGTACGCTTCATGCATGGCTGAACACATTCATTAAGCAATGGTAACGTTCATATTGTGTTCAATCATTCACATTAACATTTGAATGGAGGGATTATCCAATTGTTTGCAATCTTCTTCCACAGACCTTGCCATTGTCAAGTGAATGGGATCTGCCATGCATGAGTGATCATGTCTAAATTCCATGTTAAGCTGTTAGAGGATTACTTTCTGCTTATTTTGATATACAATTATATATATTCTATTAAATATTAATTTGAAATATTTGGACTTTACTAAGTGGCAAGGAACTTCTTTGGACGAGTGTATAATGGTGATTTCACTATTTATATTTCATTTACAATTTTCTTTTAAATAATTATATATTTAACATAGATATATTCCGTCAGTAGAAACTGGTTACGGCTATAAACTGATTTCCACCATATAAACATGGGTCAGTCATTACTGGTTACTGCTAGTAAGCATGATACTGGTTACTGCTAATACGCATATGATACTGGTTACTGCTAACAGTCATATTATATGATACTGGTTACTGCTAGTAAGTTTAAGATACTGGTTACTGCTAGTAAGCATATGATATTGGTTACTGCTAGTAAGCATATGATACTGGTTACTGCTAGCAAGCATGATATTGGTTACTGCTATTAAGCATATGATATTGGTTACTGCTAGTAAGCATATGATACTGGTTACTGCTAGTAAGCATATGATACTGGTTACTGCTAACAGTCATATTATATGATACTGGTTACTGCTAGTAAGTTTAAGATACTGGTTACTGCTAGTAAGCATATGATATTGGTTACTGCTAGTAAGCATATGATACTGGTTACTGCTAGTAAGCATATGATACTGGTTACTGCTAGTAAGCATATGATATTGGTTACTGCTAGTAAGTTTAAGATACTGGTTACTGCTAGTAAGCATATGATATTGTTTACTGCTAGTAAGCATATGATACTGGTTACTGCTAGCAGGCATATTATATGATACTGGTTACTGCTAGTAAGCGTATGATACTGATTACTGCTAGTAAGCATATGATGCTGGTTACTGCTAGTAAGCATATGATACTGGTTACTGCTAGTAAGCATATGATACAAGTTACTGCCAGCAAGCGTATGATACTGGTTACTGCAAGTAAGCATATGATACTGGTTACTGATAGTAAGCATATGATATTGGTTACTGATAGTAAGCATATGATACTGGTTACTGATAGTAAGCATATGATACTGGTTGCTAGCAAGCATATGATACATGTTTATGCAAAAGCAAAGGAAAACGATCCGAATCTTTTATAAGAACTGTCTGTCGCAGCCTCAGCTCAGTGTCATGCTCCGGAGGCGTAGTTTACGGCATGGGTAGATTGAGTGATACTTGTACACCATGGGAACGAATGCATGGATCATGACAAGTTTAATGGCGTTTCACCCTTTTTTTTTATAGAGCTATATTATAAATGCATCAGGTAGTCACGATTCCGCCAATCAGGTTGCAAAGTGTATCATATATATAGTGATTTCATTATTTATATTTCATTCACAATTTCTTTTAAAATAATTATATATTTAACATGGATATATTCCGTCAGTAGAAACTGGTTACGGCTATAAACTGATTTCCACCATATAAACATGGGTCAGTCATTACTGGTTACTGCTAGTAAGCATGATACTGGTTACTGCTAATACGCATATGATACTGGTTACTGCTAACAGTCATATTATATGATACTGGTTACTGCTAGTAAGTTTAAGATACTGGTTACTGCTAGTAAGCATATGATATTGGTTACTGCTAGTAAGCATATGATACTGGTTACTGCTAGCAAGCATGATATTGGTTACTGCTATTAAGGATATGATATTGGTTACTGCTAGTAAGCATATGATACTGGTTACTGCTAGTAAGCATATGATACTGGTTACTGCTAACAGTCATATTATATGATACTGGTTACTGCTAGTAAGTTTAAGATACTGGTTACTGCTAGTAAGCATATGATATTGGTTACTGCTAGTAAGCATATGATACTGGTTACTGCTAGCAAGCATGATATTGGTTACTGCTATTAAGCATATGATATTGGTTACTGCTAGTAAGCATATGATACTGGTTACTGCTAGTAAGCATATGATACTGGTTACTGCTAGCAAGCATGATATTGGTTACTGCTATTAAGCATAGGATACTGGTTACTGATAGTAAGCATATGATATTGGTTACTGCTTGTAAGCATATGATATTGGTTACTGCTAGTAAGCATATTATATGATACTGGTTACTGCTAGTAAGCGTATGATACTGGGTACTGCTAGTAAGCATATGAAACTGGTTACTGCTAGTAAGCGTATAATGCTGGTTACTGCTAGTAAGCATATGATACTGGTTACTGCTAGTAAGCATATGATACAAGTTACTGCTAGGTAAGCATATGATACTGGTTGCTAGCAAGCATATGATACTGGTTACTGCTAGTAAAGCATAAGATATGGGTTACTGCTAGTAGCATGTGATATTGGTAACTGCTAGTAAGCATTTGATACTGGTTACTGCTAGTACGCATGATACGGGTTACTGCTAGTAAGCATACTGGATACTGCTAGTAAGCATATGATACTGGTTACTGCTAGTAAGTTTAAGATACTGGTTACTGCTAGTAAGCATATGATATTGGTTACTGCTAGTAAGCATATGATACTGGTTACTGCTAGTAAGCATTATGATACTGGTGCTGCCTGAATTGGGTGAAAAAAGCCCCTCATGAAATAATATTGATATTTAAATCGAGTTTATCGGTTTCAGGCTGTCTGAATCAACAGACTGTCTTCATGAGATGAAAATATACACGAACCACCTGTGCAAATATGTCACGACAGTTTTTAGACTGTTTTGAATTCTTGAACAAATAATACTGCTGCTAGATAAAATGACATTTTCGAGCAAATAATGGTGAAACGTTGACGATGCAATAACACGTATAAAGCTATCTGTTACCGCTTCAGACGTTGCAAAATACGACAAACATTGGCTTTGATTTCAAAGATAAAATTTTGAAATAACAGATTGCTTTATCGTGATAGCAGATACGAATCTTGCCAATCGATAACTTTAGTTTTTAAGGCCATGATAACAAAACCAATAATATTGTATTTAAGCCCATAATCCCACTAAAAAAATAAAATTATATTTATAAATCTTGTGAAATATAAGATTTTTTAAAACATTGGTTATAAACATTTATTTTTGTCGAAGTTTATCAAGATGTTTAGACCATTTCATGGTTAATCTCGATTCCAGAAAAAAAACAAATAAAAACCAAAACATATTTCGCATTTGGATTTTTAGACCTGTGGGAAATAATATTTTTATTCAAAATAAGATTAGATTACAGTTTGGCTCTATATGCTCTCGAGTGCAATAAAAAGTGTCACGAAAATAATCTAGTTACATTTTAAAACCTTGAGTGACATTACGCCGATATGGGGAATCGGGATATGTAGGATGGACAGCACGTAAAATACAGATTGTCAATTTTCACAAGAGTTTATTTTGAAAAAGTGTACTTTAGGTCCCAGATCGTTCAATACTGATACACAAAAGTTGCCAGTATCGGTCGATACTGGTACGATTTTACTGTTCCTGTATCGAAACTGGAACACCAAATTGTGTCCCAGTATCGAGCGATACTGGAACATCTTTATGTTCCAGTATCGCGCAATAGTGATACACGTGATACCAGTGAGATTTACTGGTACATAATTTTATGTGTGCCAGTATCGGCCGATACTGCAACACTGACTTTGTACCGGTATCGGACGATTCTAGTACAGTCCAGAATCTGGGACCTAAAGTACACTTTTTCTTAATAATGTCGCATTAAAATCAAATGCAACAATACAATGACAAAGGCTCGGTATATCCAGCTTATTTAAAACGTTATAAAAATATTATGAAAAATATCCAAGAAATAGAATTTCCGCCTGCTTAGCTCAGCATGCAGAAGCAGCCTTCAACAAATTCTATTTCCTCGTGGTAGACATCGGCAGCTGCGCATATAGAACTTTACCTGCAACCGTAACGATTTCTAAATACAAACGTAACCTATATTCCTCAGAGGGCACACGATTATTTCAATTCCAGACCCTAAGGCGTGTATTTTGTGCATACAATATGAACCGTACCCCTCATGACGATGTTTTTCTTAGCTGATGACGGCCTAAGGTCATTCGTTGTGACTTTGGTGTGCTCTCGCTCCCCTCGTTCCCTCACCAACTCAAACATCTCACGCTCATTCGGGTGGTTTTTTTCTTGAAATTGGTTATTAGTAGTATTGAATCGGAAGAGGCCTTAAAATATTCAATTTAAGTCGACTTTGCACTTATAGCGAAATGTCAAATGAATATTAGGGGGCAACTAGGCAATAGTAGTGCATTAGCACCGGGTATTATAGTAATACTCGTAGTAGGTATATCTCGGAACAAGGTGTCCCAGAACGCCTATGCGATGCGAAGGGATTTTGTTATTTATGGATTGCTATTAAAGGGATATTATGTGATATTTTCCAGGGAACGCCCTCAATCCTCGAAAAAAATTGAAAGCAGATTTCCTTGCAAATTTACATTTCTGATCATAAATCGTACATACATTCCAAGTTACAGGGTGATACGATTCTTAATTACTTCAAAATCATGCTTTTAGATTGAAAATAAACTGTTGGAGTCTGCGTCGACAACTTATTTTCACTCTAAATTCACTCTAAAACCATGATCTTGAGGTAACTAGGAATCGTATTGCTCTGTAACTTGGAATATATTCATGATTTATGATCCGAAATGTAAATCTGCCAGAAAATCTACTTTCTAAACAAAATCATGAATAGAGGGCCTTTTAGTCTAAAAATCTACTTTCTAAAAAAAAATCATAAATAGAGGGCCTTTAATAGTCCCATCGTCTAGTGCATCCATCGAGGTGTCATTTTGCCAGTTCCTGAAGAAAGAAGTGACAGAATATTTGATAAGAATATTGGAGGAATGTACTAATACCAATAGCAAAATACCCGTGTTTTACTGAAAATTTGAGTGAATCAGGACTTAGCGTGACTCAATGTGTTTTACTAAATTTGTGAGTGAATCAGGACTCAACGTGACTCAACGTGTTTTACTTAAAAATTGAGTGAATCAGGAACGAATTTGTTAAATCTAAAACACCTAAATGTGACTACGCATAATCAAGGAACCATATTATCAGAAAGCATTTCGGGGTTATCATTGGGTCAAATTCAATATCGCCTGTTTGGCAAACGGCTCCTAGGACCATCTAATTCACCCAACATTGGTGGTACCGGTACATGTACGTGGTAATGGTTTAGGTGGTAGTGGTTAAGGTAGTTGTAGTTCTCGACTGACATCACTACCATTATCAACGCCATACCATGGTGAACGCGCCTGGTTCAGTACGTAAATCAGACGTTGAAAAAAAACACCCAATTTAATTCTCATTCTCAGTTCAAATAATCACAATTTCAATCATCTTGCGTTACCTTTATGACACAGATTACATTGCAATTTGAAATTAAATCAAATCAAGCAGAACAGAAATCGGAAGCGCAAACCTTAATTGCAATCTGAAGACGGCATAAAGTATCGTAATCGTAATTGACAGTTTTACACAATGGGGGCACTCCTGTAGATGGGAGCAGCACACATAGCGAGAATGATACATTCACTATGCTATTTTGATAACACCTATTTCTTATTACAGCTCATGTTTAATTTGATGGGTGGTATTATTTTGTCGCGTGGGCTGACTATCGGGATGGGCGCACACGACTATACGCCTGACATGAGAAAACGATTTACCAGATGTGACTTTTAATAACAATTAACTGTGAAGCTCTTATAGCCTTAAAATCCTTGCGTTATTAGTATTGCCTAAAATAACACCTTGCTAACATTTAAGGAGACTGAATTGAATTGTAATTAAAGGTGTGCGACTCAATCAAATTCACTTTTCTTCATCAAAATTGATATTTTTGTTCCATATTGTCGAATTCATTTCACTCCCTTGCAACAATGTTAGTGTTGAGAGATGTTTCGTGTAGATGCTACAAACGAAAATAATATAGTGAATTAGCCAAGCCCTCCTCGTAGGGCCACTATTTAAAAAACAGCCTATCCAGGGGAATTAGGCTTAAATATAGAAACACTGTTGGCCATCCGACAGGTAGGGCGGTTCTCGGGTTGAAAGCGGTTCTCGGGTTGAAAGCGGTTCTCGGGTTGATAGCGGTTCTCGGGTTGATAGCGGTTTTCGGATTGGGAGCAGTTCCTAGGTTCTGATATGATAATCCAATGGTAGGACCAAAGACTTCCCCAGATGCGGAATACTATACCTAAAGTTTATGCACTGATCAATGAAATCAAATTGAAATAAATGTTTGTCTTTTAACTCAGATCGTGCGAAAAGAAGTCGAACCCAAATCGGGCCACCCACCTTTAAAATGACGAGGTGTAATGTTATATTGAAATGGGTAGACAACGCTAATCCAATTGACTTATTTTCCTCTTTTCAATTTATTCATGCATTGACATTTATATATTTCAAATTGGGTTGGGACGGCGAGAGAATACAAGATGTGAAACGATATTGATATCGATCGTTGAGGAGTAAAGTGGATATCTGTGTCCAATTGAATTTAGTTTGTTGACTTATGGAGCGCTATTGATCATAAACAACATCGAAAGTCTTAGATTTCAGATGAAAATAAAATGGAAAAAATAGTATTAGAACTATTTTATGGTCACTCACACAATAGGTCTATAATTAATTTGTCCCAATTAAGCTGAAATGTTTTGCATTAAAATTCGATAGTTGCAACATTCGTTTAAATGAAAACATGTCGACTGAAAATGCATCTTCGTTGGCAACCAATGTGATAAAAGCCTTTACCGCCCTACCGTTTTTTATTATACAATATGGTCAGTGCGATTTACGCGACTTTATGCGTTTCCATTCCCCATTGAACGACAGAGCTATACATTATTGCTATGATTAAGTTCTGCTTCTTTGCTGGTCATTTGTTCTATGCTATATCGCTAGATCATTTTATTACCGTGTAAACTCCCATGGGACTTACGGTCATGTAATTTAAGCCAGTCAGTCTTATCTTGCCGCTTCGTGGATTGTGTTTTATGCACCTACTATTACACATATTAAAACACCGAATAGATGACGCGATCTATTGCCTGGATTTATAACATATGTTATTGCACCATGATAGAGGTCAGTGCGTGGTTTTTTATGGTTTTATAGCTATATTATAATAACGTTTCCTATTTAATATTTCTATGAAGATGTGTGTCTCTATGTGGCCCTTGATTTATATTCATTGAATCTCACTTTTTAATTCGGATTGCAATTTTTTTCGTTCTTATGTGGCACTCAGCGCTATTTGGTAACAACTTGAACTAGACGAACAACAACTCAATAACAATATCACAATCTCAAATGTATTCTCCTTTTTCATTTCACAACTTGTGGAATATTATTTTGAACGATATAAATGTCAAAATAGGAAGAAAAAACCTTGATCTGGAACCTTTAATATTCTAACACTTATCTCCCATCATGGTCCACCTACGCATTTCCTCTCGTCGCATACAGGGTGTCCCAGAATGATTTAAACCATAGTTGAAAAAGTATTAACAATATTAAAGAACATTACAGTCCAAATATAATACCTGCAATATAATTGGGGGAAAGTTTCCTACCGACTCTCTCAGTTTCATCAAACATCTTTATCCGTTCCGATAGGGCATGAGATTATTGAAAATGGGTGAACTTTTTTGTCTCACTTTGAGCCTAAATTATTTCAATTAATGAAACTGGCACACACCAAACTTTAAAACTGCCTTTAAAGAACATATGGTATAAATCACTGGAGCTGAATAATTTCGTCACAACATTTAAATATCGTTTCATAAAACATCGCAAACAGTTGATTAACTTTGCAGTGGAAATCAAAAGAGAGAACACAGCAAATTACCCGCATATCATTTAAATTGAGCTTTGTGCCGAACATGGTCGATGATTTTATGAGATGAGTTACAAAGAGACAATGTTGGTCAAACTTGGAATTTACAACTTTTACAAAAGAGTCCATAACTCGTGTCAGATTTTCAAAATTCCTAAGAAAGCTAAATATATAATATAGTAAAATAAATATGGAGTAAATTTACTTTGTTCTTCTTCCCCGTATATATAACATGATAGGATCATAAGCACTTTAGCAAATCATTCTGCGATACCCTGTACATTCGTCAAGTAGAAAACACGTTTAATTGTTAATACATGTAGATACATGCAATGTTTTCTGTGCATAAATTAACACGTCTACGTGTGTAATAAGGGATCACACCACTAAATAGGGATATGTACAAAAACACTGATATAAAACTCTGTTTTATACCACTTAATTGCCAAATAGGACCTTGTAGAGTGATTTGTTCTTAAATATGATCACATTTTCTGAAGAAAATAGGTAGGTGAGCCTGCTCGATTTTCCAAAATACGCCCATTGAGGTGACTAACTCTCTGACGGGCTTGAAAATGTCGCCGTAATCACCAATGTTTCCAGTAAAAAGCGCAAATTTGAAAGATCTCTCAACATTTATCTAGATGATAATCACAGTTTAAAGTCAGGGTGCATGTAGGTCATGTCCCATTAATCATAATTAATCAAAAATCATAAGCATTTACGCAATTGTATTACTGTCAAGTCTTTTAAAATTGAGGATTTTGTGATGCATACTTTCCGATTCTAGCTTTAAACACCGACTTAAGGGTAGGGGAAACCCTATTTAGTGTAGTGCACCCTTAACAATGTGTTTCGGTATGTTCCACGTCACGAGACCTACTTCAAAAGCTCTACAATCTCCGTAAGACTTGCTTATTCTCCTTAAATCTTACCTAGTCATGATTGACTCATTTCGTCAAGACTAGCTAAGTAGCTGCTCTTGATGATCCGATGGTCAAAGAGCAACGATGATGATATTTGGCATATTTGAGTTCTTCCATATAGACCTGTTTTGGTTTCAATCACTACTTGGTTCCTATGCTTTATCGCGAGCCATTATTTGCAATTAAACGTGTTCATTCTCAACAATACTACCCTATGACATCGCCGCATAATCAATTCGGTTACCAACGTGTATAGTGTACGCTTACCATTATCTGGTTCACCATGCAGCTCAAACAATTTTCATTCAGGGTAACAAAACAATCTTTGACTTCCTTAAACGTGGTCCTTTTGATAATCACTGGATTATGAACTTAAGAAATATAGTATAATTGTCTCAAATCATTCTGACCACAATCTACTATGTATCGAGCATTCCATAGATTGTTGTCATGTTTCAAGCCATTGTTATGGCTATTTATGAGCTACATTGTACTTATTAAAATCCGGATCACCATAAACGGAAAATGTTGATAATGTTTGCACCATCACAGGTCGACGTTTGAGCACAATAACAATACCGGTCAACCCATTAATTTTGCGCCATTTTAAGTTCACCATATTTTATGAAAACCTAACGAAGTTTATAGGAATGCGAATGTAATCAACTGCATACACATAGCCTAAAGAACTAATATAATTTTCAACTCTATTGAGATCGTTTTACCCAAGCTCGTGGATTTACCGATTTTTAAATGACCATTATTTAAAGACAATTCGAAAGGGTTACACAGTGTATCAACCTCATTGTCCATTATGAGCGTCTTATATTACTAGATCCCTTTCGACAAAGTGCAAACTGGCGTTTAATAATTGAGCCGTCAAAACCCCATACCGGAATATGATACCGTTTTATATTTATCACCAGCAGGTTCTCTTAGTATTAACATGAATGAGACAGAAGATTAAATACGGTAAACGCACGTACGGTGGGTAACATCACGGAATGTATAAGGAGAAACAAGGATTCTTTAACAAGATTCCAGTGAAGAGACCCACAGAATGCATACTAAAAGTACAGGAACGTTTTAGAACTTAACAAAATACACCTTACTCAAGAAGACATACCTACATATCGAAATTGACATGTTCAAAAACGTAAGGACGAATTATAGTTTGGCACCCTTATATTAAGCCTAAGGTAGCCGGTGCATGACTGACTACCTAAAGGAGATACATTAAAGCCGTTAATTTTGAATAGTTCATCAAGCACATTTTTTTATTGGCGTAGTTACCTGGTACAAGTTAGCGCCAAAGAAGATGTACCCCATCATGCTTAGCGCCCCTACAGTACCAGCAGGGCTTATCACCAAAACAAACAGTGCCACACATGTGTTCGAGTAAATAACAGCTGGAGGTCGTCTGACCTCTACCATAGTAATACATGGTGCAGATAGAATAAACTTGGCCATTAATATGAAAGAAGTTGAATCCCAACTAAAACTTGCATTTATAAAAAATATAGGGTCTTTAAGAGAATCAAGAGAGGCCTGTATTAAAGACACATCAATCATATTATAACTTGCAACAGGATTTTCTTAAAGACCCTCTTAACAACTTTATAAGCATTTCCTTGCACTGTAATGTCGATGGGAAGGTCATGTGATGAAAGTGAAGCATCCTGGGGTGCATCAAGAAATCTTCTTTGAGTTAGCGCAGTCAAACACAAATACCACTAAATGTACCTATTTTATGGCCAAACAAATCAATATAGTGTAGTTACAAAGTAGTGGGCTCTCTATCTTTGCTGAAGATTGGTTTTGAAGATTTATATTTACAACCGATGTAACTATCAATGTATTGTGAATGAATGTTCTTCTTAGACGTGTTGGTAGTAGACAAAGAGAAGAGAACATTTTAAAACAGGTCTTCACCACTCACGCTTTAACTGTCATTTTCAGACAAACCATAGTCCGTCTTCAGCGGCTGGAAGCTCGTTTGCGACTGGTAGACACGTTGCAAGTCTGATCTCGAGAAAAACGCGATAGAAAATACTTTGAACTTTATCGGCATAAACTCGCTTGATATTAAACGTTTTATAGTAAACAAGAGCAAAGCTAAATATTGTTGAAACTCATTTCACCCAGTGGCGAATCTTCGTCGTGCCTGTTGAAAAGGAGATAATTTCGTCATTTACGACGTATCATATTTAGGTATATATTCGATACGTCAGTTTGTGAAACGGTAATTGTTCATTTTCTATACATTCGACGTTATTGGTTAATTAATTTCTCATTGATTAGGTCACATTCAAGTTTGAGAAATAAGGAGGGTTTGTAGTGCGTGATGTGATAATTTGATAATCAAAATGTCTCCAAAAGTAAAAAATGGTGATACGCCTGTATGTGTTGCGCCCGACGATAATGTAATATAAAAGTTAGCTTGCAGTCTCAACATCCAATCATGAATACACTGATAGAAAACATACCCTTATAATACACACATTATACATCATAAAAGCCATCAGAGATTAAAATATAGACTTGAAATGAGTTCATGTTTGCCGACCTGATTTCTTTCAACAATTCCTACAAAGACGTAGAGTAGATCATACTTATCAGGAATACTGAAACCTATGACCAAAAATGCATCCGTGTGGAAAGTACCATGCTTATAGAAAATGAAAAACTATAATATGTGTGAGTGCACTTCTCATATTCTCGTTTTTTTATTTGAGAAGTGCGATATGGATGAACGTGATGCCGAATACATTGTCTGGAAAATAGATCGAACTTTTCCAATCAAAGTAACTCGGCAAAGTTTTGCAGTCCTTTAACTATTTCAGAAAAACAAAACTCCTAGGGTAATCGAAAGTCCCGGTGTTGATGACGTCTTGGTTATTGGTGCCCAAATTAGCTTAAGTGCATTGTACAACTCTGACTTCATCGACACCGGGATTGTCGATCGCCGCGAATTTTAACAATTGCATGTTGAGAGATGGCAGTTTTTATTCGTGTTTGTCTTAAATATGATATTTTGTTCTATATAATTACGCAATTTTGGCTAGATCATTATTTTTCTAACATATAATGCAAAATGTTTTGCTTGCTAGTCCAACTTTAATGGGTGGTATTCCGGTCAACTGAAAAAAGTTGAATACAAATGAAATCAAACTGGATTCATTTGATTATCTCTTAATTATTTGGATGTGTGTCAAAAAATCGAATATCG
This sequence comes from Ophiura sarsii, assembly GCA_035610835.1. Taxonomy (NCBI): domain Eukaryota; kingdom Metazoa; phylum Echinodermata; class Ophiuroidea; order Amphilepidida; family Ophiuridae; genus Ophiura; species Ophiura sarsii. Next base: position 14,361,084 of record CM069450.1, on the reverse strand, counting down.
AGACTTTGCTTACCTTTTCGGCGAATGAAAACCGTCCATCGCGAGAGTGCTTGAAACATTGTCTGGGAATCAGAACTGATTTGCGGTATAGTGGTGTTCTATATGTAAAAATACAGTGAGAAACTACTTGCGTTTTACCGCATTATTGGTCGTAAAGTTAGGAAAATCAGATTACGGTGGGTTTTTTTTCTTCTTCAAAATAATATATGTATACAAACCCAACGAACTGTAAAAGGTGTATATATTCAATGCAGCACAGTTAATTTCGGATACCGTTATAACATAATATAATTATAACCAATCTTTTCATTCCCCATAATGTTAACATTATGTTTTTATCTGTTATTATATATCTCTTACTCTGAGACTTGTCAGGTTCTTTGCGAGTATTCAGATATCATAGTATTTGCCATATCACTGCAACCATTCCTACAAGTACTCCCGGGGTAAACAGTCAATTTGAAAATAACAAAGTGCTTCCCCCGTTTCATAAAAAACGTAGTTGTGATTTGGCATAAGAGAAAGTGTCGCCATTAAAAATAATAGATATTAAGGCACGGCGCGGGCCACATTTAACCATTTCGATTCAATTTAAAATCTAGACGAGGAACCTGATTCTATTTTTAATGCCCATTTAGTTTCTCGTAATTGGATACTGTCTCGCATTTCTATGGGCGGCCATAAGGGTCAAAATGGTATAAAAGTACGAGAAAGGTGTGGATTTAAGAGAAAGGTGTATAGAAACTGGAGAAAGAGTTAAGAGAATGAACGGTATAAAATCTACAGAAAGGTTTAAAAACAAGAGAAAGGGGTCTAAAATAGAGAAAGGTGTATAACTTAGAGAAAGGGGTATAAATGTTATTCTCTTAATTTTAAACCTTCCTCCAGTTTCTATACACCTTTCTCTTAAATCTGCACCTTTCTCGTACTTTTATATCATTTTGACCCTTATGGCCGCCCATACATTTCACCTAGTCCTCATTTTCTTATACCTATATATATTTCTTTCCTATGTTCTTATATTTAGATCACGTGAACTATTGGATTTGATAATTGATGTCAATTGATTGGAAACATACGGCTCAGCAGGTGTCGAAAGTACGACTAGTCTTGCAGGTAAGACAATGAATTATATGAGAGAAAGAAAAGAGTAATAGCTGCTTCGTGACACTTATAGAATGTAGGATACACAGCACTTAATAAGGGATCACGTCAAAACTCGACCGCGAGGCAACCGCCGGTTACAGCTGGTTCCGCCCGGTTCTCACAAAACGTGTCGTCTGTTATAATGTACACACATAATGAGGTCAAATAGTTACACTCTGGTGAACACGACCGGTTGATAGTGCCTCGTCAAGTAATGGGCTCTCAAGTCTCAGTTGACAACCAGTACAATACAGCTATTGATTTTCGCTGGGGTTAGCTTTTTCAATCTGTTTATAGCTCAATTAACTTTTTAAAATCAATACCGAAAGTCCAAGGGTGCGCTCTTATGACCGCAAAGTAACATATTGAGTCAACCGGCGGTTGTTCAGTGTTGCATGCGTGAATATTCATATACCAGTAAAACAGTTGACCTGAAAGAACCGGGCGGAGCCGAACGTAACCGGCGGTCAACGGGCGGTCGAGTTTTGATGTCTTCCCTAACTGTACTACACACAGTTTTAACCAAGGTGCATGGCGTCCTCTTAACACTTTCCACGCAGCTATTAGTTTTAACATTATGCAAAACAATATTTTCAGAAACCTTTCCCAACTTTCAAAGTCTATATCAAGAATTTCTGAACCAATACTACCCATATCTTCAAAGACCAGCCAAGTAGCTGCTCTTGATGATCCGATGGTCAAAGGGCAAAGATAATGATATTTTGCATATTTGAGTTATTCCATATAGACCTGTTTTGGTTTCAATCACTACTTGGTTCCTATGCTTCATCGCGAGCCATTATTTGCAATTAAACGTGTTCATTCTCAACAATACTACCCTATTATCAGCAATAAGAAACATGTTGGGGTGTTAATAATTATACAACAAATACCTCTATAAACGTGTTGTAGTGTTTATGCAAACGTTTATCGTATGCAATGCCTCCTATACCTTTACACGTAAAACATAAAAATAAACGTGTTGAAGTGTTTATTAAGTGTTATCGGAAATATAAACGCTTCTTTTTATGTATTGTTTCCCGCCCGCGACCAAAAATATTTAATTATTTGATTTTTATTTAGGATTTTATGAAATTAATCATGTAGTTATAACATAAATTAATAAAATACGGACTTCGATATTGGTTGCGACAGGCGCGTCGCAACCGGGGCAGCAGGGGCAGCCATGGCCGCCCCACTTTTTTGCAAAGAAAGAAAAAAAGTAGAATGGGGAAAAAGGAGAAGAAACGGGGGAAAGTGATTGCTTTTGAATAAAATATTGGTAAAAGTACACACCAAATCGAACCAAAACCAATTCTGAGGGATTTTTTTGGGACCGTGCGAATTTGTTTGACCGCCCCCCCCCCCCCCCCCCCCCCCCACCCACCCACACTCTTACCTGAAATTCACGAGGTGACTGCAAACGAAATTGGGGCTACCTTTTACTATTTTTTTGTTGGTACGTCGGACTGACCAGTGGTTTGCGATCACTTGTTTCAATATAAAGGAAATCATAGATAAATGTATAGACATCTCGTCCCTTTTCCAAACATGAAACTGTTAACTCATAATCATTTTAAATCGATATCCTTATTGCCAAGTAGCTAGCTTTGATTATGCTTCTGAAATTATTCAATAAAATAACCGTGTCAGTCCCTAACTCATCCGTAGCCATCTGACGATTCAGAGAATCCAGTCCCTCCGTGTCACACTTTAGTACACAGAGCTGAATACAGCATGCTAAGACGAATGACGTCGGATTTACGAGCGATAGCTGCATACCTGAGAACAATATCAGTAAATATTCCTAAAAGGAACTCGCGGTTTTTTTCCTTTAAAATATTCATGATCAATGGGATTCGAACTGGAGGTGGCAATTCCATTCAATAGCAGCACAAAGAGACACATTAGTGAGTTCGCCGTAAATTCAATAGAGTAGTGTTGCTAAAATAGTATATACTGAATTAAATTTAGGTATTGGTTCTTTATTTTGGTTAATTAAAGCTAATTAGCACACGATTTTAATTTACCAACAGCGATATTCTTATCGAGGAGACAATACCCCACATGTCTATACCAATCGCATGCTCCAACACGATAGGGTAACGGAATGTCTTACGGGAAGCACTTTTCTCGGGTTTTACACTGTACCAAGTCTGATTTTGTTGTTACATTGAAAGGGTTGGTTAAATGGGTGGGTGGGTTTGATGGGAGAGAAAGTCTCCAACAACAACATTACCCCCTCACTCAAATTTAATCTTTAATATAAAGCCTCTGCGTAGCAAAACATTTTGCTACTGCCAAATTTAGTTACTTCAATAAACACAGCAATATATTCTCAATAAGTTTTATAATGCACTTCTCTTTGTGTGGGTGTTTTTTCTATGTTTAATAAAATACTTGACAACGTCAACATTGAAAACGACATGGAAACATTGCTGGGGCAAATTTGTGTTGGCAGGTTTTATAATAACAAATACTCTACACGACAAGAGTTGTTGTACCGGAGGGTTGTTTTACGAAACATTGTGTGACATTGTCTGCCTGGGTAGGAGTTTGTATGTGGGGCAAAAAATAAAAAGTTCTACGCAACCGACTGACATATTTTGCATTGTCTGCCTGTGTATGAGTTTGTATGTGGGGCAACAACAAAAAGTTCTACGGAACCGACCGACACAATTTGTAAACGAAATTTGGATTTGGTTTAAATTCTTGATAAATTCATTTTTAAAACAAAATTACTTCTGAAATTTTTGGAAATTTTTGGAAACAATTTAAAAATATTTAAGATATTTCTAAAACTTGTTGCTAATTTTTGAATTTTTTTGAATTTTTTTTGAAAATGTATAAAAAAGAGAATAGTATATGAAAATTTACCAAAATATTCAAAAAGATATACAAATAAAAAAATAAAAAATAAAAAAATGCAACATCATTAAACCAAATCTTAGAGGTTCGTCCGTCCCTAGAACAAGGTGGGTTTTTTTCTTCTTGGTCCTATCCGGATTTCATCATAGTATGTGCGGTTAGACACAGACATGTTCTCTTTGACAAATTAGGTTACATTTATAATCGAACATTGAACACGGTTATTTATAGGACATGTAATCAGCAGTATGTTATCCGTGAGCACATCCTCCAGTGATTCAGTTATAACATGGGTGTCTACGCTGTGCGGGGGAATCGTGAAGTATAATACACATAGTACAGGGTGTCCCAACAGTTTCGATATTTTTTAAGAGCAATTGACTGTTAACATGGATGATTTAAAAACAAATAGTGACCATGGCTCTGAAATAGAATTTATTTATACTTTTATATTGGATGGACCTTTACTTGGCAACACTGCGTGTATAGGGATGCATTTTCAAAATAGTATCTTTCACATGACAAATAACACATTTCAAGAAGCGGAAAGTGTAGGGTGTTCCGAAAGTGACGATACCATTTTCAAGCTCCTTATCGCCAGCAAAATAATTCTAAGTATAAAACTGAAAAGATATTTACATAGAGAAAACTATTTTGATACCAAGTTTTTCCCCTCTCTGAGGCCTCATAATATTTGACACTTTCCACGCGGCTATTTGTTTTACCATAATACAAAACAGAAATGTTTGTACTTAATTTAATGTACTTCTCATGGTGATTCCAAAAATTGTAATGAAATTCAATAATTTTGACATTTTTGAAACATTTTGTTATTTTTCTGGAATGTCGTCTGCGAACGCCTGCCGCATGAAAAGTGTTAATACAAGATGAAAGGTTTGGTGATAATTCACAATACCATACATTGTCAACTTGAAGGATGCCGAATGAGCGTAGCTGTTAACAGATGATGTCGAAGCCCAACAAAAGACTTTGCTGATAGTTTTGCTTTGAAACTATTTCAATCGCTAATCATCGTTTATGAGTTAACGTTAGGATTGTTGAGGGCAAAGCCACCCTATTAGCATGTTATTGCAAAAACTTACACATTTAGGTATTTCTAGACATAAATTGGGGCTGCCATGTTTGTAGTCTTTGTTAATTACATGTATACCTATGTAGTTTATTTTAACAGGCCTGCAGTCTGTGATGGAGTCAAAGGTATATTTGTTTAGCCTTGATGATTCAATCAGAGAGATGTTATTAGACTCCCAACAGAGAGACATAATAGCTTATCTTGTTTGTGTCTTATAAGTGGTGAGTTGTGGATGTCATTATACCTAGATTGTTCTTTAGACGGTATCCCCCCCCCCCCCCCCCCCCACCCCCCTCCTTGCAAACAAATAAACTTTATTGGTTTCCTGTACTATTTTTAGATTTGATGGAAAATACATACACCATTTCCCTGGTATTTTGGTATGCAACAGATGCTTCAGAAAATGGTTACAAAACATGCTTCTTTTTCTTGGATCGCCCCATTCCATTTCAATGGAATTTTTATTTTAATCTCAAATGCATTTATCAGATATCGTCCATTGCATATTATGCGTGTGCACACCCTACCCAACGGAAATGTAATAATATGAAGTGATCTGAAATGCTCTTAAATATTTTATTTCTATATTATGATGAACCTCTTTTTATAAGCTGTTGTGACATTAAGAACCGAATAACAGGTAAACATTATTCAACAATGTATCTATCAGATATCGGCGATTTCTTATGCGTGTGCACACCCTACCCAACGGAAATGTAATAGTGTAATGTTATCTGAAATGCTCAAAAATATGTTATTTCTATATGAATATACCCTCTTTTTATAAGCTTTTGTGACATTTAGAACCGAATAACAGGTAAACATCATTCAACAATGTATCTATCAGATATCCTCGATTTCGTATGCGTGTGCACACCCTACTCAACGGAAATGTGATAATATGAAGTTATTTGAAATGCTCTAAAATATTGTATTCCTATATAATGAACCTCTTTTTATAAGCTTTTGTGATATTTAAAACCGAATTGCAGGTAAACATCAAAGATGGCGCTTCCGTTCTAGATCTCATTTCTCATTAGATTCTCTAACATTATAAAAACTATGCATGTCTGCCTGTATTGCACTTATTTACTTTTTTACAGTGCATAGTAAATACCCTTTCCCTGAACTCCGACTACGGTCAACTTCTAAAGTGTCCATAATAATGAAATAATGTTATACAATGTGCTTACCTGAGCCTGGCATGCCTGTAAGCAAAGATGTGAAGCCATACTGGGGCCAAACGTTTTAAGAGGATGTGTTTGCCATTGATCGTCATCGCTATGCTGGTAAATGACAAGACGGAGTCTCACCATGACTATCTAAAACAGCACAACAAATCCTGTATGAAATAGCAAACAAAACATTTTCTTTTTGTTACCAAATATTATGTAAACAATATTTTGATCAATATAGTGACACGTTACCTATATAAAGTTGTAAATTAGCAATAACATCACTTTGAACACCTAATAAGGAGATGCTTTCGAATATGGACAGAAATCCATGTTTTAAAGCTTCGGATGTTTAGTTTCCTTTGTTAGTTTGTTCTCTTTTTGTTGATTTCTCAATATTTTCTGGAAACCAAATAACTTCTTTTCTTAATTTACCGACACCGTAACTATTCATTTCGGTTCAAATGAAATCGAATCTGGTACGATGTAAATATTAGTTCAAAACCCCACTTTATAAGCGCCCTGTTCACTAAGTAAATTTGTTTAAGCGCTTCTTTGTACTTGGCGTTTAATGAGCAACAGGTTAAGAGGAATCGCCAATGATTTGTAATAAGACTAATCGCGTAGTCCAAAAGGAAAATTTGTTTAAGCTTTCATTTTGTACTTGGCGTCTATTGTGCACCCAATTTAGAGGAATCTCCAACGATTTGTAATAGGACTAATGGCGCTGTTCGCGAGGTAAATTTGGTAAGATACTAAACACCTATATAGATTATATCTACCTTTAATAACATACCGTACATAACCTGATATAACCACATGTTTGATTTAATTCCATTTCGTCATATACTCACCAACCAAGATTGACACGCACAGTTGTGGCTGGTCGTCTTCTAAACTGATTAAATCTGTCTGAGTGAGAAATCACATTGAAGAAGACGTGAACACTTCTCAATTGAAAACCTATCAGCAAAGCATATAGTGCAGACAAAATATTAAAATCGTTTCGTGGGAAAAAATGAGTCGCGTACATAACTGACTGTTACGTCAGCTGTGATATTCGCCATTGACCCATCAACATTGCCTGATTCCTTTCAGTGATCATGCCATGATAACTGTTTTAAATTATACATTTTCTGTGTAATAGACATGGGAGCAATATTTCGTTCCTCAAAATAGTACGACTTTTAAGCGGGCAAAGATATATCGATCTGTTTTGCTGTAAAATGGACAATACAACACGTTCCAGTCTCAGCTGAGACTATCATCAAATCGTTTGTCGTCACGAATTTGCTGCACATTGCGGATTAAGCGTACAGCAGAGGGAGCTATGCCTTTTGTAACTTTAAGTGTGAATGTATTATTCAATGAACTTTCATGACATATAGACTACGTGTCATTTTTGTTACGTGTTTTGCAGAACAATAACGTGATTTTCGCCATTTTGCACCTGATTTTAACAATATTTACGTTCGATTTAAGCAGCATTTTTCACCTGGCGTTCACGCCCTTGACATTAAATGTCCACGGTTCATTCACGTGCTTTTTGCGGTCTCTTCAAATTTTAGTTTTCTCACGGCATTTCTATATGGGTTTACTTATATACACATGGAAAAAAGTATCGCATCACTTGTTGAAAAGTGCAAATGTGGCCTCGAATTTTGCCACCATGGTATGATATTAAGGATAATTTGTTTGCGTAAGCTGTCCAACAAAATGTTATGCAATAAAAGGGCCACATTTTAGTTTGTGATGTAATCGATGTGATGTTTTTCAAGGCCAAAGGGAAAATGCATAAAACAAGTTTGGGTAAAACGCGATATTGAGAGGCCCAATGATTAATCTCTATAGTTGTAATCCTTGGTAACACATTCAAGCCGTCCAAGGTCAAAGGTCATCTGGGGTCAAATTTCAAAAGTTGCCCGATTGTCCTCAAACATGAAAAAACTCCCTTTTTCGTACGCCCAACGGTTATGGGGTCAAAGGTCAAAATAGGTCAAATTTGAAATAAGTTCAAATGACAAAAGCAATATTGCGGAAGTGTTGACCTAGGTCAAATACATTTAAAAAAATCAACGGTGACCTCATCATATATGCTGAATTTATGAGCAACAAAAAAATGGCATGTTTGGACTAATTCACTGCATTGTAGCCTATAACGTCTAAATGAAACATTTCTTGCGCCAAATACAGAACTAATATAATGACTATTTTAAGTTTTTAAGGTCTATTCAATATCTAGTTATACCCAAACTTGTTTCATGCATGTTTTTGGACAAAAGCATGCATTTTCCCCTTGGTCTTGAAAAACATCACATCGATTACGTCACAAACTAAAATGTGGCCCTTTTATTGCATAGCATTTTGTTGGACAGCTTACGCAAACAAATGATCCTTAATATCACACCATGGTGGCAAAATTCGAGGCCACATTTGCACTTTTCAACAACAACAAAAAGTGGTGCGATACTTTTTTCCATGTGTATATGTTTATGGAATTTAATTCAAATTTCCTCCCTACTTAACCCTTTTTAAAAGGCGTATAGTTTATGTTCACTCTAGCACCATGCATACTTAATGTAGCCTACTTTTCATCGCAGGTCAAGTTTCGTTAGTAGGTAACAGGTGATTTTTTAGACTGATTAAATCTGTCTGTGTTACCGGCAGATATAATTGCACCTTCCGTTTTCTGAAAACCGACCTTTCATAAGAAGAGCTAACACCGAATTCTAAGCACTTAATCAGAGCATCAAATCGCATCAACGTTGTCCCGTGTTTGCAAAGTACTATTAATTGTCCAACATCCAATCTTATTTGCAGAGATTTTGAATTTCGGCGATAATTGTATTGACACCGACGATCAGGTTTTCTCTTTCGGCATTCGAGTCATTTGTCAAAGGAAAGGTTTAATATTTGCGATTCCAGAGTTAATATTTACCATTCTTGTCCATGAATAGAGTTTTAGCATATATTACATTGACGGGTTTCCTTACGGGTTTTTTGTTTTTTCAATGGATCAACGTCACATATTTTATCCTCCTGGCTAGCTCGTCAGCCACACGCGATCATCTCACTGCGCATGCTTGAAAACTCATAAAATACTGGTAACCAATCAGAGCGGTAAGTTGAGCTTACGTATTGCGCGCCACGAATGTCCGTTGGACCATTTTGAGAGGTAGGTTGACCTCGCGTATACCGGTGTTTGTAAAACACGTAATCGCGTACACGCGTACGTACACGTACGTACGATTGTTTATTCTGAATTCTCCCTACTACTTGCCCGGACTACTTGTACCATTTATTATTTGTTATGCAACATATCGTTTGCTGTGCTTACGGTCCATCCCGTTAACCCCGTAGGGCACAAGGGACAGACCCGACGTGCGGAGAACCAAAGGGGAATGGGGCTCCCATCGTTAACCACTGCTGGTCGGTTGAGGGTACAATTTAGATTGAGCCGCAGGGTAAAGCCGCCTTCGCCACGGGGTATTAAGGAGAATTGAAATTGGTCAGATAAGATAAAACACCGGGTATAAGCTTGACTGCACACACATGTTGTAAAAAGCGCTGCGATCTTTATGAAGGAGCGCTATATAAATGTATGTATGTTTGTATGTAGGCGTGTATGTATATGCGGTATCTTTTACCATTGTGAAGTACATGCACAGAGCCCGTACGTGACTGTACAATCGTACGTCGTAAACGTGTACGTGTTTTACAAACACCTTTTACGCAAGGTCAACCTGCTGTGACGTACCCCCCTATATTCGCACACTTACATGGATGTTGAAGCATGTTGTGTTTTATATACTATTTAGCAGAGTTGTTAGACCAGGAAGGCGAAACATTCGTGTTATCAAATCAAAAAATAGTGTTCATCCCACTTGCGACCACATAATATGACCACTGACATATTTCAATTTAGAAATTGGCGTAAGTTCTAGTTTATATTTATTCAGACCTTGATACGTTCCCAAATTCACTATTCACATACGTCCCCTGTCAGTGATTGTCTACGATTTTGTCCGCCATCTGTGTCATCTTTAAATATGGCGGTCATATGATGAGCTTAGTTCCAAAAGGAGCTAACTCACCTTTTTGAAGAAAAAAAATGAGTTAGGTACAAAACATGTCTGAAAGAGAGTTACAAAATACAACTTTTAAACTTTGTTCTACATCTGTAGAATGTTCGGATCCAAAGTTATGGCCCTCGGTAATTTCCGGAAATTTGAATATATAATTCACTATTTTTAAAGCCAAAATAGTGGAAATATGGTTCTTTTATCATGGTAAAACATTGATAGGAATGTCCTTAATAAAATGCAATGAAGAAAACGTAAAATGTATGGATTATTGTTTTGAAAATTGCACACGAACAAAATTGTTGTTATTTCAAAAAATGTGCCAAAATGTCAAAATTTTCAGTTTTCTCACAAAATATAAAAACATCATAATTCAAAAAGTTGAAAAGGTATTTTAGTGCGGTTTTCTGTTTTCAATGCTATTTGATATTGTCTTTCAGGTGTTCATTATTTGGAAATAAACATTGTTTGGTAAAGAGGTTTTTGAAAATTGGTCGAAACATTTTTGTTCCAAAAGGAGCAAACTCCACTGATATCCGAAAATAAAGAAAGACATAGGAAATACAGTGAAAATCAAAAAATTAAATCAAACCAGTTTTTAAGCTTCCACGTATGGTGTCTTTCATATGGCAGAAAATTGGCAATATCAAAGAAGTGCAACATCCTCATTTTAAAAAACGTTACTTTTCTCCTATTTCACTTTTAGTGAGTTAGCTCCTTTTGGAACTAAACTCTTCATATATAGGAAGAAAATTGTGGGACCCAGTCTACCACGATGCACACAGAATGCCATTTCGGCCATTGATCTGTTGTTAGGCAAAAACAAAGTGTGGACATTGATTGTAATTCGGGTGCACCATAAAAATAACGTAAAACGAAGAAAAACCTTTTCGGATATCCTATATAATTCCCTCCCATTGCGATGTTCACTTTGTGCAATACGAAGGAATACGAAGTATAAACATTTGTTGCTAGAGGATATTAGACAACGCTAACGTTATTCTAAAATCCATGCATTCATTTCTACAATCAAATATCCCGCGGTAATTCATGTGTGGCACCACTGCTATAGAAAATGGGTCACACACACATTGTGCAGTAATTGCACGAAAGAATGGTTTAAGAAACTGACGGCTTATTTTCTTATGCAAACTTGTTAAAACCCTTATTTCGCGCCCTTAATAACCATCATGCTTCCTTATATAGGAGGTATCAATACTTTATAAGATTTTAATCACACTTCAAAACATATTTCCTTATTAAAGTGTTAGCTGTTTGATTCATGTGGTGACACGTCTTGGCGGCTCTCCCAAGGGAAATGCTGACGATGGCCAGATATGAAGAGCGTTATTGGATTACAGTGCTTATAACTGGTTGGTTATATTATGAACATGTTTAGAAAATTGAATAAATCTTCTGTATTTCTACAGTACTATTCTTTCTTTATTCTACTATTTTTCTTGGTCTTACCTCTGTCATGATATTTTCTTCTCTTGTGATGCGCTCGGCTTCTCACTATACTGTCTCTTTTAACAATGAGCTTGTATTTTCAATGTGAAATCTTAGAGTCGTTTTGGCTTCTTACCATGAGATTCTTAAGGGCTTAGCAGACTCCACAACGCTCAAACGATCGTAAGCTTTAACAACCGTTTACAAATCAGGCTGCGTAATTTTGTTGTGGTGGAGGTACTACGCATGTGTGAGAGCGCAAACAGTTTGAGCGTAGTGAACATGCTCAGCGCTTTATACTGTCATCATGACATAACTTTGCGCTGCATACCATCGTAACGGGGCACGATGGTGCTTACACTCAGTTGAATTTCACCATACATTAGTTATACTGACGCTTTATTTCATGCCTAATTAATAGATTATAACCTTTCAAGGTCGTAGACCCTACTCGTATTATTTCATACGTAAAATATGCAATGTGTACAATACAATTTCGTCAAAAATGTTACTTATTCGATTGTGTTAATACTTTTCACGCGGCTATTGGTTTTGCCATAGGCCTATATAGACAGATTTTTCAGAAACCTTTCCCAACTTTCAAAGTCTATCTCAAGAATTACTGAACCAATACTACGCATGTTTGTACTTATTTTAATGTATTTCTCATGGTGATTCCAAATATGGTAATTAAAATCAATAATCTTGATATTTGTGAAACATTTTGTGAAAGCTTGGAAAGTCGTCGTCTGCAGTCGATTGCCGCGTGAAAAGTGTTGAACTGTCCTTATCATTATTTGAAGCGATGGCAATGAGAGTGTATTGTTTACCAGCTACATTTTCCTTAGCTCCTTTGGTACTTGAATACTTAAATGGAAGATATTTGATCAACAATATTGCTTTATTTGTTTATTGCGGCTGATTCCGGCAAATAAACGGCTTTTTCAGCTACATTTTCCATAGCTCCAGATTGGGGACCAAAATTCTCTTTGTAATGAAGATCATGCGCAACAAAATGATATGCTGATAACGTACTACGGTCGCTTTGGGATCCGGGTAGCCGGATTATTCAATCAAATGCGATTAAGTCAGCGGCGACCTAGTCGCACCAGGTCTTACGGCCGCAGTTGACTTCAATACAACTCGTGCGCGACTGATCGTTCGATCTGTCGACTTGCTGTGAGCAATTTGTATTTCATAGTCCATTGACCGACTCAAAATCGCCACTATATGCGACTGGCTAGTATGTAAAGATCATAATACTCTGTAAACATATTGCTTAGACGAGAAAATGACAACCAACCTAGAAAAGGTGATAACTCAAGGAGCTATCGAAGGAGATGCGTACACGTGGCAGACTAAAGCTCCGTTGTACTGGCGGCATTAAGGAAGCTACAGGTCTATCTCTTAACTCTACACATCGCATGTTGCAAAATAGACAACGATGGCGCTCCATCACTAATACTGCAAAAAGAAATCAGCCATAGAGCGACAACGACGTACAAAGGCATGTCAAATTTTAGCACTCATGAATAAAAAAACTTGGTTTTTTTTACAATTAGTGATTATGAAAACCCAACACTCATAAATCAAACCATAATATGACATAATAGTCATGATATTTGACACTTGCGGCATTCTAGAGGTTGTTAACTAGCATTTAAATAAAACACGTTTCCCTTAGACTCGCTGTCAAATCACGCCGGATATGCAACATCCACGATGCATTTTTCAATATTTTTCTTATCATCTCTGACAGAGAAACGAAGACTTTATAAAGTAATATGATAAGGTCGGAAGTTCTACTATTGCCCTTTCTGTAAGCCATTTCTATAGCGGCGAAAATCGTGTGTGAATCAAACCTATTCTTACCTTATCCCTGGTCCAGTAGCTTAGTTTCACAACAAAACATGCATACCCTGGGAGATATGCATGTACTTCCTATAATGCTTACAGCTACGGTGTTGATGGAAATAACATATGAATTAAAGATGAAAACATCCCGTCGTGGGTGTTTCCTACGGGGGCTTTGCTAACATTATAAAAAGCCAATTATGTCCAGTTAATGCTGCTATCCGTCGAATACCGTATGTTTATTACCCCCTAAAGGATTTCTACTTCCTACTTCCCTAACTAAATTACCAGCATGCATTGTTCCACTACCGTGTTCATTATAGGTTACTTATGTACGTTTTCGGTGACGATATGCGAAGCGTCAAAGACCTTCAATAATGTCAATGGAACTTTGCACAAATGGTATGTTATCGGAACACGAACTTATGATAAAAACGATCCTCTAGGAATCTTGAACCATCGTACCTCCATAGCCTTAGTCACCTCCATCTATGCTCCCTTAGATCTTTCAATCCCCGGTCCTCCTCTTGACTCTCAATATTACACATCCTGCTCCTCATTCCTCCAACAGAATGGGACTCTTCCACTAGGAGACGGTCAGTATCAGGGGAAATTGGTCCACGATATAATAGCCTTATACTCTTAACCCTTACAGCCCTTAACACCATGAAATCCCATTTGAAAACTATGCTGGTAGCATGTGTCGCCTCAGTCCATCTCGCTGGGCGCTGATGGCGGGTGATAATTGTTAATTGCGGGTGCATGACCCCTGGCCGAGTGGACTAAGCAGTATACGGTCATCCATGCTGGAGGACCCGGGATCGAATCCTGTCGTCGGCAATTCCAGTTTCCCCCGCTTAATTTTGCCCATTTCCACACCAGATATTTTTTCAACATTTCAATCCCAAAAGTGTTAGGGTTATAGGCACCACAACACCCTTCTCATTCTAAACTTAGTTTATTATAAGTAAAACTATTCCAATATCAATCTTATCATGAACCACCGTTTTAAACGTGCCTCGGTATTTTATATCTGACGTGCGCCCGGTTAAGAGGAATAACCAACGATATTAATACAACTTTATGGCGCTGTTCACTGGGAAAGTTTCTTCCGACCGGAACACGAACGTTAATAACACGAGAAAACAAGAAAATAGCTTTATACCAAGAGAACCTAATACAATCCTTCGTTGTCATGTTAATTAACGGGATATGCCGCCAGCAAAATGAAAATTAACACCGAACATTTACCAATTTGTTTTTGTTTGTTTGTTTGTTTGTTTGTTTGTTTGGGGAGGGGGGGGGGGTGGACTCATATATTTACCAGAAACCCATAGTTTTTCTACATAGGCCCTACATGACAGATTTTACTAAACTTTGTGTAAATATCAACAAATTTTGGACCAATACATTTACCAAATATGGCTATGAAAAGGAGTCATTCATTTACCAGACGGGTGAAAAATGGGACCCTCACAGCTAAAAAAATTTGCTCAAAAACGAGCAAAAATTTAATCGACACGGTAGTAAAAAGGGAACTACTCGATTTTGGATTAATTTTTAATCGATATAGGTAGATTAAAGTTTTACTCTTGGCCAGATTAAAAAATTAATCGACACGGTAGTAAAAAGGGAACTACTCGATTTTGGATTAATTTTTAATCGATATAGGTAGATTAAAGTTTTACTCTTGGCCATATTAACAAATTAATCGACACGGTAGTAAAAAGGGAACTACTCGATTTTGGATTAATTTTTAATCGATACAGGTAGATTAAAGTTTACTCTTGGCCAGATTAAACTTACTGATTAATATATTCCAAGGTAAATATTGTTCCATTTGTTAATAGGACTATTGAGTTTTAAACTTAAAGCTTGATGGGACTCGGCAATGGGACTGTCCCATTGCCGAGCCCCATCAAGCTTTAAGCTTAAAACTCAATAGGCCTATAAATAGCTCGCACCCTCTAGTTAAATTAAATCATTGACAAATGGAACAACATTTACCTTGGAATATATTAATGAGTGTAGGCAATCCCCAAAGATTCATCAAAACCTCCATTTCACTGGTGTTCATCTCCGTGTCCATCTTGCGGCACGGCTCTCTATGGCAAATGGCGAACACAATAACCACGTGCGTGCAAGTTTTAATCATATGGTATTGATTTCTTAATCACGCGAGGAGTGACTGACGGGGAAGACGCGACCGGTGAAGCAATGCGATTAAGTTTTAATCGCAATTTGAGTAAAATACAGCAAAACGATAGAAACAATTACTCTTTCACAAAAAATTACATTTAATCTGGCAGAGATTAACGGTACTACCCGTATTTTACTCTTGAAAGATTAAATAATTGGTAGTTTTTTCAATCAACACACGTTAATCAGGCACGATTAACGCGTATCACGGTTGGTTTTTTAGCTGTGTTGGCGGTTCTTTTCAAGCGGCCAATGAAATCGTAACCCACTTACATGCCTTGTCTTATAGACCATTTCAAATTGAGATCGGAAATCTTCAGAAAAACTGGTCACGTGGACTAGGTGCATTTATGGGTTATTCTTCGCAACGGTTGATCGCATTCATAGCATTGGTTTTCCGCCTAGTGGTGTACTATTGTTACATACAAGCGTACACCCATGAGAAGTAAAACTAGTAGCGACACTGTTTTGTTTTTAATAACGTCGACAACTTCAAAATGTATCGAGCTAAAGGTAAAATGTGATGGTATTACCTCGAAACTCTTTCATTTCACCGTTTTTGTTACTGAAACTCCACAAAATACAGTGAGGGAGACAATCTCTCACCAACACCAGCGCAATCCACCCCACGGGCAGACGGGTAAAAACATCTTTGTTTTTCTCCGGGGTGTAGTGTCCTCACATCAATAAGCCCAACACTAGACCCGGTCCACACCCCACTCCCGTGACATCAATACGCCCATACCATACAACTGGACAGATGTTTATACCAGCCTGTCCGTTGCACACGTGTACGAAAACCGTGGCTTAATACAACCAGAAGTTATCAAGTATTTATATGTCTGAAGTGTCTTTTATTGTATAAGTTTACAAACAAGTATATCACACGGGGTTTTCCATGACTCGCGAGTCATGGAACTGGGTGCCAACACACTCGGCTAATCGGAAACATTCGATCGTATATTTTCGGATTTGAAATGGTCAATACCCAAATACAATTATGATAGCTATGAAATTTAACCCCGGGAAACCAGCCCTACTCAATTCGATTTGGCTTCATGGACCCTGTAGACTGAAGTATCGTCTTTAATCTGTTAATAACTCACATACCAATTTAGATCAGTGACAGTGTTCAGACAAACACAAAGACCCCGCCATCATCATAGAGCTCATGCTCGATCTTGTGACGAATGAGCTACTAAAGTGACTACCTAACATCCATTGGCGTCAACCATCCGCGCTTTTTTCTCCGTATTGGTCTGTCGTGGCCAATAGGTCTAGGCCGTGCGGTTTTATGCTGATAAAGCACTACCACCAAACCTCTGAGATCATCACGTTCCTCATCAGACAGTTAATGAATTTCCTAGGCATCAATCAATTTATCATTCTTCAATTATTCTACATCCACTACTGCAAAAAGTCGCCCGCGGCATGGCAATATAATAACCGTATATACATACCAAACATGACATAACATAATACGATGTTATAAACGCTGTCAGTTGCTTATGTTCAATTGCATTACGGGTCATTCACGCTGTCTCTGTCGTTCGTTGTCCTTGTCCATTTGGTATTCGGTTGCGTCTGCGTCTGCGATACGTACCGGTGTCTGAGTCTTCAGGCTAGGTTTGCTTAATACTGTGGTTGTCGCTTTGATTAATTTTTACATTAGTTCGGATTATGTTTCACTCAAATAAAAACCTTGTCTATCGTCTACGTATAATAAAACCACCCTTTTTATTATATTGTTTTATATGATAGGACATATCCAATATGTCGACAATCCTGACTGAATTAAAATGGTTCATTTTAAAGGAGAACAGTACCATTCATCAAACCAAACATTATATGATTATCTAATGTGTAATGACCAGCTTAATTGAACACAGAACTATAATGTTCAATATAACGAATTTCAACTGCACAACCCCAACCTGTGATTATCTGAAATTCGCGTCGGTTGTCTGTGTCGAAAGTGCTGATGGGATGGCCATACCCAATATTGTGACGTCATCATTACCTAAACTGCCTCATCAGCAACAGGTCGATGCACGTAATCACGCAGGAATTCAATGTGTAACACGAAAATATCAAAACATGAAACAGAGATTTGGAAATACCGTAACTGGCTCGTCTAGCTTCGATCAATGTTGCGACGTCCTTACAGGTGATTTTGTCTTAACGCGGCACTTTTGAAAACATTAACCTATGTGTATGGTCTGTATACTTATAATGCTACATATCTGATCGCTAAAGTTCCATGGCAAGGATTTCCTTTAAGGGCACGGTCCAAGTGACCTAAATACAGCTGTTATAGTCTGGTAACTCTAAGCGACTTTGATTGTTTTGATTGGGTAGATTTGTGTACGGGAACGATCATTCTCATCGTGTTCTATGTTTTCGAAATACCGGCCAAACACCGAGTGGGCCAAATATCAATCATTATGAATATTGACAATGTATGATCTCGCATTCAATGCGATTTCATATTCTTGACATGTCCAATATCATATCGAGAGCGTCAAAAATCATGAATATTGACAATATATGATCTCGTATACGAGTGGTATTTTGATCATTAATCATTGTCGGTTTTGATTTTCAATAGGTAATTAATCTCATTTCACATATATGCCGGGTGGTTTAAAAAAAAGTTGACCCAAGTTAACTTTTCAACTACATTTTATAGTTTCAGAGAATTTGTGTTAACTTAGTCTTGATCAACAGTAAGTTTTGAAATTATCCTGAACAAATGGTAAATTTAGCTTGGTTGGTTCTTCAGATATGGTTCATTATAGAGAGCATGCACAAAACTGCCTTGTCCATGCGACTATCCGACTAAGAGTATGAAACAACCCTAAATCTTGCAAACCTTGAGAGAATCTGCTCAATGAGCACTCACTTCAACTTTAAAGTGCACTCCCCTTTTATAAAAATGCAACAATGTATCGTTCGCTTGTCGATAACTGACGGGATAATCAGCAGACGATAAGGTTCATCGTCCGCAAAAATACGCGGGGAAAAGAGGCAGTTTCCAATTCCACGGGTTCGACGATATCGCCTCCTATGGTACGAACAAATAATAATTTTGTTCAGCAATCTAGCCTGAGATTTACTGGCGAGTTATAACCACCATTGGAACCTCTTCTTTGCCTGGCATAGCCCTGAAGATTTTCAAATGTTTCAATATACTCTCTCTTATCCATGGAAAGCTCCAATAAATTACTGAAAGTTGGCTCCTTGGGTGACCCCTGGATGAGACATTTCATATTAATAATACTAGAATGTTAACTTACTTAAGGGGGGACTTAAGGAAGTTTTTGATTTGATTTTTTGAATTTTGTGAGTGCTGTAATTATTGAACTATTAATCAAATGCCTATAAAAGTATACATTTTTGGAAAGGAAATGGATCAGAGAATCCAAATTTGGCGTCAATTTTGACCAAAAAAAGTAGATTTTTTGAGAAAATCACAAAATTCACTTTTTTGACCCAATTTTTTTTTAACAAAGCTTACAAAATAATTTTGAGTAACAAATTTCAAAATTACTTTATAACGATGTTAAGATACTAATGAAGGGACGATTTATTTTTTTTGAAACCTAATCTAATATTTTTGAAAATTTTGACCAAAAAGTGCCAAAAAACGTGAAAAAATGGATTTTCTTTTTTTTTTACACTCTTTTGTCAAAATTTCAAAAAATATTGGATTAGGTTTAAAAAAAAAAAATCGTCCCTTCATTAGTGTCTTAACATCATCATCAAGTGATTTGGGCATTTCTAACTCAAAATTATGTTTGTTAGCTTTGTTTAATAAAATTGGGTCAAAAAAGTGTTTTTTTTGTGATTTTCTCAAAAATCAACATTTTTGGTCAAAATTGATGCCAAATTTGGATTCTCTGATCCATTTCCTTTCCAAAAAGGTATACTTTTATATACATTTGAGGAGTGGTTCAATAATTACAGCAATAACAAAGTTCAACAAAAAACTTCCTTAAGTCCCCCCTTAAAATGTTCTTCTCTTTATATTTTCTTTTCGTATTGAAGAAGCCCACGTGTATTGAGATTCGTTTGGTACACACGAAAGTCATGGAATTTAACATTTTATATTTTAGTATGCATAATGTGGATAATTTATTGAGTGACTTTTAAAATGATTTAACAATATATTTTAGGCAAATCCCATACAGAAAAATATAATATACATGTACATTCCATAGAATGTTTCCCTTTAAACATCCGTATCACGCCGGAAGCTGTTGGGGTGCGTCTCATATGCGTGTTCGCTATCTATACGCATCCAGTTAGTAATACAGTCAGTGACATTCAAGCACCGATTCAATTCCAAAATTCCATTCAAGAGATGCTCCGAAGAGCGGAGTATGAACTTGCAAAGTTCTTCTTTCACATTGATGTGTATAAATGAACGGTTTACAATCTTTATACACTCGTCAAAAGAAGTTCCTGGACACTCATTGAAGTTCAAATATTTCACATAAATATTTAATATAAATTAAACAATTGCATGTCAAAATAAGTAGACAATAATTCTCTATCATGTCTGTATGAAATTAAGATGTACGCATTCATGCATGGCTGAGCACATTCATTAAGCAATGGTAAGGTGCGTAAAAGGAAATTGCAAGAAATGAGCATTTACAGTCATTTGAATGGAGGGATTATCCAATTTCTTGCAATCTTCTTGCCATTGTCAAGTGAATGGGATCTGCCATGCATGAGTGATCATGTCTAAATTCCATGTTAAGCTGTTAGAGGATTACTTTCTGCTTATTTTGATATACAATTAGATATATATAATCCTATATATAATTATATATATTCTATTAAATATTAATTTAATTTAAGTGTCCAAGAACTTCTTTTGCCGAGTGTATATAATACGTGATGTACTGTATGTTGCTGAGAACTTGTATTTCTCGTGTATTTCAAATTTAAAAAAATCAGTTAGTGGGATTTGTTTGAATAATTTTTCACATGCTTCGTTTCATAGGCGTTCGAATACGCACGATTTGATTTTGTGGTATAACATTCATATAACATCCGCTGCGATACCGTATGGGGACAACTATTTGTTTAGTCAGGGTGTTTAAGTCAACAGAAACCGTCCGTGTTTTGGAATAACCAATAACACTAAAGTGTTTGCAACACTGTTCGAACCCACAACCCTCCTCATTCCGTACTACCTGATGAATGACCTCAAAGTTAGTATAACCTTTGCTTGAAATCGTAAGATTACTTGAAAACAATAATGTGCATTCTAGCCCAGATTTACTTGAATAGAGTTTACTGTTACCTTCAAGATGGCCGCTAAGCCTAAACACGGAAGGTCTCTATTGCAATTCATTACATTCACTTTCGGAATTCAAAACGTCAGTAAAGTGCGTCGACACACCATCATTAGTTATATTATTGTCATTTTGTGCATACATTTAGGATGGATGGGTTGATATGCATATTTTGAGATAAAGTAGACACTAACACTTAATAAGGTGATATTCAAGATACTCAGACCTAAAGTATATCGTAAGTGCAGTTTTGGCATGTGGGAACAATTAACTGAGAGAAAACAGCATTGTAAGTGGCACTCCCCCTTTCCAACACATCCATCCCTACAATCCTACCTAAAATTCAATCAATGAATAGAACCTATTCCAAATAAAAGTCAACCCATCAGATCGATAATAAAACTTCAAACATTTTGATAAATGCAATTTCCTCTCCTCTCTTGTTTCTTCGAAACCAGACGTTATCCTAATCATAAAGTGAAAATGTAATAATGTCATTCTCCCGCCAGACAGAAAGTCGGTGAACGGCATCGATGTTAATGTTTTGTTTTTAGAAATGGGTTTATATGTATAGCGAGCGTATTTATTTTGTATTACGTGAAATCTTGTCAGATTATGGAAGATGAAGAGCAAATATAACTAATCCTGCTGACAAGCAGAAATCTATGGGGCCACGATAAATATATCAGTTGATGACTAATGAAATAAGATGATGATAAAATGACTTATATAGTCTGTCACCCCTACCACCTTTTGTACCGAGATGTTCATCATTTTTTTTCTCAGGAAATTCTGTCGAAGTTTTTCCAGATTGGTTCTACACGTTTAATTAAACAGTAATCAGTGGTCAGACTTACTAATAGGCTTAGCCAAAATAATGGACTGGGTAATTGTCAACCTACTTACACAACCAACTTATTTACCATCTAGACTTACCATCGCTTACTGTTTGTGTTCTTTACAAGATGAAAGATGAACTATAGTTTGATCAGCTCCAAATTGGCGAAGCCTCTTTACAGCAGCGAATGGAGACAGAAAGACATGGGCGTGCGGGAAGGCAACAAGCGCACTGTGCATCATTATGCGTGTCGTGTGCGTGCGCCTAAAATTGTGTGCTTGTGACGATAAACGCGCGTGTACGCTTGTATTACATTTGCACGCAGAGAGATAACAACTAAATATTACTCGCCAATTTGGGACTGATTAAACTAAAGTATGGACTGTGGGGTTGTACAACAATGTACCGATTACGTGTAAGGCACACGTCACTTCGAGCATTTCCGATTAGATCCTATCCTGAGTACAACTACTCCATTAATTACGACTTATAGGCCAACATTGCTAAAGTGGACAGTTTTCTGTTCCCAAATCTACCTTTTATCCGCAGGTATGATTGGTTTTGTATGAGAATTTCACTGGAGTAATTTATGTTCCATATACATGAAATGTATGATATGACATTTGACAGAGTCTGTAGAAATATTTCAATCATTTATGCGACATTATATTAAATTTTGTGTCAACATTACTGCACTTTAAATTCTGCCTTGATAAGCAACGATAGTCAAGATCTTAAATATTAATAAAACAAAACGTGTTCCGGAAACTAACAATTGTAATCCTGACTAATCTAAAAGCATTGTATCTATATTCATGTTAGCACGTATAGTGCTAATACATTAATGTTAGCCTAATTTACATATAGATGTGCTTTGAAAAGATATTTTACAGTAAAAGGATTTTTCAGGAAACTGTGAAACAAACCGATTCACGGTGAAAGAAAACATCCGGATTAATGGATGTTTTTTTAGTGAATTACTGCATAAGCATTTTAAAATAAGTAAATATATTAAAGAGAGATATCTTATGGATTTATATGTGGTATGATATATCTATTTGTTCAATATTTAGTGAAGTGACATTTCTGCTTAAATATGGTTACATTACGTTATGTGACATTACTTATAGATACACATGACACCCTGTAACAAAGGGGAATACATCAAAATGTTCTACGCAAATAAATCACATTAACCAACCTCATAGTACTATTACATGCTTTTTTTAAACTTAATGTCTTGAGGAGAAATTTATCGTGAATCACTATAGTTGCGTTTTCAAAAACGGAATACAGACATCATCGTATGCAAATTGTATATTGCTATACCAGGTCAAAATTAATTGATTTATTATAGAGACACTTTAAATGCCGGGAGGTGTTTTTTTGTTTGTAAGGATTTGTAAAGGAATAGTTGTTATATATACACACTAAAATATATATAACGAAAGATTCCGGAACATAGGCCTATATTTAGCTTTATTTCGCATTTAAGCTAGTAGGCTGGCCAACAAGGGTTTTGCCTGTTTTACCTCTGGATATTATTATACTTGAGATGATGCTTTCGTGATGAGTTGATTTAATAAATATCGATGCCGGCGTTGCCTAACATGGTGATATGAGAAGGAGCGAACGACATTTTGACCTCCATTTAATGTTACTACTTGCTTGAAATACCAGAAGGGTGTATTTAGATGGTGCATTGGTATAATCATGAAATTGCAAGAAGTAATATAGCGTACATATTACCTGGCATATCGTTTTATATATTACTAATACATTGTCCACAAGAATTGGGAGGTAAGAATTACCAAGAAAGGATTTATTACATTTTGAGTGTTAAAACACTTTCATGCGGCAGTTGTCTGCAGACGACAGTTCCAAAATGTCACAAAATGTTTCAAAAATGTCCAAATTATTATATTTCATCACCATATTTAGAATCACCATGAGAAACGCATTAAAATAAGTACAAACATGCCTAGTTTTGGCTTAGCAATTCTTGGGATAGACTTTGAAAGTTGGAAAAGGTTTTTGAAAAATCTGTTTTGTACATTATATGGTAAAACTAATAACCGCGTGAAAAGTGTTAAAGGGAGTGCAACACGTGGAATTCAGTGTCATGAATTCAGACTGTCAAGATCATTTCAATAAATTCAATTCATCCTTTTGAATTATTTACTGTCTGTACAATACTAAATGCTACAGTAATGTAGTCCTCGAGAATATATAATATCGCCAATGTACTTACGATTGACGATCCTTGAATCTGATACCGGGCAATTCAAAGACGATGATATGGTATTTGTTTTATTGGATTATTCAGTGAAGAATTTGATTAAAGTAATTGCTGTCTCTAATACTTCGCCATAAGTCTTTATTTTGATTTAAGCTTTAGTACTCAAGAAACTTACGTAGTGAAACTAATGTCGAATTAGTATTATATTATATATTTATATTATATTATATATATGATATAAAACATTATTATATGATTTATTTATTCAGTTTCCTCTTGTCATCACGTTTGTGATCCCTACTGTGTTTGGCCAAATGTCTCATGTTATCGTGCTGTGTGTATTGTATAACCCCGTCGCTTATTCACTTAGCACTGATTCCAATTGCCGTTTATCAGCAAGTTATCGGTGGCCTAGTGGTTAAGGCGCCCGTCTAGAGATCGGGAGACCGGGGTTCAAATCCCCGCCGGTGAATGTCCTTGCTTATTTTTCGTTGGGACATTCGCCGGTGGTTGTTATTATTTGTTTGTTATATTGTCTATTGTAAACACCGTGGGTTGGTAAACTGCTTTATATTATATTATATATATGATATAAAACATTATTATATGATTTATTTATTCAGTTTCCTCTTGTCATCACGTTTGTGATCCCTACTGTGTTTGGCCAAATGTCTCATGTTATCGTGCTGTGTGTATTGTATAACCCCGTCGCTTATTCACTTAGCACTGATTCCAATTGCCGTTTATCAGCAAGTTATCGGTGGCCTAGTGGTTAAGGCGCCCGTCTAGAGATCGGGAGACCGGGGTTCAAATCCCCGCCGGTGAATGTCCTTGCTTATTTTTCGTTGGGACATTCGCCGGTGGTTGTTATTATTTGTTTGTTATATTGTCTATTGTAAACACCGTGGGTTGGTAAACTGCTTTATATTATATTATATATATGATATAAAACATTATTATATGATTTATTTATTCAGTTTCCTCTTGTCATCACGTTTGTGATCCCTACTGTGTTTGGCCAAATGTCTCATGTTATCGTGCTGTGTGTATTGTATAACCCCGTCGCTTATTCACTTAGCACTGATTCCAATTGCCGTTTATCAGCAAGTTATCGGTGGCCTAGTGGTTAAGGCGCCCGTCTAGAGATCGGGAGACCGGGGTTCAAATCCCCGCCGGTGAATGTCCTTGCTTATTTTTCGTTGGGACATTCGCCGGTGGTTGTTATTATTTGTTTGTTATATTGTCTATTGTAAACACCGTGGGTTGGTAAACTGCTTTATATTATATTATATATATGATATAAAACATTATTATATGATTTATTTATTCAGTTTCCTCTTGTCATCACGTTTGTGATCCCTACTGTGTTTGGCCAAATGTCTCATGTTATCGTGCTGTGTGTATTGTATAACCCCGTCGCTTATTCACTTAGCACTGATTCCAATTGCCGTTTATCAGCAAGTTATCGGTGGCCTAGTGGTTAAGGCGCCCGTCTAGAGATCGGGAGACCGGGGTTCAAATCCCCGCCGGTGAATGTCCTTGCTTATTTTTCGTTGGGACATTCGCCGGTGGTTGTTATTATTTGTTTGTTATATTGTCTATTGTAAACACCGTGGGTTGGTAAACTGCTTTATATTATATTATATATATGATATAAAACATTATTATATGATTTATTTATTCAGTTTCCTCTTGTCATCACGTTTGTGATCCCTACTGTGTTTGGCCAAATGTCTCATGTTATCGTGCTGTGTGTATTGTATAACCCCGTCGCTTATTCACTTAGCACTGATTCCAATTGCCGTTTATCAGCAAGTTATCGGTGGCCTAGTGGTTAAGGCGCCCGTCTAGAGATCGGGAGACCGGGGTTCAAATCCCCGCCGGTGAATGTCCTTGCTTATTTTTCGTTGGGACATTCGCCGGTGGTTGTTATTATTTGTTTGTTATATTGTCTATTGTAAACACCGTGGGTTGGTAAACTGCTTTATATTATATTATATATATGATATAAAACATTATTATATGATTTATTTATTCAGTTTCCTCTTGTCATCACGTTTGTGATCCCTACTGTGTTTGGCCAAATGTCTCATGTTATCGTGCTGTGTGTATTGTATAACCCCGTCGCTTATTCACTTAGCACTGATTCCAATTGCCGTTTATCAGCAAGTTATCGGTGGCCTAGTGGTTAAGGCGCCCGTCTAGAGATCGGGAGACCGGGGTTCAAATCCCCGCCGGTGAATGTCCTTGCTTATTTTTCGTTGGGACATTCGCCGGTGGTTGTTATTATTTGTTTGTTATATTGTCTATTGTAAACACCGTGGGTTGGTAAACTGCTTTATATTATATTATATATATGATATAAAACATTATTATATGATTTATTTATTCAGTTTCCTCTTGTCATCACGTTTGTGATCCCTACTGTGTTTGGCCAAATGTCTCATGTTATCGTGCTGTGTGTATTGTATAACCCCGTCGCTTATTCACTTAGCACTGATTCCAATTGCCGTTTATCAGCAAGTTATCGGTGGCCTAGTGGTTAAGGCGCCCGTCTAGAGATCGGGAGACCGGGGTTCAAATCCCCGCCGGTGAATGTCCTTGCTTATTTTTCGTTGGGACATTCGCCGGTGGTTGTTATTATTTGTTTGTTATATTGTCTATTGTAAACACCGTGGGTTGGTAAACTGCTTTATATTATATTATATATATGATATAAAACATTATTATATAATGTCGAATTGTTACCCAAATATAGCGTACGCTTACCAATACCCGCGTCTCCATACAACACAGACATATCCAGTAGCGCTTATTAACCTTTGTCTTCCTTGCATTTAGAGAGGCAGTAGTTTAATACGTAAATCATCAAAAGATAGCTTTTTATTTTGATCATAATTTTAGCCCTAGCTATGTTTTGTTCAGGTAAACACTACAGACATATTTAAGATTTATTTAACTATACGGATCACTATACAATGGAAACTTTAGTATTTACAACAGAAAAAGTCAATGTCTTAACTCAGCTTAAACACAATAACATAACCATGCAACATCACCCTGGCGTCACTGAATTTACTTTTCACATTGAAAACTGAAGTTTATTTATGGCGATTGCATCAACTATGTGCATATAGAAGCAAACTTACCTCAAATTTTCAAAGTTGTAGCTCATGGATTTACCATTGACAATATATGTATAACCTTTCGTTTTAAGTCATCGTTCTTTTTAAAGACAAATCGAAATAGAGACAAAGTCCACCAACCTCATCGTCTTTTATGAGAGTCTTATATTACTAGATCCCATTCGAAAAAAGTGCAAACTGGTTTTCAATAATAGAGTCGTTAAAACTCAACTCCACGTCGGAATATGATACCATCAGCAAGGCGGCATAATTTGAAAGAGAAGATTAAATACGCTGAACGCACGTGCGGTGGAAAACATCATGTATATGAAAGTATAATACCATAACCATAGAAGGTGTAGTAAAAGTTGTAAAGAAACGTCTTAGAACTCAAAGTACAGGATGAGTAAAAAAACTGCAATAGTCGAAAGAAGCTATCTTGTTTTTAAAACTAAGTTTTTTAAACGTTATAAGAATACATTATTTATTTTAAGTCAATATCATTTTTCCGTTTGCCTTTGGTGAACCTTTTTAAACGTGCACCCATTTCACACGTTTGTCCACGAGATACCCAAAATATGCATCAGATCGCAAAATGTGTCTCTCATTCAAGTTTGGAAACTTGAGTACATTTGTGATGTTAATTGCAATTTGATGCATCCTTTCTTGTTTACATGTGAGTTAACATGATCAATTTACCCTACCCATGCTACGAAATGCTTATAATGTTCTAAATTTTAATACAAAAACTAACATTTTCCAAATTTTGTTGGCGGGGTATTCAAATATGAAAATGCAATGTGTGCCATTTCGATTGAAAATCACTGTGTTCGTGGACAAACATGTAAATTTGTTTGTGCAGCAAAAAGGATCACCAAAGACAAACGAACAATGCGATCGACTTCATTTTTTCACACAAGTTAAGATTAAATATGTCATTCTTGCAACGTTTAAAAAGTTTTAAAATTCATTTTGGTTTTGAAAACAAAATGGTTTCTTTCCACTATTGCAGTTTTTTTTAACTCACCCTGTATACACCTATCCCCCGCCCCCAATGAGAGGTGAATATTCATATCAAAGCTGCCACTCGTAAAACGCAAGAATGTAGATATGATGATTCATTTTATCACAGAACACCCCAACACGTTAAAGACAAAGTGGCAAATGGGTCTACGTTACGAAAAAAGAAATGTTTCTACTTTAAAAAGGTAGTACATTTGTGACAAAATTAATCATTGCAAAACTATAACATACTTAGTATTGCATTATATCGAACGTATCCTGGAGTCAATTCCAATTATGAATACACGAATAGAAAGCAACCTAATGTATGATCATAACAAGCACTCAGTGGTTGGAACATGGACGCGATAGAAGTTCATGTGCACCGACCTGGTTTATTTTGATAAGACACTGAATAGGTCATGCTCATGAATACTGAAAAATATGACTAAAACGAATCAGGGTGCTTAAGTATCATCATATATTTTCCTGAGTGCACTTCCCATATTTCTGGTTTTTCTTTGTGCGCAACAAAATGTTGTCTGATTAAAAGTGTCAGAATTGACTAAACATGAGAACAAATAAAAAAATGAAGCAAAGATTTACAGACCTTAGAATATTATCGGAAAAAGAAAGATATTTTAATGTATCGAAGTCCGGACGCCTAGGAAGAAATTAATTTTTTAAAAACTTGGTTTGTTTATTTATTTCACAAATATTTCTTTCATACATTCCTAGTTACCTGTTGTGCAAATAGACAATTTGAAAAAAAGAAAAAGAATTTACGATTGTGAGAGTGTAAAATGTGTGATGGTGATTTGTCATATAGAAATAACCCCATCACGAAATAATAGATATAGAGGCCCATATTTAGCCATTTTAATTCAATTGAATATCCAGTCGAGAAACCTGATTCTACTTTAAATGTCCATCTAATGTCACGTAATTGATTGCTCTTATTCGCGTCTCGCATTTCGTCCGTCTAGTCGTCACTTTCTTACACCCATATATTCCTTTTCTATATTCTTATATTAGGGTCACGTGAACTATTGGATTTGATAATTGGTATCAATTGATTGGAAACATACGGCTCAGCAGGTGTTGAGAGTACGACTTTATAAACTTGCAGGTAAGACAATGAATTATAAGAGAGGAAGAAAAGTGTAAAAGCTGCTTCGTGACATTTTATAGCACGTACATCACTTTGAATAACTTAAAAACATACCTACACTTATACAGACAAGTACTAGTGCCCAAACATCCAAGGTAGCAGCTATTATATTTGAGCACTTGTTTTACGGTAGTCTACATTTTTTCATCGCCCTTTGCACGCTCTATTACGAGTCCTTTATCGCGCTTTATTTAATTACACAAGCTTTAACGTGTCTATGTTTGCTATCTTCCTTACTCGAAACACCTGAGTGATACAGTTTGGCTAGTGGGCACATTTGTCCGTCTGACATATGCACTAGCTGTATTCAATGAATTTTAAATGGTTGATGATTTTCTTTGCGAGCAACGAAAAATCTCTTTTTCTTCTTATGATCACGCAATCGGGTAATCTTATCCCATATGTCTATGAAATTAAAATGAATGAACATTTAAAACAATGTAAACCAGTGAGGCACTATACGGAGTCAACATTAAATTTGGCGTCTAATGTGCACCCGGTTGAGAGGAATTTACAACGATGCGTAATATATGACTAATGGTGACGCCCACCATGAAACGTGTATTTCCAGTATGCGGATTGAACACATATACAGTACACTGAAGTGCTTCGCTGCCATGTTCGTTGTCGAGAAAGGTGCAATCTGAAGCTAGATGGATTAAAACTATTATTATGCTTAGTGTTGTCATTATATGTTCTCAAGGCAAAACATACAACCACATTTCAGTAATTTCCTTCGAGCATGAGCAGTCGTTGTCTGATTTAAAGGGATGGGTTAATGGGTGGGTTGATTGGAAGAGAATTACCCCTGTAACAATATGACCCCTCACTCAAATTTAATCTCCGAGTCCTATGTATTTTGATTCCGTCAAATCTAGTTACTTCAATAAACACGGCAATATTTTCTACGATTTCCACAATGCGCTTCTCTTCGAGTGGGTGTTTCGTCTATGTTTAATAAATACTAGTCAACATCAACATTGAAACCGACATGGAAACATTGCCGGGGCAAATTTGTGTTGGCAGGTTTTACAATAACAAATACTCTACACGACAAGAGTTGTTGTACCGGAGGGTTGTTTTACGAAACATTGTAAGACATTGTCTGCCTGGGTATGTGTTTTATGTAAGGCCAAGATTTAAAAAAATGTTCTACATAATACTTCATTTGAATTTTGAGATTCCTTTCAATTAAAATTTACCAACAAAATATTGGAACTATTTGAAAATACTAAAATGCTTCGAAAAAAAATCGCAATTTTCAAAAAAATTCAACTATTTTCAAAGACATTTGAACATTAACAAAATCTCAAATAAAGATCTCAAAGTCTCAAAGTTTGGATCGGTTCTGGACTGTAAAACAGGATTTCCTCTTGATTGCCTCAACTAGATTTTGTTCTCAATTTAAGTATGTGCTGTTAAGCACCGACATGTTATCATTGTCAAATTATTATGTCATATAATCGAACATTGAGCGCAGTCATTTATAAGTCATGTAACCAGCTGTATGTTATCCGTGAGCATATTTCCCGCGATTCTGTTCTTATGACATTGACATCATTGGTGTCTACACTATGAAGCTGGGTATGAAGCAGACAGGGGAGCCAACCTGGGTGCTTTTGTGCTATTGTTCCTCTGTAAAAGTACCATCTACCGAAGACAGTTACTTAACTTTAACCCACCTTGGCCTTTTCTGTTAGATTTCGTTTTATCATTAGAAATCAAAAATGTCTATGTGTCATCTTCGGTTGTGTCTTATTAAACTACTTTAATCGGGGATTGTGTACAGATCCAACATGTCCTGATCAGGTCAGTCAACAGTGCTATGCAGCGAAATTGTGTAAAACTCGTTGAGAACTCTTTGCATACATCCAAACTAGTCTGGACTGTAATAAAAGAGAGATAAGTCAACACAAGCATGTACTGATAGATGTAGTCTTAAAGTGAAAAATCATATTTACAATAATGTCGTCTGACGGTTGCCTATTAGTCATGAAACTCAGAAAAATGACTTATATTACGGAAGGTCTATACGTTGACTGCTTCAAATACTCTGTAGTTTGTTTGCCCTCCACGGTACAGTGGCGCCTTATCACGCCATAATATTATCAAACTATGTCTGAATATCATACGTATGTAAAATACGATATACTGCCATTGAACAGTATTACTGTTTTAATGTCCCCTATATGAGTTTTATTTATAGATTTATGCTGTTAGGTCTCAATTATATTAGCTATAAACAATTAAAAGTAATGGGGTCATTGGTGCCAATAAGCGCATAATGTGGTTTGTTCGATTTTCTCAGATTAAGGGGTTCCTTCTTCCTGACCCCCTTAGACACTACTTAGGACAATCTATGGGCTACTTTGGGAAACCCCCAATGAGAACCTACAACTAGTCAAGCGCCATGCTGTTTTACGATATAGCTCTGGCTATAGAGAAAACGATCTCCGGCCACCGTCAATTTTATTGTCAATCTGAAGTATCCGTGATAATGAAATAGGTAACGCGATACAATGTGCTTACTTGGATCTGACATGCCTGTAAGCAAGGTATGAAGCAGGACTGGGGCCACACAAAAAATGTGTTAGTGTGTTTGCCATCGAATGTCGTAAATGCTAAGGTGTTTTCTTCACCATGATTATCTATACATGTACAAGCACTGCGAATCTTGTATGGAATACAAAAAAACCATTTTCTTTGCGGTACCAAACATTATGTAAACAATATATTCATATGAAACTCGTTAACTAGGTGAAGTTGTAAATCAGCAATTACATCATTTCGTACAATGTAAAGGAGATGCTTTAGAAGGAATGGCATAACATTGAATGTTTAAAATCTCGTTGAGGTTTAGTTTTGTTAGATGCTTTTTCTGTTTGGGTGATTTCCCTCTATTTTGTAAACAAAATAACTTCTTGTTTTAGGCTTATAATGGGACCGTAACTATTCGTTTCACTTCAAATGAAGTAAAATCTGGTACAATGATGTCATTAACCCACTTTATAAACGGTTCTTTGTACTTGACGTCTAATGTTCACCCAATTAAGAGGGATCTCCGACGATTTGTAATAGGACCAATGGCGCTGTTCACAAGGTAAAGTTAGCAAGTTTACTGAACACCTATAGAGAACACAATACAATGCTTGGGGTGTCACTTGCTGGGATAGTGCCCAGTCGGGACAGTTGTATTTCCGGACACGTTAAAGGCGTGTAAATGCGTGCGAAAACGTATAAATAAATCGCCAACGGGCTCTGCCACCTTCAACCCCCGCAAGGGGCTCTAACCCCTTCACCTCCGCAGGGGACTGCCGCCCCTTAACCCTCTCTTTGCCCCTTTTGAGAAATCCTGGATCCGGCCCTGCTTTTGTTTCTCTGTAAAAGTACCATCTACTGAAGACAGTTACTGAACATTAATCCACCTTGGCCTTTTCTGTCAGATTTCATTTTATCATTAGAAATCAAAAATGTCTGTGTGGCATCTTCGGTTGTGTCTTATTAAACTACTTTAATCGGGGAATGTGTACAGATCCAACATGTCCTGATCAAGGTTTAGTCAACAGCAGCGAAATTATGTAAAACTCGTTGAGAACTCTTTGCATACATCCGGACTACATGTAGTCTGGACTGTAATAAAAGAGAGATAAGTCAACACAAGCATGTACTCATAGATGTAGTTTGAGTGAAAAATCATATTTACAATAATGTCATCTGACGATTGCCTTTTAGTCTTGAAACTCAAAATAATGACTTCTATTACGGAAGGTCTATACTTTGAATGCTTCAAATACTCTGTAGTTTCTTTGCCCTCCACGGTACAGTGGCGCCTTATGACGCCATAATAATATAAAACTATGTCTGAATATCATACGTTTGTAAGATACGATATACTGCCATTGAACAGCATTACTGTTTCAATGTCCCTATTATATGAGTTTTATTTATAGATTTGTGCTTTTAGGTCTCAGTTATATTAGCTATAAACGATTAAAAGTAATAGGTCACTGGTGCCAATAAGCGCATAATATGGTTTGTTCATTTTTCTCAGATTCAGAGGTTCTTTCTTAAATGGCCTCCTGACCCCCTTAGACACCACTTTGGACTATCCTATGGACAATCCTATGGGCTACTTTGGGAAACCCCCATTGAGGACCTACAACTAGTCAAGCGCCATGCTGTTTTATATACGATAAAGCTCTGGCTATAGAGAAAACGATCTCCGGCCACCGTCAATTTTATTGTCAATCTGAAGTATCCGTGATAATGAAATAGGTAACGCGATACAATGTGCTTACTTGGATCTGACATGCCTGTAAGCAAGGTATGAAGCAGGACTGGGGCCACTCAAAAGAATGTGTTAGTGTGTTTGCCATCGAATGCCGTAAATGCTAAGGTTTTCTTCACCGTGATTATCTATACATGTACAAGCACTGCGAATCTTGTATGGAATACAAAAACAAACAAAAAATCTTTGCGATACCAAACATGTAAACAAAATATTCATATGAGACTCGTTAACTAGGTGAAGTTGTAAATCAGCAATAACATCATTTCGTACAATGTAAAGGAGATGCTTTAGAAGGAATGGCATAACATTGAATGTTTGAATGTTTTAGTTTTGTTTGTTACTTTTTATGCTTTGTTGATTTCCCTCTATTTTGAAAACCAAATAACTTCATGTTTTAGGCTTATAATGGGACCGTAACTATTTGTTTCACTTCAAATGAAGTAAAATCGGGTACAATGATATCATAAACCCACTTTATAAATGGTCCTTTGTACTTGACGTCTAATGTTCACGCTGTCACAAGGTAAATTTAGCAAGTTTACTGAACACCTATAAACATAGAGAACACAATGCTTGGGGAGGGTATCACTTGCTGGGATAGTGCCCAGTCGGGACAGTTTTTCAGTGATGGAACTTCAGATTTTTTTCAACTAGCCAGTCGGGCAGGTAACTCACAGAATTTACCTGCCCGTCAAAAATTCCACCAGCCCACGGTTTTTTCATAATATTTTGCAGCAAACAATTAAAGAGCAAAACTACTTTCCAACTACAATTACATGGTTTTGTCTTAACCCTAGCCCGTAACAGCTCCTCGTATATATCATGTTCATCAATCCAATACTCTCTTTAATCTCCTATCAACCTGATCTCCTCTATCATCATGACACACGATCATCTGATGATGATATTACCCTGAACTTACTGTTACTTACACTTTAAGCTTCAAAAATGTTACCCGCCAGTCGGACGGGTACCTTTGTTTCTTCACCCGCCCGACACGAAAGTTACCCGCTATGGGCGGGTGGGCGGGTTCTTATTTCCATCCCTGGTGTTATTTCCGGACACGTTAAAGTTTATATCCATCTTTAACCATAAATAATGCTTTAACCATACCGTACATACATGACATAACCACTTGTTTGATTTAATTCCATTTTGTCATACTCGCCAACCAAATCGACACGCACAGGGGTGGGTGGTCGTGCGTCTGGACTGATTAGATCTGTCTGAGTGAAGAACCCCATTGAAGAAGACGTGAACACTTCTCAATTGAAAACCTATCAGCACATGTATGTAGACAGATATTCAATAATTTCGGAAATTTGAGTCGCGTGGCCCACATAACTGAATGTTCGACCAGCTGTCATCGACATCGACAAATGAACATTGTGATCATGATAAATGTATTTATACATTTAGGTGATATATACATGAAAGCTATGTTTGTTCTTTTAAAAAGTTTGACTTTTGAGCGGAAGACAAGTTCCAACCTCATGCTGAAATCATCATCAATCCGTTTTTGTCGTCACAATTTGCAGCACATTGTGGATTAAGCGTATAGCAATGGAAACAATGCATCTACAAATATATGTATGAATTTATTATAGTCATTTGCGCTAATCCTCACTGTATATTTAAGTCTTATTTACCGTGTTAAAGATGATTTTCGTGGTTGTATTTACTACATACCACTTATTGTAATATAGACAGAATTTCACGAAAGTTACAGGTGATTTTAATAGAATTGTCATGTAATTGTCACGGCAATCACACGTAAGTTTCGGTCTTTTTCACCTGATTTGCGCAACATTTACGGTCGATTTAATCGGTATTTTCACCTGATCTTCACGTTCTTGACATGTGATTTCACGTGATTTTCGCGATCTATTCAAATTGTGGTGGTTTTTTCACGGTATTTATATATGGCTTTCCTTGTATGTTTATGAATGAGAGTTAATTTAAGTTTTATTTACCTTACCCTTTAAAGCGTAATAGTTTCTCTATTCACTTCAGTACCCTGCATAATTGCATGTGGCCTACTTTTCATTCCAGGTCAAGTTTGGTTAGCAGGAGACAAAGCGATTCCTCTAGACTGATTAAACCTGTCTGCGTTATATCAGCTTACGAGGGTCATTCAATAAGTTATATCACTGCCTCATACATTGGCTTATATAAATTTCAGCCACTTGAAATTTGCCATGGTTAGAACTCGGAATCACAGTTACAAATTGTTAGCAAATGATGATTGACATCTGTTTTTTGTTTTGTTCAGATGCGATCGAAGCCAGAGAGAGATTTTGTTCGACGGAAACTGGATATTACTCTCATAATTGATGCAAGATTTTCTAATTTTCTCTGTTTTGAACGATAAGCTACTCTGTTTTGAACGATAAGCTACGAGCGCGTGAGTGTAATACTGTAGTTGGAAAAACAGCGTGTGATACCTAAACATAATATTATATAATAATGTATCATTCAGTAGACATGAATACTGTTATTTCATTGGTTGTTTCCGTATCATACCGATCTCTTTATGATGTAAAGCTCTCTGTATGATACGAAATAATTGCTGTAAGATACGAAAAAGTCGTGTCATACAGCTCTGTAACAGAGCGATCTGTCACGCTTATTATGATTGTATTGTACAACACTGAACTTCTGAAAACAAAGGTGCCAACAAATAAAGGGGTCAAAAAAGTAAGTCCCCCCCCTAAACTTTGATCACGTTTGTTTGCATAACTCCACACACAATAAGACGTTTTGAAAGATTGAAACACTTCTGAAAATCAAAAATACTTGGCTACCCAGTAGAAAGTTTCTCCATTTCAATATCATTATTACTTTTCCCGAAATAGTCACATTTCCCCAAAATGATGTTTTCAAACAAAAGTGGCGCTTTTCAAGATTCTATACGAGTTTGTGTGAATAAATCTACACACAATTAGACGTTTTGAGAGATTAAAAGATTTACGAACAGGAAAAACCCTTGGTTACCTACACAAAGTTTTCCCTTTTCAATACCATGTTTACTTTTCCCAACACAGTCACATTTCCCTAAAATGATGTTTTTCTGAAAACATCATTTTGGGGAAATGCGACTATGTTCGGAAAAGTAATAATGATATTGAAATGGGAAAACTTTTTATGGGTAGCCAAGTGTTTTTTCTTTTTATAAGAGTTTCAATCTCTCAAAACGTCTCATGTGATACGATCCCAAAACAATAATATCTTTTCGTATTGCATGAACAAACAGGGGATAACTAATAGTATCAATAATATTAATGCAATATTAACAATCTGTATGCTTGTAAATAGTATAATAATCAACTAGGTATTGCTATGCCTATGGTGTATTGGAATATTGCTAATCCGTAAAACGTTTGTTACAAACGTATCACTGGTGATGTCTCGTACGTGAAATCTGTAGTGTAAGATTATACTTATAGTCCTTTTCAAGTTTTCTTTATGTCCAACCTTCACAATAGTTACTCAGATAGTCAATAGTACAAAACATCTCTTGTAGAGACTTGGAATCCCAACATTTAGTCCTGTATTCTGAAGATCTCGCAATTATTTACAGACAGTAAAGACGATTTTGCTGCAGTGTGTATTATGTTCATAGACAGAGCATTGAACTTGGCTGTTTATCCTGACCTGGTGTTATCTAAACAGATGGCAAATTATGTCCAACGAATTAATAACTGTGAATTGTTCAGAGGTTGTTAAAGATATCTGAAATGTTAGCAGTTATACTTAACAATAGGTAAATATTGTATCTTAAAATTGGCCAAAAATGATTAGCCCTTATATTAGCGTTAAACTGATATTTTGATGTTTTTGTCCGATTCCGTCACATAAAGTTAGCATTCGGTTTTCAATGCACCTCCAAAAAGTACAACATGTACTATAAAGAACAAAACAAACAAAACAAATAAATTATAAAGAACATTTGGTATGATTTTGTAGCTGAGATTTAAAGCATACGATCTTGGGAACATTCGCAACGTTGGTATATTTTAGCGCCATTATGAGATAGGAGGTAAAACTTATTGAATGACCCTCGTATATCTTCGGAAACCCGGCTGTGCAATGATAGGCCTGTCACTTGTTTTTCACGGTATTTAATCACGGACTAAACAGTATTTCATCTGGTTGTCACATCCTTGGTAAGGCGTTGTTCTCTCGGTATTTACACATGGTATGTTGTCCCGTGTCTCAGGTTTCCCCCTACTTATCCCCTCTAACGTGTTTTTAAAAGCGAATAGTGTTATGTTCACTCTAGCACCCCGCATGATTCTATGTAGCCTACATTTCATTTCGGTCAAGTTGTATGTACATGCAGGTGACAGGCAATTCTTCTAGACTGATTAATTAAATATGCCTGTGTTACCGGCAGATTTAATTACACCTTCCATTTTCTGAAACCCGGCCTTCAGTAAGAAAAGCTAACATGAAATCCGAAGCATCATAATCAGAACATCAAATCACATCAACGTTGTCCGGTCTCATTAATGTTTGCTAAGCGGCCTGGCTAAGCACTATTAATTGTCAAACATCCAATTTTATATGCAGAGACGTTATATTTCGGCGATAATTGTATTGACACTGACGATCAGGTTTTTTCCTTTCGGCTTTCGAGTCATTTGTCAAAGGAAAGGTTTAATATTTGCGATTCCAGAGTTAATATTTACCATTCTTGTCCATGAATAGAGTTTTAGCATTAGTATATTTCATTGACGGGTTTTCCTTACGTTTTTTTGTTTTTTCAATTGATCTACGGCACATATTTTATCCTCCTGGCTAGCCAGTCAGCCACACGCGGTTAAATTCCGATCATCTCACTGCGCATGTTTGAAAACTCATAAAATACTGGTAACCAATCAGAGCGGTAGGTTAAGCTTACGTGTTGCGCGCCACAAATGTCCGTTGGACCATTTTGAGAGGTAGGTAGGTTGACCTCGCGTATACCGGTGTTTGTAAAACACGTAATCGCGTACACGCGTAAGTACGTACGTACGTACGTACGATTGTTCATTCTGAATTTTCCCTACTACTTGTACCATTTATTATTTGTTATGCAACCTATCGTTTGCTGTGCTATTCCGTTAACCTTGTAGGACACAAGGGACAGACCCGACGTGCGGAGATCGCTGAAATCGTTGAAAATCAGACTCGTTTTTCTCATCAAAAAAAAGTCGGGTATAATTGTTTTTGATATGAAATTAGACCTCAAAATTCCGTTAGTACGGAAATTGCTCATAAAATATCGTACGAATCTTAGTCCGGTCAAGTGAATTGTTACAAGAAGTAAAGTCACGAAAGTTGTTAAATTCTAAAATAAGCGATACAATCGCTGTTTGTGGACCAAATATGTCAGATTTGGGATCATATTATTGAGAAAATTATGAACAATCCACCTTAGTACTTCGCCATCATGGCTGCCAACTAACCCTACCTCAATTAATTCAGAGAAAACAAACTTCTCGTAAGGTTTTAGCGCAAGGTTGACATACTGAAATCGATCTTTGCGTGGGTTAGAAATCGGCAAGGTTATTCATTAAAAGCGATACCTGCGTCCTGACTGGATATTAGACAACGCTAACGTTATTCTAAAATCCATGCATTCATTTCTACAATCAAATATCCCGCGGTAATTTATGTGTGGCACCACTGCTGTAGAAAGAGGGTCACACACACACATTGTGCAGTAATCGCTCGAAAGAATGGTTTAAGAAACTGGCGGCTTGTATTCTTATGCAAACTTGTTAAAACCCTTATTTCGCGCCCTTGATAACCATCATGCTTCCTTATATAGGAGGTATCAATACTTTATAAGATTTTAATCACACTTCATAACATATTTCCTTATTAAAGTGCTAGCTGTTTGATTCATGTAAGGACACGTCTTGGCGGATCTCCCAAGGGAAATGCTGACGATGGCCAGATATGAAGAGCGTGATTGGATTACAGTGCTTATAACTGGTTGGTTATATTATGAACATGTTTAGAAAATTGATTAAATTTTCTGTATTTCTACAGTACTATTCTTTCTTTATTCTACTATTTTTCTTGGTCTTACCTCTGTCATGATATTTTCTTTGCAATTTAATTCACAGTTGTTTGACATGATCTTAATTTCTCGCTTTGAGATCGGTCTCTTGTGATGTGCTCGGCTTCTCACTACGGGATCTTAATACCGTCTCTTTTAACAATGAGCTTGTATTTTCAATGTGAGATCTTAGAGTCGTTTTGGCTTCTTACCATGAGATTCGTTAAGGGCTAAGCAGACTCCACAACGCTCAAGCGATCGTAAGCTTTAACAACCGTTTTTCAAATCAGGCTGCGTAATTTTGTTTATTGCGGCTGTGATTCCGGGAAATAAACGGCTTTTTCAGCTACATTTTCCCTAGCTCTTTTGGTACTTGAATACTTAAATGGAAAATATTTGATCGACAATGTGTTGCCTGATTTGTTTATTGTGGCTGTATTAATTCCGGGAAATATACGTCTAGCTTAAACCTGTGTATTACTAAGTACGATTAACCCCTGGGGTCTACCTGTCTATCTTACAGTGGTTCTGATTGGTTTATTACAAGATGTACTCATATGAATAGCCAATTCAAATGCAGCTTGTAAGATTTTTCACTCCCATCTTTATCAGGGATACAATTATTCTAACAATGTCTCTCATTGGTGCAATAAATGATGTATCCATCTTTTTAACCAATCGGCCGGTAGTTCTCAGGGGGTTAATTACATTTGACTATCTTTTTTTGTCGTATCCTTTGCGCTATAACTTTCATGCAATTGGTTTTATAGGAACTTCTCGTAAAATTACCAAATCAATTTGTTTCAAAATATGTTACCTATTAATAGTGTCAAAAGAAGTGTTATTCTGATGCGAATTTACATAAAATGTCAGCTTTTGAAATGTGGTGTTGGAACGGTATGGTATAGGTATAAATCATGGAAATATCATAAGACCAATGAAATTTGTCAGAAGCCAGATTGGGGACCAAACTTCTCTTTGTAATGAAGATCATGCGCAACAAAATGATATGCTGATAACGTACTACGGTCGCTTTGCGATCCGGGTAGCCCCCGATGACGTAATTTACGTCATTTGTTGTTCAATCAAATGCGATTAAGTCAGCGGCGACCTCACGCGACTTTCCAAAAGGCGCACCAGGTCGTACGGCCGCAGTTGACTTCAATACAACTCGTGCGCGACTGATCTTTCGATCTGTCGACTTGCTGTGAGCAATTTCTATTTCATAGTCCATCGACCGACTCAAAATCGCCACTATATGCGACTGGTTAGTATGTAAAGACCATAATACTCTGTGGACATATTACTTCGACGAGAAAATGACAACCTAGAAAAGGTGATAACTCAAGGAGCTATCGAAGGAGTGCGTATACGTGGCAGACTATAGCTCCGTTGTACTGGCGGCATTAAGGAAGCTACAGGTCTATCTCTTATCTCTGCACATCGTATGTAGCAAAGTAGACAACGATGGCGCTCCATCACTAATATAGGGTCACAAAGAATCAGCCATTCTCTCTAAATGTAAAACGAGTGGAAAGAGTGGAAATTCACTCGAAAAGGAGTGAAGGGAGTGAAACGTAGAACAATTTCCACTCTAAAATGAGTGTGAAAATTAATTTTTCACTCTCAATAGAGTGGAACATTGTCATATAAAATCCCCTTTCACTCCTTTTAGAGTGTTTTTCCACTCCAAAAGGTGTTGTCCTGCATTTAACTCCTTGAAAGCGTGGAAAACCTCTCTTTTACATTTAGAGAGTAGAGCGACGACGACGACGCGTACAAATATATGTCCAAATTAAGCACTCATGAATAAAAAACTTGGTATTTTACAATTAGTGATTATGAAAACCCAACTCTCAAACATCAGACCATAATATGACATAATAGTCAGTGATATTTGACACTTGCGGCATTCTAGAGGTTGTTAACTAGCATTTAAATAAAACACGTTTCCCTTAGACTCGCTGTCAAATTACGCCGGATATGCAACATCCCCGATGCATTTTTCAATATTTTTCTTATCATCTCTGACAGAGAAACGAAGACTATATCGATCTTTCAATCCCCGGTCCTCCTCTTGGCTCTCAATATTACACATCCTGCTCCCCATTCCTCGACCAGAATCGGACTCTTCCACATAGAAGACGGTCAGTATCGGGGGAAATTGGTCCACGATATAATAGCCTTATACTCTTAGGGCACCACAACCCCGTTCTCATTCTAAATTTAGTTTATTATAAGTAAAACTATTCCAATATCAATCTTATCATGCACCACCGTTTTAAACGTGCCTCGGTATTGAATATCTGACGTGCGCCCGGTTAAGAGGAATAACCAACGATATTAATACAACTGAGCGCTGTTCACTGGGAACGTTTCTTCCGACCGGAACGCGAACGTTTATAACACGAGAAAACAAGAAAATAGCTTTATACCAAGAAAACCTAATACACTTCTTCGTTATCATGTCAATTAACGAGATATGCCGCCAGCAAAATGAAAATTAACCTAAACATTTACCTTTTCCAGGTGTGTGGGGGGGGGGGGGGGGGGGGGGTGGGCGGACTCATATATTTACCAGAGACCCATAATTTTCCAACATACATAACAGATTTTTACTAAACTTTCTATAAAAATCAACACATTTTGGACCCATAAATTTACCAAATATGGCTATGAAAAGAAGTCATTCATTTACCAGACGGGTGAAAAATGGGACCCTATTAGGCGGTTCATCCCGTGACCTAATATCCACTAATGGGTCGTTCTTGATGGACCGTTCTTTAAATGCGGCCAATGAAATTGTAACCCACTTACATGCCTTGTCTTATAGACCATTTCAAATTGAGATCGGAAATCTTCAGAAAAACTGGTCACGTGGACTAGGTCCGTTTATGGGTTCTTCTTCGCAACGGTTGATCGCATTCATAGCATTGGTTGTCCGCCTAGTGGTGTACTAAAGGGTTCAACAAAAGAAAGTATACCACTTTGTTTATGTCATTTTGAGTAACATTCATTTTCTTGTTGACCAAACAGGCTAGATAGGCATTTAGATGAATCTTTTAGGCATAGTTTGATACCAAATTTGCCCCCTAACAACAAAGATAAACCATAATTAGCACCATTTAAAGGAAAATTTTCCATTTTCAAAAGTCTCATAAGCACGAGAAAAAAGGAACAATTGTTAACACACACAATGTCGTTCGACCCAATGCATTTGCGCTGTGCGATCGATAG
Source organism: Ophiura sarsii (assembly GCA_035610835.1). Lineage (NCBI taxonomy): Eukaryota > Metazoa > Echinodermata > Ophiuroidea > Amphilepidida > Ophiuridae > Ophiura > Ophiura sarsii. Next base: position 14,317,960 of record CM069450.1, on the reverse strand, counting down.
CCCCGTCAATCCTGGCTGATACACACACACACAGAGACCCCAATTGATCCTTTCAGCAACTTCAAAATGTATCGAGCTAAAGGTAAAATGTGATGGTATTACCCCAAATCTCTTTCATCTCACCGTTTTTGTTACTGAAACCCCACAAAATATAACTTTGTGAGGGAGACAATCTCTCACCAACACCAGCGCAATCCACCACACGGGCAGACGGGTGAAAACATCTTTGTTTTTCTCCGGGGTTTTCTATGACTCACGAGTCATGGAACGGGTGCCAACACACTCGGCTAATCGGAAACATTCGGAACCGTTCGTATATTTTCGGATATGAAATGGCCTATATACCCATCAAAGACAATTATGATGGCTATGAAATTTAACACCGGGAAGCCAGTCCTACTCAATTCGACTTGGCTTCTTGGACCCTGGAGCCAGGAGTATCGTCTTTAATCTGTTAATAACTCACATACCAATTTAGATCAGTGACAGTGTTCAGACCAACACAAAGACCCCGCCATCATACTAGTGGAGCTCATGCTCGATCTTGTGACGAATGAGCTACTAAAGTGACTACCTAACATCCATTGGCGTCACCCATCCGCGCTTTTTTTCTCCGTGTTGGTCTGTCGTGGCCAATAGGTCTAGGCCGTGCGGTTTTATGCTGATAAAACACTTCCACCGAACCGCTGAGATCACCACGTTCTTCATCAGACAGTTAATGAATTTCCTAGGCATCAATCAATTTATCATTCTTCAATTATTCTGCATCCACTACTGCAAAAAGTCGCCCGCGGCATGGCAAAATAATAACCGTATATACATACCAAACATGACATAACATAATACGATTATATAAACGCTGTCAGTTGCTTAATGTTCAATTGCATTACGGGTCATTCACGCTGTCTCCGTCGTTCGTTGTCCTTGTCCATTTGGTATTCGGTTGCGTCTGCGTCTGCGATACCTACCGACCGGTGTCTGAGTCTTCAGGCTAGGTTTGCTTAATACTGTGGTTGTCGCTTTGATTAATTTTTACATTAGTTCGGATTATGTTTCACTCAAATAAAAACCTCGTCTATCGTCTACATATAATAAAACCACCATATTTGTTTTATATGATAGGACATATCCAATATGTCGACAATCCTGACTGAATTAGAATGGTTCATTTTAAAGGAGAACAGTACCATTCATCAAACCAAGCATTATATGGAAGGAAAATAATTATCTAATGTATAATGACCAGCTTAATTGAACACAGAACTACAATGTTCAATATAGCGAATTTCAACTGCACAACCCCAACCTGTGATTATCTGAAATTCGCGTCGGTTGACTGGGGCGAAAGTGCTGATGGGATAGCCATACCCAATATTGTGACATCATCATTACTTAAACTGCCTCATCTCAGCAACAGGTCGATGCACGTAATCACGCAGAAATTCAATGTGTAACACGAAAATATCAAAACATGAAACAGATATGTGGAAATACCGTAACTAGTTCGTTAATTATGAATATTAACAATGTATGATCTCGTATACGAGTGGTATTTCGATCATTAATCATTGTCGGTTTTGATAATTAATCTCACTTCACATATATACCGGGTGGTTCAAAAAAAAGTTGACCCAAGTTCAAGGTAACTTTTCAACTACATTTTATAGTTTCAGAGAATTTGTGTTTACTTAGTCTTGATCAACAGTAAGTTTTGAAATTATCCTGAACAACTGGTAAATTTAGCTTGGTTGGTTCTTCAGATATTGTTCATTATAGAGAGCATGCACAAAACTGCCTTGTCTATGCGACTATCCGTCTAAGAGTATGAAACAACCCTAAATCTTGCAAACCTTGAGAGAATCTGCTCAATGGGCACTCACTTTAACTTTAAAGTGCGCTCCCCTTTTATGAAAATGCAACAATGTATCGTTCTCATGTCGATAACTGACGGGATAATCAGCAGACGACAAGTTTATCGTCCGCAAAAATACGCGGGGAAAAGAGGCAGTTTCCATTCCACTGGTTCGACGATATCGCCTCCTATGGTACGAACAAATAATAATTTTGTTCAGCAATCTAGCCTGAGATTTACTGGCGAGTTAAAACCACCATTGGAACCTCTTATTTGCCTGGCAAAGCCCTGAAGATTTCAAATGTTTAATATACTCTCTCTTATCCATGGAAAGCTCCAATAAATTCCTGAAAGTTGGCTCCTTGGGTGAACCCTGAATGAGAAATTTAATATTAATAATACTAGAATGTTAACTTAGGGAGCAGTTCCATTTATACGCGATAAGTTTATCGCGACTGTATCGGGGCCTGATATGTTTTGGACCCGATGTTTTTCAAGTTGATACGCGATAAAATAGTCATCAGGCCGATACGAGGCCTCTGCCATACCCTGGGGTATGTTTAGCAAATAGAGCGGGACATTGTTTAGCAAATACACGAGGATAATACAATTTACGTTAAACATCCTAATCAATAACATTATCTCTAAAAACATGAAATGCTGAATTTGTACCTTACAACTAGAATAAATAACCCGAAGCTCTATTTACATACCGACCACTTATCTTTCGTTATATTTAAACAAGCGGTAATACGCTACTCGATAAATAATCCTTTGCTACTCGCAACTGTACGCGATAAAAAACTCATCGGGGCCTGATAAAAAACTCATCGGGGCCCGGAAGATTCTCGCAATTTTTATCGCGTACAAATGGAACTGCTCCCTTACTTAAAATGTTCTTCTCTTTAGATTTTCTTTTCGTTTTGAAGAAGCCCACGTGTATTGAGATTCGTTTGGTACACACGAAAGTCATGGAATTTAATATTTTATATTTTAGTATGCATAATGTGGATAATTTATCGAGTGTCTTTTAAAATGATTCAACAATATATTTTAGGCAAATCCCATACAGAAAAATATAATATACATTCCATAGAATGTTTCCCCTTAAACATACGTATCACGCCGGAAGCTGTTGGGGTGCGTCTCATATGTGTGCTCGCTCACTATACGCATCCAGTTAGTAATACAGTCAGTGACATTCAAGAACCGATTCAATTCCATTCAGGAGATGCTCTGAAGAGAGGAGTATGAACTTGCAAAATTCTTCTTTCACATTGATGTGTATAAATGAACGGTTTACAATCTTTACAATATGTGATGTACTGTATGTTGCTGGGAACTTGTATTTCTCGTGTACTTCAAATAATAAAATCAGTTAGTGGGATTTGTTTGAATAATTTTTCACATGCTTCGTTTCATAGGCGTTATAATACGCACGATTTGATTTTGTGGTTAACACTCATATAACTTCCGCTGCAATATGGGAACAACTATTTATTTGTGCCGAAGCCCGCGCAAGAATAAAATCAATTAGGCAGAGTGTTTAAGTCAATAGAAACCGTCCGTGTTTTGGAATAACCAATAACACCACTGTGTTTGCAACACTGTTCCAACGTGAACCCTCCTCATTCAGTACTACCTGATAAATGACCTCAAAGTTAGTATAACCTTTGCTTGAAATCGTAAGATTACTTGGAAATGATGTGCGTTCAAGCCAAGAGTTACTTGAATAGAGTTTACTGTTACCTTCAAGATGGCCGCTAAGCCTAAACACGGAAGGTCTCTATTGCAATTCATTACATTCATTTGCGGAATTCAAAACGTCAATAGAGTTCGGCGACACCATCATTAGTTACATTATTGTCATTTTGTGCATACATTTAGGTGGATGGGTTGATAAGCATATTTTGAGGTATAGTAGACACTAACACTTAATAAGGTAATATTCAAGATACTGAGACCTAAAGTATATAGTAAGTGCAGTTTTGGCATGCGGTAACAATTTACTGAGAGAAACAACATTGTAAGTGTCACTCCCCCTTTCCAACACATCCATCTCTATACCCCTACCTAAAATTCAATCAATGAATAGAACGTATTCCAAATAAAAGTCAACCCATCAGATCGACAATTAAAGTTCAAACATGTTGATAAGTGCAATTTCCTCTCCTCTCTTGTTTCTTAGAAACCAGACGTTATCCTAATCATAAAGTAAAAATCTAATAATGTCATTCTCCCGCCAGAAAGTCGGTGAACGGCACCGATGTTAATGTTTTGTTTTTAGAATGGGTTTATATGTATAGCGAGCGTATTTATTTTGTATTACGTGAAATCTTGTCAGATAAGTGAAGATGAAGAGCAAATATAACTAATCATGCTAACAAGCAGAAATCTATGGGGCCAAGATAAATATATCAGTTGATGACTAATGAAATGCGATGATGGTAATATGACTTCTATAGTCTGTCACCCCTACCACCTTTTGTACTGAGATGTTCATCATTCTTTTCCCAGGAACATGATGTCGAATTTTTTTTAGATTGGTTCTACACGTTTAATTAAAAAGGAATCAGTGGCTTTACCAATAAGCTAGCCAAAATATTGGACTGGGTAATTTTCAACCTGCTTACACAACCAACTTATTTACCATCTAAACTTACCATTGCTTACTGGTTGTGTTCTTTATAAAGATGAAAGATGTATAGTTTGAGCAACTCCAAATTGGCAAAGCCTCTTTACAGCAGCGAAAAGATACAGAAGGGCACACCCAAAATCGCGTGCTTGTGACCATAAACACGTGTGTACGCTTGTATTACCTTTGCGCGCAGAGAGATAAGAACTGAATATTTGTCGCCAATTTGGGACTGATTAAACTTAAGTATGGACTGTTGGGTTGTACAACAATGTACCGATTACGTGTAAGGCACACGTCACTTTCCGATTAGATCCTGAGTAAAACTACTCCATTAATCACGACTTATAGGCCAACATTGCTAAAGTGGACAGTTTTCTCTTCCCAAATCGGCCTTCTCATCCGCAGGTATGATTGGTTTTGTATGGGAATTTCACTGGAGTGATGTATGTTCCATAGACATGAAATGTATGATTTGACATTTTACAGAGTCTGTAAAAATATTTCAATAATGTATGCGACATTATATTAGATTTTGTGTCAACATTACTGCACTTTAAATTCTGCCTTGATAAGCAACGATAGTCAAGATCTTAAATATTAATAAAACAAAACGTGTTCCGGAAACTAACAATTGTAATCCTGAATAATCTAAAAGCATTGTATCTATATTCATGTTAGCGCGTATAGTGCTAATACATTAATGTTAGCCTAATTTACATACAGACGTGCTTTGAAAAGACACTTTACAGTAAAAGGATTTTTTTCAGGAAACTGTGATACAACCCGATTCACGGTGAAAACATCCGGATTAATGGATGTTTTTAGTGAATTATTGCATAAGCATTTTAAATAAGTAAATATATTAAAGAGTGGTATCTTATAGATTTATATGTGGTATGATATATTTATTTGTTCAACATTTAGTGAAGTTACATTTCTGCTTAAATATGGTTACATTACCTTATGTGACATTACCTTTAGACACATATGACACCCTGTAAAAAAGGGAAATGCATCAAAATGTTCTACGCAAATAAACCACATTAACCAACCACATAGTACTATAACATGTTTTTTAACTTAATGTCTTGAGGAGAAATGTATCTTGAATCTCTATAGCTGCGTTTTCGAAAAGCGGAATACAGAAATTATCATATGCAAATTGTATATCGTTATACCAGGTCAAAATGAAGTCATTTATTATAGAGAGATTTTAAATGCAGGGAGGTGTTTTTATTTATTTGTAAGGATTTGTAAAGGAACAGTTGTTACATATACACTAAAATATATATAACGGAAGATTCCGGAACATAGGCCTATATTTAGCTTTATTTCGTGAATATTTCGCATTTAAGCTAGTAGGCTGGCCAACAATGGTTTTGCCTGTTTTACCTCTGGATATTATTATACTTGAGATGATGCTTTCGCGATGAGTTAATTTCATAAATATCGATGCCGGCGTTGCTTAACATGGTGATATGAGAAGGGGACGACATTTTGACCTTCATTTAATGTTACTACTTGCTTGAAATACCAGGAGAGTAAATGTAGATGGAGCATTGGTATAATCATGTAATTGCAAGAAGTAATATTGCATACATATAACCTGGCATATCGTTTTATATATAACTAATGCATCGTCCACAATAATTGGGAGGTAAGTATTACCAAGAAAGGATATATTACATTTTGAGTGTTAAAACATTTTCATGCGGCAGTTGTCTGCAGACGACAGTTCCAAAATGTTTCGAAAATGTCCAAATTATTATATTTCATTACCATATTTAGAATCACCATGAGAAACGCATTAAAATAAGTACAAACATGCCTACAATCATAGAAAAAAGGTGTTCGAACACTGACCCTTGTTTGCACCTTTTAATTACCATATAGTACGCATTTTTAGAGTCATGTGAAAATACCAATTTGCATCTGCTAGCCTGAAAGCTCCCCTTCAATATATCCCTCCCCTCCCTCCACCAATTAATGTTGCTAGGCCACGGGCTGATGTTTGGCAAGTTGGACGACTCAACATTGATCAGGAGGGAAATGGGGGTGACTTTACATTAGGCCTACTAAGTGTTCGAACACTTTTTTCTAATATTGTAGTTTTGGCTTAGCAATTCTTGGGATAGACTTTGAAAGTTGGAAAAGGTTTTTGAAAAATCTGTTTAGTATATCATATGGTAAAACTAATAACCGCGTGAAAAGTGTTAAGGGGGATGTGCACCTTCGCATAGCCTCCGTAAAACTGCCGTAACTTCTTCATTATTCATTTAATCTTAATAAAAGTATACATTTTTTGCAGGAAAGGGTTCAATGAATCCAACTATGATCATGAAATTGACCATTTTGGAGAAAATTATAAAAAACATGTTTTTTGACCCATTTTAGGTTCTGCAAAGATAACTCAAAATATATTTTGCCAAATTGTGTCATACTAGTTTTATTATATTCCTCATGCAATTCCCTAGGAATCGTTTTTTTTTATTTATTATTTTACTTTATTATTTTTTGAATTATAGACCAAAAAGTGCTAAAAACGTGAAAATCACGTATTTTGGTAAAAAAATCATATTTTTTGGCACTTTTTGGTCGATAATTCAAAAAATAATAAAGTAAAAAATTTAAAAAAAAAGATTCCTAGGGAATTGCATGAGGAATATAATAAAACTAGTATAATAAAATTTAACAAAATATATTTTTAGTTATCTTTGCAGAACCTAAAATGTGTCAAAAAACGTGTTTTTTATCATTTTCTCCCAAAATGGTCAATTTCATGATCATGTTTGGATTCATTGAACCCTTTTATGCAAAAAAATGTATACTTTTATATAGATTTAATAAATAATTAAGAATTTACGGCAGTTTTAGGGAGGCTGTACCTGAAGGTGCACAGCCCCCTTAAGGGGAGTGCAACAAGTGGAATTCAGACTGTCAAGATCATTTCAATAAATTCAATTCATCCTTTTGAATTATTTTCTGTCTGTACAATACTAAATGCTACAGTAATGTAGTCCGCGAAAATATATAATAGCACCAATGTACTTACGATTGACGATCCTTGAATCTAATACATTCCGGGCTATTCAATACGATGATATGGTATTTGTCTTATTGGATTATTCAGTGAAGAATTTGATTAAAGTAATTGCTGGCTCTAATACTTCGCCATAAGTCTTTATTTTGATTTAGGCTTTAGTACTCAAGAAACTTACGTAGTGAAATTAATGTCGAATTGATACCCACATAAAGCGTACGCTTACCCTTACCTGCTTCCCCATACAACACAGACATATCCAGTAGCGCTTATTAACCTTTGTCTTCCTTGCATTTAGTGAGGCAGTGGTTTAATACGTAAATCATCAAAAGATAGCTTTTTATTTTGATCATAATTTTAGCCCTAGCTATGTATTGTTCAGTTAAATACTACAGTCATGTTTAAGATTTATTTCACTATACAGATCACTATATAACTGAAACCTTTAGTATTTACAACAGAAAAAGTCAATGTCTGAACTCAGCTTAAACACAATAAGATCACCAGTCAACACTATGGCGTCATCTCAATTTTCTTTTCACAATGAAAAGTTTATTTATGGCGATTGAATCAACTATGTGCATATATGTTCAGATGATACTTTCGTGATAAGTTGATTTCATGAATATCGATGCCGGCGTTGCTAACATGGTGATATGAGAAGAAGGGGACGACATTTTGACCTTCATTTAATGTTACTACTTGCTTGAAATACCAGGTGGGTGAATTTAAATGGTGCATTGGTCTAATCATGAAATTGCAAAAAGTAATAAACATGCCTAGTTTTGGTTCAGCAAATCTTGGGATAGACTTTGAAAGTTGGAAAAGTTTTTTGAAAAATCTGTTTTGTTTAATATCGTAAAACTAATAGCCGCGTGAAGAGTGTTAAAGGAAGTGCAACAAGTGGAATTCAGTGTCTTGAATTCAGATTGTCAAGATCATTTCAATAAATTCAATTCATCCTTTTGAACTATTTACTGTCTATACCATAGTAAATGCTACAGTAATGTAGTCCTTGAGAATATATAATAGCGCCAATGCACTTACGATTGACGATCCTTGAATCTGATACATTCCGGGCAATTCAAAGACGATGATATGGTATATGTCTTATTGGATTATTCAGTGAAGAATTTGATTATAAGCAATTGCTGGCTCTAATAATTCGCCATAAGTCTTTATTTTGATTTAAGCTTTAGTACTCAAGAAACTTACGTAGTGAAATTAATGTCGAATTGTTACCTAACTATAGCGTACGCTTACCAATACCCGCGTCCCCATACAGCATAGACAAATCCAGTAGCGCTTATTAACCTTTGTCTTCCTTGCATTTAGAGAGGCAGTGGTTTAATACGTAACTCATCAATTTTATTTTGATCATAATTTTAGCCCTAGCTATGTATTGTTAAGGTAAACACTACAGACATATTTGTAAGATTTATTTAACTTTACAGATCACTATACAATGGAAACATTTAGTATTTACACCAGAAAAAGTCAATGTCTGAACTCAGCTTAAACACAATAATATCACCAGTCAACACTCTGCCGTCACTCAATTTTCTTTTCACATTGAAAACTGAAGTTTATTTATAGCGAATGAATCAATCAACTATGTGCATATAGAAGCAATCTTACCTCAAATTTTCAAAATTGTAGTGCATGGATTTACCATTGACAATATCTGTATATCCTTTCATTTTAAGTCACCGTTCTTTTTAAAGACAATTAGAAATAGAGACAAAGTCCACCAACCTCATCGTCTTTTATGAGAGTCTTATATTACTAGATTCCATTTGACAAAGTGCAAACTGGTGTTCAATAATAGAGTCGTCAAAACCCCACGTCGGAATGTGATACCATCAGCAAGGCGGCATAATTTGAAAGGGAAGAGTAAATACGGTGAACGTACGTGTGGTGTAAAACATCTTGTATATGAAAGTATAATACCTTAACCATAGAATGTGTAGTAAAAGTTGTAAAGAAACGTCTTAGAACTCAAAGTACAGGATGAGTAAAAAACCTGTAATAGTCGAAAGAAGCCATCTTGTTTTAAAAACTAAATTGAAGTTTTTTAAACGTTATAAGAATACCTTATTTATTTTAAGTCAATATCATTTTTCCGTTTGCCTTTGGTGAACCTTTTTAAACGTGCACCCATTTCACACGTTTGTCCACGAGATACCCAAAATATGCATCAGATCGCAAAATGTGTCTCTCATTCAAGTTTGGAAACTTGAGTACATTTGTGATGTTAATTGCAATTTGATGCATCCTTTCTTGTTTACATGTGAGTTAACATGATCAATTTACCCTACCCATGCTACGAAATGCTTATAATGTTCTAAATTTTAATTAAAAAAACTAACATTTTCCAAATTTTTGTTGGCGGTGTATTCAAATATGAAAATGCAATGTGTGCCATTTCAATTGAAAATCACTGTGCTCGTGGACAAACATGTAAATTTGTTTGTGCAGCAAAAAGGATCACCAAAGACAAACGAACAATGCGATCGACTTCATTTTTTCACACAAGTTAAGATTAAATATGTATATGTCATTCTTGCAACGTTTAAAAAGTTTTAAAATTCATTTTGGTTTTGAAAACAAATGGCTTCTTTCCACTATTGCAGTTTTTTTTGACTCACCCTGTATACACCTATCCCCCGCCCCCAAGGAGAGGTGAATATTCATATCAAAGCTGCCACTCGTAAAACGCAAGAATGTAGATACGATGATTAATTTTATCACAGAACATCCCAACACGTTAAAGACTTAAGTGGCAAATGGTTCTACGTTACAAAAAAGAAATATTTCTACTTTAAAAAGGTAGTACATTTGTGACAAAATTAATCATTGCAAAACTATACCATACTTAGTTAGTATTGCATTATATCGAACGTATCCTGGAGTCAATTCCAATTATGAATACACGAATAGAAAGCAACCTAATGTTATAATGAGCATAACAAGCACTCAGTGGTTGGAACATGGACGCGATAGAAGTTCATGTGCACCGACCTGGTTTATTTTGATAAGACACTGAATAGGTCATGCTCATGAATACTGAAAAATATGACTAAAACGAATCAGGGTGCTTAAGTATCATCATATATTTTCCTGAGTGCACTTCCCATATTTCTGGTTTTTCTTTGTGCGCAACAAAATGTTGTCTGATTAAAAGTGTCAGAATTGACTAAACATGAGAACAAATAAAAAAATGAAGCAAAGATTTACAGACCTTAGAATATTATCGAAAAAAGAAAGATATTTTAATGTATCGAAGTCCGGACGCCTAGGAAGAAATTAATTTTAAAAAAACTTGGTTTGTTTATTTATTTCACAAATATTTCTTTCATACATTCCTAGTTACCTGTTGTGCAAATAGACAATTTGAAAAAAAGAAAAAGAATTTACGATTGTGAGAGTGTAAAATGTGTGATGGTGATTTGTCATATAGAAATAACCCCATCACGAAATAATAGATATAGAGGCCCATATTTAGCCATTTTAATTCAATTGAATATCCAGTCGAGAAACCTGATTCTACTTTAAAATGTCCAGCTAATGTCACGTAATTGATTGCTCTTATTCGCGTCTCGCATTTCGTCCGTCTAGTCGTCACTTTCTTACACCCATATATTCCTTTTCTATATTCTTATATTAGGGTCACGTGAACTATTGGATTTGATAATTGGTATCAATTGATTGGAAACATACGGCTCAGCAGGTGTTGAGAGTACGACTTTATAAACTTGCAGGTAAGACAATGAATTATAAGAGAGGAAGAAAAGTGTAAAAGCTGCTTCGTGACATTTTATAGCACGTACATCACTTTGAATAACTTAAAAACATACCTACACTTATACAGACAAGTACTAGTGCCCGAACATCCAAGGTAGCAGCTATTATATTTGAGCACTTGTTTTACGGTAGTCTACATTTTTCATCGCCCTTTGCACGCTCTATTACGAGTCCTTTATCGCGCTTTATTTAATTACACAAGCTTTAACGTGTCTATGTTTGCTATCTTCCTTACTCGAAACACCTGAGTGATACAGTTTGGCTAGTGGGCACATTTGTCCGTCTGACATATGCACTAGCTGTATTCAATGAATTTTAAATGGTTGATGATTTTCTTTACGAGCAACGAAAAATCTCTTTTTCTTCTTATGATCACGCAATCGGGTAATCTTATCCCATATGTCTATGAAATTAAAATGAATGAACATTTAAAACAATATAAACCAGTGAGGCACTATACGGAGTCAACATTAAATATGGCGTCTAATGTGCACCCGGTTAAGAGGAATTTACAACGATGCGTAATATATGACTAATGGTGCCGCCCACCATGAAACGTGTATTTTCAGTATGCGGATTTCGAGCGTTGTAAAAAAAACCACATATACAATACACTGAAGTTCTTCGCTGCCATGTTCGTTGTCGAGAAAGGTGCATTCCGAAGCTAGATGGATTAAAACTATAGTATTATGGTTAGTGTTGTCATTACATACAACCACATTTGAATAATTTCCTCTGAGCATGAGTCTGTCGTTGTCTGATTTAAAGGGATGGGTTAATAGGTGGGTTGGTTGGAAGAGAATTTTCCCTGTAACAACAATACCCCCTCGCTCAAATTTAATCTCCGAGTCCTATGTATTTTGATTCTGTCAAATCTAGTTACTTCAATAAACACGGCAATATTTTCTACGATTTCCACAATGCACTTCTCTTCGAGTTGGTGTTTTGTCTATGTTTAATAAATACTAGTCAGCGTCAACATTGAAAACGACATGGAAACATTGCCGGGGCAAATTTGTGTTGGCAGGTTTTATAATAACAAATACTCTACACGACAAGAGTTGTTGTACCGGAGGGTTGTTTTACGAAACATTGTGAGACATTGTCTGCCTGGGTATGTGTTTTATGCAAGGCCAAATAAAAAAAAAATGTTCTACATAATACTTCATTTGAATTTTGAGATTCCTTTCAATTGAAATTTACAAACAAACAAAATCGCAATTTTTAAACATTTTTAACTATTTTCAAAGACATTTGAACATTAACAAAGTCTGAAATATGGATCTCAAAGTCTCAAAGTTGGATCGGTCGGGACTGTAAAACAGGATTTCCTCTTGATTGCCTCAACTGAATTTTGTTCTCAATTTAAGTATGTGCTGTTAGACACCGACATATTATCATTGTCAAATTATTATGTCATATAATCGAACATTGAGCGCAGTCATTTATAAGTCATGTAACCAGCGGTATGTTATCCGTGAGCATATTTCCCGCGATTCTGTTCTAATGACATTGGCATCATTGGTGTCTACACTATGAAGCCGGGTATGAAGCATCCAGGGGAGCCAACCTGGGTGCTGTTGTGCTATTGTTCCTCTGCAAAAGTACCAGCTACCGAAAATAGTTACTTTACATTAACCCACCTTGGCCTTTTCTGTCAGATCTCATTTTTATCATTAGAAATCAAAATGTCTACGTGTCATCTTCGGTTGTGTCTTATTAAACTACTTTAATCGGGGATTGTGTACAGAGCCAACATATCCTAATCAAGGTTCAGTCAATAGAGCTTTGCAGCGAAATTTTGTAAAACTCGTTGAGAACTCTTTGCATACATCCGGACTAGTCTGGACTGTAATAAAAGAGAGATAGGTCAACACAAGCATAATACTCATAGATGTAGTCTTAGTGAAAAATCATATTTACAATAATGTCGTCTGACGATTGCCTATAGTCATAAAACTCAGAATAATGACTTCGTTTACGGAAGGTCTATACTCTGAATGCTTCAAATACTCTATAGTCTGTTTGCCCTCCACGGTACAGTGGCGCCTTATCACGCCATAATATCAAACTGTCTGAAAACTATCTGAACATTATACGTATGTAAGATACGATATACTGCCAATTGAACAGCATTACTGTTTCAATGTATGAGTTTTATTTATAGATTTGTGCTTTTAGGTCTCAGTTATATTAGCTATAAACAATTAAAAGTGATGGGGTCACTGGTGCCAATAAGCGCATAATGTGGTTTGTCTCAGATTAAGAGGTTCTTTCTTAAATGGCCCCCCTGACCCCCTTAGACACCACTTAGGACAATCCTATGGACAATCCTATGGGCTACTTTGGGAAACCACCATTGAGGACCTACAACTAGTCAAGCGCCATGCTGTTTTACCTTAAAGCTCTGGCTATAGAGAAAACGATCTCCGGCCACCGTCAATTTTATTGTCAATCTGAAGTATCCGTGATAATGAAATAGGTAACGCGATACAATGTGCTTACTTGGATCTGACATGCCTGTGAGCAAGGTATGAAGCAGGACTGGGGCCACACAAAAAAATGTGTTTGTGTGTTTGCCATCGAATGTCGTAAATGCTAAGGTGTTTTCTTCACCATGATTATCTATACATGTACAAGCACTGCGAATCTTGTATGGAATTCAAAACATTTTCTTTGCGATACCAAACATTATGTAAACAATATTTTCACATGAGACTTGTTAACTAGGTCAAGTTGTAAATCAGCAATGTAAAGGAGATGCTTTAGAAGGAATGGCATAACATTGAATGTTTGAAATCTCCTTGAGGTTTAGTTTTGTTTGTTACTTTTTATGCTTTGTTGATTTCCCTCTATTTTGAAAACCAAATAACTTCTTGTTTTAGGCTTTAATTGGGACCGTAACTATTCATTTCACTTCAAATGAAGTAAAATCTGGTACAATGATGTCATTATCCCACTTTATAAACGGTTTTTTGTACTTGACGTCTAATATTCACCCAATTAAGAGGGATCTCCGACGATTTGTAATAGGACCAATGGCGCTGTTCACATGGTAAATTTAACAAGTTTACTGAACACCTATAGAGAACACAATACAAGCTTGGGGGTGTCACTTGCTGGGATTGTGCCCAGTCGGGACATTTGTATTTCCGGACACGTTAAAGGCTATTGTTTATATCCACCTTTAACCATAAATAATGCTTTAACCATACCGTACATACATGACATAACCACATGTTTGATTTAATTCCATTTTGTCATACTCGCCAACCAGATCGACACGCACAGTTGTGGGTGGTCGTGCTTCTGGACTGATTAGATCTGTCTGAGTGAAGAACCCTATTGAAGAAGACGTGAACACTTCTCAATTGAAAACCTATCAGCACATGTATGTAGACAGATATTCAATAATTTCGGAAATTTGAGTCGCGTGGCCCACATATCTGAATGTTCGACCAGCTGTCATCGACATCGACAAATGAACATTGTGATCATGATAAATGTATTTATACATTTAGGTGATATATACATGAAAGCTATGTTTGTTCTTTTAAAAAGTTTGACTTTTGAGGGAAGACAAGTTCCAACCTCATGCTGAAATCATCATCAATTCTTTTTTGTCGTCACAATTTGCAGCACATTGTGGATTAGGCGTATAGCGATGGAAACAATGCATCTATGAATTTATTACAGTCATTTGCGCTCATCCTCACTGTATATTTAGGTATTATTTACCTTGTTAAAGATGATTTTCGTGGGACTTATTGTAATATAGACAGGGTTACATGTGATTTTCATAGAATTTTCATGTAATTGTCACGGCAATCACACGTAAGTTTCGCTCTTTTTCACTTGATTTGCACAACATTTACGGTCGATTTACTAGGTATTTTCACCTGACCTTCACGTTCTTGACACATGATTTTCGCGATCAATTCAAATTGTGGTGTTTTTTCACAGTATTTATATCGCTTTCCTTGTATGTTTTTGAATGAGAGTTAACTCAAGCTTTCTTTATCTAACCCTTTAAAGCGTAATAGTTTCTCTTTTCACTCCAGTACCCCGCATAATTTCATGTGGCCTACTTTTCATTCCAGGTCAAGTTTGGTTAGCAGGAGACGGGCGAATCCTCTAGACTGATTAAACCTGTCTGCGTTATATCAGCTTACGAGGGTCATTCAATAAGATCTATCACTCCCTCATACATTGGCTTATATAAATGTCAGCCACTTGAAATTTGCCATGGTTAGAACTCGGAATCACAGTTACAAATTGTTAGCAAATGATGGTTGACATCTGTTGGTTTTATTGTTCAGATGCGGTCGAAGCTAGAGAAAGATTTTGTTCGACGGAAACTGGATATTACCCTCATAATTGATACAAGATTTTGTATTTGTCTCTGTTTTGAACGATAAGCTACGAGCGCGTGAGTTTAATACTGTAGTTGGTAAACAGCGTGTGATACCTAAACATAATATTATATAGTAATGTATCAATAATAGTCATGCAATATTAACAATATGTAGGCTTGTTAATAGTATAATAATCAACTAGGTATCGCTATGCCGTTGGTGCATACCGTGCATTGGAATATTCCTGATCTATAAATCACCGGTGAAGTCTCGTGCGTGAAATCTGTAGTGTAAGATTATACTTATAGTCATTTTTCAAGTTTTCTTTATGTGCAACCTTCACAATAGTCACTCAGATAGTCTCCTGTGGAGACTTGGAATCCCAACATTTAGTCCTGTATTCTGAAGATCTCGCAATTATTTACGAACAGTAAGGACGATTTTTGCTGCAGTGTTTATTATGTTCCTTGACAGAGCATTGAACTTGGCTGTTTATCCTGACCTGGTCCTATCTAAACAGAGGGCAAATTATGTCCAACTAATTAATAACTGTTAATTGTTCAGAGGTTGTTACAGATATCTGAAATGTTAATGGTTATACTTAACCAATAGGTAAATCTTGTATCTTAAAATCGGCCAAAATGATTAGCCCTTATAGCGTTAGACTGATATTTTGATGATTATGTCCGATTCCGTCACATTAAGGTTTTGTTTTCTCTGCACCTCCAGAAAAGTACAACCATTGCTATAAAAAACAATTTGGTATGATTTTGTAGCTGAGATTTACAGCTACGATCTTGGAAACATTCAAAACGCTGGTATATTTGTTAGGGCGATTATGAGATATGAGGTAGAACTTATTGACTGAGTGACCCTCGTATATCTTCGGAAACCCGGCTGTGCAATGATAGGCCTGTCACTTGTTTTTCACGGTATTTAATCACGGACTAAACAGTATTTCATCCGGTTTTCACATCCTTGGCAAGGCGTTGTTCTCTCGGAATTTACACATGGTATGTTGTCTCGTGTCTCAGGTTTCCCCTACTTATCTCCTTTAACGTGTTTAAAAGCGAATATGGTTATATTCACTCTAGCAGCCAGGATGATTCTATGTAGCCTACTTTTCATTTCGGTCAAGTCGTATGAGCAGGTGACAGGCGATTCTTCTAGACTGATTAAATATGTCTGTGCTACAGGCAGATATAATTACACCTTGAAATCCGGCCTTGAATAAGAAAAGCTAACATGAAATCCGAAGCGCCATAATCAGAACATCAAATCACATCAACGTTGTCCGGTGTCTCATTAGTGTTTGCTAAGCGGCCTGGCTAAGCACAATTAATTGTCTAACATCCAATTTTATATGCAGAGACATTACATTTCGGCGATAATTGTATTGACACTGACGATCAGGTTTTTCCTTTTGGCATTTGAATCATTTGTCAAAGGAAAGGTGTAATATTTGCGATTCCAGAGTTACCATACTTGTCCATGAATAGAGTCTCAGCAGTTTAGTATGTATTACATTTACGCGTTTTCCTTACGGGTTTTTGTTTTTCAATGGATCTACGGCACATACTTTATCCTCCTGGCTAGCTCGTCAGCCACACGCGGTTAAACTCCGATAATCTCACTGCGCATGCTTGAAAACTCATAAAATACTGGTAACCAATCAGAGCGGTAAGTTGAGCTTACGTGTAAGCTCACCCTTAATGGGGGGAGGGGGGGTGGGGTGGACCCTCAGGTATAGCGTCTGTAAAACTGCCATTACTTCTTCATTATTAATTTAATCTATATAAAAGTGTACATTTTCTTGCAGAAAAGGGTTCAATGAATCCAACCATGATCATGAAATTGACAATTTTGGAGAAAATTATAAAAACGTTTTTTGACCCATTATAGGTTTGGAAATGGTCAAAATTGTCAATTTCATGATCATGGTTGGATTCATTGAACCCTTTTCTGTAGATTAAATGAATATTGAAGAAGTTACGGTAGTTTTACAGCGGCTATGCTGAGGGTCCACACCCCCTTAATAACCAGCATGATTCTTTATAATAAGCTTTTAAATCTTTATAAGATGATCACACTTCAAAAACATGTTTCCATAATAAAATGTTACCTGTTTGACTCATGTGAGACCAAGAGGCATACTCAAGATACATTGTGTTTATTTGTTCTTTACTATCCACACAATGATCGATGCATTTTAGTTGCACATTGCCATTTTTGACACGATCACGGCTGCTCATCATGAGATTTTGTTAAGGCAATTATGAGATATGAGGTAGAACTTATTGAATGACCCCCGTTTATCTTCGGAAACCCGGCTGTGCAATGATAGGGTTGTCACTTGTTTTTCACGGTATTTAATCACCGGACTAAACAGTATTTCATCCGGTTTTCACATCCTTGGCAAGGCGTTGTTCTCTCGGTATTTACACATGGTATGTTGTCCCGTGTCTCAGGTTTCCCCTACTTATCTCCTTTAACGTGTTTAAAAGCGAATATTATGGTTATGTTCACTCTAGCAGCCAGGATGCTTCTATGTAGCCTACTTTTCATTTCGGTCAAGTCGTATGAGCAGGTGACAGGCGATTCTTCTAGACTGATTAAATATGTCTGTGCTACAGGCAGATATAATAACACCTTGAAACCCGGCCTTGAATAAGAAAATCTAACATGAAATCCGAGGCACCATAATCAGAACATCAAATCGCATCAACGTTGTCCGGTGTCTCATTAGTGTTTGCTAAGCGGCCTGGCTAAGCACAATTAATTGTCTAACATCCAATTTTATATGCAGAGACATTATATTTCGGCGATAATTGTATTGACACTGACGATCATGTTTTCCCTTTTGGCATTTTAATCATTTGTCAAAGGAAAAGTGTGATATTTGCGATTCCAGAGTTAATATTTACCATACTTGTCCATGAATAGAGTCTCAGCAGTTTAGTATGTATTACATTTACGCGTTTTCCTTACGGTTTTTTGTTTTTTCAATGCACCTACGGCACATATATAGTATATTCCCCTGGCTAGCTCGTCAGCCACACGCGGTTAAACTCCAATCATCTTACTGCGCATGCTTCAAAATTCATAAAATACTGGTAACCAATCAGAGCGCTAGGTTGAGCTTACACGTTGTGCACCACGTGTAAGCTCAACCCTTGAAGGGGGTGGACCCTCAGGTATAGCGTCCGTAAAACTGCCATTACTTCATTATTCATTTAATATATATATATAAAAGTGTACATTTTCTTGCAGGAAAGGGTTCAATGAATCCAACCATGATCATGAAAATGACAATTTTGGAGAAAATTATAAAAAACACGTTTTTGACCCATTTTAGGTTTGGAAATGATCAGAATGGTCAATTTCATGATCATAACGGAGGCTATGCTGAGGTCCACACCCCCTTAATAACCAGCCTGATTCTTCATAATGAGCTTTTAATTCTTTATAAGATGATCACACTTCAAAAACATGTTTCCATAATAAAATGTTAGCTGTTTGACTCATTTGAGACCAAGAGTCATAGGCCTACCCAAGATACATTGTGTTTATTTGTTCTTTACTACTTTCCACACAATGATCGATGCATTTTAGTTGCACATTGCCATTTTTGACACGATCACGGCTGCTCATCATGAGATTTTACAGTCCCCTTCACATTACTTTTAGTTCAATGCAACACAATCATATAGGTATCCCAGAATGATATTTGGCTATGAATATCATTGCTATTGGTCTAAGTGTGTGTGATGCTAACATCTATCTATCTTTCTTGGGAATTTTGAAATTTCAAAATCAAACGCGTCTGACAGAAATTACAGACTGTTTTGGTAGATTTTAAGTTTGACCGAAAATAATAACCTCGTTTGAAAATCTTTAAAATTACTGATCATGTTCAGCATTTATATGATAAAAACTGGGATTTGTATATTTTTTATGTATGAACTTACACCTATAAGGATTAAGAAAATCAGCCCTCTTTGTGCAACAAAACATCAATTCAAAAATGCTGGTAGAGCCCCCCCCCCCCCCCCCCCAATCAGCATTTTACATGGTTTAGGGTGGTTTTTCTACATATTTAAAACATTGTTTTAATCAAGTTTTGCTAGGTTTTGTTTTAGTAGAAACAACAACAACGGCAATATTTAATGTTCATCTTGAATTCTGAAGTAAATGAATTAAAATTAAAAAAATTCAACATGAAATTGTGTCCCTTTAAGCGGAGACATCGTATCAGCCACTTTGCTATTTACTGTTTTCTATTGCGTCTCTGCTAGCTAGTTTATACCTGTTACTTTGTGAGCACGAGTTATTATATTTGTAATATCCTTGGCCCTAACGTTCAATTAAACAGAGTGCAAATAACTTTTCTTGGAACTTAACGTAAAGAATATCAAATTTGTTTCAAAATCTATTATTTATTTATAGTGTGAAAAGAAGTGATTTTTTGATAAGATTTTGATTTTAACGAGCTTCTTCTTTGCCCTCCTATCGTTGATAGGATCAGTGTTTAAATGAAAAATAATATAAATATAGCATTAAGATTAGCTATATAAAAATACAATCGAATTGGTCCAACCACAGACATGCCAAGGTCTGGTGCAGTAGTAACTGAAGTAACCACCCATAAAGCTTTAGCATGAATCGCATCCGCGCCCTTTACATTTAATGCCCTGATTAAGGGCTTGGTGCACGACCTCCAATACTATGAATTGTGTTATTAGTTACATTAATTGTTAAAGGTAGATGTTCCGATTTTCAACTTGAAGTTTTCTATTCTACGTGCAAGGTCATCCTTAAAAACGTCGTGTCCCAAAATTTGAGATGCATAGCTATTATGGTTCTTATTTTAGACGCACAAGATGCTGTGAACTGTACCCATTGAGTAGTACACAAACTATATCGGTGGTAACCACCATTCGCGGTAATTCAACGCTATTTCGTCGATTTCTCTGTCATTATACCGAATTAGGCCGTCAAATTTCAGTATGATGATGATGAGAAAAATACGAGCTTTCATATGATATGAAAATCTCCGTATGTTTGAAATAATTCTGTGTTACGAAAATGTGATCGGGTCATCTACCTTTAAGGTAGGTCTCCTTAACACCTTAACATGACTGCTTCCGTGTACGTGGCTGCCAATCCTCAAAGTACGAATAACCTCTATAATATGGGAAGAGTTTTGTTTGGATACGTTTCCATCGATAAAACCGTTAAAATCAACATATTTCAAAGTTGCCCTTTTAATATTACACGTTTTCGTGTTTAGGCAGGCTGCTTGACATTCGGTACTTTGATCAAATAATAAAGATCAAACGGGCATCCTCTGAATCCGACTATATTGTCGATGAAATGTCCCATCATATAAGACAATGCGATAAACAGTTATATGTACACGGTTTTGATATGAGTGAAACATAATCCGATATGATACTAAGAAATAATCTTATCGACAACAACAGTATTAATAAAGAAACCTATCCTGAAGACTTAGACTCCCGTACGTATCGTAGACGCAGACGCAGACGCAACCGAATATCAATTGGACAAGGACAACGAACGACAGAGACAGCGTGAATGACCCGTAATGCAATTGAACATTAAGCAACTGACAGCGTTTATAACATCGTATTATGTTATGTCATGTTTGGTATGTATACGGTTATTATGTTGCCATGCTGCGGGTGACTTTTTGTAGTGGATGTAGAATTATTGAAGAATGATACATTAATTGATGCCTAGGATATTCATCAACTGTCTGATGAGGAATGTGATGGTCTCAGCGGTTCAGAGGAAGTTTTTATCAGCATCAAATTACACGGCCTATTAACCACGACACACAAAAGGCTAAATGAGCACGAATGAGCAGCGAAATGAGGAAGAATTATCAAATTAGCTAAATAAGCAACTGAATGAGCAAGAACGAGCAGCTCAATGAGCAAACTACGCAATGGAATGCTCAAATGGAATGCTTAAATGGAATGCGCCAATGGAATGCGCCAATGGAATGCGCAAATGGAATGCGCAAATGGAATGCGCAAATGGAATGCGCAAATGGAATGCGCAAATGGAATGCGCAAATGGAATGCGCAAATGGAATGCGCAAATGGAATGCGCAAATGGAATGCGCAAATGGAATGCGCAAATGGAATGCGCAAATGGAATGCGCAAATGGAATGCGCAAATGGAATGCGCAAATGGAATGCGCAGATGGAATGCGCAGATGGAATGCGCAAATGGAATGCGCAAATGGAATGCGCAAATGGAATGCGCAAATGGAATGCGCAAATGGAATGCGCAAATGGAATGCGCAAATGGAATGCGCAAATGGAATGCGCAAATGGAATGCGAAAATGGAATGCGCAAATGGAATGCGCAAATGGAATGCACAAATGGAATGCACAAACGACGCAATAGAATGCGCAAACGACGCAATAGAATGCGCAAACGACGCAATAGAATGCGCAAACGACGCAATAGAATGCGCAAACGATGCAATGAAATGCAAAACCGACGTAATGGAATACGCAAATGACGCAGTCCGTCATGGTTAGGAGATTCCTTAACATTCATTTTAGATTAACCTTGAACCCCTCTCATTTCATTCAGTTTTGAACTTCAACCAAGATAAAATCGTTAACCATAACCATAATTGAAATGCCATTGACCTTGAACAACAACGTCACAAAACCCTACCTGTAACCCGATGTTCTCTACTACTTACATGATTCCCAGGGGACCATTACAACCATAATTGCCACTGACTCACGTATTTCACTCTCAAGTTCGTGTTCCAATATCGTATTTTGTGCAAAGTTCTATTGACATTATTGGAGGTCTTCGACGCATCGCATAAGGTCACGTTTATTTTACCTCGGCACCCATAAAAGGTGGTTTTGTTACATTCTAATCACTTTTTTGTACTTAGGCTATTGTATTTGTGTAATCCTCTATGCGATTGACTTGTTTTGAGACTTATTTTAAAGGCAATTTAATCCCCTTTGATAATCTGAAGAGAGAAAAAATCCATCACCTTTGCTTAAATTAATACAGCTCGTTAAAACATAATTAGTCAGGGTGGTTGAGGAAGTGGGGGAGGAGGAAGTGGAGGAGGAGGAGGAGATAATTGTCTAATAATGGGTGGAAATGGACCTTTTTCCTGTAATAGAGCATTCTAATTCATAGTATTATGTCAGTTTAGTTCTAAATGATGCAACAATGCTTTACATCATTTACTTAAAGTATCAATTAAGCTAATTAACTAATTTTCAAATATGCTAAACGAAGTAGGATGAACCATGTGCATATAGTCACAAATCCGTTTTTGTCAAGGTTTCAACATTTTCCTTGCAGGAAAGTTGGAAAGAGTTATCAAGGCTCTGATTTTAATGTAAAAGCAATGAGTTTCAATTTGTATATGCATAATTTAGTTATCTTTTCCATTATCTAAAATTTCGTATTTTGACCACCCTGTATATATATTTCCTAATAAGCTGAAAAATTAATTTTGTATATGGCTGGATGGGTAATTTACTCAATTACAGCAAAAACATTTCTAGCCTTCGAATAGGTCCTGTATTTTTAGACAACGGAGGAAAAAAAAGAAAATTATCATTTTGTATACAATTTTAATTGTTACACCCTGTATAATGTTTAGGTCACCATGTATATTTGATTTTGAGTTACCATATTTTAATCCTTAGTTTATAAGCTTTCCAAATATATATGGTTTCATACACTTTAGATGTAAACATGTTGATATATTCTACTGAAACTGCGAAAGGAGGTATATTTCATGAAATAGACTCATGTAACACAAATGTAGCCCAGGTTAAAAAACATGACCATAATGTATTATCACCTAGCGCTGGTTCCGTGTATAGATATATGCTAATCCCACCTCACGCGTTCACGAGCGGCGAGCGCCAGCGATTAACAGTACAGCTTTAGATAGCTCAAACAGCCATGATACAGCATTAGCAGCTGTGTGGATAAGGCAGGCATGAATCCAGTGCTTATCGTCACCGAAAACCTACAAAGCCTATAATTGAACACGGCGGAACAATGCATGCTGGGAATTTAGTTCTGAAAGCAAGAAGTAAGTATCCTTTAGGGGTAATAAACATAAAGTCGGGCGACAGGGTGGCAGCCTTAACGGGACATAATTGGAATTTTATAATGTTAGAAAAGCCCCCGTAGGAAACACCCACCACGGGATGTTTTCATATTTAATTCATATGTTATTTCCACATATTATACCCTAGTAAGCATAGGAAGTACATGCATATCTCCCAGGGTGTAGGCATCTATTGTTGAGAAACTAAGCGACTGGACGCGTGGTAACGCTAGAATAGGTTGGATTCGCACATGTGTTTGCCACTAGAAGTAGCTTTACAGAAATGACGATAGTAGAACTTCTGACCTTATCACATTACTTAGTCTTCAGTTCTCTGTCAGAGATGATAAGAATAATATTGAAAAATGCATCGTTGGCTGTTGCATATCCGGCGCGACTTGACAGCGAGTCTAAGGGAAACGTGTTTTATTTAAACGCTAGTTTCCAACCTCTAGACGTGCCTCAAGTCTCAAATATCATGACTTATTGTCATACGGTCTTGATTTTTGAGAATTGGGTTTTCGTATTCAATTGTAAAATACTTAGGGGAGACGTCAAAACTCGACCGCCGTTGACCGCCGGTTACGTACGGTTCCGCCCGGTTCTTTCAGGTCAAATGTTTTACTGGTATATGAATATTCACGCATGCAACACTGAACAACTGCCGTTGACTTAATGCTGTAACCGGACCAATTTACACTATCAATCTGTTACTTTGCGGTCATAATAGCTCTCTCTCTATAATCGTTCTATAAAAATAACCATTCATAGACTTTCGGTATTGATTTTAAAAAGTTAATTGAGCTATAAACAGATTGAAAAAGCCAACCCCAGCGAAAATCAATAGCTGCATTGTACTGGTTGTCAACTGAGACTTGTATTGCTCACGCGTGTGACCAGGCACTTTCAACCGGTCGTGTTCACCAGAGTGTAACTATTTGACCTCATTATGTGTGTATATTATAACAGACGACACGTTTTGTGAGAACCGGGTGGAACCGGCAGTAACCGGCGGTCAACGGGCGGTCGAGTTTTGACGTGATCCCTTAGGTTTTTTTTTATTTATGAATGTTAACATTTGCCATTTTGTCCACAGTGATTTCTTGAGTAATAATTCTTGTTAACTTCTAAAAGAGGGATTTCAAGATTTGTATAGCGCCTTGTGTTGGGTTCATTATCTCCTTTGACAAAACGAACATTTAGAGGATGTACGTTAATCCCATTACGATGAGATGAGGTGATCCTTTATTTTCATTCACATTCCATTTTGTTTTTTCTTGATTAAGGAAAATCTTGTGCTTTCCGGGATGAAATCCAACAATTTTGTTTGTGCACCGTTGCCATAATTCTCTTTAATGAATTATCTCAGATTGGCTAGATAACAAGACAATTATTTGTCACTCAGATGACGCTAAAAGTGGTTAAAGTTGACTAAATTTTCCATTGATTCAAGTGATCATTCTGAAATAGGATATTAAATTCCATGAATATCGGGGTGTTAAATTTTGAAACTGTTATTTGCATTTTTCTTTTCCACATAAAGGGCTCAGCATACACCACTACGCTCGAACTCTTTTCGCTCTCACACATGCATAGTAGCTTCGCCACAAGAAAATGACGCAGCCTGATTGGAAAACGGTAGTAAACGCTCGCGCTCAGCGGTGTGGAATATGCTGAGCCCTTTAGACTATTATGGGCGAACCAAATTAGAGTCTAGGCCTACCCAGTGGTTTATGTCAGGAGTTCTTATCTGGGGACACCCAAAATTCTATCTTCGTTATCCATATAAATTGCTTGAAGTAAAAATGAAATACTGGCATAGTGACCCATATACACGTGTTATATTCTGGTAACTCTAAACGACTTCGATTATTTTGATTTAGTAGAGTTTTGTATTGCAACGATAATTCAAATGCGTTTTCATATTCTTGACTTTTCCGACATCGAGAGTGTCAAAAATCATGAATATTGATAATCTAAAATCTGGTATACAAGCGATGTTTTGGTCAATAATCATTGCCAATTTTGATTTTTTTTTTTTGCAAAGGTAGTTAATCTAACTTATGTTCAACAAATGCTGATAACAGAAGTAACCCATTAGATATTGCTACGAATGATTTAATTTTTAATTTCCTATAGGATGTTACATAATATGTGTGTGTCCATGAAGCATGGCGAAGAAAGTCTTGTAAGGAGGTATGGTGCGTATAAGGAATATCCAGATATCTGCTACTGAAGCAGGTCACGTTAGTGGTAGCACGTAGGTCGTCGTATAAATAATTGATAATTGATATTGCTTATCAAATAACTGCTTATGATATTTTTACCGATACACACAGACTAGGCAAACAGTGTACACTGTATGCCTCAGTTAGTTCGGCACACAGTGTAAACTACGTTCAGATCATCATCCGGATAACTGAAATTAAAAACACCTCTGAAACGATATTCATTAATAAGTGTATGTCAAAACACCCAGGGTGCTGGTGGTCGGGGGAGGTTAATTAAAAAATGGCTCAAACTTAAACTATATAAATACTGGATATCCTACATTCTTAAACTATTTTGTCAGTGTTATTGCGCTTTATTCCGTTGAGGACGCTAACGAAATAAAGCTAATTTAGAGTTAGGGGGGGGGGGGGTACCGCGCCATTTTGTCCCGAAGCAATGGTTATGACGTCATATTTTTGTCGATTTTCAGAACTCTTGTATTGGATTTACGTGCAAAAAATATGCCCTTGGCATCATACTTTCCCAGGTGTGCAGTTCATTTTAAATTTCAGATGTTCTAAAATGGATGGTTTTCTAAACAATTCGAGAAAGAAAATCGAACTGCACACCTCAGGATTGCAAAAAAAGCATAAAACAAGTCAACTTTTTTGTGCCTTTGAACAGAGTGGCGGCCGGGATTGTAGAATTTAACACAGTGCATTAACCCATGACCCATGATATAAATAAATTATTTGCGTTAAATTTTTTCAATTAGCACGGTTAGTCTAGTGGAAAGATAGTCGCTTGAGGAGCGAGAGGTTGTGGGTTCGAGTCCCATTAGGAGCACTTTTTGTTTTATATGCTGGATTTGCTTAGCATCATCTGTATGCTTGCCCACGCGGACACCACACTGCTGGCGTTTACCGTATCAGGGTTACGCCATTTTTTTCTCGAAAATGTCAAAAAAAATTACCGTTCTTTTAAAAATAAGAATTATAATCAAATTACATACACATTTTGTGCGAGAGCAACACACACATTTGGCAAAAATGGCACAATAAAAATCCGTTCGTTATAAATAAATGGACATAGTTAAATAATAAAACTATCACAATTACAGTCGTAAATCTCTGTGGCGTGCGTAGGTTGGCCATGTCGTAGCAATCGGAAATCACGGGTTCGAATTTTCCCATTATTTTTCTATTTTTTAAACTTGATGGTATATTAATGTAACATCATTGTTATGTCAATTTTTATCAATTATAAATGCCGCCCATGCGTTTATAGTTTTCTTTTTATTTATTTATCTATCATAAATGTATCCTTGATTTATTTAACTTTGTCTAAACAATTAAAATGCGTAAACAATTATATTATTGCTCGATATAGAGTGATTTAACTTGAGTTCAGTTTGATATTGATAGCAAAACTTGTTGTAAAACCATTTTACCAGGCAGTGTGTCTAACAATTTCACACTTTGGTAATACATTTAGAGATGTCACTTTTAGCTTGTTATAGCTAGGCTCAATATAAGCAAGTTTGCGACCTCTATAATTTTAGGCTGGTAACACAATCCCACAGTGCATTTCGTTAAAACAGTGTACATTATTTTTCCACGATACGTATCACGTGATAACCACGATCGATTTCGCAAAATATTGCAAAATGGCGCGGTACCCCAGCCCCCCCCCCCCCCCCCCCCCTAATCTAGAGTGTCATGGATTAGGATGATCATCTGAACTCAATGTGTTATCGGGTGCTCATTCATTGTTACATCCACTTTTCAACGTCTCCCTATTTCATTCCGTTGAGGGCTCTAACGGAATAAAGCTAATCTAGAGTGTGATGGATTAGGATGATCATCTGAACTCAGTGTGCTATCGGGTGCTCATTCATTGTTACATCCACTTTTCAACGTCTCCCTATTTCATCGAATTTTCAGGTGTGTTGACCAGGGGTCGGATTCTGACGTGTCTTCGCGTCCTAGACCTCTCACCTTCACCTTCACCATCAAATTGGAAAGACTTGCGGGTCCCGATCAAAATTTGAGGGACCCCTTAAATTTGACGATGTATGGATATGGAAACTTATAGAAATTCTGTAAATTACATAATCCTTTGCTCACAATATAAATTCATTAAAACTTTCCGTAAAAAGAAGAAGAAAAAAAATCAAATACCCAAACTTCAGGAGCCCTCAATTTCTTGAGGGACCCCTTAAATTTGTTTTTTGAAGTCCTACGGGGTCCTGAAAAATGTCATGGGACCTCTCTCATGTTTGATCCAGTGCTATCCCTGGTGTTGACGTAAAGTGTTTAAAACAAATAGACACCGTGATAGAAACATACTATACCATTCACTGATAGAATACATCGTCCAAAACAAGCAACTGCATACGGTTCTGCATATTAAGAAGCATAATTATCTTCTCGTAGAGGCTGTTAATTTTTTGGAAATTTGATCTCCACAATCATTATTGATACGGTTCATCAATTGTATATTGATGACAAGAGTGTCAAATGCAATTTGTAATCCATTGCTTTGTGGATTCGGTTTCAAAGAGGGCATAAAAGAGTTGTCGCGGATGACAATTGTAGGTATCACATTTCAATTAAAAAACCTAAAACTTACATCGCAATTACCGACTCCATAAAACGATAGCTTTTTTGGTTCTACCTTAAATGGATCGATCTCCACAGGAACTCGCAACGTAAATAGGCCTTACCTCAAGACTAGTACGTATTGCTCTTACGTATAAGTTCGCCAAAGTAATAGTTTGCGTCACCATACGTACAAGCACCAATGAAAATTGAACTCAAATAGTAGCCATTTCCATAATAATATAGATTGAAATATTCGTATTGGTCTCAGTTCAAAATATTACGTTGGCGACTATCGTACAAGTATTACGTAATTAAAAGTCACTTAAACGTATGAGCCATACGTACAAGTTTTGCAGTGCTACCTAAATCATGCGACTAAGAGCAAGAGACAAACCTAAATATTGCACACCTTAAGAGAATCCGCTCAATGGGCACTCACTCCAACTTTAAAGTGCGCTCCCCTTTTATAAAAATGCAACAATGTATCGTTCTCATGTCGATAACTGACGGGATAATCAGCAGACGACAAGTTCATCGTCCGCAAAAATACGCGGGAAAAAGAGGCAGTTTCCATTCCACGGGTTCGACGATATCACACTGTATGGTGCGAACTTGAAAGGGATACAGATGATAATTTTGCTCAGCAATCTAGCCTGAGATTTACTGCCAAGTAACCTCTTATACAGGGTGTATCAAAACAAAAACCGTAGCTCTAACATTATATCTACTAAAAAGTGTTGCATTTTCTTATACCCCATGTATACTCATTCTAAGCCTTCAAAACCCAGATTTTGGAATGTTTGAATATACTCTCTCTTGTCCATGAAAAGCCCCGATAAATTCCTGAAGATTTCCGTTAAATGCTCCGACTTGACATTGAATCGGGTTTGTGTGACCCCTGGATAAGACGTTTCATATTAATAAGACTAGAATGTTAAATTATTCTCTTAAGATTTTCTTTTCGTTTGAAAAAGTGTATTGATATTAATTTGGTATACACGGAAGTAATGGAATATTTACATTTCATATTTTAGTAGGCATAATGGGGATTTATCAAGACTTTATTTCATTGAGTGACTTTAAAGGTGATGCAGCAATATACTTTTAGGCAAATCATTCGTGTCACGCCAGAAGGTGTTGGGGTGCATCTCGTATATGCGTGTTCGCTATCAATACGCATCCAGTTAGTAATACAGTCAGTGACATTCAAGCACCGATTCAATTCCATTCAAGAGGCGCTCTGGAGAGAGGAGTATGAATTTGCAAAATCCTTCTTTCACATATTGATGTGTACGCCCTGAACGGTTTACAATTGAGATCTTTACAATACGTGATGTACCGTATATTGTCGCAATTTTGTATTTCTCGTGTATTTCAAATACAATCTTTTAGCGGGATTTGTTTGACCAAAATGTTTCACATGCCTCATTTCATTGGAATACGCACGATTTAATTTAGTGGTGATAATTGAAACATTGATATTACTTCCGCTACTATATGGGTGGGAATACGAAGATGGCACGCTATTGCAAGGTGATTCACCCGATAACAGACATGCTAAAGCCCATCAAAACAGATTCAATTAAAAACAATTGCATTAAATCCAAATCCAAAATATTTAATTCACTTTCGGAATGTAACGGCTCAGTTGACGAGGTTTTTTTTCTCTGCACAAAATGAATGAATTGGTACTTAATTAGAGGTGTATGTTCCGATGTGACTTTTTTTTGGGGGGGGGCTATGACTTTTTTTTCACATCAAGATATTTTGATATCAGAAGAATCCCCATATTTTTCTCATTATGTCTGTCAAATATTAGGGGCCAGAAATGTTCCATTTAGAAATTATAGGCGAAAATGTGGTGAATTACTGCCAAAGGTGGTTAACCACCAACCAGTTTGTGTAGGACTCAATGGGCAATTGTTTTGTGTTCTTGTGCTTCTAAAAATAGAACCATTGGAGTTACGCAACTCAATCTTTGGAATGTGCCAATTTTAAGGATGACCTTTCATGTAAAAGAGAAAACATCAAGTTGAAAATCGGGCCAGCAATCGGAACATCTACCTTTAATGTAAGAAATAAGACACTTAGGCCAGAAATTATAACGGATGCTGTAGTGCAGTTTCGACATGTGGCAACATTTAATTCAGAGCAACAACATCGTAAGTAACTCCTTGTGTATCATGTTTATAGGGGTTCATTCAGAGAGATTTCTCAACAACAAAAATGAAACTTTAATTATTACTTCACAAAATCAATAAAGATTACATTACAAGACATCTTCGCAGCTCTTCTGGATGCCTCTTGGTAATGCTTTTCTCCTTTTTTTCGTATCTTGGTTGAATATCACCGCCAAATAGACGTTATCCATGTAGCCATAGGACTTCACAAAGGGGAATCGCGTCCGGCCTATTCTCGTACATTTAACTGAATCGGTGCATCACGTCCAATACATGGCATGAACCCTGTTACCAAATTGATCTACATATTATCGTGAAACAGAATGTGTCATCTTTCTGATAATCTTGAACACAGTTAAATGGCAGTTAATCCGTTACATGGATACCCTCTACTGAATCAGGCAAGTCATCACTGTGCTTTCAGAAATCATAGGTTGTCTTCAAGGTTATTCATGTTTACACTTTTCGCGCGGCTATTATGTTACCATATTATACAAAACAGATTTGTCAGAAACCTTTCCCAACTTTCAAAGTCTATCGCAAGATTTACTGACCAATACCAGGCATATTTGTACTTATGTCAATGCATTTCACATGGTGATTCCAAATATGGTAATTATTTCAAAAATTTGTACAATTTTTGAATGTAGTCTGCAGACGCCTGCCGCGTGTAAAGTGATAAATATGACACATGAGTAAAAGGCATCTGTGGCGATTTAAGATGAATTTGTTCATATCGATATGGATCTACATCAAAATTAAAGATCAAATTCATGAATATAACACAAAAAATTGTGTAATTACGCTCAATGGGTGAAACCCAACTTTTGATCGAATTGAGGACTCCCTTCTCTCAAGACCCCGTTAACCTCGTTTTCTATACTTCCACACACATCGTGATCTACAAAATTCAATGAATGTATAAGCATAGACTTTATTCTCAATTAAAGTCAACCCAGTTCCATCGTCAATGCAAGTTCATAATTAGACGAAAGCAGTTTCCTCTCTCTCCGCCATTGTTCCCCTAGAAACCAGACGATTTCCCAATAATCTGTGCAAATATAATTATGTCATTCTCCCGCTACGCCAAAAAGTCTGTTAAAGGCATAGATGCTGATATTGCTATTCAGAAATAAGTTTCTATAGTTTCATCAGTTCCAAATGGGCGAAGCCTCCAAACAGCAGCGAATGAATGCCGAATGACGCGTGCGCGCACAAAAACAACAAATGCACTGTGCATATGCGTGATGCCTGCGTCAGACAAAAACAAACGATGCGTGAGGCTATAATCGCGCGAGCACGCTTGGGTTACCTTTGCATTAGGAGAGATAAAACGAATTTGTTCTTGCCAATTTGGAGTTGATCAAACATATAGGGATGTGTTATATAGCAAACGTGTTTATTTTGTACCACGTGATGACGTGCAAATATCGAGAACAGAAATAATTGATCCTGCTCACAAGCGGAATTCTACGGTCAGGATTTCAACATGAGATGACGATCAAATGAAAAATAAATGACAAGAAATGTTGTTTACCTTAATTCGCCGTCTATCATGTAAACATTTCACGATTTCGTCATTTCGACATGATCACATCGAAACTATCTGCATCACTCACCACATAACCTGCTTCGAACAAATTTCAATCTAGCGTCATTATTCAACCGTTTCCCCATAAATCATTGCATTTTAGGGTTCCTAACGTACATTATCTATTGAAACAATTCATTTATTCCAAATTTAATTTTTCTCGGCAATCTCTTAATGCCCCTTTAAACACAATATACCACAACATTGCACCAATATTGCTTAGTGGACATGTTTATTTGCCAAATTGCCAATAAATCATACAGGATAGCCAAAATACTGATTGGTTGATGTCCACTAACTTACACAACCGACTTATTTACAACTGATGCGAGATAAATGCAATTCACCTGTGAAACATAAGGCACCCTTCAATTGGAGGACTTCCTTTTAGACTTCGAGTACAACTACTCCATTTACACCAATATTGGGCCAACCTTGCTAAATGGACTTTTTTCTTTGCTAAATTGCAATATTGACCTTTTCGTTCGCAGATTATTGACTTTGAATGATAAATACACTGGAATGATTAAGGTTCAACAGACATGGAATGTTATAATAAAATGAGATTTTAGAGGTTGTAAAATATTTCAATTATTTATGCGACATGATTTTACATCTAATATCAACATTATTGAACATTTAATTATTCGTTGGTAGGTAACGATATTCAATAAATTTTAAAAAAACCACGTTATAGTTAATATTTTAAAAAGAAATTGATAAAACAAAACGTGTTCCAGATCAGCCACTAAGCACTTAATTATGTTACTACTGACATACTACATTTACATAACGTGTTGGGAAATGTTTTCGACGTTTAATACGTTACTGTATATCGTGTTGTGTAACAATCCTATTCACGATGATAACATCAGGATAAAAAGTTTTGTAAGGAATAATTGCTATAAGTTTAAATAAGTAAATGAGAGTGGTATCTCATGGGTTTATACGATGTGGTATTATAAAATGATATATTTATTTATTCAACATTAAGTGCAATGCGATGTCTCTACTTAAACGTCCCTTTCATTTATACTACTAATGTAACACCACCGCTAGACACATAAATGTATGGCATACTAAAAGGAAATGCGCCAACATATATATGCAAATAAATCATATCATGCACACAGTTGCAAGAGAGTAGTTCCTGCATTGAGGGAGAAAGTTGTCGTGAATTTCTATACATGCGTTTTCGAAAAACGTAATATACAGTTTCGTGTCGCAAGTCAATTGCACATCGAGTGTATGTACATAAAAATACAAAAAAAAGGCAAAACATTGATAAAAGCACTCAAATTGTCAGAAAGCTTTGATTCTTCGATGCATTCTTCTTAAATTTACAAGATATCAATAAATCTTATTGGGCTTTAAGATGACACACCCTTGATTAAGCATGATCGATTACACAGGGAATCAAAATCACAGGAAACCGAGTTCCTTTTTATTTTACCTGTTATTATTGATAATGAATGTACATGTATTATAAAAACACTTTAAATTCCATGAATACTTAACTCTATAAATATACAGTATTTCAAGACATTCATTATGCTTTAGATGAGACAACTTTTTAAAGAATGATCATGTCTTTCACACACATGTATACAGGGTAGTAGTTAAAGTTGTGTTCGATTTCTATACATGCGTTTTTGTGGGGAAAACGGAATAGAGTTTTGAGGTGTACGCCAATTGCACACAGGGTGAATACATTAAAAAGGCGACACATTGATAACAGTACTAAAATTGTCATACAGCTTTTATTCTTCGATATATTCTTTTTAAATTTACAAGATATCAATATCTCCCATTGGGCTCATAAGATGACATCAACTTTATTAACACTTTCGACGTGGCAGGCGTCTGCAGACGACATTCCAAAATGTCACAAAATGTTTCAAAAATGTCAAAACGATTACATTTCATTACCATATTTGGAATCACCACGAGAAATGAATTACAATAAGTACAAACATTCCTAGAATTGGTTTAGTTATTTTTGAGATAGGCATTGAAAGTTAGGAAAGGTTTCTGACAAATCTGTTGAAAGTGTTAAACATGATCGATGTCACAGATATTCAAAAGCATCGGAAACAAGAGTGTTTTTCTATAATTTAACCTGGTATTATATTATAACGCCATAATGAATGCTTAATGCATTCATTATATAGAGACACTCATAGAGAAAGTCTTAGAGAAAGTCATAGAGAAAGTCAATGAAGAAAGAAAAAATAACATTTGACAAATGTTTGAATGAAAATTTGGAGCAGGCGTAATTTGTTAAGATGGGATATCATTGAAACGGAATGCAATTATTTATTGTATGTCAAAGGCTTCCCCGGGCATGTCATAATTAAAGCATAACAGAGACGTAATATATCTATAAATGCCAGGAGGAGTTGAATGGAATAATAAAGGATATTGCAATAATGCTATTGCATATCAATACACAGTAAGACGAGATAAAGGTTATTTTGAATGTATTTGGAGTAGATATAATCAGTCTAAATGTGATATCATCACTCATCATTACAACATAAATAGATATGAGACACTTTGTGATATTTATAGGACATTTATTAGCATTTTGTTTTCATGAGTAGTACTGAAAACACCGTATGTTTATTTAGAACATAAAAGTAAATACTAATGACTAATTTATATGACGTGTATCGTCGGTGGTATGACATTGAGACGTATGGTCAGTGGTATTCTATAGTGATGTATGGTAAACTATGGTAATTTTGAAGGGGACATTCTGAATTATTATGACAAAGTCCCCCAATGCCAACAATTGATTTTAATTGGTAATAAAAAACAAAGATTTGGTATACAAACAAAAATCTTGTTTTAACGTATAAGGTTCACACTATACGTCACTATGATACCAGCGGCGACTTGAATTAAAATCAAATACACAACAAATAAATTTGATAAAAACCCTGTTTAAACATGTTACGAACGCCAGTTTAATTTGGATGAAAAGCCGGTGAGAGGGGGTATTTTAAGGAGAAGGGGAAATATTCTCCTGCTGCACATGCATTTCCCTTTATTTGTGAGTCACATATATCTACACGGATTTAAAGCGTATGAGTTATCGCTTACAAAACATCAACTGATATGGCAACACGGCGTCTGATTCGGCGAACCGGTATTGCCAGCGCATTTACGTAATAATCAGCTCTAGGCAGTATTATTTCATAGATGATGCTCTCGGGATGAGTTAATTTCGTAAATATCGAAGCCGGTATTGCCTAACACGGCAATATGAGAAGAAGGAATGACATTTTGACCTTTATTTGATAATGTTACTTCTTGCTTGAAATAACAGTAGGATGAATTTAGAAGTAGCATTGAAATCATCGTGAAATCGCATGAAGCATTATATAACATAAATATTACCTGTCGTGTCGTTTGATGTATCGCTACACGCATCATCTATACGAGAATTGACGGAGAAATATTGGCAAGAAAGGCGATATCGAATTTTGAAGTACTATATATGTAAGTGAGCGCAAATGTGAGGTTTAAACTCAGGTAATTCAGACTGTCAAAATGATTTCAATTCAGCCCTTTATATTATTTACTCTCTGTATCATTACGAGATGTTACGGTAATGCATTTTTCGAGCGATATTTTACTGAAGCACTATTTGTGGCCTTCTTGAGGCGTCTGTTAAAACGCTTTCTAAGCGGCAGGCGTCTGCAGACGACACATCCAAAATTTCACAAAATGTTTCAAAAATGTCAAAATTATTGAATTTCATTACCATATTTGTAATCACCATAAGAAATGCATTATAATAGGTACAAACATGCGTATTATTTGTTCAGTATTTCTTGAGATAGGACTTTGAAAATTGGAAAAGGTTTCTGACAAATCTGTTCTGTATAATGGTAAAGCTAGTAGCCGCGTCGAAAATTGTTTCTGAATACTGCAAGATTGTTTTGAAGCAATAAGAGGGGGATTCCAAATTCAACACTAATGATAAGTATCCGTTTTCCATTATTTATGAGGTCTGTCAACATTGTGCACTTGGTAGGAATCGAGGGACTTTTATTGTTTTAGTTACGTTGATTAAAGATGAATTTGTTCATATCGATATGGATCTACATCAAAATTAAAGATCAAATTCATGAATATAACACAAATAATTGTGTAATTACGCTCAATGAGTGAAACCCAACTTTCGATCGAATTGAGGACTCCCTTCTCCCAATACCCCGTTAACCTCGTTTTATATACTTCCACACACATCGTGATCTACAAAATTCAATGAATGCATAAGCATAGACTTTATTCTCAATTAAAGTCAACCCAGTTCCATCGTCAATGCAAGTTCATAATTAGACGAAAGCAGTTTCCTCTCTCTCCTCCATTGTTCCCCTAGAAACCAGACGATTTCCCAATAATCTGTGCAAATATAATTATGTCATTCTCCCGCTACGCCAAAAAGTCTGTTAAAGGCATCGATGGTGATGTTGCTTTTCAGGGGGAAAAGTTGTTAGGGATGTATAGCAAGGGTGTTTAATTTGTACCAATTGCAGTATTTCTTGGAGGATGAAGTGCAAATATCAAGCACAGAAATCGTGATATAATTGATCATGCTTACAGGATTTCAACATAGATGAGGACAAAATGACAAATAAATGACAAGAGAAGGCTGTAAAGATTTTTTTCTTCCGATCAAAATGTTTTCACTTTGTACTGAGATATTTCATATTCCCTTTTTTCCACGTGTTTGATGTAACGGTGCCTAGAATGGTTCTGAATATCTCAAAGAGTGGTGAAAACATTTTCCTAGATGGGTAGCGCAAAAGAATGACCAGTGGTCGGACTAAATAATACCACGAGTATACTCCATTAAACAAAAAAATACGTGCTCCATTAAATAAACACAACATTGCCCCAATATTGCTAAGTGGACATGTTTCTTTGCCAAATTTCCAATAAATATTACTGACTAGCCAAAATAATGGATGGTTGATGTCCACCAACTTACACAACCGACTTATTTACAACTGATGCGAGATAAATGCAATGCACCTGTGAAACATAAGGCACCCTTCACTTGGAGGACTTCCTTTTAGACTGTGAGTACAACTACTCCATTAACCATAACATCGGGCCAACCTTGCTAAGTGAACATTTTCTTTGCTAAATTGCAATATCGACCTTTTCGTCCGCAGATTCTTGACTTTGAATGATAAATACGCTGGAATAATTTAGGTTCAACAGACATGAAATGTTATAATGAAATGAGATTTTAGAGGCTGTAAAATATTTCAATTATTTATGCGACATGATTTTACATCTAATATCAACATTATTGAACATTTAATTATTCGTTGGTAGGTAACGATATTCAATAAATTCTAAAAAACACACGTTATAATAGTCAAGATTTTAAAAAGAAATTGATAAAACAAAACGTGTTCCAGCCACTAAGCACTTAATTCTGTAACTACTAATGACATACTACATTTACATAACGTGTTGGGAAATGTTTTCGACGTTTAATACGTTGCTGTACATCGTGTTGTGTAACAATCCTATTCACGATGATAACATCAGGATTAAAAGTTTTTTAAGGAAAAATTACTTTAAGTATTTAAATAAGTAAATGAGAGTGGTATCTCTTGGGTTTATCCGATGTGGCATTATAATATGATATATTTATTTATTCAACATTAAGTGCAATGCGATGTCTCTACTTAAACGTCCCTTTCATTTATACTACTAATGTAACACCACCGCTAGACACATACATGTATAACTTACTAAAAGGAAATGCGCCAACATATAGATGGTGTAACCGGTGACGTAGTTCCCGGCGGTTTGCGTGCGCACCTACAGGGAACGGTGCTTTAATTCACACTTGATTGATCATTACTTACCATGCTTACGGTGTAATAGTGCAGAAGTCATGGTATGCATCCCTAAGCACAATGAGAGACCAGGTACTAAATCTGGTTGCCCGGCGGTTTGCGTGCGCACCATAAGGGCATGTGCTTTTAAAATTGGCGCTCAGTGATGTGTGTTTTGCTTTCATAGTATGATGTATGCAGTAGTCATGGACTAGTACCCCTAGCATGTCTTTAGACCAGGCGCTAATCAATATGTAAACACTACTGATGTAAACAACGGTCACCTCATCTATATATGCAAATAAATCATATCATGCACACAGTTACAAGAGAGTAGTTCCTGCATTGAGGGGGAAAGTTGTCGTGAATTTCTATACATGCGTTTTCGAAA
Organism: Ophiura sarsii; assembly: GCA_035610835.1. Taxonomy (NCBI): domain Eukaryota; kingdom Metazoa; phylum Echinodermata; class Ophiuroidea; order Amphilepidida; family Ophiuridae; genus Ophiura; species Ophiura sarsii. The sequence goes on along the minus strand of CM069450.1, from coordinate 14,279,291 downwards.
AACGTAATATACAGTTTCGTGTCGCAAGTCAATTGCACATCGGGTGTATATACAAAAGAAAAAGGCAATACATTGATAAAAGTACTTAAATTGTCAGAAAGTGTTTATTCTTCGATGCATTCTTCTTAAATTTACAAGATATCAATACATCTTATTGGGCTTTAGATGACACACCCTTGATTAAGCATGATCGATTACACAGGGATTCAAAATCACAGGAAACTGAGTTCCTTTTTATTTCACCTTGTATTAGTACGTCATAATGAATGTACATCTACTATAAAGACACTTGAAATGCCATGAATACTTCTATAAATTTACAGTTTTTCAAGACATCCATTAGGCTTTAGATGAGATCAATTTTTTAAAGAATGATCATGTCATTTACACACATGTATAAAGAGGGAGTAGTTCCTGTTTTGAGGGAGAAGGTTGTCTTTGAAAAGAGTTTTGTGTGAATACATTAAAAAATATTACACAAATAATTGTGTAATGCGCTCAATGAGTGAAACCATACTTTCGATCGAATTGAGGACTCCCTTCTCTCAATACCCGTTAACCTCGTTTTATATACTTCCACACACATCGTGATCTACAAAATTCAATGAATGCATAAGCATAGACTTTATTCTCAATTAAAGTCAACCCAGTTCCATCGTCAATGCAAGTTCATAATTAGACGAAAGCAGTTTCCTCTCTCTCCTCCATTGTTCCCCCTAGAAACCAGACGATTTCCCAATAATCTGTGCAAATATAATTATGTCATTCTCCCGCTAGTACGCCAAAAAGTCTGTTAAAGGCATAGATGCTGATGTTGCTATTCAGAAATACGTTTCTATAGTTTGATCAGTTCCGAATGTGCGAAGCCTCCAAACAGCAGCGAATGAATGCCGAATGACGCGAGCTCGCGTGCGAAAACAACAAATGCACTGTGCATAAGCGTGATGCGTGCGTCAGACAAAAAAAAGTGCGTGAGGCTATAATCGCGCGAGCACGCTTGGATTACTTTTGCGTTAGGAGAGATAAAACCATTTTTTTTTCTTGCCAATTTGGAGTTGATCAAACCATAGGGACGTGTTATAGCAAGCGTGTTTATTTTGTACCACGTGATGACGTGCAAATATCGAGAACAGAAATCGTGATATAATTGATCCTGCTCACAAGCTGAATTCTATGGTTAGGATTTCAACATGAGATGACGATCACATGAAAAATAAATGACAAGAAATGTTGTTTTCCCGATCAAAATGTTTCTACTTTGTACTGAGATATTTCATATTCCCTTTTATCACGGAAATCTGGCAACACTAAATCATTTATCCGAAATGTGGCGCTACACGTTTGATGTAACGGTGCCTAGAATGGTTCTGGATATCTCAAAATGTGGTGAAAACATTTTCCTGGATGGATAGCGCAAAAGAATGACCACAATAGTCTGACCAAATAATACCACGAGTACAACTACTCCATTAAAGGGGCATTGCGAGATACGTATGGGAGTGCGCCTTCAATATTTTTGGATATCAGTTTTCTTTTGCACCTACGTAATACTATAGGCATAAACTAACTACTATCTGAAACCGTTAACCTTAATTCCCCGTCTATCATGTAAAAAATTCACAATTTAGTCATTTCGATATGATCACATCGAAACTATCTGCATCACTCACCACATAACCTGCTTCAACCAAATTTCAATCTAGCGTCATTATTCAACCGTTTCACCATAAATCATTGCGCTTTAGGGTTCCTACGTACATTACCTATTGAAACAATTCATTTATTCCAAATTTAATTTTTCTCGGCAATCTCTCAATGCCCCTTTAAACACAACATAACTACTCCATTAAATACAACGTTGCACCAATATTGCTAATAGTGGACATGTTTCTTTGCCAAATTGCCAATAAATAATACTGACTAGCCAAAATAATGGATGGTTGATGTCCACCTACTTAAACAACCAACTTATTTACAACTGATGCGAGATAAATGCAATGCACCTGTGAAACATAAGGCACCCTTCACTTGGAGGACTTCCTTTTAGACTGCGAGTACAACTACTCCATTAACCACAATATTGGACCACCTTGCTAAGTGAACATTTGCTTTGCTAAATTGCAATATTGACCTTTTCGTCCGCAGATTCTTGACTTTGAATGATAAATACACTGGAATATTTTATGTTCAATAGACATGGAATGTTATAATAAAATGAGATTTTAGAGGCTGTAAAATATTTCAATTATTTATGCGACATGATTTTACATCTAATATCAACATTATTGAACATATAATTTTTCGTTGGTAGGTAACGATATTCAATAAATTAAAAACACACACGTTATAGTCAAGATTTTAAAAAGAAATTGATAAAAACAAAACGTGTTCCAGCCACTAAGCACTTAATTCTGTAACTACTAATGACATACTACATTTACATAACGTGTTGGGAAATGTTTTCTACGTTTAATACGTTACTGTATATCGTGTTGTGTAACAATCCTATTCACGATGATAACATCAGGATTAAAAGTTTTTAAAGGCATAATTGCTTTAAGTATTTAAATAAGTAAATGAGAGTGGTATCTCATGGGTTTATACGATGTGGTATATAATAATATGATATATTTATTTATTCAACATTAAGTGCAATGCGATGTCTCTACTTAAACGTCCCTTTCATTTATACTACTAATGTAACACCACCGCTAGACACATAAATGTATAACATACTAAAAGGAAATGCGCCAACATATATATGCAAATAAATCATATCATGCACACAGTTACAAGAGAGTAGTTCCTACATTGAGGAGGAAAGTTGTCTTGAATTTCGATACATGCGTTTTCGAAAAACGTAATATACAGTTTCGTGTCGCAAGTCAATTGCACATCGGGTGTATATACAAAAGAAAAAAGCAATACATTGATAAAAGTACTTAAATTGTCAGAAAGCTTTTATTCTTCGATGCATTCTTCTTAAATTAACAAGATATCGATATATCTTATTGGGCTTTGAGATGACACACTCTTGATTAAGCATGATCGATTACACAGGGATTCAAAATCACAGGAAACTGAGTTCCTTTTATTTCACCTTGTATTAGTATGCCATGTCATAATGAATGTACATGTATTTAAATGCCATGATTACTTAACTCTATAAATGTACAGTATACCAAGACATTCATTAGGCTTTAGATGACATCAATTTTTTAAGGAATGATCATGTCATTTACACACATGTATATAGGGGAGTAGTTCCTGTTTTGAGGGAGAAGGTTGTCTTTGAACAGAGTTTTGTGTGAATACATTAAAAAAGGCGACACACTGATAACAGTACTTAATTGTCATACAGCTTTTAATCTTTGATACATTCTTCTTAAATTTACAAGATTTCAATATATACAATTGGGCTTTAAGATGACATTAATTTATTAACACTTTCCGCGGCAGGCGTCTGCAGACGACATTCCAAAATCTCCCAAAATGTTTCAAAAAAGTCAAAACAATTACATGTTATTACCATACTTTGAATCACCATGAGAAATGAATTAAAATAAGCACAAGCATTCCTAGTATTGGTTTAGTAATTCTTGAGATAGGCTTTGAAAGTTAGGAAATGTTTCTGACAAATCTGTTTTGAAATCTTAAAACTAATAGCCGCGTAGAAAGTGTTAAGCATGATCGATGTCACAGATATTCAAAAGCATCGAAAACAAGAGTGTTTTTCTATAATATAACCTGGTATTATATTATAACGCCATAATGAATGTATTATAGAAACACTCATAAAGACACTTTAAATGCCAACAGCGTATGGATCAAATGAGAAGTTGGAATAATAAAGAAAGAAAAAATAACATTTGACAAATGTTTGAATGAAAATTTGGAGCAGGCGTAATCAGTTAAGATGGGATATCATTGAAACGGAATGCAATTATTTATTGTATGTCAAAGGCTTCCCCGGGCATGTCATAATTAAAGCATAACAGAGACGTATATCTATAAATGCCAGGAGGGGTTGAATAGAATAATAAAGGATCTTGCAATATTGATATTGCATATCAATACACAGTAAGACGAGATAAAGGTTATTTTGAATGTATTTGGAGTAGATATAATCAGTCTAGATGTGATATCATCACTCATCATTACAACATAAATAGATATGAGATACCTTGTGATATTTATAGGACATTTATTAGCATTTTGTTTTCATGAGTAGTACTGAAAACACCGTGGCCCGTATTCTCGTACGTAGTTAAACACGGTTTTAGGCTAAACACGCGTCTAACTTTGACTTTAGACACAGCGTTTAACTATACGCGATTCTCCTACATTTGTTTTACTTAAACACGCGTCTAACTCACTGAAAAGTGTCAAACTTTAAACATGGGTATGGGGGTAGTTTAAGGCGCGTTTAACTAAACAAATACACGAACTGTATGTCTTGAATGATTACTCAACCGTGCCCGGTGTAAGCTGCCAAGCAAATCGCATAGTATTAAAAATATACGTGCATTCGAGGTATTCAGTCGATATCTATTGTAACCTATTAGGGCCACAACAAAAATGAATACATGTATACAGTAACGCACAACCACCCTGGGGACGAGATGCGCAGAGTTTAAAACCGTGTTTAGTTAAATACGTTGTTTAAAAGATGAACTCGCGTTTTACGGCCCCGTATGTTTATTTAGAACATAAAAGAAAATACTAATGACTAATTGATGACTTAATCGTCGGTGGTATGACATTGAGACGTATGGTCAGTGGTATTCTATAGTGATGTATGGTAAACTATGGTCATTTTGAAGGGGAAATTCTGAATTATTATGACAAAGTCCCAATGCCAACGATTGATTTTAATTGGTAATAAAAAACAATGATTTGGTATACAAAAAACAATCTTGTTTTAACGTAAGGTTCACACTATACGTCACTATGATACCAGCGGCGACTTGAATTAAAATCAAAATACACAACAAATAAATTTGATAAAAACCCTGTTTAAACATGTTACGAACGCCAGTTTAATTTGGATGAAAAGCCGGTGAGAGGGGGTATTTTAAGGAGAAGGGGAAATATTCTCCTGCTGCACATGCATTTCCCTTTATTTGTGAGTCACATATATCTACACGGATTTAAAGCGTAAGAGTTATCGCTTACAAAACATCAACTGATATGGCAACACGGCGTCTGATTCGCCGAACCGGTATTGCCAGCGCATTTACGCAATAATCAGCTCTAGGCAGTATTATTTCATAGATGATGCTCTCGGGATGAGTTAATTTCGTAAATATCGAAGCCGGTATTGCCTAACACGGCAATATGAGAAGAAGGAATGACATTTTGACCTTTATTTAATAATGTTACTTCTTGCTTGAAATAACAGTAGGGTGCATTTAGAAGTAGTATTGAAATCATCGTGAAATCGCACGAAGCATTATATAACATAAATATTACCTGTCGTGTCGTTTGATGTATCGCTACACACATCATCTATACGAGAATTGACGGGGGATTATTGGCAAGAAAGGCGATATCGAATTTTGAAGTACTATGTTAAGTGAGCGCAAAGATGAGGATTACACTCAGGTAATTCAGGCTGTCAAAATGATTTCAATTCAGCCCTTTATATTATTTACTCTCTTTATCATTTCGAGATCTTACGGTAATGCATTTTCCGAGCGAGATATTACTGAAGCACTATTTTTGGCCTTCTTGAGGCATCTGTTAAAACGCTTTCTAAGCGGCAGGCGTCTGCAGACGACACATTTCACAAAATGTTTCAAAAATGTCAAAGTTATTGAATTTCATTACCATATTTGTAATCACCATGAGAAATGCATTATAATAGGTACAAACATGCGTAGTATTTGTTTAGTATTTCTTGAGATTGGACTTTGAAAATTGGAAAAAGTTTCTGACAAATCTGTTCTGTATATGGTAAAACTAGTAGCCGCGTGGAAAATTCTTTCGAGTAGTTCTTTGTGTCTGATTTCATAGTTCGTAGTTATTAAGTACGTACATATGAAAATTGTTTCTGAATACTGCAAGATTTTTTTTGAAGCAATAAGAGGGGGATTCCAAATTCAACTCTAGTGATAAGTAATCGTTTTCCATTATTTATGAGGTCTGTCAAAATTGTAGGAATCGAGGGACTTTTATCGTTTTAGTTACGTTTATCCCGCTGTTAATTGATCAGGGGCCCAATGTTGTTACCGTTCCTTTAATAAAACACATAATTTTGTTTATATTGTTTATAGTTTATTGTCACCAAATCGCAGCTAAAAAGCTGAATTACATGTTATTACATTGGTATAAAAACATCAAATTGCACATAGAAATGTATAAAAAGATAACAACAAAATTAAAAATTAAATAATTAATTTTAAAAGGAAGTGTCATAATACCAGATGTATATTTATATACTTTACAAGATATTTAGGTAGTGATTAGAATATGATCCCCCCCCCCCCCCCCCCCTAAGATAGGTCCATATCAGACCTCTCTAGGGAAAGACAACATTCTGAACATGTTTATCAACCTAGAGCTATAATATTTCTGAATAAATTCATCAGGTTTGCAAGCATAGATAATTGAGATTTTCATTTTTCTAAACCAGTAATTTACTCACGATTGACAGTTTCGTGTGTTGTGGTCTACACACTTCCTCAGAATAACCTCTTCTGATCCGTACTGATTCCGGTTGAGCTATAATAGTTTCAAATCATATTTAGGGGGCTGTTTTTATAAAAGTGACCCCTTTGAAGTGACAGAACATCTTTTATCCCATTATATATAATATTTCGTATTCATTTCCAAAGTAGAGGATTTTGAGGGGTAGTAATAAAATAACATAATTTTTAGTGGAATTAATTCAATCTCGTAGTCAGGCAAAAGAAACGAAGAAAACTTGAAAATGAAGTATACATAATGGATTTAATGTAAACGTGCAGCGTAAATTGTTATCTATGGGCTATCCAGAATAGCCCCGGTAAAACTGCGGTCGACTTTATTACGCCCTTTAAAAATTCGTAAAGGCCCTGTCACACCATAACGTATCGCCTCAACGTATGCCAACGTATGCGAAATATCGAAAAATACGTTGGTGTACGTTGGCGTACGCTGATATAAGTTAAGGGTACGTTGGGGATACGTCGTTTACGTTAAGAGCACGCTGTGATACGCTGTGACAATTTGGACCACGAAAAAATATTGAGCATGCTCAAAATTTCTCGACGTACTCAACGTGTGCTTAATACGTTCTGCATAAGTTCCCGGTAAGTTTGTGGTACGTTAAATATACGTTGACATACGCTGACATACGTTAGTGGTACGTTACTCGTACGTTACTCGTAAGTCGGTATACTTTGATGAACGTAGGCTGGGGGAAACGTACAGCCAACGTAGTGATAACGAGTTGATAACGTATATGTGCCGCATGTCTAACGTATGCCTGACGTATTTCCAACGAGTTTCGACGTATTCTCACGTATTCACCTTATGCCGGGCGATCGTGTAAGGCCCTGTCACGTATCCATAGCGTATCCATAGCGTATTGAACGTATACATAGCGTATGACTAACGTATTGATAGCGTATCACTAACTTATAACATACTTATGACAGCGTATCACAGCGTATGCGAGCGTATGCGAGCGTATGACTAACGTATGCTTAACATATACTCAACGTATTCGTAGCGTATGTCTGCCGTGTTCGACGTATCGTCAGCGTTTCCTCGACGTACAACGAAGACGTGGCTTATTATGCCGCTGTAGCACGTATAAATACGTACCGCGCCGATCTCACATTACATCATTCCCGCCGATGTCATCAAGCAGTTAATATGCCTCCCAAGAAGAAGCAAACAACCAGGGGCCGAGGAGGAAAGAGCAAGAAGGCCAAGACAGACCATGAAGAAGTGAGGATGAGATACTCAAGGGACCCATTTATATACTCAAACCCTCCATAAGTTCCCAAAACGCCGAATGCGCGCTAGCTGTACGGTAGCCCTGTCACACCATGGCGTATCGCCTGAACGTATAACAACGTATGCGAAATATCGAAAAATACGTTGGCGTACGTTGGTGTACGTTGGTGTACGCTGATACAAGTTAGGGGTAAGTTTGGGATACGTCGTATACGTTAAGAGCACGCTGTGATACGTTGTGAAAATTTGGAACACGTCGAGCCCGCGAAAAATTATTGAGCATGTTCAAAATTTCTCGACGTACTCAACGTGTGCTTAACTTACGTTCTGCATAAATTCCCGATAGGTTCGTGGTACGTTAGACATACGTTTACAAACGCTGACATACGTTAGACATACGCTGACATACGTTAGAGGTATATTAATCGTCTTAAGTTGTAGGTTGGACATATAGATTTACCCTTCTAGATATTTTAATAGTTATCATCTAGGATGCGTTTACTTGAACTGGCAACACTTGTCCCGCCGTGTACGAAACTCAATTTCTGCAACGGCATAAGTCACGTGTTCGTTGTACGCCGAGGATACGCTGAGGATACGTCGAGCACGGCAGACATACGCTACGAATACGTTGGTCATACGCTCGCCGATCGCATACGCTGTGATACGCTGTCATAAGTTTGGTATAAGTTAGTGATACGCTATCAATACGTTAGTCATACGCTATGTATGCGTTTAATACGCTATGGATACGTCCATTCCATCACCGATGTTGACGCAATTCGTTGGGAAGTTGGACGTTCTTGGACGTTCTCGGACTCTGACAATTTTCGAGCTATTTTTTGAATACGTCGGCATACGTTCAGGCCACGTTCAGGCCATACGCTATGGTGTGACAGGGCCTTAACGTATAAACTGTGATATCGTCGAACGTGTTGAACGATACCCACCTCTTTTCCCGCGTATTTGTTGCGGTCATTGAACCTTGTCGTCTGCTGATTACCCCATCAGTTATCGGCATTAGAACGATACAATCCTGCATTTGACTAAAAGGGGAGTGCACTTTTAAGTTGAATTGAGTGCTTATTGATCGGTTTCTCTAAAGCCGTGCAAGACATGGGGCTGTTTTATCCTCTTAATTTTAGTCGCAAGTTATTCAATCTGTGAGGTTGCCGAATTCAGAAGTGTATCAGAATGTTATTCTCTGCCACCGTATACCGGAAACAGGCCTGACCGGAAACGTTTGTTGTGAATTTTTTAGATATATTTTTGAAACTTTTGCGCGTGCGGATGACCGTATCGTGAATTTGTTTGCAATGCCTTTTGGGAAAATGGCAATAGTATTAAAGACGTATTATATTTTAAAATGACATCATACAACGCGACAAGCGATTTAGTTGACCTTCTTGTTTAGCTATTATGAATGAAGTGTTGTTTAATATGGGAGTAGGCCCTACTGAGCTCGTGATCTATTTTAATAGTATCTCGATTGTTATGTATTCCACGGTAACAAGGGTATATTAAGCTTTATATACATATTAACCAACGGTCGTGATACCAATATCCGGAGGCGTATTCCTACTGGAAGTAATTGAAAAAAATAAAACTCTCATCATACGACAATCGATCAATTACTATCACTTATTTTGCTTAACTAACTGGTCACTTTAAATGGCTTAGAATGTCCTAATCATGACGGCGCATCGAATATCAGAGTCAGCATCTATATATATATATTTGTTCTTCTTCAAAGAGAATCTTTGTTCGATAATATTATAGATGTGATTATTGCACCATTTCACCAATTTCATCAATCCCCTAGACCAGGCGTATTATATTAGGCTACATATCAATTTGTTTAGGCATGACCCCTATATTTCTAGTTTAAGAGATGTCTCATTTTTTTATCTGTAACCATGGTACCAAAACATAGCGGAACAAATGTCAACTCCAATTGTTTTTACAGAAGATTCATAATCATGGAAATGCAATTTTAAATCTACCTGATTTCCTTGTAAAAATCTCGCTGAATGCCGAGATACCTCCGACCGTCTATACAATGGTAAACAAAGAACTGCTCGAAGGGATTTCGTTGATTCAAAGTTCGACATAAAGCGATTCAATTACATATAACTAAAACACTCCATTACCGTAACATTTAGTATGATACACAGAGTCAATAATATAAAATACCGAATTGAAATAATGTTGACAATCTGAATCACTGAAGTTTTAATCTCCATTTATCGCTCACTTAACATGCTGGAAAATTCGACATCTCCTCTCTTGTCAATTCTTGTAGCGATGATGGATGTAGTAACATACCAAACGTCATGTCAATATCATTCACGCAATATTACTTCATGCAATTACAACGATGATACTAATGCTACATCTAAATTCACCCTCCTAATATAAGTAGTAACATTATAAAATAAAGGTCAAAATGTCGTTCCCTCCTTCTCATATCACCATGTTAGGCAACGCTGGCATTGATATTTATGAAATCAACTCAACTCGAAAGCATCATCTCAAAGATAATACCGCCAAGAGCTGAATATTGCGCAAATGCACTGGCAATGCACCAAGCTGCCGAAAACAGACTCCATGTTGCCATATTTAATGAAAATTTCAACCGAAACCTGTATGATGCTCACTGAAACAAGATCCCTGAAATTTCACAGATTTCGTTGACTTTTTACGAAATAGGCTAACATCTATTTTCTCTCTAATCTCACCTATAAGTGATGACCATAATAACGTCGTAGACGCTATACAGATCTTTATCAGATGATTCTTCACGTGTTTTATAAAAACTGAGATTCCTCAAATGTTTATCCACCCCTCAGACACAGTACTAGCCTGATCCAAAACATTTTATTACCGCTATAATCCCAAATAACAGCGCGCTTTATAGGGTATTCTTATTATTTTATATTTGTGAAATTATAAGGGTGTTTTAATTTGACATGAATGCAAACATTTTTGATCTATAAATTAGTCATCAGTGGGTAGTATCATATTCCTCATAGCTTTCGGTGTAACAGTACTAGTCATGAAAACAAAATACTCATACATTTCCTAAAGGTGTCTCTTCTCCATTAACACTTTCCACGCGGCTATTAGTTTTACCATATACAAAACAGATTTTTCAGAAACCTTTCCCAAATATTCAAAGTCTATCTCAAGGATTACTGAATCAATACTTGGCATTTTTGAACTTATTTAAATTCATTTGTCATGGTGATTCCGAATATGGTGATGAAATTCAATAATTGTGAAATGTTTAAACATTTTGTGACATTTTGGAACGTCGTCTGCAGACGCCTGCCACGTGGAAAGGTTATAGTTACGATGAGCGATGATATAATACCTAGAATACTTTCATGTAATTCCACGTTCAAATGTAACGTTATCTGTTCTTACGCTGTATCGATATGCAATATCATTATTCAAATTTTTCGGGTTTCTTTCATTATTCTGTCGAACCCCTCCTGGCGTTTAATTTGTCTCAATCATGTTTTTATAATGACAAAGCATAACATATAACATCAAAATTGCATTCCATTTTTCTCAGATAACGAGATGCAAGGCAACGTTTCCCTCAAGACATGAACTATATTTTGTATTGTATAGAAATGTGTGGATGAGATAATTTACATAGACATTTTCGTGAGTTTTCTATATTTAAACTGTGTGATATAGTTTGTGAAGCGGTAGAGCTACATAACGGGTAATGGAAGCGATTTTTATGTAGACAAGTCGATGCACCAAATGATGAATGCATTGATGTATATTGTCATTTAAAACATCCAGCTATCCTGAACTCAGCGCGATCATATTTTTTAAACATTTCTAACTTTTATAATTATTTAAAACAATTCGCCGCCTCCTCGTGAAAAAGAAATCTTCTAATTGTCTAAAATGATTCACATCTTGAATTGAAATTGTTTACAGTTTTATGAAAAATGTGTCATCGTTAAGTATTTAACCTTTTAAAAATGTCATAATTTACCGTAATTAAAATTCAATGTGCCATAACGGGCCAGGAGAAGAAAGTACAGTGTACACAAATTGCTTTTTTTTTAATGATTAAGGATTCAGTAATGCATGTCCGGAACATGATATTTTTTATTAATATTTAGGCTTGGTTTATTACGCACCTTTTATTTCATTATAGATGACGTCCTCTAATACCTGATAAATTTACTTTTCATATATGCTGTTACAATGTGTCGCAAACATGTTCTTGCGAAGTATGTCACATAAAAATCTCTCATCTACCTACATAATCAATCAATTTGTGATGTTGCAGTTTATATAAACACTTTTATTTCAGTTTGTGCCAATGTATGTTTTGCGATGAAACTTGAAAGCCATACATGCCTTATAGAGACTGTCGTCTCAAATGTTCAAAATGTACTTATCATCAATAACCACGCGAGGAAAAAGGTCAGAAGTCGATTTTACAGTTGTCGAAAATAAAAGTCCATTTAGCCGTGTTGTCCCAATGTTTAGTTTAATGGAGTAGTTGTACTCTTGGTCTAAAAGGATGTCCTTGAAAAGAAGAGTGCCTTAACGCTTTCCACGCGGCCATCTTCTGCTGACGACATTTCAAATGTTCACAAAATTTTTCAAACATTTCAAAATCATTGAATGTCATATTTGGAATTAACATTTGTATTAAAATATGCACAAACATGCCTAGAATTGGATCAGTAATCCTTGAGATAGACATTAAAAATTGGTAATTGTAAACTAATAGCCGCATGAAAAGTGTTAAATTCCACCGGTACATCGTACGGTCAGATCAGAACTAGAACAAACACAGTACGTAAGGGAACAGTTCTACACGTACAAGCATTCAATCTACATTGAACTGACACCGATATAACAATTTCCATTATAAAGTAGGAATATTTGTCATGGGTGTTTGTGCCAATAATCCAATTGTTTTACTTTGGAACCTATCGTTAAGGTCTTACGTATAATTATACGCAGGATTCAAACGTACTAGTTTTGCAGTTGCATCTAAGGACAAATAAGTTACTTGCTGAAGTTGGTGGACACAATTCATCAAACAATTATTTTGGTAATCCGGTATATTTAATGCCCATAAATAAGTTGCCCAACCAGGAGAATATTTGACCACCTGTGCAATATCTCCTGAACATTGAAAAGTACAACTTAAACAATCTGGTCAAATTCAATTTTATAACAATGTTGGCTACACATTTAATCATCAGGTAGCAAAATGGGTTTCAATTTTACTAACCCATTTTGCCATTTGCTGATTAAAATGTGTAGAGCCAACATTTTGATAAACATAAATTTGACCAGATTCTTTTAATGAAAAAATAATATGGTAACTCTACGCAGTAATACATCCCGGTTAACCACCCTAGCATTTCATTCCTCATGAACTGGTTTTGATCCTGTGATTCCCCGTCGAACAGTAATGTTACAATATTTACTCGATATTTGCACTTCATCCTCACATAAAATGTCACATGATACAAAATAAAAACCTGCTCTATAGATAGAATTTCAGTACCGGAGATATAAATCGGCATCAATGCCGTTTAAAAACTATGCCTTCGATCGTCTGTGTGCCTTGTACGGTAAATTGACATTTTTGGCGGGAGAATGACAGAATTATATTTGCACAGATGATTAGGATATCGTCTGGTTTCTATGGGGAACAAGGGAGGACAGGAAATTACTTTCGTCTAATGTATTAACTTTCGCTATCAATGGTATATTTGGTTGACTTAAATTTAGAATACGCCCTCTCTATTATATTGATATATCGGCTAATATGGCTGTAGGTATGTGAGAGTGGCAGCGATAGTCGAAGGGATGGGTTCTTTGAATGCGTGGGAGCGCAGGATATGGCACGATTACGTTGTTAATTACCGTAGGAACCATTTTTAACATTACTTAATTTAAAAATCGTTTTTATTTAGGTAAACAGTAATATGTTTCACATGTAATGTTTATTTCCTATAAATTCTGAGTACACTTTGATATTATCCTCAATCAACCGATTATTCAGCTAATGAATCAATCAATCAATATATCAATCAATCAATCAATCAATCAATCAATCAATCAGTCAGTCAATAGCGGTTAAGCAATCGAATGATATCACCCACTTGTGTTATTTGGGTTTACCTCTTTTATTAGCAATCATCAGGTTCATTCATTCCATATTACAGATCGACATATATCGCCATGTAATGTTTAGTCACCAAACGTGGGATACAATTCAATTGGTTTGGAAAAATAACACATAACGGTTGTTAGGAATACATAATGTATACACAACAGACCGCAACATCAACAACTGCGATATCACAGGAAAACGCGGTCAAATACCCCTTTAATCATCGACCGTATGCATTAGCTGTTAGGCGGATATGTCCCATACCATAACTCCTCCAGATAGTACTTAAGTCTTAGCGGGGAATAACACAGCCTGAAACTGGTCATAATGGTCTAGTAATGTTGTCAAAGACTTGCATTTTATGGAAAGTCCCAGATATATTTCGTCATCTTTAATTCATACGTTATTTCCAGCGCCACGTTGCAGTAGCAGAAGTCCCACGTGAATTTTAAAAAGCAAAATTCTGAGCCATCGCAGGAAGATTTGAGCGTGTAGAGAACACCTGTATTTATGCACGGGCAGAAGTATATAGACATTTGTGGGGTTTTGATCGAATCGCCGATATTACGTGGTTATAGTGTGCGTCCATTGGGTATATTTGATTGCTATTTTTTCTTGGATTATTATGTGGAAAATCTTTAAGACTACCAAGCACAATTGGTTCTATAAATCATAATCGCCCCTTTATTTAATGCAGAGTCACCTATCATAGAGTATACACAAGGTAGAAAAAATATGGAAATATTCTCGTGATAGTGGTTAACATTTCCCCATACACAAGCATTCCCTTTATTTATGAATCCCGGATATATGCACGGATGAAAGCGTTAGAGTTATCGCTTAAAACCCGATGTGGCAACACGGCGACTGTTTCGGCAAACTGGTATTGCCAGTGCATTTACGCAATACTCAGCTCTAGGCAGTATTCATGTCTAGATGATGCTTTCGGCATGAGTTAATTTCATAAATATCGAAGCCGGTACTGCCTAACACGGCAATATGAGAAGAAGGGAATAACATTTAGACCTTTCTTTAACACTTTCCACGCGGCTATTAGTTTTATCATATATACAAAACAATTCTATCTCAAGGATTACTTTACCCAATACTAGACATGTTTGTACTTGTTTCAATGCATTTCTCAAAGTGTTTCTAAATAATTGTGACATATTTGAAAAATTTTGTGACATTTTGGAATGTCTTCTGCAGACGCCTGCCACATGGAAAGCGTTAATAATATTTCTTTTTGCTCAAAATAACAGTAGGATGAATTTAGAAATAGCATTGAAATCATCGTGAAATCGCACGAAGCATTATATAACATAAATGTTACCTGTCGTATCACTACACACATCATCTTTACGAGGATTGACGGGAAAATATTGGCAAGAAAGGAGATATCGAATGTTGAAGTAATATGCTGAGTGAGCGCAAAGATGATGTTTAAACTCAAGTACTTCAGACTGTCAAAATTATTTTACTTCAGCCCTTTATATTATTTACTCTCTGTATCATTTCGAGATGTTACGGTAATGCCTTTTTTCGAGCTTTATATATCTGAAGCACTATTTTTGGCCTACTTGAGGCGTCTGTTAAAACGCTTTCTAAGCGGCTGGCGTCGGCAGACGACACTTCACAAAATGTTTCTAAAATGTCAAAATTATTGAACTTCATTACCATATTTGTAATCACCATGAGAAATGCATTATAATAGGTACAAACATGCGTAGCATTTGTTCAGTATTTCTTGAGATAGGACTTTGAAAATTGGAAAAAGTTTCTGACTACTGCAAGATTTGTTTGAAACAATAAGAAGGGGATTCCAAATTAAACTCTAGTGATAAGTAATCGTTTCCATTATTTATGAGGTCTGTCAAAAGTGTGCACTTGGTAGGAATCGAGGGACTTTTATTGTTTTAGTTACGTTGATCCAGTGACAGGTCACTGGCTGATAATTTGATCAGGGGCCCTACGTTGTTACCGTTCCTTTAATAAAACACATATAGGGTGACCAGACTAAGTATAGCCTAGCGCTCTGGAAGGTATGTCAGCCCTGAGGCACAGGCTTGAGGCATGACGTAGCTAGTTTCAAGTGACCTTTTTAATAGAAAGATGGCGGCTTCCAATGGTAGGTTTCTCATGTAAATCGGTGAAGATTTGAGTTTTTTACAGTGATTCTACGAATTGGGTTGAAATAACTTCCGGGTTCGATATCGATTTAAAGGGCCAGGACAACAACAACAACATTATGGCGAGGAATAAGAGTCTGCTGCTAAAACATTCATTACAAAAAAAGCGTTGCTGGAAAGTAATCGAAAACCAAGGAGGTGAAAGTTCATAAACAAAAGGGAAGTTACCTGAAATTTCAACTAATTTGAACATATTTAACATGTTTAAAAATAATTTTTAATACAGGTCGGCTATAGGTAGGCTATTCTTATCCTGGTCACCCTATAATTTTAAAAGGAAGTGTCATAATACCAGATATATATTTATATACTTTACAAGATATTTAGGTAGTAATTAGAATTTGATCTCCCCCCCCCCCCCCCCCCCCGAGAGGTCCATATCAGACCTCTCTAGGGAAAGACAAAATTCTAAACATGTTTATCAACCTCGAGCTATATAATAGTTTCAAATCATATTTAGGGTGTGGTTTTTTTTATAAAAGTGACCCCTTCGAAGTGACAGGACATCTTTTATCCCATGATATATAATATATCGTGTTTATTTCCAAAGTAGAGGATTTTGAGGGGTAGTAGTAAAATAACATAATTTTAAGTGGAATTAATTCAATCTACTGGTCAGGCAAAAGAAACGAAGAAAACGTGAAAATGTACAAAGTGAATAATGGATTAAATGAATGTACTGTAGGGTAAATTGTCACCTCATGGGCTATCCAGAATAGTTCCGGTAAGACTGCGGTCGAAAAGGGATTATTTTATTTAACGCCCTTTAAATATTCGTAACGTACATTGTGATAAGTAAAATAACATAATTTTGAGTGGAATTAATTCGATCTAGTTAGTAGTCAGGCAATAGAAATGAATGAAATTTGAAAATGAAATAGATAATGGATTTAATGTATACGTGCAGCGTACATTTTTATCTATGGGCTATCCAGAATAGCTCAGGTAAGACTGCGGTCGAAAAGGAATACTTTATTACGCCCTTAAAAAATTCGTAACGTATTTATAACTGTGATATCGTCGAACGTGTTGAATGATACCCACCTCTTTTCCCGCGTATTTGTTGCGGTCATTGAACCTTGTCGTCTGCTAATTATCCCATCAGTTATCGGCATGAGAACGATACAATCTTGCATTTGACTAAAAGGGGAGTGCACTTTTAAGTTGAATTGAGTGCTTATTGATCGGTTTCTCTAAAGCCGTGCAATAAATGGGGCTGTTTTATCCTCTTAATTTTAGTCGCGCGGTTCACAACGCCTTGCGATTCATGAGGAAGTTCAACTTGTTTAGGTGAAACAAGAACCCCAGTCGCGTGCCTAAATTGACAATTTTAGAATTGTTATGTCAATAGTTGAAATGTGATATCTATGAAAGTTTCATCCCGGGCAGCCCCTCGATGTCTTTTTGAAACCTAATCTACGAACCATTCATAACAAACTGCAAGTCGACACTGAAAAAGTCTTGATAAAATACATCAGTAATTACGGTTGAGCTCAAATTCCAAACCTTTCAAGCTATATGGTACCCGCACAATAGGAAAAGGCATGGTTGCTAACGAATTCGATACTAAATAGCGGCTAGAATTGGACGAAGCACTCTACTAAAACTTAGATAATGCCAGCTCTTGCCATCAATTAGCATAATATAATATAATGCAGATTCTTGTTCCAACTAAATAATTTAGATATTGACCTGGGTGAGTTGTCCAATAGATGACCCACAATAACACAGTTCAGAATACACTGATTTATGGAATAAGGCATGCGTTAATTGTTCCTGTTGTTAGCGTATGGGCATTAACCTTAAACTCTTAAAGTGTTGGTTTACATTATTCCGTAAGCGTGTGTCAAATTCTGAAAAAATGTGGTCGATTAATGCAGACCATCTTACGAAAAAACATCTCTATATTGTTGACCTATGTATTCTGGAGTATGATTTCACTTTAAGATCTTCGATATTATCGCAGCCCATACAAACAGACAATTGTCTTAGAAACAACAAAGCTGTAACACCTTGATCACTAAAACGCACTGACTAACAGTGTGTCAGTGATAATGTAAAACACTGCGATTCCATCCACTTAAAGGATGTTAAATAGCCAATTTGCGGTAACATTTCATCACTAGATTGCCTCTAGTGATTGATGTATAAGAATAATGTTTTTACCAAACCAAGTTGTTCAATCTGTGAGGTTGCCGAATTCAGAAGTGTATGAGTATGTTATTCTCTGCCACCGTATACCGGAAACGTTTGTTGTGAATTTTTGAGATATGTTTTTTAAACTTTTGCGCGGGCGGATGACCGGATCGTGAATTTGTTTGAGATGCCTTTTGGAAAAATGGCAATAGTAAGACGTATTCTATTTTAAAATGATATCAAACAACGCGACAGTTAGCCTTCTTGTTTAGCTAGTATGAATGAAGTGTTGTTTAATATTGGAGTACTGAGCTCGTGATCTATTTTAATAGTATCTCGATTGTTATGGATTCCACGGTAATAAGGGTATATTACACTTTACAAACATATTAACCAACGGTCGTGATACCAATATCCGGAGGCGTATTCCTACTGGAAGTAATTGAAAAAATAAAGCTCTCATCATACGACAATCGATCAATTACTATCACTTATTTTGCTTAACTAACTGGTCACTTTAAATGGTTTAGAATGTCCTTTGTTCTTCTTCAAAGAGAATCTTTGTTCGATAATATGATTATTGCACCATTTCACCAATTTCATTTATCCCCTAG
Organism: Ophiura sarsii; assembly: GCA_035610835.1. Taxonomy (NCBI): domain Eukaryota; kingdom Metazoa; phylum Echinodermata; class Ophiuroidea; order Amphilepidida; family Ophiuridae; genus Ophiura; species Ophiura sarsii. The sequence continues at coordinate 14,260,242 of CM069450.1, read as the reverse complement.
ACCAGGCATATTATATTAGGCTGCATATAAATTTGCTTAGGCATGACCCCTATATTTCTTGTTTAGGAGATGTCTCAGTTTTATATGGAACCATGGTACCAAAACATAGCGAGACAAATGTCAACTCCAACTCTTTTTTTTTACAGAAGATTCATAATCATGGAAATGCAATTTTGAATCTACCTGATTTCCTTGTAAAAATCTCGCTGAATGCCGAGATACCTCCGATCGTCTATATAATGGTTAGCAAAGAACTGCTCGAAGGGATTTCGTGGATACAAAGTTCGACAAAAAGCGATTAAATTACATATAACTAAAACACTCCATTACCGTAACATTTAGTATGATACACAGAGTCAATAATATAAAAGAACGAATTGAAATAATGTTGACACTCTGAATTACTTAAGTTTGAATCTCCATTTATCGCTCACTTAACATGCTTGTCAATTCTTGTAGCGATGATGGATGTAGTAACATACCATACGACATGTCAGTATCATTCATGCAATATTGCTTCATGCAATTTTAACGATAATATCAATGCTCCATCTAAATTCACCCTCCTGCTACTTCAAGCAAGTAGTAACATTATAAAATAAAGGTCAAAATGTCGTTCCCTCCTTCTCATATCACCATGTTGGGCAACGCCGGCATTGATATCTATGAAATTAACTCAACTCGAAAGCATAATCTCAAAAATAATACCGCCAAGAGCTGTATATTGCGCAAATGCACTGGCAATGCTCCAAGATGCCGAAAACAGACTCCATGTTGCCATGTTTAATGAAAATTTCAACCGAAACCTGTATGATGCTTACTGAAACGGTATCCTTGACATTTCACAGATTTCGTTGACTTTTCACAGAATAGGCTTACATCTATTTTCTCTCTTCTCTCACCTAAAAGTGATAACCATGATAACATCGTAGACCCTATACAGATCTTTATCCGATGATTCTTCACGTATTTCATAAAAACTGAGATTCCTCAAATGTTCATCCACCCCTCATACACAGTACTAGCCTGATCCAAAACATTCTATCACCGCTATAATCCCAAATAACAGCGCGCTTTATAGGGTATGCTTATAAGGGTATTTTAATTTGACATCAATGCAAACGTTTTTGATCTATAAATTAGTCATCAGTGGGTAGTATCATATTCCTCATAGCTTTCGGTGTAACAGTACTAGTCATGAAAACAAAATACTCATAAATGTCCTAAAGGTGTCTATTCTCCATTAACACTTTCCACGCGGCTACAAAACAGATTTGTCAGAAACTTTTCCCAAATATCTATCTCAAGGATTACTGAATCAATACTAGGCATTTATGAACTTATTTAAATGCATTTGTCATGGTGATTCCAAATATGGTGATGAAATTTAATAATTGTGACATTTTTTTAACATTTTGTGACATTTTGGTATGTCGTTTGCAGACGCCTGCCACATGGAAAGTGTTATTGTTACGATGAGCGATGATATAATACCTAGAATACCATCACGTAATTCCACATTCAAATGTAACGTTATCTGTTATTACGCTGTATCGATATGCAATATCATTATGCAATTTTTTCCGGGTTTCTTTCATTATTCTGTCGAACCCCTCCAGGCGTTTAATTTGTCTCAATCATGTTTTTATAATGACAAAGCATAACATATAACATCAAAATGCGAAACATAATTCCATTCCATTTTTCTCAGATAACGAAATGCAAGGCAATGTTTCCCTCAAGACATGAACTATCTTTTGTATTGTATAGAAATGTGTGGATGAGATTATTTGCATAGACATTTTCGTGAGTTTCCTATATTCAACTGTGATAATTTGTGTAGCGGTAGAATTACATAACGGGTAATGGAAGCGACTTTTATGTAGACATGTAGATGCACCAAATGATGAATGCATAGATGTATTATAGTCATTTGAAACATCCAGCTATCCTGAACCAGCGCGATCATTTTTATTTAAACATTTCTTACTTTCAATTCTTTAAAGCAACTTGCCGCCTCCTCCTAAAGTGATTCGTACCTTGAATCGAAATTGGTTTACAGTTTTGTGAAAAATGTGTAATCGTAAAGTATTTAACCTAAATAAAAGTCATAATATACCGTAATTAAGATTCAATGTGCCATAACGGATCAGGAGGAGGAAGTACAATGTACAATAATTGTTTTTTTAAATGATTAAGGATTCAGTAATGCAGGTCCGGAACATGATTTGTTATTAATATTTAGGTTTGGTATATTACGTACCTTTCATTTCATTATAGAATGGCGTCCTCTATCACCTGATGCATTTACTTTTCATATATGTTGATATGATATGTCGCAAACATGTTCTTTCGAAAGAATGTCACATAAAAATATCTCATCTAGCTAAATCAATCAATTTGTAATTTTACAGTTTTTATAAACACTTTAATTTCAGTTAGTGCTAATGTATGTTTTGTCGGTTAACAGTGCGATGAAACTTGAAAGCCATACATGCCTCACAGAGACCTTCTAAATTGCAAACATTCAGACTGTCTTCTCAAATGTTCCAAATGTACTTATCATCAATAACCACGCGAGTAAAAGGTCAGAAGTCGATTTTACAGTTTTCGAAAATAAAAGTCCATTTAGCCGTGTTGTCCCAATGTTTAGTTTAATTGAGTAGTTGTACTCTTGGTCTAAAAGGAAGTCCTTGAAAAGAAGAGTGCCTTTAACGCTTTCCATTTTCACAAAATATTTCAGTCATTTCAAAATTATTGAATGTCATAACCATATTTGGAATTAACATGAGAAATGCTTTAAAATAGGTACAAACATGCCTATAATTGGATCAGTAATCCTTGAGATAGACATTGAAAATTGGGAAAGGTTTCTGAAAAACATATTTTGTAAACTAATAGCCGCATGAAAAGTGTTAAGTTTTACCGGTACATCGTACTGTCAGAACTAGAACAAACACAGTACGTATAAGGGATTAGTTGCGCACGTACAAGCATCCAATCTAAATTGGACTGACACCGATGTAACAATTTCCATTATAAAATAGGAATATTTGTCATGGGTGTTTGGGCCAATAATCCAATTGTTTTACTTTGGAACCTATCGTAAAGGTCTTACGTATTTACCATTTCAAATCCGAAAATATACGATCGGTTCCGAATGCTTCCGATTAGCCGATTGATTTGACGCTCGGTTACATGACCTGTCAGCTCACAGGTCATGTCCATGTGCCGGAGAAAAACAAACGTGTTTTTCACCCGTCTGCCCGTGTGGTAGATTGCGCTGGTGTTGGTGATAGATTGTGTCCCTCACAAAGTTGATGTTTTAGCATTTCAGTAACAAAAACGGTGAGATGAAAGAGATTTGGGGTAATATTTTCACTTTTTACCGTCTGCTCGACTACATTTGGAATTTGCCGGTCAACGACTTTGTTGATAAAAAACAAAATAGTCTCGTTCCACGTTTTACTTCTCACGTGTGCACGCGTGTATATAAACATAGTAAATTACTAGGCGGACAACCAACTAGGACAATGCTGTGAATGCGATCAACTGTTTTGCGAAGAACGCACAACGCACCTACTTTACGTGACCTGTTTTTCCGAAGATTTCCGAGCTCAATTTGAAATGGTCTATAATTTTACGTAGGATCAATACGTACTAGTTTTGCAGTGCTATCTAAGGAAAAATAAGTTACTTGCTCAAATTGGTCTACATAATTCATCAAACAACTATTTTGATAATCCGGTATATTTAATGCCCATAAATAAGTTGCCCAACCAGGAGAATATTTGACCTGCCTGTGCAATATCTCCTGAACATTGAAATAGTACAACATTTAAACAATATGGTCAAATTTGATTTGATAAAAATGTTGGTTCTACACATTTAATCATCAGGTAGCCAAATGGGTTTCGAGTTTACTAACCCATTTTGCTATTGGCTGATTAAAATGTGTAGAGCCAACATTTTGATGAACATAAATTTGACTAGATTTTTTTAATGAATAAATAATATGGTAACTCTGCGCAGTAATACATTCCGGTTAACCACCCTAGCATTTCATTCATCATGAACTGATATTGATTCTGTGATTCCCCGTCGATCAGTAATGTTGCACTTCATCCTTTCATAAAATGTCACATGATACAAAATATAAACCCGCTCTACACACAGAAAACACTATGTAAAAAAATATGTAAATATAGAACTCCATAATTATTATGTAAGAGTGTACATAAAACATGTAATATATATACCCAAGCTTGTGTAAATTCCTATGCAAAAGCTTAACACAACTGTTTACATAGTATTATGGAGTTCTATTTTTACACAGATTATGTATTTTTTACATAATTTGTGTAATTTTTTTACATAGTGTTTTCTGTGTGTATAGATAGAATTTCAGTACCGGAGATATAAATCGGCATCAATGCCGTTTAAAGACTATGCCTTCGACCGTCTGTGTGCTTTGTACAGTAAATTGACATTTTTGGCGGGAGAATTACATAATTATATTTGCACAGATGATTAGGATATCGTCTGGTTTCTAGGGGAACATGGGAGGACAGGAAATTACTTTCGTCTAATGTATTAACTTTCGCTATCAATGGTATATTTGGTTGACATAAATTTAGAATACGCCATTGTTGTTTAAATTGATATATCGGCTTATGGCTGTAGGTATGTGAGAGTGGCAGTGATGTTCGAGGGGATGGGTTGTTTGAATGCTTGGGAGCGCAGGATATGGCACGACTACGTTAATTACCGTAGGAACCATTTTTAACAAATACTTAATTTAAAAATCGTTTAAATTTAGGTAAATAAATATGTTTCACATGAAATGTTTATTTCCTATAAATTCTGAATACACTTTGCACATTTCTGATATTATCCTCAATCAACCGATTAATCAGCTAATGAATCAATCAATCAATATATCAATCAATCAATCAATCAGTCAGTCAATAGCGGTTAAGCAATCGAATAATATCATCCACTTGTGTTATTTGGGTTTACCCTTTTATTAGCAATCATCAGGTACATTCATTCCATATTAGAGATCGACTTATATCGCCATTTAATGTTTAGTCACCAAACGTGGGATACAATTCAATTGGTTTGGATAAAATATCACATAACGGTTGTTAGGAATACATAATGTATACACAACAGACCGCAACATCAACAACTGCGATATCACGGGGAAACGCGGTCAAATATCCCCTTTAATCATCGACCGTATGCATTAGCTGTTAGGCGGATTCGTCCCATACCATAATTCCTCCAGATAGTACTTAGCGGTAAATAACACACTCAGCCTTAAACTGGTCATAATGGTCTAATAATGTTAGTCAAACACTTGTATGTTATGGAAAGTCCCAGATGTATTTCGTCATCTTTAATTCATCAGTTATTTCCAGCGCCACGTTGCTGTAGCAGAAGTCCCACGTGAATTGTAAAAAGCAAAATGCTAAGCCATTGCATGAAGATTTGAGTGTGTAGAGAACACCTGTATTTATGCACGGGCAGAAGTATAAGACATTTGTGGGGTTTTGATCGAATCGCCGATATTACGTGGTTATAGTGTGCGTCCATTGGGTATATTCTGATTGCTATTTTTTCTTGGATTAACATGTCGACAATCTTTAAGACTACCAAGCACAATAATATTGGTTCTATAAATCATAATCGCCCCTTTATTTAATGCAGAGTCACTGATCGTACTGTATACACAAGATGGAGAAAACAAATATGGAAATATTCTCCTGTTAGTGGTTAACATTTCCCGATACACAAGCATTCCCTTTATTATTTTATGAATCCCGGATATCTGCACGGATGAAAGCGTTAGAGTTATCACTTAAAAAACAGATGTGGCAACATGGCGACTGTTTCGGCAAACCGGTATTGCCAGCGCATTTACGCAATACCCAGCTCTAGGCAGTATTCATGTCTAGATGATGCTTTCGGGATGAGTTAATTTCATAAATATCGAAGCCGGTACTGCCTAACACGGCAATATGAGAAGAAAGGAATAACATTTAGACCTTTCTTTAACACTTTCCACGCGGCTATTAGTTTTATCGTATACAAAACAATTCTATCTCAAGGATTACTTTACCCAATACTAGACATATTTGTACTTATTTCAATGCATTTCTCAAAGTGTTTCTAAATATGATAATGAAATTAAAAATAATGTTGACATATTTGAAACATTTTGTGACATTTTGGAACATGGAAAGCGTTAATAATATTTCTTTTTGCTTGAAGTAACAGTAGGATGATTTTAGAAGTAGTATTGACATCATCGTGAAATCGCACGAAGCATTATTTAACATAAATATTACCTGTCGTATCGCTACACACATCATCTTTACGAGGATTGACGGGAAAATATTGGCAAGAAAGGAGATATCGAATTTTGAAGTACTATGCTGAGTGAGCGCAAAGACGAGGTTTAAACGCTCAAGTATTTCAGACTGTTAAAATGATTTCACTTCAGCCCTTTATATTATTTACTCTCTGTATCATTTCGAGATGTTACGGTAATGTATTTTTTCGAGCTATATATATCTGAAGCACTATTTTTGGCCTCCTTGAGGCATCTGTAAAAACGCTTTCTAAGCGGCAGGCGTCGGCAGACGATACTTCCGAAATTTCACAAAATGTTTCAAAAATGTCAACATTATTTAACTTTATTACCATATTTGTAATCACGATGAGACATGCATTATAATAAGTCCTCACATGCGTAGTATTTGTTCAGTATTTGAAAGTTGGGAAATGTTTCTGACAGATATGTTTTCTATAATATGGTAAAAGTAATTGCCGCGTCTTTCGAACAGTTCTTTGTTTCGGATTTTATAGAAGGGACAGGACATCTTTTATCCTATTATATATATAATATTTCGTGTTCATTTTCAAAGTAGAGGTTTCTGAGGGGTGGTAGTAAAATAACATAATTTTGAGTTGAATTAATTCAATCTAGTAGTCAGGCAAAAGAAACGAAGAAAACGTGAAAATGAACATAGTAAATAATGAAATAAATGACTACATGTAGCGTAAATTGTAACCTCATCATGGCTATCCAGAATAGTTCCGGTAAGACTGCGGTCAAAAAAGGATTATTTTATTACGGGTTTTTTTAAAAATTCGTAACGTACATTGCGATATAATTTTCACGCTAATTTTTTGCGGTCATTGAACCTTATCGTCTGCTGATTATCCCATCAGTTATCGACATGAGAACGATACATTGTTGCATTTGACTAAAAGGGGAGTGCACTTTTAAGTTGAATTGAGTGGTTATCGGTTTCTCTAAAGCCGTGCAAGACATGGGGCTGTTTTATCCTCGTGGCTTTAGTCGCGCGGTTCACAACGTTTGCGATTCATGAGGAGGTTCAATTTGCTTAGGTGAAACAAGAACCACAGTCGCGTGCCTAAATTGACTAGCCATTTTTTATTTTAGAATTGTTATGTCAATAATTGAAATGTGATATTTATGAAAGTTTCATCCCAAGCAGCCCTCGATGTCTTTTTGAAACCTAATCTACGAGCCATTCATAACAAACTGCACATTCATAACAAACTAACTGCACGTCGACACTGACAAAGTCTCGATAATTACGGGTAAGCTCAAATTTCAAACCTTTCAAGCTATTATATATAGTAGGCCTACCTGCACAATAGAAAAAGGCATGGTTGCTAATGAATACGATACTAAATAGCGGTTAGAATCGGACGGCGCACTCTACAAAACTTAGATAATGCTAGCTCTTGCTATCAATTAGCATAATATAATACAATGCAGATTCTTGTTCCCATTAAATTTAGATATTAACCCGAGTGAGGTGTTCGTTTAGTTTTAGTTTAAGATTGTTACGAGCGATGACATCATACCTATATAGATTACCGCGTGCCTTCATGGTACCAATATATAGCGGAAAATGTAACTTTAAAAATAGGACTCGCTTTTTAAAGAAGCTTCCTGATAATGGAAATGCAATTTTGTATCTACTCGATTTCCTTATAAACATCTCGCTGAATGCCGAGATATATCTGATTGTGTATACTACGAATAAGACAATTGGAAACAAAGAATGGCTCAAAGGGATTTCATGGATACAAAGCTCAACAAAAGTGATTCAATTACATTTAGCTCAAAAACTCCATTACCGTAACATTTAGTTTGATACACAGAGTCAATAATATAAAAGACCGAATTGAAATAATTTTGACAATCTGAATTACTTGAAGTTTGAATCTCCACTTATCGCTCACTTAACATGCTTGAAAATTCGACATCCCCTTTCTTGTCAATTCTTCCCGCCAATTCTTGTAGCGATGATGGATGTAGAAACATACCAAACGACATGTCAGTATCATTCATGCACTATTGCGTTATGCAATTCTAACGATGTTATCAATGATCCATGTAAATTCACCCCCCTGCTACTTCAAGCAAGTAGTAACACTAGAAAATAAAGGTCAAAATGTTGTTCCCCCCTTCTCATATCACCATGTTAGGCAACGCCGGCATTGATATTTATGAAATCAACTCAACTCGAAAGCATAATCTCAAAGATAATACCACCAAGAGCTGAATATTGCGCAAATGCTCTGGCAATGCACCGAGCTGCCGAAAACAGACTCCGTGTTGCCATATTTAATAAAAATTTCAACCGATACCTGTATGATGCCTACTGAAACGAGATCCTTGAAATTTCAAATATTTCGTTAAATTTTCACAGAATAGCCGTATACCTCTTCTCACCTAAAGGTGATGACGATGATTACGTCGTAGACCATTTACAGATCTTTATCCGATGAATCTGCACGACGTGTTTCATTAAAACTGAGATTCCTCATTTTTTTATCCACATACACACTACAAGTCTGATCCAAAACATTCTACCACCGCAATAATCCCAAAAAACAGAGCGCATTATAGGGTATGTTTACTCTTGTATTTTTGTGAAATTATAAGGGTATTTTAATTACTCATAAATGTCCTAAAGGGGTCTCTTCCCCCATTGAGATTGTTACGATGAGCGATGACATCATACCTAGAATACCGTGTGCCTTCACGTAATTCTACATTCAAATGTAACTTCTTTTGTTACGCTGTATCGATATGCAATATCATTATTCACATTGTTTCTGAGTTTCTTTCAATATTCTGTCAAACCCCTCCTGGCGTTCAATTTGTCTCAATCATGTTTTTATAACGACAAAGCATAACATATAACACCAAAGTGCAATAAATAATTGTATTACGTTTTTATCAGATAACGAAATGCGATGCAACGTTTCCCTCAAGACATGCACTTATTTTGTAGTGTATAGAATTGTGTGGATGAGATTATTTGCATAGACATTTTCGTGAGTTTCCTCTATTTAAACTGTATGATATAATTTGTGCAGCAGCAGTGTAACATAACGGGTAATGAAAGCGACTCTTATGAAGACATGTAGATGCACCAAAAGATGAATGCATTGATATATATTGTCATTAAAACATCCAGCTATCCTGAGCTCAGCGCGATCACATTTTTTTAAACTTTCAACTCGTCGCATCCTCCTATAAAAAAATATTTGTCTAATTGTCTAAAATGATTCGTACATTGAACCGGAATTGCGTTACAGTTTGTTGAAAAATGTGTCGGAAAAGGTGTACTTAAGGTCCCAGATTCTAGACTGTACTAGTTTCGTCCGATACTAGAACACCCAGTATCGTTCGATACTAGTACAAAATCAGTGTTCCAGTATTGGTTGATACTGGCACATACAAAATGTTCCAGTATCGGGCGATACTGGCAACTGTCATGTTCTAGTATTGAACGAATTTTTAAATACGTTAAAACGTGGCAAAAATGTCATAATATACCGTAATTAAGATTCAATGTATATGAGGAGGAAGTACATGTGCATGAATTGCTTTTTTTAAATGATTAAGGATTCGGTAATGCAGGTCCGGAATATTATATATTTTGTAATTATATTTAGGTTTGGTATTATTACGTACCTTTTATTTCATTATAGATGTCGTCGTTTATCAACGGATAAATTTACTTTTCATGTATGCTGATATAATATGTCGTAGCCCTGTTCTTTCGAAGAATGTCACACAAACACCTCTTGTCTAGCTACATAATCAATCAATTTGTGATTTTGCGGTTTTTATGAACACTTTTATTTCAGTGCTAATGTATGTTTTGTCGGTTAACAGTGCAATGAGACATGAAAGCCATACATGCCTCACAGAGACTTTCAAACATTCAAACTGTCTTCTCAAATGTACAAAAGGTACTTATCATCAATAACCATACGAGTAAAAAGGTCAGAAGTCGATTTTACAGTTTTAGAAAAGAAAAGTCCATTTAGCCGTGTTGCCCCAATGTTTAGTTTTTTTTGTAATTTTGGTATAATAGGAAGTCCTCGAAAAGAAGAGTGCCTTAACGCTTTCAACAATTATTTTGGACATTTGGTATATTTAATGCTAATAAATATTTTGCCCAAACAGGAGAATATTTGACCACCCTGTACAATTTCTCCTGAACATTGAACATATTACCACATTCAGAGATATTGAAACCAATTGTGCTACCTGCTGATTAAATAATGCGAAGAGCCAACCTTTTTATCAAATTAAATTTGACCAGATTATTTTAATGAAAGATATGGTAACTCTGCGCAGTGATGTATTCCGGTTAACCACCCTAACATTTCATTGATCCTGTGATTCCCCATCGATCGGTAATGTTACCATATTTTCTCGATATTTGCACTTCATCCTCTCATAAAATGTCACTTGATACAAAATAAGTACCCACTCTAAAGATACCGAAGATATTAATAGGCATCAATGCCTTTCAAAGACTTTGCCTTCGATCGTCTGCGTGCCTTGTACGGTGATTTGACATTTTAGGCGGGGGAATGACATAATTATATGCACAAATGATTAGGATATCGTCTGGTTTCCAGGGGAACAAGGGAGGACAGTAAATTACTTTGGTCTAATGTATTAACTTTCGCTATCAATGGTATACTAGTATTTGGTTGACTTAAATTTAGAATACGCCCTCTCCATTATTGATTATATTTATACATCGGATTATGGGTTTAGGTATGTGTGAGTGGCAGCGATGTTCGAGGATATGGGGTGTTTGAATGCGTGAGAGAGCAGGATGTGGCACGACTACGTTGTTAATTACCGTACGATCCATTTTTAACATACACATACACTTAATTAAAAAATCGTTTAGATTTATGTAAATATTATGTTTCTCGTGCAATGAGACTTTGCTATAAATTATGGGTACACTTTGCGCATTTCTGATATTATACTCAATCAACCGATTAATCAGTCAATGAATGACTTAATCAATCAATATTATACAATCAGTCAGTCAATAGCGGTTGAGCAATCGAATGATATCATCCACTTGTGTAATTTCGGTTAACCTCTTTTGTTAGCAATCATCAGGTACATTCATTCCATATTACAGATCGACATATATCGCCATGTAATGTTTAGTCACCAAACGTGGGATACAATTCAATTGGTTTGGATAAATAACACATACCATTTGTAGGGGATACATAATGTATACACAACAGACCGCAACATCTACAACTGCGATATCACGGGGAAACGCGGTCAAATACCCCTTTAATCATCGACCGTATGTATTAGCTGTTAGGCGGATTTGTCCCCTACCATAACTCCTCCAGATAGTACTTAGCGGTGAATAACACATCCTTAAACTGGCCATAATGGTCTAATAATGTTAGTCAAACACTTGTATGTTATGGAAAGTCCCAGATGTATTTCGTCATCTTTAATTCATCAGTTATTTCCAGCGCCACGTTGCTGTAGCAGTAGTCCCACGTGAATTGTAAAAGGCAAACTTCTAAGCCATCGCAGGAAGATTTGAGCGTGTAGAGAACACCTGTATTTATGCACGGGCAGAAATGTATGGATATTTGTGGGTTTGGATCGAATCGCCGATATTACGTGGTTATAGTGTGCGTCCATTGGGTATTATTCTGATTGCTATTTTTTCTTGGATTAACATGTGGAAAATATTTGAGACTACCAAGCACAATTGGTTCTATAAATCATAATCGCCCCATTATTTAATGCAGAGCCACTGATCATACAGTATACACAAGATTGATTCCCATGTAACTTGGGCACGGTTTAACTTTCTCATGCTCTACAATACACTGTTACACAATTATGAATAAGTTGTATATAAGACGAAATATACTGCTAGAAAAAGAACCGGCTGCTCTAAGGGCCCGATCAACCCACTGTTTTTAAACATTCGGGGAAAATCCTAGATTGTTTTTAGTTTGTCTAAAACCGGTAACATCTTTACAGATTTCTTGTGTCATTTTGAAGGGAAATGAGTCCGATAGACCGACCAAGCCGGTGAATAGATTTTGTTGGGATGCCTAAACCCCTTTTCGTGATACCTGAATCTAATAATACCGATATCCTCATACAATACCTTCTGGATTATCGACTTTATAACCCTCGACGTAAGGTTACACCCACCGAATGAAGCTGTAAGCTATGTCCAAGTTGCGGGTTAAACTTGACCAAGTTGCGGGTTAAACTTGAGCTTATGCTGTTAAGCATTAGTGTAGACATTGCCATAATAACCGTTCATATAGTCATGTCGATGGATGTTAAATTGCCTAACTACATTATCAAAATAATTGTATTCAAAAAATGTTTCGATTGATAATTTTTAAGGTATGATAAATTTGATTTATATTCGATAGACTCTTCGTTCCGAACATACAAATCTCCAGATTTGTTTGGTTATTCTAAGCACCCATAGTTGATCATTTTGGATATATAGGTGTCTCAAATTGAAGTTTAGGCAAAAACAAAAATGATAATTATCTTATCATTGTAGTACATCACGATATTTATTACCACGGAGTTTCAATCCCCTAAACACCCTAGAGATTTCTGTTCCTGTTCTACGTGTATTGAATCTGAGGGCTTTTTATATCTATCATTTGTAAACCAAGAAAATGCCGTGGTAAGATGAGGTTTCAGCAAACCTTACAACACCACCCTTAACGTAAATGCATAAGTTTTCGGTAATGTTGCGCTATTTTACTTGGCCGGAATATATTTTTCCCGTTTGCTCATATAGTCAAATTTCAGACTGTATTGAAGTTACACATTATGTTTCCCGTCATTATATTGGGTTGTCTGCATTGGCGGCTATTCGGCTTAGCACTTTGCTACAATTTGATTTGTATGTCAGGCCCATTAACTGGTAATGAAACGTTCCAATATATGGTTTATTTGTACCCGTCTGCTCGTATAGTCAAATTTCAGACGACTGTATTGAATGTGCTCGTCTTGTTTTCCGCCATGATATTGGGTTGTCTGTAATGGCGGCTATTTCGGCGTTGTACTTTGCTACAATTTAATTTGTATGTCAGGCCCATTAACTGGTAATGAAACGTTCCAATATATGGTGTCATTTGTACCCGTCTGCTCGTATAGTCAAATTTCAGACGACTGTATTGAATGTGCTCGTCTTTTTTCCGCCATGATATTGGGTTGTCTGTAATGGCGGCTATTTCGGCGTTGTACTTTGCCACAATTTAATTTGTATGTCAGGCCCATTAACTGGTAATGAAACGTTCCAGTATATGGCGACATTTATGGAGTAACTGTGGTATACCATTTCTACCCTTTAGTCACACAATGTCACGTAATACAAAATAAATAACCCGCTATAGATAGAAATTCATTTCCGAAGATTAAATCGGCATCAATGCCATTAACAGACTGTGTATTCGATCGTCCTTGTTCCTTGTACGGTGATTTGACTTTCTTGCGGGAGAATGACATAATTATATTTACACAGATAATTGGAATATTTCCTGGTTTCTTGGAGAACAAGGGAAGAGGAAATTGCTTTCGTCAAAAAGTATGAACTTTCTTTATGAATTGTACATTGAGTCGACTTCAATTTAGGATACGCTCTATTCATTGTATGTATTTACATGTCGGTTTATGGGGTGGGTTTATAGGAGATATAGCGACGTGTCAGAGGATTGTGTGTTGTAATGTGTGGGAATGCAGGCAATGGTGCGTCTACTTTGTTTAGTACAGCAGGAGCCATCCCATCATTGAAATACAACGAGAATTTACCAGTTGCGTAGCAAGAGGGCCACCCCCTTCCAATATTGACGTCGTGTCGGTTGAGATTGGCACTGTCGGTTCATTTGACCAAAGGAATCATGGAATTATGATGGTCAAAAGTACACAGATGAAAAAATTTCGCGCGCTTCGCGCGCATATGTATTCCCAAAATTCAATATTCTTTGGTACAAACTTCTTTAGAGCCAAAATGTAACTCAATCGTACAAAAAATAGGTGTCAAGTCTAACAAAATTCGCGCGCTACGCGCTCATTTCTTGAATCACAAAGATATTGTCGATTCATTTTCATTTATTGCCCCCCCCCCACAATATGAATAACCCACTACACCACTGGAATTTACTGAATTTGAATTCCATTTAAACTAATGTTAAGTGTACTATGTGCCATGTGCACTGTGATACCCTTATACAAATTGTGTACGCTTTGCTCTTTCGAATATTTTACTAAATCAAGCAATCAATCAATCAATCAATCAATCAGTCCATTACGGGTATGTAATAGAATGATTTTCAACCACATAGGTTGTTTGAATTTATTTCTTTTGTTTGCAATCGGGTACAACAATTCACATTATAGATTTGTATAGGGCCTTGATAAATTTAAAAAGACTGATAATGCGTGATCCATTAATTGATTTGGTTAAAACAACACATCAGGCTTTTAAGGAATGCATAATTTATTTCATTATAAATGTCGTCTATCAACGGATAAATTTACTTTTCATGTGTGCTGATGTAAAATGTCGTAGACCTGTTCTTTCGAAGAATGTCACACAAACACTTCTTGTCTAGCTACATAATCAATCAATTTGTGATTTTGGGGTTTTTATGACCACTTTTATTTCAGTGCTAATGTATGTTTTGTCGGTTAACAGTGCAATGAAACATGAAAGCCATATATGCCTCACAGAGACTTTCAAACATTCAAACTGTCTTCTCAAGTCGATTTTACAGTTTTAGAAAAGAAAAGTCCATTTAGCCGTGTTGTCCCAATGTTTAGTTTTTTTGTAATTTTGATATAAAAGGAAGTCCTCGAAAAGAAGAGTGCCTTAACGCTTCCAACAATTATTTTGGACATTTGGAATATTTAATGCCATAAATATTTTGCCCAAACAGGAGAATATTTGACCACCCTGTACAATATCTCCTGAACATTGAACATATTACCACATTCAGAGATATTGAAACCAATTGTGCTACCTGCTGATTAAATAATGCGTAGAGCCAACCTTTTTATCAAATTAAATTTGACCAGATTATTTTAATGAAAAATATGGTAACTCTGCGCAGTGATGTATTCCGGTTAACCACCCTAACATTTCATTGATTGTTATTCCCCATCGATCGGTAATATTACAAAATTTTCTCGATATTTGTACTTCATTCTCTCATAAAATGTCACTTGATACAAAATAAGTACCCGCTCTAAAGATAGAATTTCAGTACCGAAGATATTAATAGGCATCAATGCCTTTCAAATACTTTGCCTTCGATCGTCTGCGTGCCTTGTACGGTGATTTGACATTTTAGGCGGGGGAATGACGTAATTATATTTGCACAAATGATTAGGATATCGTCTGGTTTCTAGGGGAACAAGGGAGGACATGAAATTACTTTGGTCTAATGTATTAACTTTCGCTATCAATGGTATACTAGTATTTGGTTGACTTAAATTTAGAATACGCCCTCTCCATTATTGATTATATTTATACATCGGATCATGGGTTTAGGTATGTGTGAGTGGCAGCGATGTTCGAGGAGATGGGGTGTTTGAATGCGTGAAAGCGCAGGATGTGGCACGACTACGTTGTTAATTACCGTACGATCCATTTTTAACATACACATGCACTTAATTAAAAAATCGTTTAGATTTATGTAAATATTATGTTTCTCGTGTAATGAGACTTTGCTATAAATTATGGGTACACTTCGCGCATTTCTGATATTATACTCAATCAACCGATTAATCAGTCAATGATTGACTTAATCAATCAATATTATACAATCAGTCAGTCAATAGCGGTTGAGCAATCGAATGATATCATCCACTTGTGTAATTTGGGTTAACCTCTTTTGTTAGCAATCATCAGGTACATTCATTCCATATTACAGATCGACATATATCGCCATGTAATGTTTAGTCACCAAACGTGGGATACAATTCAGTTGGTTTGGATAAATAACACATAACATTTTGTAGGGGATACATAATGTATACACAACAGACCGCAACATCAACAACTGCGATATCACGGAAAAACGCCTTTAATACCCCTTTAATCATCGACCGTATGCATTAGCTGTTAGGCGGATTTGTCCCCTACCATAACTCCTCCAGATAGTACTTAGCGGTGAATAACACATCCTTAAACTGGCCATAATTGTATAATAATGTTAGTCAAACACTTGTATGTTATGAAAGTCCCAGATGTATTTCGTCATCTTTAATTTAAACGTTATTTCCAGCGCCACGTTGCAGTAGCAGAAGTCCCAGGTGAATTGTAAAAGCCAAAATTCTGAGCCATCGCATGAAGATTTGAGCGTGTAGAGAACACCTGTATTTATGCACGGGCAGAAATGTATGGATATTTGTGGGTTTGGATCGAACTGCCGATATTACGTGGTTATAGTGTGCGTCCATTGGGTATTATTCTGATTGCTATTTTTTCTTGGATTAACATGTGGAAAATATTTGAGACTACCAAGCACAATTGGTTCTATAAATCATAATCGCCCCTTTATTTAATGCAGAGCCACTGATCATACAGTATACACAAGATAGATTCCCATGTAACTTGGGCACGGTTTAACTTTCTCATGCTCTACAATACACTGTTACACAATTATGAATCAGGTGTATTTTCGACGAAATATACTGCTAGAAAAAAGAACCGGCTGCTCTACGGACCCGATCAACTCACTGTTTTAAACATTCGGGGAAAATCCTCGATTGTTCTTAGTTTGTCTAAAACCGGTAACATCTTTACACATTTCTTGTATCATTTTCATTAGGTTACAAGGCCCGCTTAGCAGCGCTATAAATTGATGCCCTAAAAACCGTCAACAAATTTAAATATTCGCCTAGCTGGTTGCTATAAACATGACATAATTATCGTGTGCAACCAACCGGCTGTATTGAGTAGTTTAAAGGCATGGGCGTAGATGTAATTTGCAACATAATGGAAACTTACCCATGCAGTTAGCCCCGAATTTAAATATATGCACTGGGTAATCCTCTCGTAGTATTGATAACAATAGGTTTACCAGAGCGAATTAATAGCGCTTATAAGCGGGCAATTTATGTCATGGAAGGGAAATGAGTCCGACAGACCGACCAAGCCGGTGAATAGGTTTTGTTGGGATGCCTAAACCCCTTTTCGTGATACATGTATCTAATAATAACGATATCCTCATACAATACCTTCTGCATTATTGACTTTATAACCCTCGACGTAAGGTTACACCCACCGAATGAAGCTGTAAGCTATGTCCAAGGCGCGGGTTAAACTTGAGCTTATGCTGTTAATTATTAGTGTAGACATTGCCATAGCTTTTATCCTCGACTTGAACTGAATATGCGGGCGTTGAACCCGTAATACAAGAAAAATCTCCCCCGTTGCTCTTTGCTCGATACCATATATCAGATGAAACGTTGACAATATATCCCATTGTTGTTTTAAGAAGACTTCATTGAAACTGAATATGCCTGGCTTATTACTCAGATGTTACTACGAAGACATCTATTTGCGTATACCCATGTTGTGTCTAAAATATTATTGGCACTGAATAGGCTATGGATTACTTGTTGTAAAGAAGACTGATTGTGCGGTGAAACCATTTATTTAGTGACTATGTCTTGATATGTCCTGTCTTTTGAAATAATGATAACCGTTCATATAGTCATTTCGATGGATGTAAAATTGCCTAACTACATTATCAAAATAATTGTATTCAAAAAATGTTTCGATTGATAATTTTAAGGTATGATAGAATTGCTTTATATTCGATAAACTCTTCGTTCCGAACATACAAATCTCCAGATTTGTTTGGTTATACTAAGCACCCATAGTTGATCATTTTGGATATATAGGTGTCTCAAATTGAAGTTTAGGCAAAAACAAAAATGATACTTATCTTATAAATGTAGTACATCTCGATATTTACTACCACGGAGTTTCAATAACCTGAAACACCCTGGAGATTTCTGTTCCTGTTCTACGTGTATTGAATCTGAGGGCTTTTTATATCTATCATTTGTAAAACAAGAAAATGCCGTGGTGAGATGAGGTGTAAACAAACCTGACAACGCCACAATTAACGTAAATAAGTGTACACTGATGTTGCGCTTTTTTCCTTGACCAGGATATGTTCCCCGTTTGCTAGTATATAGTCAAATTTCAGACTGTATTGAAGTTACACATTATGTTTCCCGCCATTATACTGGGTTGTCTGTAATGGCTGCTATTCGGCTTAATACTTTGCTACAATTTGATTTGTATGTCAGTTAATGAAACGTTCAAATGGGAAGTAACTTTGGTATACCATTCCCACCCTTAATTAGTCACACAATGTCACGTGGTACAAAATAAATAACCCGCTATAGATAGAAATTCATTTCCGAAGAATACATCGGTATCAATGCCGTTCACAGACTGTGTATTTGATCGCCTTGTACGGTGATTTGACTTTTTTGCGGGAGAATGACATAATTTTATTTACACAGATAATTGGAATATTTCCTGGTTTCTTGGAGAACAAGGGAGAAGAGGAAATTGCTTTCGTCAAAAAGTATGAACTTTCTTTATAAATTGTACATTAAGTCGACTTGAATTTAGGATACGCTCTATGAATTGTTTGTATTTACATGTCGGTTTATGGGGTGGGTTTATGGGGTGGGTTTATGGGAGATATTGCGACGTGGTAGAGGATTGTGTGTTGTAATGTGTGGGAATGCAGGCAATGGTGCGTCTTCTTTGTTTAGTACAGCAGGATCCATCCCATCATTGAAATACAAAGGGAATTTACCAGTGGCGTAGCCAGAGGGGGGGTGAGGGGGCGTGACGTCGTGTCGGTTAGGATTGGCATTGTCGGTTCATTTGATCAAAGGATTCATGGAATTATGATGGTCAAAAGAAAACAGATGAAAAAAATTCGCGCGCTACGCGCGCATAATTGTCTTCCCAAAATGCAATATTCTTTGGTACAAGCTTCTTTAGAGCTAAAATGTAGCTCAATCGTGCACAAAATAGGTGTAAAGTCGACAATTTTCGCGCGCTACGCGCTCATTTCTTGAATCACAAAAATATTGTCGGTTCATCTTCATTTATTGCCCCCCACAATATGAATAACCTAGCTACACCACTGGAATTTACTCAATTTGAATTCCATTTAAACTAATGTTTAGTGTACTATGTGCCATGTGCACTGTGATATCCTTATAAATATTGTGTACGCTTTGCTCTTTCGAATATTTTACTAAATCAAACAATCAATCAGTAAATCAATCAATCAGTCCATTACGGGTATGTAATAGAATGATTTTCAACCACATAGGTTGTTTGAGTTTATTTCTTTTGTTTGCAATCGGGTACAATAATTAACATTATAGATTTGTATATAGCGCCTTGATAAATTTAAAATGACTGATAATGCGTGATCCTTTAATTGATTTGGTTAAAACAACACATCAGGCTTTTAAGGAATGCATAATTTATGGACAACCTTCCGCAATAGCAATAACATCGAGACAGGAAAAACGCGGTTAAATACACCTTTAATTATCGAACGTATGCATTAGCCGTTAGGCGGTTTTCCTCGTACCATAACTCACCTGGGTATTACTGAGACTTACCGGTGAATAACACAGCCTTAAACTGGCCATAATTGTCTAATAATGCTAGTCAAACACTCGTATGTTATAGAAAGTCCCAGACGTATTTCGTCAACCTCAATTCATTCATCATTTCCAGCGCATCGTTGCTGTTAGCATAAGAGCAAAATTATACGCCGTTGTATAGAACTTGGGTGAAAGCGGAACACCAGTACTTATGAGAGAAGATCTGTAAGGACTTAGCAAAACTCTTAAAATTCAGACAAAATCAAAAAAATCAAATTTCCTGAAAATGGTGGTGGTGAAAGTGTTTGGTGAGGTAGCAATAAAAATGATATTAAAAAAATCGGATTTGCTTTGTTGCCATGGCAACAGGGAAAACAAAAGAACATCCGATATAGCAAGAAATTGCTATTTGAAAATCTCAAAATTTGAGTTTATTGGAAATTGTCACAAAAAGTGTAATGAATGAAAATTATTACTGATTATATATTATGTTGCTACACATGTTGTTCTACAAAAAATAAATAATACAAAAAAAAATTGCGTTTCGGGAAATCCCCAAATGGATGCTTAAAAATCCCCATATTTGACCAATTTCAGAAGTCTGATTTTAGGTCAACTTTGAGTCCGTGTATAAATCCAGGTAGTGAAATGTTTTATATGTCCAATTCAGGATAGAAACAATGAATCTTGCTCAACTCAAATCCACTTTAAAATAACTGGGATATTACTTTTTGAAAGGGTACTGGCCCGTCAAATTTGTCTCATTCTGTAAAAGGCTCAAATTGAATGTATTAGCATTTTCATGTTTCGGGTACTCGAAAAGGTAAAATATCAAGTATAAAGTCAATTATATTGTTTAAAATGTCTCATACTAGTTTTGTTTTAATTTATTTTAGCCAAATAAATAACTATTTGCGCATGCGCAGAATTTATACAGCTAATAACTTGCTTATTCCTATATAATAATCATGAAATTTGGTCAGTTACTCTATTGGATAAAAGATTTCCTGTCAGATCGTACCCAGCAAGTCATTTTGGAGGGAAAGAAGAGCAGTGTTGCCAATGTCTCATCGGGGGTATCCCAAGGCACAGTACTTGGGCCCTTATTGTTTCTGGTTTTCATCAACGACCTGTCTGAGTGTGTTTCATCAAGTATTCGCCTCTTTGCTGACGATGCCCTTCTATATAGACCTATATCCAATCCCAAGAGGACATCACAACCCTAGAGAAAGACCTCGCTAATCTACAGCTATGGCAGAAGAAGTGGCTAATGTCTTTCAACGCAGACAAATGCGAAGTGTTAAGAATCTCCAACAAGAGAAACAACATCATTGGAGTATCACCTTATTCCATCCATGGGACTGCACTCCATACCGTAGAAGAGGCAAAATATCTTGGTGTCACCATCCATAAAAATCTCAGCTGGAAACCTCACATCAACAATATCTGCAAAAAAGCAATAGCACCCTTGGCTTCATCCACCACAACCTGAGGAGATGTCCTTCTTAAGAGGAACAGGCCTACAAAACATATATTCCTCCCACCCTTGAGTATTCGTCTTCAGTGTGGGACCCACACACCTCAGAGCTGATCTCCTCGATTGACATGGTGCAGTGACGTGCTGCTAGATTTGTTACGTCTGACTACAAACAAAAAAGCAGCGTGACCAAGATGCTACATGAACTTCGATGGCAGACTCTCTATGAACGCCGGGCTCAAAGTAAAATCCTCATGATGTATAGGATCATGTATAGGATCATGCATGGCATTGTCGCCATTCCTGCTGCTCCACCCTACTTGCACCCTTCTTCAAACCTAACCAGAAGTCACCATCTTCACTTCCAACAGCAACACTGCAGGATCCTTTCATACCAGTACAGTTTCTTTCCAAGTGTCATTTGCATTTGGAATGCACTACCATCCACTGTGGTACTAGCTCATGCAGTCTCTGGAGATCTTCCAGAGCAGCCTGAAGCCCCTCACCCTACGCTAGCCAGCCATGGGCTCCATTTTTACTTGCACCTGAGAGTTTTCGTTTACGCACCCTTCGTTAATTAATGTTCCCGTGATCGGAACCATTGCATCAAGTACGACAATACTCCGCATTGGAGGGATGTACTTCATGTGGTAGAAGTAGAAGTTAGACAGGCACGAAGTAGAAGTTAGACAGGCACCCGGTACAAACATCACCACTCTGCACCATCAATTAACATGCTGCAGTACTTCACCTGTGCCTAACACTACAATTCAGGTAAAACATTTTGTAGAACAATCATACCGTATTATTTTTACAATATACATTACAGAATTGGCTCTATACATGTAAACAAAGTGACACATAATTTGGTGTTTCAATTTCATAATATGCAGGTTTGCATCAATGTCCAAAACCAATGTCATGGCCAATTGGGTAAACAATCAAACATATAGTAACTATCTTAGGAATGTGGACTATAATTTATATCATGGCTAGCTATAAGCATGATAAGCCACGTTGAAAACATTTAGCAAAACATATTGTATAAGGCAATAAAACATGTTTAGCATGCCCCCCGCTTCCTTTTTGGGTCATCTTATTTGGGCTTAAACTATTTTATACAGATATATATATCTCCACAATAAACATTAATAAATTGAGGTGAATTGGTTGGTAGCATATACCAAGGAATTATATGTGATTGTATAGTTGTCTACCTATTTTGTACTTTGACCGGAAGTGTGGTGTACAGCAGAACCCGTTTATGTTGAAGCAGCAAATGTCGTGTTCGTTTCATCCGTTTGTGGCCAGTCCTTGTGGACATAATCCAAGAGTTCCTTCTCCGGAAACTGTCTTTGTTCTTGGTTGGTTGGTATATATACGTTTTTCTGTCATGACTGACAGCTCGTGAGTTTGGTGATGACACGCCACTTTCGTCGGTCAGCAGCCACTCGATAAATGACTGAAGTAGGATGCCCAACCATAGTTTTTATTCTGTCAAACCATCTTGACCTGGGCCTGCCTGGTCCGCGTGCACCCTCGATCTTGCCCTGCATGATCACCTTCTCTAGACAGTTTCCCTGGCGCCGGGCAATATGATCGAAATAAGAGAGAGTTTGGGAATTGATCAGCCCAAGTAGCCTTGTCTTCACACCAACCTCCTGTAGCACACTTGCGTTGGCTCTCTTCATGACCCAGGTGATCCTTAGCATCCGGCGCCAACACCACATTTCAAATGCATTGATTTTATTGCAGCTTGCAGAACTTTGTCAGCGTCCAGGATTCACAGCCGTAGGTTGAAATAAGGAAACGAGTGCTTTGACCAGACGTACCTTGGTTGATATAGTGATGCTTCTGTCAGCCCATATTTTTTAGAGCTGTGTCATTGCAGATCTAGCCATAGCCAAACGACGCCTGATTTCTGTATGACATCCTCCTTCTTGTGTGATGAGAGATCCGAGGATCTTTTTGTTCTTACCAACTGCAATAAAGACATTTCATCACATTTGCGCAGTCTACAACTTATGAAAACCAGTGGAGATGGAAATGAAATAGATTTGATTCTCTCTAGGGTAGGCAAGTTTGGTTAGATCCAGTAAAGGTGGCAAACAAATGAGACTAGCAAAGGACAGAAATGGTCAGAAGCGATTCAGTACAAGTGAATATTTGACATCCCAACATTTTTCAAGTTTTTTTCAAGACTTGCATCAAAGAAGCGGACAACTGGAGGAGGACTAATCCGGAAAGATTTGGATGAAGTCAATGAAGAAAATGAAAATGGTTGTGACAGTGCATGTGAATTGGAACAATTGGAAAACCCGAGAAGAATTGTAGAGAGAGAACTACAACTGACTCCTCCAATAATTTGCGGATTATTGAATATTTGTGAGCTGGTGAAAAAGCAGAATCTCTCGTCTAGTACTAATATTCGGACTCTTATTGACATTTGTAACCTGGGAATCAGTACAAGTGATATAACAACACATATCAGGTGAAAGGCTCCATATATTGATAAGATTAAAACATTTGTTGGTCAGTGCTCTTGCAGTCGACACTGAATTCAATAAGCACCATCCAACTATGTTTTCACATCATTCTCCCATTAATCAGTATTTTTATGTGATAATA
Source organism: Ophiura sarsii (assembly GCA_035610835.1). Classification (NCBI taxonomy): domain Eukaryota; kingdom Metazoa; phylum Echinodermata; class Ophiuroidea; order Amphilepidida; family Ophiuridae; genus Ophiura; species Ophiura sarsii. The sequence continues at coordinate 14,236,096 of CM069450.1, read as the reverse complement.
TGTACTGTTCAATCTCAATTTTTTTTGGGTTGGATAGGTTGGGGTGGTAGGGTTAGCTTGGGTGGTAGGGTTTGGTTGGGGTGGGTGGGATAAGTTGGGGTGAGTGATCTTTTAATTTTCAAAGAATTTGCATGTTTTCATTCAGATTTTAAAGATAACTCTGCATTCCATTATTTCAATGCTGTTATAATGTATGTCAAATTATAAATATGCATGCCCCACTTAGAGATACAAAGGTCATTCCTGACATCACCTCTTTCAAAAATATAATTTTTAGGACACAAAATTATCCCAAATAGCTTTACATTTCATTTCCTATGCAGGATTAACATATTGGGACATGTTGCATTATCTTAGATATAACGAACTGTAAAATTAGATTTAGAATTTTGTATGAAAATAGCCATTTTTGTAGAATGTGTGTAACATACAGGACCAAATATCCCAGTTATTTTATTTCCTGTATGATTTACCAAAGGTATGAATAGTTGAATCCATGAAAAAAATGTTTTCAAAAAACACTACCTCGGCTGCTGTGGCGTTTCAAAGTTGAGGTAAAATGAGGTTATGGAAAATCGCTAAAAAGAGTGATTTTTCAAAGGTTGTATTGGGGATTTTAAAAAGTGCAGACAAATCTGGCAACATTATTTATGTAAAGTTGAACAATGATACATTATAGTAAAATCATAATTGATATTATTTTATGTAGCAGTTTTTTTTGTCAGTAGCACAAACCTACCCTATTCAGACCCTTGAAAATTGTAAAATACTTCAATTTTCATCATCAAATTTTGAATTGCGTTGCCATGGCAACCATGACACTAGGGGGGGGGGGGGGGGGGGTCATCATGGTAGGACAAACTATTTGACCCAAGACCTACATCCTGCGAAAGTGTCGATTAAATTTGGTGAACTTCATTTTTTAATTGTGTCTGAACCTTGCTAAATGCTTCTGGACCCTCTCTCTTTAAAATGCACGGGTAGAGTTGTGTGGTTTTTTTTATCGAAGCTAAAACATCATGTGTTTTTAGCGTGTGTCTAGCGGGTAAGTTCTACATTTCTGATTGCTATTATTCTTTGATTAATCTTTGAATTTTGTTTAATACGACCAGGCACGATTGGTTCTATAATTCGCAATCACCCCTCTGTTTAATGTATGGCCACTGACCATTCGGTATTCACAAGATAAATTCACATTTACACAATATGAATACACTCTACACTGTAAATCCGGGGGTAAAAATTATACACATACAAAGAGCTAAACGTGATTTATTCCAAAACACGAGTATTTATTCTCTAAACATTATATGCTTAGATATCTAAAGCTACCGGATGTCAGTGTTTAAATCCTCAACATTAAATGTTTAAACCGTAGACATATACTAGGGCTAAGCGCTTGCTAAACACGTTTAGGCATAAACGTTTAGCCATTAAACAATACATTAGCTGAGAGCTAAACATCTTGGCGTTAGCATTTGAATATATGTTGAACACGTGACGAACAATAATAAATGTTGCTAAAGTAACAGACTGTGGCTGTAGTGGTGGTAAAAATAAACAGAGGAAAATACAGACACATATAAGGAACATCAACTTCTGATACAGCCTGATTGCATGCACGGCCATGGAACAATTTTAGAATCTAAACATTTTATCATCTTAGAATATTTGCATTCTAAACATTAAAGTGATGGACATGTTTAGCGTGTAGCATCTAAATGCGTTTAGCAATTCAACATGTGTCAACATTGTGTACAAGACGGTGTTTACAACATTTAGCATTATTTGTTAGAAAAATAATTATCGAGCCAATATTACGTAATTATATATATAGAACAAAACACCATACTAGTCACAAAAATGAATACAACCTGCCATCACTCATCATGCATTTTTTTAATTCGCGGCGATCGAAAGTCCCGGTGTCGATGACGTCACGGGTATCGGTGCTCAAATTTGCGCATGTGCATTGTGTAACTAAAGGGTTCAACAAAAGAAAGTATACCACTTTGTTTATGTCATTTTGAGTAACTTTCAATTTGTTTTTGCCCAAACAGGCTAAATAGGCATTTAGATGAATCTTTTAGGCATAATTTGATACCAAATTTGCCCCCTAACAACAAAGATAAACCATGATTAGCACCATTTAAAGGAAAATATCCCATTTTCAAAAGTCGCATTTCCAATACACAGCACGAGAAGAAAAGGCCAATTGTTAACACACACATATGCCGTATTTATCCCGTACTGATCACCGCGAATATCCCTCAATGCGCGGGCTAATTCAAATGTAAACTGATGCATGGGTGAAGGATTTGAATGTAAAGGAATGTTAATGGATGGGGAGAACATGGACAGATTAACCAAATCTTCTCGTGCTGTGTATTGGAAATGCGACTTTTGAAAATGGGATATTTTCCTTTAAATGGTGCTAATCATGGTTTATCTTTGTTGTTAGGGGGCAAATTTGGTATCAAATTATGCCTAAAAGATTCATCTAAATGCCTATTTAGCCTGTTTGGTCAAAAACAAATTGAAAGTTACTCAAAATGACATAAACAAAGTGGTATACTTTCTTTTGTTGAACCCTTTATGACACCGGGACTTTGGATCGCCACGAATTTTAAAAATTGCACGTTGAGAGATGGCGGTTTTTATTTGTTTTGTCATAAGTGTGGTGTGTTGTTCAATATAATTACAAAAGTTGGGCTCGTTAGTTACATTTCTAACATATAATGCACACTTTTATGCTTGCGGGCACCTCCTTTAAGATCTAAACACGTAATTTACAGTGTATAGAGGATATTGCTAAGGCTACGAGAAAACCATTGTTCTATAGGCCCGACCGACTCAATGTTTAAACATTTAGGGAAAGCAATTCCTGTACAAATGAATATCGACCCAATTTCCCAAATGTTGTGATTTTTTTAATTTTCAATTTTGTCCAAAAATTGCAATTTATTTTACAGATTTTGATGATTTATTTCTCATAAATAGTTGGTGATATAATATGGATCTAAAATAATAATGTATTCATATATTAACTTCTACATTATAAACTGTTAACCCTCGACGTAACAGTATATTGACCATCTAATGAAGCTGTAAGCTGTGTCCAAGCTGCGGATTAAACTTAAATGTTGTTCGTGGCATTAGCCATTATCAATGTAGACGTTGCCATAGCGTCAACATGTACTGAATATGCGGGCATTGAACTCGTGAGTGAAGAACATCTCCCCGTTGATCTTTGCTCAATCGCATATATCAGATGAAATATTGACAATATAACCCGTCGTTGTTTTAAGAAGACTTCATTGAAACTAAATATGTCTTGCATATTACTCGAAGGCGTCTATTTGTCTCTAAAGTCTGTTTGGCACTGCATAGGCTATGAATTACAGTTTCTAAGGAAAAGCGATATGAGAAATCAGTTGGTTATTTGCTTGATATATCTCTGTATCGTTTGAAATGATTCAAGCAAAACGTCTTCATAATAAAGTATATTTATCTGTCATAAGTCGGTGACGTAACTGCGTGAAATGATTCAAGCAAAACGTCTTCATAATAAAGTATATTTATCTGTCATAAGTCGGTGACGTAACTGCGTCATTGCGTTACTTAGATGCGCGCGACTACTCGAGACGCTGGCGTATACACACACGCGTAGAAAAACAGAAGATACATACGCATGCGTAAATGTTGCGTCTGTTTAGTTACGTCACTGTCCAGAGAAAGAGACATAGAGTATAATAATGTCGTTAATTGTAACATTGTTTTTAGCTCAATTATTTGAAACATTTAGTTCACAGAATTTTGCGGCTAATGCTTTTCTATTGTAATAAACGTCTTTAAAGTATTCAAAACGAAAATAGAGAATAGAAATAATCACGGACTCCCACTCAAAATGACATAAACAAAGTGGTATACTTTCTTTTGTTGAACACTTTATGACACCGGGACTTTGGATCGCCGCGAATTTTAAAAATTGCACGTTGAGAGATGGCGGTTTTTATTTGTTTTGTCATAAGTGTGGTGTTTTGTTCAATATAATTACAAAAGTTGGGCTCGTTAGTTACATTTCTAACATATAATGCACACTTTTATGCTTGCGGGCACCTCCTTTAAGATCTAAACACGTAATTTACAGTGTATAGAGGATATTGCTAAGGCTACGAGAAAACCATTGTTCTATAGGCCCGACCGACTCAATGTTTAAACATTTAGGGAAAGCAATTCCTGTACAAATGAATATCGACTCAATTTCCCAAATGTTGTGATTTTTTTAATTTTCAATTTTGTCCAAAAATTGCAATTTATTTTACAGATTTTGATGATTTATTTCTCATAAATATTTGGTGATATAATACGGATCAAAAATAAAGATGTATTCATATATTAACTTCTACGTTATAAACTGTTAACCCTCGACGTAACAGTACATTTCATTATCTAATGAAGCTGTAAGCTGTGTCCAAGCGGCGGATTAAACTTGAGCTTATGTTGTTCGTGGCATTAGCCATTATCAATGTAATGTAGACGTTGCCATAGCGTCAACATGAACTGAATATGCGGGCATTGAACTCGTGAGTGAAGAACATCTCCCGTTGATCTTTGCTCAATCGCATATATCAGATGAAATATTGACAATATAATCCGTCGTTGTTTTAAGAAGACTTCATTGAAACTAAATATGTCTTGCATATAACTCGAAGGCGTCTATTTGTCTCTATACAGGGTGAGTCAAAAAGTAGTTGTACGGATTTGAATATTTTTTCCCGAGAATGAAAAAGAAAATTGACCTAAAAATCAAGCGATATTTTGAGGGGAATATTCGTCCGATTATCTGAAAAAAGAATGAATGAAATCGATCATTCCTATCCAGAGTTATAGCTATTTTGCTAAAAGAACCCATTTTGTTAGCTGTCCACCGATACGTAAAACAGAACAAAATAAAGAAAATGTTTAAAACTCATCATTATCATATCAGGAAGTAAAAGTCTTATTGTAGTCACTGATTATTTATTTTAGGCACACCATCCCCACCTGTGTTTGAAACTCCCGGGCTTTATAATCGTGTTTGAATATGAATGACCGTGTGTACATTTTGCTACCCACTTAGAGTTGGAAGATGTCAAGAGAATTAAGCGTTCCGTGGACAGCTAAAAAAAATGGGTTATTTTATTAAAACAGGCATAGCTCCTGATATAATTGATCGATTTCAATGATTTCTTTTGTCATATGAGCGGAATAAGTTGCTGTTTGAATACGTGTCTCATTGGTTTGTCAAATTTGTTTGGTCTATTTTAAACAAATATTCATTTCCGTACAACTTCTTTTTGACTCACCCTGTAGTCTGTTTGGCATTGAATAGGCTATGTATTACAGTTTCTAAGGAAAAGCGATATGAGAAATCAGTTTGTTATTGGCTTGATATATCCCTGTATCGTTTGAAATGATTCAAGCAAAACGTCTTCATGATAAAGTATATTTATCTGTCATAAGTCGGTGACGTAACTGCGTCATTGTAACTGCGGCACTTAGATGCGCGCGACTACTCGAGACGCTGGCGTATACACACACGCGTAGAAAAAAAGAAGAAGATACAGACGCATGCGTAAATGTTGCGTCTGTTAAGTTACGTCACTGTCCAGAGGAAGAGACATAGAGTATAATAATGTCGTTAATTGTTTTAGCTCAATTATTTGAAACATTTAGTTCACAGAATTTTGCGGCTAATGCTTTTCTATTGTAATAAACGTCTTTAAAGTATTCAAAACGAAAATAGAGAATAGAAATGATCATGGACTCACACATATATGATTTAAAATGTTATGCTATTCATACTAGTAATCCTAACGCATCATTTTGTCATTTGGCAATGCAGTCAAATTATTTTCTTACTGGTTATGATCCAAGGCAGGCCATCCCGGATATTGGCCGAGACTCACTTTCGAATCCCGAATTTTGGCTCTGGTCACTGCTCTTATTCCTTTCACCCCAGTGTTAAATAGGTTTCTGGTGCGTTTCTTGCTTACTTGCTTAAGGCGTCCCGAAGGGACGAACTTCTGTGATGGCTTTCCACACTGGTCTTTCAAGCATGCAGTTTTTCATGTCCTGCCTAGTTAGTCCTGTATCCTCTGATGTAATTCTTTCGTGGTGGTCCTCGAGCCTTGTGTCCATGCTTGGGTTGCCACAGGAGAACTTTGGAGACTGCTTCTCTTAAGAGGCGAGTGTAGCAACCATCCAGCGCTTTTCTCATTTTAGCTGTTAGTGTCCAAGTCTCGGCTCCATAGGTCAAAACAGATTCAACAGTGGTGGTAAACAGCTTTATTTTCAGGTTTCTTGGGAGTTTACTGTTCCATATTTTTGTCATGCTGTTACAGGCTTTCCAAGCTTGAGCCTTTCTTATGTTTCTTAGGTGCGTTTCTGGCTGGCAAGTAATCTTTTTATTGCAACATAATCTGTTTTTCAATTTTTTTTAAAAAAATTGATGCTAGTTGATACTTCATAACAGGTTTGAGATCAAGTCCGGATGGCAATGAATTATGGATGATAGACAAAAGTAATGTACTTTCTTGACGAATTTTGTTATGATCAAAATACTCGCCATACGCATATTGTTCTATAAATTAATTCAAGTTTACATTCACCAATAGTATCCATAACATCCCGCTATGAAATACAATGAATGTAGTAACACACTTGATGAAGTGATGAAATATTTATACGCATGTATTGTCACAATGCTTTGCACATTGGTTATTGAAGTAGACTTTATTATTAAAAACGGTATTCTATATCGATATGCTGCCGTATGTTGAATGTACTGACACTATTTCATATTACTTAAATATACGCCAAAGAAAAGTCCAAAATCGACCTACCTATCGCATAGGACTCAAAATATGCATATCTTAACATCATTTCGTCTATGTATAATTACAGCAATTCAGCTAAAAATTTTAATCGGTGTAGTACTGTGTTAAATAACATGATATTAAGAACTATCAGGAACAAGATCCTCCCAATAACTTAGGGTTCGTTTGCTGTAAGGTCAACGGGGCAACACTCAAAAAGTAGTCATTGACGGATGTTATTTTGGCAATTTCTATATTTTCTCAGGTATAATTGTCAATAATGAAAACATATATATATATAAAAGGGGAAATCTAACATAGAATTATTTTACAAAAGTCCCCTTTGGCAGAGTCTAGGAATAGGTAATGTCAATTGAATTTATCAATTTAAGATATTAGCAAACATTTGCTGTATTTTTATCATCGCCATTTTCTCTAAATCTTTCTTTATACATTTGGATAACATGACGTCCATTCAATCAAAATCATTTGAAAAATAAATGACAATTGAAGTCAGAGATAAAACTATTCAAACATTTTCCAAATGTATATAAAAAACAAATGTATAGACAAATTTAGATTGTTTAAAAACTCTTTAAAAATTGTTAAAATGTCTTTTGTTTTAAACAATATAGTAGTTACAAAAACCTCAACTACTGCTTCAATAAATTGTTCGCTTCACTGGTATATTAGTTTCAACAAATTATATAACAATTGCATAAACAAGGCAGCCATTCACCACCAGTCGTGCTTCTCTGTTTCATGACTCGCCAAGATGTATTGCCAAGACGTATGACACAGAACCGAGTTAAGAGGAGGCGACATGTAATCGCATACTCGTATCAAATGTCACTGCCGATGTTTCAACCGTTATTATTTGCAATTTTATGACGATATCGAGTTACCCCGTGCGTCACTAATATGAGAATAATGAAAAGTCATGTTGATACTATCTCTGAACATGATTTATCTGTATTCGTATATTTCATGGATTTCAAAGTTACATCGATTTTTAACTTTAGCAAGACAATATTTGATTAAGATGCTGAACTAAGCTGTAAAAAACATTGTTTCACCTGAATGCAAAACTTAGGGATGGCATCCAGATTAGTACGGATTGACAACCGTAGATCGGAGAGGGTAAACGCACTGGCTGTCCGTTCACGGGATTTGTTCAATGCATTCGCTAAGCATGGCCAAACACGTAATGGTTGGTCATTATTTAACCGCGTTCCGTTTTATCTACACAAAACTGTCCGTTTATCTCAGTGCGTTTACCTTTTCCGATCTACGGTTTTCAATCCGTACGAATCTGGATGCCATCCCTTATTAATTTACACTCTAAAATCTTATTATTGAAGTTGTTCATGAACGCAAAACTATTAACTTACACTTTAAAATCTTCTTTCAACATGTTCAGAATGACTAGTATCTGAGTTCAACGGACACTTAGTAGAAATCTTGTCAAAATTATTCAAGGTCAAATGAAGGTCCTCTACCACAAAATTGTATTGAAACACGTGTAGCTGTCAATTGCATACTTTCAAACTTCGACAATTTTGACTAGATGTCTTTCAAGTAGATAAGTCCTATCAAGTCATAATAAAAAACATTTCATAGAAATAATTTCAAATTTGAACTTACTGTTCCAGACAATTTCGACATCCGATCGGATGTCTTTATCAATGGTGTATGACCGTTGATCCAGTGTTGCCAGAAGGTGTTGACTTTCCGGTGACGTCACGGGATGTATTTGACAACGTAATCTAGATCAATTTATCGTACAAGTGACTAAGTTGGTAGGCCCCCTCGTAGATTTCTTTCAAGTATCCCTTGGAATAAAGGAAAAGTCATAATGATATTTCTTTAATATGTTCCTTGGATTCCTGATGAAACTATTCTCATAAAGGCAAGTCATTTTGAATAGGAAATAGTATAGGAAAGTGTGCCGATTGTATCCTCGAATCATCGACAAATTATGTCAGTACATAAAGCATGATCAGCTGCTTCTTGCCGACATTGTATAAGTTGACATTGCAAGTTCCACGTTGTCATCTATAGGTTGGATTCATTTCATTTTAAGATCTTATAATCTTGTTTATTAATTCTATTTTTTTAAGCTCAAGTCAAAATATCATACGGATGTAAGAAGTCTAGAAGGCGTGGTACAATACCAAGTAGTACTCGACATTTTATTGACAATGTTGAGACTACTTCAAAACAAATTGCATTATTTTACAGCAGATTCTAAACAATACGGCATGAAAGCATAGGACGTTGAGATTATATGAATATGTGATACTTATCCTTGAATAATTCATCTTCCCATTTTAGACCAGGGATATACAATAGCTTACAATATTCTATTACTGCTTTGACAGAGGACAATGTATCAAATTTCACAGCGTAATTTACGACATCCCGCCACGAAATACATTAACCCGATGTCGAAACGTAAATCCATATCAGGGTAGAACCAATTCATTATTTCACCGCCTTTGGTAGCGATGAATAGCGAGGGATGCTCCCGGTGCTAAGTATTAAATTTAGACCTCGAATTTAGCTAATTTCCTGTCTTGCTACTTTGATTTAACGTCAGTTGAACGCCTGCAGTGATTTCCATACTACTATATTTTTCATTCCACCTAAAGTATGAACCCTTCGGTCAAAGCGTAATCCAGGAATCATGTATTGGTGGATGTAGCCTCGCAATCAAAGAGAATTCCAGGCATTTCTGCCAAAATAGTGCGTTAACCACTCAAATAATATGCACAGTTCAGTTAACACGTTCTTACTTCGCGTCTTAATTCAAGCGGAATAGAGCATAGAATGACCGTTTCGCGGGTAAGTAAATACCATGAAATTTGTCCATTTCCTCAATTATCGATGATTGGTATAGACCTAAGAGAAAAACCAATCTCGTTCGGAAATCATAGGATATTGCTTGCGAATGAGATATCGTGGCCTTTTGAAGCGTAAACCCCACTCCATTAACCACGTGTGTGTCTATTTGGCAAAGGAATCTAAATCACGACAAACAACTGACCATACCTTTTTTTTAATAAATATAAAATGAAAATGCATCCACCTACCAAAAAAACCAAACAAAAACAACAGCAAAGCACTACTTAACTTGTTTAATCCAATATCCCACCAATATCGAACCGTGATTCAGAATGGTTTGCTGATGCCATTGTAATTAGAATAGAAATATGGTTATAAACGTTTTACCCATACCCATCCAACTCACATCATCTCCTGACGACGCGAAATATCAATATCTTCATATAGCTCTGCCACGTTAAAACGGTGGTGATAATAATCAGTCATTGTTTTTATTCGTGACAATGAATTACTTACTAACTCATTACCGTCCTAATCTGATTTATCCAACAGGCTTCAAAGCTTTTCACCAGTCACCGTGATATCTAGCTCGTATAAATAATTGACCTAATAATCCAGTCCATCAGGCACCCTCACGAGCGTTATCACTTATATTATAAAGGGTGTTCCATTTTATTGAGGGGGTGAAGGGTGGGCATTTTCTCCATTAATAATTGTCGGTGTATGCTCTAATTGAAATAGAAGTGGACGCGTTGAATCAGCAAGTAGTTCACTCTCAAAGAATAACTAATAATTAGTACAGCAGCTTGTCTGTATTAAGGCATAAACACGCTGTCATAATACCTTCATTTAGGAGGTACTGCCAAACCAATACGTAAAGCTCGTACGTATAAGTGACCTGTACGCAAGACTTATACGATACAAAGTAATACTCTCCATTCGTACAAGCAAGCTTAAAAATTGAACTGACACAAGTGAATATGAATATATCTAAATTATTATGGAATTCGACAAATGTTTCATGAAGTTGGATTATATTGTTTTTATAATTATAATACTCTAGTCACCACATTCGTTATGTAAACAACCGCGTATTCCTCATCATTTACCGAAATAGGTAAACAAATATCAAATATGGGTGCCATTTTAGATACGACCCGTATCAAATTCACATGCCATTAAATATGTGGTTTTAATTACAAACTAAGATCTGATACAGATAGTTACCCACAAAAGGTTGAAAGCTGATGCCTTTTCTATTGCAAGTCAACCTTACGGGGTTGCGTAAACAAGAAGTATCGCTTTTGTGTCCGCGAGCATATCTAACGTTGAATAAGGCTCATATAGCCTATTATTGTCTCGAGAACAAAATATGTACTTATGTTTCATGCCAGGTTTACTGCAAGTGTTGGTACATGCCATGCAAACCCAATGGAGTTTTTCAAGTACGTGTGTCTGAAGTAGATAGTTACTGTATGTTCTGTACGTTTTTGTTTCATATGTGTGTGATAATAAAGGTGGATGAGAGACAAATGTTTCATGCCAGTTGAAAGATTAAAAAGTTACTATACCAATAGGACCAATAGCTGTACGTATGAGACGAATGCAAATATTTTAATATACGAGAGTCATTCAATAAGTTTTACCATTCCTTTATAACATCGCTAATATGAATGTCTGCCTAATGACATTGGTCATGATTATAGGCTAGCACTGTATCCTGACTCAGTACCTCAGACCAATTTACTATGAATCTGTAGCTGAGATTCAAAGCTATAATCGTCATCATTATGGAATATTTCATAAGAGTGGCTTATATAGCAAAGTTATGATGTAGGAGGTAGAACTTATTGAATGACCCTCGTGAATGTGTGTAAGTCACTTCCGTATGAGTCATACGTACCGGGTTTGCAGCGCAGTCTAAATTGGTATCTTTTCGAGATTTTTAAAATAAAAAAAATAAAAGTATCACACCGACCACCCTTGTCGATTAATGACTTCACTTTTTTAATGATATCTAGTCTCCTTAAGTCAAAATAACATTTCAGGACTCCCACATGCGTGTGTGATACCCACAATGCCTGCCAGGCACGTGACAGGCCAGTGAGCCAGCCAGCTTATTGTCATAGGACGTTAGACGGTTGTAATTACGAACGGCTCTTTGTTATGATGAAACATTGCCCCCGTACACTTTTATAAAGAGAGACACAGATTAAGATGTATGGGGTATGCTATTGCCTCCGAGCAACGAGAGGTAAATCTATTTATTCACACATTCATGCACTAATAAATGCCTATATCAATTATTCAAACTGTATTAGTGATTGTGGAGAACGCTAATAGGTGATCCCAAACCCTCGGCTAAGCGCCCACGTGGAGGGGATCACCTCAACTGTATATTACTTTGCACTATTAAATGCCTAGACCAATTTTTCACATACACTGTATTAGTGATTGTGGAGAACGCTAATAGTGTTCGAACCCCAAACCCTCTGCTAAGCGCCACCTGGAGGGGATCACCTCAAATTTAGTGAAATATACATTTCCAATTATATTAAATGCACAGATCAATTTTTCATATCAACTGTATAGTGATTGTGAGGAACGCTATTAGTGTTCAGACCCCAAACCCTCTGCTAAGCGCCACTTGGAGGGGATCACCTCAACTTTATATCAAAATTAGTGAAATATACATTTCCAAATATATTAAATGCACAGATCAATTTTTCATATCAACGGTATGTAGGCGTCGTATTTGATAACACTTTGCCGAATGCAACATCCACCTGCGATTGTCTCTGGTTACCGTAAGATGACTAGGTTGATGGTGATCTGTGTCCTTTTTTAGTGATGGATGTCCACGTAATGGTTTTATAATGTAACAGAAGATTTTGGGTGGTTTGGATTGGTCTCAATGTACACATCAAGTTTTAATTTGGCACGTGAATTGGTGAACGTGAGAACACACTAATAAGAATACACCGGGCACGACGTTTCTAAAACAATAATCATATATTTGGTCTACTAATATCCACATTATTATATATAACCACGATGTTATGCAGTGGTGCACTATTTGATGTCAACATAGTTTGATAGGTACTGATTGTTTTTTTACGGCGGAAAAAGATGTACGATAATTTCCCGTAAGTGACAAATCGCTTTAAATTTTAATGAGCAACATCCTACACAATATTGTATCGTCATAAAAAATTTAAAAGGAATTTCATACTTAATTATTTACTATCACGTCAGTATCAGGGATCATAATATAATATCAATGTGTCCAATATGTTTTAAATATTTGGTCGCTGTTTGTACATATATATCGTAAGTAGCGTTATTTCGATCTGAAAATAAATTCAAATCACTTCAGGTAAATCACCTTTATTTAGAATTCAATCCTTGAATGTGAATAATATTGATTCAAATCCTGACAACCTACTAATAATTATTTGATAATAAATTGATATAAATGTCTTTCCCGCCATGATATTGGGTTGTCAAGACGACGTGCGAAAATCATTATACCCTGTAGGTCTATACTCTGTTTCTTTGTAAATCAGCTCTGGTAATATCTTACATTTATTTGGAACATATTCAAACATCTTAGCGCCTGCTTTTAACATATGTTAGGTGGGCAGTACGATAATGTGCAGAATGGCGTGAAATTTTAAATGTATGCTTGAATATCAACTAAGAAAATAACAAATAAAACTCTAACATTGTCGTAATTCGCATAGTTTCGGTATATAGACACCTACAGTTTTAAGTAATACTAAGCATCCGTAGGTAGTATCTTCTTTTGCCATTAATACACGAAGTTTCAAATTGAAGTTCAGACATAATCTTTTCTAGTGTGTATCTACAACACACTACGATATTTATTACCACTAAGTTTCAATAACCTAGATATACCCTGAAGATTTCTGTTCCTTTTTGTCTACATGTATTGAATCTGCAGGCGTTGTTGTAAACCAGGAAAATGCCGCGGTGAGGTGAAAGAAAATCTTACAACATCACCATTAACGTTAATAAATGAGTTTTCGCCAATGGCGCGGTTTTTTTTTAAGCCGGGTTTATTTGTTCCCGTCTGCTCGTATAGTCAAATTTCAGACGACTGTATTGAATGTGCTTGTCTTGTTTCCCGCAATGATATTGGGTTGTCTGTAATGGCGGCTATTTCGGCGTTGTACTTTGCTACAATTTAATTTGTATGTCAGGCCCATTAACTGGTAATGAAACGTTCCAATATATGGCGACATTTATGGAGTAACTGTGGTATACCATTCCAATTTTTTCACTAATATATTAATATTATATGGAACAAGCATACAAATATGGAAGTTTCAGAAGAAGGTTTCTCGCTGTACCAGCATGTTTTCTTTTAGTGCATTTTTTCTGTAGCTTGTGTGTTTTGTTTCATTGACATGGCATTGCATTCGTCACAAGCGGTCGACGTATCGGGGTGATTCGCCCACTGAATTGTTGTTACCGCCTCACCCCGGAATCAGTTCCCCTTTTACTGACTTACTGACCCCTCTACTTCATTTCAAACTCACGTTTACAATACGAAACATATCCAATAGCAATTGATGCAATGTTATTAAAATATAATAAGCGTCAGTGTTAACTTTCAATATTTATTTTCGAATAGAGATATTCATCCTGTCAAAATGCAATTGTTTAAAGCGACATCATTCAATAGGCTATTCACAATATGATGCCAAATAATCATCCTATTGGATTTTCAATCGATAAAGACAATTATTATCATCAACAACTAGTTTTAAACATAGCGTTATTTTCGATTAGGAAATAGTAACAAACACATTACAGAAGAAAATAAGTATACTATAAATGAAATCTTGATCTGTTTTCTATCTAGAAATAATATTTTTAACTGTGTAAAGTTCAAGTACCCACTCGAGTTTACCCGTTTGATCATGTCAAGTCGTGCTGCCTTTCCCGAGGAGTGAAAGTTAATTCACTGTGAATGTCTATACGAAATATATGAGAGGAATATAAATCTTGACTTCTTTATGCATCTGTAACGCAGCGTGCCTGGGAGACATGAGATTTGTTTTTAATGTTTATTTTTTATCCCTGCATAATGCAATTATTTGAATTTAGTTTATTGTTCTGAGTAAATAGTAATCTTTAGATATACGTGTAAATCATAGTATTATTCATAACTCGTGACGAATGCCCTAATTCTCGGTGTATACTGTTACTAACATAAGATCTTCATTTCCACTTCCACATTTCTGTGCAGACGTGTTAATTTATATTACTCAAAACCCTGATTGATTCATTTCTACTTTAGGTTTACCTTGCCTTAAAATGATGAGCATTTTAAACCTGTTAAAAAAGCTTAACACCTGGTCATCAATTATTAGAACAAACAGATTTGATTCTCTGTCATTGACAATGGAAAACGTTTCATTACTAGTTTTGACAATCCAACCTACATGTATTACAATTTTGTTTAAACGTTGTTTCCTTGGATACGTATGACCAGTGAAATTTCTACTCTAAATCTATAGTAGATAAGGTACAACTAGTGTACATTGATACAATTATTTTACGTTATAATTCAATAATATTAACCGTGGTTTTAATTGGAATATTTGGTAGGTATATATTAAAGGAAGTTAATATACATACATTGGACTTATGCAAAGAATAGCCGATTAACTCTCTTTTAATTATTTGCATTACGTTTATTTGCAGATAGTGTGTTGAACATAGGATTGGAATATACATATTCATTCTTTAATTATTTAAAGACAAGGTAAGGTTATATCACATTAAATACAAAGACGATTTCAGTTTTTGCAGGCATTGTAGCTCTGTTGCTCTGGAGCACATCACCCGCTAAACTATATCCACTGAAGGGGTATTAAGACTTTCCACGTGTCAAGGGTCTGCAGACGACATTCAAAGAATTAACAATTATTTAAAATTAATGATAAAATAATTGAATTTCATTACCATATTTGAAAACGCCATGAGAAATGAAGTACAAACATGTCTAGTACTGGTTTAGTAATCTATGAGATACACCTTGAAAGTTGGGAAGGTTTCTGACAAAATATGTTATTTATAATTATGGTAAAACCAAAAGCCACGTGGAAAGTGTTAACATTAATAGATTATTGGAATGTCTAGTGAACTTTTTGCTAACTAACTAGCTAGCTCATCCAGGCATGCAAAAAGTGCGGGAGCTGGGAGCACCGCTCCTAGGAGGAGACAGTTAAAATTGAGGAAATAATGCCTTCGGGAAAAAAATAAATGAGGGAAAAGAAGAAGGGAAGATTACAAAAAAGAGGGAAAAAAGAGGAGAGAAAAAAGAAAGAGGAAAGGAAAATAATAAAAGAAAGGAAAAGATGGCAGCACAAAAGCTAGATTCAAGTTGAAGTGAGGCAATGAAACCACAGACTGGAACAACGTGAAATGCATACCAACAAGGAAATCTCACGACCTTTGGTTGAACTTACATTATTAATGTATCAGTTGATGGTAGGCGGTACAATATTACTCATATTTGAGGAAATTTCATCATCAGCATGATCAGGGCAGGCATTCAATGAAAAATAGCGAAAAAGAAGCCGAGTCGTGAAGGTGGAAACGGAAATATTGGACCGAAGAGAAGCAAAGAAGAACCACAAGCACCAACAAGTTGGAGAGTAATATAAATTTGAGGAAATGGAATCATCAACACCAAGAGGAAAAGACAGGAACACTAATGGATATGAGAAAAGGAAAGCAAGTGGCTGAGTGGCACTATGACCAACATATCAGATTTATTCTTCTACAGAGGATGTATGGATTTCAAAGAGAATAGCCCTTTTTTAAAGCAGGGCACTGTTAATTTAAGAGTGGTTTCCCCTTTAATATCTAACAAATTATATTTCAGCGATTACCATGGTAGACCCTCTCATATTAAAAAGTAATTATGCTTGAGTGATAAACTGAAACGTAAAAAGCACCATACGATGATTGTTTAAATCACTTCAATAGCCGCATGTCGCGTTATATGCCGAATCGATTTGATTAAACCATAAACATTATAATTATCATGTAACAATGTAACATCAGATTCAGTGAGCCTATAATTGTTACATCTGTGTTGGTTTTGATACAACGACAAACGGGAAGTGCTAACGTATTATTTCTCATAATTATAATTATAATAAATATTCGCAATGGATAATTTTTATTATTGACCCGGTGTGCCCCTATTGTTTCCTAGTTTTAGACCGTAATCCTGTATTTGCACTGTCCTTTGTTTTGGCTGTGTATAATTATGACTTATTGGACTCACCACCTGTTTGTGTGGGGGTGCGCATACAAAATAAAATAAAATAAATCAGATTTGAGGAAATCAGATTTTTGCTTTAATAGGAAAAGCACAGCACGTTTGCAACCTGCTCTTCACGAATTGCTAGGCATTTGTTTTGGAGCTGAAGCCAATCGGCATTGCATAAGGAATGGTGTGCCGCTAACAGCAATCAATACAAAGGAAATAAGGCTATAGCACAGGCCTTGCTCAACAATATTCTCACTTTTGAAGGGCTGCAGAAGCTATATTTTTAAGTTACGGTTTGATTGAGGAAATATTGAACCTTATAACCATGCTCCTGAGGAAGGAATAACTTGTTGCACCCCTGACTGCTCAACAGCAATTAATATAGTTTTGCAGATCTCTTAACACATTACAGGGCATTACAGTTTAAGAGAAGAGTTCTTAACAAACTGAAGCTCAGTCGAATTTCTTCACAAGGAAAACAATTTAGTATTGAAAAAGAAAGGTATTGGAACCACTTTTCTTTTATAATGTGAACATTATGCACTTGTTGTAATGTCAGGTAATTCTAGAGTTGATTGTCGGATGATATGAAATGAACATGAGGCAGTTACCAATTACAATGTAAATCAAATATAAACCCGTTGATGTCATACACTCACATAATAAATAGATCTTTTAAAGAAACTCACCGCCAATATGCTGCAATGCATTGTGATCTATATTCAAGAAAAAATCTCCTTTGCTGCAGTACATGTAAGGTCAGAATTCAATTCATCATTAAATGTGATTCACACAAATGCAAACGATTTGAGAAAAAACAATAGCACACTGATGTAAACTCATATCAATGACACTACTAAAGTCGGCGTCATAATGCTATGGACATAATTCCAACAATGCGTGCGTGCGTGCGTACATACTGACGTGCGTCAACATGGAAGTGCGTACCAGATGCTTTCAACAAATGACCGCTCGTCCTGATTCGTAAATCGTGAAATTGTCACGCGCATGCATGCATGCACATTTGTTCGCGAATTTCATGCATCTGGATTAGCTTGAATTGCGTCCGTAGCATTTATGATATAGTAACTATAGTAACTATAATAATAATAATTTAAAAAAACCAGTGTTTATATAGCGCACTGTGGATCACAATCCCTCAGAGCGCTTTACAATATGATACAGCATAAAATAATAAAAATACAAGCAAATCAATAAAAAATTGCAAGACCAACAATTGCACATTACATCAAGCACTGATATATCATAACATTTACAGACCAGCTGTGATTATATAAAAAGTACATTAATTGCACATCAAAAACATTAGAAGTCAAATGAACACACTATGAAGAATACACTCATAAAAATTCATACATACAGCCATCTCCGAGACAAGTCTCGAAAATGACTACATGAAGACAAAGCATACATGAAGCCATCTTCGAGACAAGTCTCGAAAATGACTACATGTAGTAAATTAACACACATCATGTATATACATAATACAACCAAATATAATTAAAATAACCATAAAATACAGCAGTAATGGAGGATTGTTAAGCATGAGAGACCCACGGACAGAGGCCATGTAGCATGTCAGTGGATTTCACGTACCTAATACCATATCATATTAACAAGGCATCATATTAAATACAGAGACCAACCGACAGATCCGTGGATACATCAGTGTACCTCACATGTACATAAAATTATTATAACCACACAACAATGCATAAAATATGGCATAGTACAAAATACAAAATGAAAATAGCACATACAAAATGCCATTCAACTGCAGCGCTGAAAAAAATCATGTTAAAGAAAGTCATAAACTAAAAAGGTGAGTCTTAAGCAGAGACTTGAACCTATTTACTGATCCAGCACACTTGATTGTCAAAGGGAGTTCGTTCCAGAGTTTTGGTGCAGCTGCTGCGAATGATCTACAACCGTACGCGGTAGATGTTTTCACCGGTTTCAACAGATGCTTATTGCTGGATCTAAGTGACCGCGTTGGCTTGTACTCTGTGAGTAAGTCCAAGATATACGTCGGGGCAAGACCATGAAGTGATTTGTAGGACATTAGCAGTATTTTGAACATGATCCTCTTGCGAATTGGCAGCCAGTGTAGTTGCTGTAGAACTGGAGTAATATGTTCGTGCTTCCTCACAAGTGCAACCATCCTGGCAGCGGTGTTCTGAACTTGCTGGAGCTTGACAATCTCACGGTCAGGCAGACTATATACTATAGGGGGCAAGTTTGTGGTACGTTAAATATACGTTATGACATACGCTGACATACGTTAGTGGTACGTTACTCGTTTAGTTAGTATACGTTGATGAACGTAGGCTGACGGGGAAACGTATAGCAATAAGATGAGAATGAGAATTAAAAGTAGACACTGACTGGGGAGTGGGGGCGACACAACTCACTGATTATACCGATATCAGGCTGGCATGCTGGTGTGGGAGACATCATAACATCGGTTCCAGTGTCGGACAACCGTATGCGTAATGCCTTTCTCCCTATGGTGCAACGATGCCGCTGCTGACGAGATTACTCGGATGATTTTTCCTCGAAATCTTTCACTACGGTAATATTACCTTAGACGCCCTCCCTACTGTAAAAGATAAAACCTAGACATAGCTCCCTTAAGTCAACGTTTATTAATAACTACTCACAGCTATCATCAATTAATTTCAAAATATTGCCTCGCGCGAATTCTACATTCTGAATTTCACGGAGGCGTGTTTGCCTCTTAACATTGTCAATTTTCCCCCTTCAATTCGATCCATCAAAATCTTCTCGCTGTTTGTTCCAGTCACTATGCGTGACATAGCGAGCATTCAACCGTAAGTTTTAAATCATGTACCAGGCAGAAAATGCAATATCCTTCCGCTTAAGTTGTCCTATGTTGTTGTCCTCGGGTGTGGAATGAGATTAAAGTCATGGATATTTTCAGTCTGACATTTTGAGCAAGGGAGGGTTTGGTTATAAGATGTGTTTTACTACATCGTACAGACATGTGTATGCCAGTCATACGATTGAGGTACACAGGGAAGTATTTGATGAATATATTTAAAAAGATTTGTAAAACGTCACGATTGCCCTTAGATGCCCCCATAAAACACCAATAAGACAAACACAAGATAGGAATTTGCAGGACTGGCTGAGACCATGTTGGAATAGTTTTATTGTATAACATACTCAATTTATATGGGCGATGACGACGACGATGACAGACTCATCAAATTTCACCACGACTTTTATGACATTTAGACATTAATTGATATCATTTACTAATAATAGATTTTGATACACTCTTATAATGACTAAAGGGGTTTATTCAAATTACAATGCTCTCAATTCACCAAAAAAAAGCGTGAGCATCCGAAAAACAGGGTGTCACAAAAGGCACATTTTGTATTCGCGAGACAAGCTGTCAATACATACTTAATGTACAGTAACACTTTCGGAAAATCGACGTTACATTAGTAGCTATCCTTGATATGTGACACATACCACGTAGGTGACCATTCTGTCTGTTTAGGCCAGATGGATTTTTTCAAAGCGTTCTTGAAAATTTTGCAGGACATTTTCCTATATGTTTTACAAACATAAATCGCAAATCCGAAAAACATGAAGGTTTTGGGGTCCATTAAACAGGCTCATTTTCGTCGCTTGCGCAAGATATCTCTCTAACGGGTCGATCAAATCTTGAGGGTGCATAATATATAACAGTGGCGGTAAACCAACCCAAGATATTTTCAATGGCTTTAATGACTCGGCGTCCTAGTTATAGCTAGTTATCAAGGGATACAGAAGGTGAAGTGTTCTTGCATGCTGTTCTTCTTTTCACTAACCCTTATTTTGTATTCTGAACATGAACGCATGCAAATCGATTGGTAATCGCAAGCGCCACCCGATAATCGACAGTAAACCGGTTAAGACGCCATTATCGACACCCTACAGACGTTAGTTCTGGAAATATGGTCGAGAATCATTTCGTCATTACAAACGCATTGGATAAGTTTAAGTACAGTACATGTAGTATTAATAACATTTAATTTGTATTCGTGGAGTTACATTTTGCCATGCCAGAAGACCCAAATGTGTTATTATTAAAATGGTTGCTGGATAGAGCCCTCTACAACCATAATTCACTTCACCGTTGCATGTAGAATTCATGTATTCAAAATAAGTGCATATTTCAATATATTAGTATGTCTTAACCCTTGTCCTCCTAGTAAGGGGTGGGGTATCATTTTCGCCGATTGCGCTAAACGCAAAGGACAGTGACCTAGGGCGTATAGGTGATCTCTTTTACAACACTTGCGCTCATTTTGACGGGGAAAAAATTGAGGGTACCACCTTACCCGGGGGTAGGGTAAGCCGTCAACGTCCGGGGGTAGGGGGTGGTTGCCACCTTAACATTTTTAAAAATCCGCCATTCTTAAAAATGTGGGATGTTTGTACTTGTTTTGGTATGTATGGAAAGACCTCTATCTATACCATCGTACCAAAATAAACATATTCTTCATCTCGGTTTGGATAAGCCTCAACCCCCCTCCCCTCCTTAGTTAATAGTTTTCTCGGGAGGACGAGGGTTAATTCTTGTTGCATATTATTATATGGTGTGTTTTTTTCCGTTGAAAACAAAGTTAGTCAAGCAGCCATGAAATGTCGTTTAAAATAAAAGCGTGATGAGGTTTTTTATTAGTTTGGCTCGAGTATAGATGATAGATAACACTTTTTTTGGTTTTTCTACGGGAAATAAGTAATACACATTCGGCCGAGTGCACCAATGACGGGTAACTTAATAGGGAGGTAAGCTACCTCCCTAGTAGTTATGCTATAACTGTATCCTAACTTACTAACGATGTAATTCTTAGAGCACAACTGGCGAATAACAACAGAATAGTAACTAGCGAGGTAAATATCCACATTAATCAGCATCGTCCCCTTACAAAATTAATTGGCGCATATGCGAAGTGTTAACCTATAGGTTACTGTAAAATACTGACGTGAGTGGTCCTCCGTAATATTTAAAATGTGTCGTCACTCGCTAGGTCATAGGTGAGTGTACATAATTAACATAAATAATCACGTTGAGTCTGCCTGCGTTCCGAACAAAAATGACGGTATTTCTTTGGCCAAAAATTTCGAATTTGTTCAACGCTTTTTTCAAATATAAGGACTATCAAGACATTACAAACATATTTTGGGCGAGGGGCACACACAAATATTGCACCAAAAAGCACAATTTTAATGACAAACACAAGCACCCGATGCAAACAATTATATACAATTATAACGCACCCCTTTACACTCATACGTCCGTGGCGTGGATACCTTGTCCTTCGCCTGTGAACCGCAGGACCCCGGTTCGATTCCCGGCACGATATACTTTTATTTTTTTTCTTCTAGTTATACCCTTCCACTCACAATAATGTTGAAACTTCAGTTTTAATTAATAAAAACAATAATAAGTTTATTTATTTAGTCATTATTTAAGATCCTTGGACAATTATAGTACATTTTGGTCAAAATATGACCCAAAGTCGGTGCGATTAGTGTTTGAATGGGCAAAAGGAGTTGATCTAAATTTTGACTAAAAAAATCCCCAAATTGCATGAATGGATTTTCAAAATATAAAATATTTCAGCTTATGAGCCTAGGGGTCATATTCCACTTCAAATATACATCCCCTGGGCATGCAAGCGAAATTGGTCTTTCAGCATCAGCGAATCATCCCCTCCAATGTTCACAACAAATTTACGCTACTGCTAGAATCGACTGACTTGTGGCATAAAATGTTATGCCCCAACTTACTCTTGGGTCCGGTCAGGTATAACATTTAGCGTAAATTACCCGCCAGTTACTAGCCTAGTAGCTTACCCGGCATTGGCGCTCTCAAAATGTTGGGTTACGCCTCAGTTACTAGCGAGGTAGCGCTATTCTTCAGCTACCCGTCATTGGTGCACTCGGCCGATTTTCTTTAAATAAAAACAGACTATACTTGTCACGTTATATGTACGGGTCGAGGCGATATTCCAGATGTTTTTACAGAGGCTCCTAATCTGTTAATCAATAATAGTCACCGCAAAAAGAGGCGCGAAGTACCAGACGGTAGCTTTTTAATACTGTTTAATAAGGATGCTTGCGTTATAAGCTTTGGCATACTTTCATGTGTAGATAACTTTGTGATTAGAATCGTCATTCAAGTGAGTAGTTGAAAATATTCTTTTCGATCCGTACGAATCTGGATGCCATCCCTTATTAAATTACACTCTAAAATCTTCCTATTCAAGTTGTTCATGAACGCAAAACTTACTAACTTACACTTTAAAATCTTCCTATTCAAACATGTTCAGAATGACTAGTATCTAAGCCCAACGGCCACTTAGTAGAAATCTTGTCAAAATTGTTCAAGGTAAAATGCAAAATTGCAAAGGTCCCCTACTACAAAATTGTATTGAAACATGTGTAGCTGTCAAAAGGATACTTTCAAACTTCGACAACTTTGACAAGATTTCTTTCAAGTATATAAAGTCATATCAAGTCATAATAAGAATATTTCATAGAAATAATTCCAAATTTGAATTAACTGTTCCAGACGATTTCGACGTCCGATCGGATATCAAAGGTTTGTATGACCCAGAGTTGCCAGAAAGTGATGAGGTATTCTAGACCAATTGATCGTACAAGTGACTAGGTTGGTAGGCCCCCTCGTAGATTTCTTTCAAGTTTCCCTTGGAATAAAGGACAAGTCATAATGATATTTTCTTATTTATTTTCCTTGGATTCCTGATGAAACTATTCTGATAATGACAAGTCATTTTGCAAAGAAAAAATAGGAAAAAAGAGTGAAATTGAATTGAATTTATTTGGTACTCAAACATACATTGCACATATATACATTATAATACAGCATAAGATACACAAAGAAAATGACATACAAAATATTGCACTTTTGAAACATCAATAAGGACATACAAATAACATTATGGGACAAGAGTACCAAGGATAGCCCAAGAAAGCCATAGAAATATATAGCTTATTTCCATTGGGGTCCTCAACATAAAAATAGAGACTGAAGGGAAATAGGGAAGAAAACAAAAAGTACAATGACTAATGGAAACAATAAACAATCAAATGTGAGAGTGGCTAGCAAGATGCTTCCTGACTAATTGTTTAAATGTATTGGAATTTGAAGTGGCTTTGATGTTGTTTGGAAGAGAATTCCAGTGATGGATGGCCGTGTTGCAAAAGGTGAAACTGGAATGGGTTTTGGAGTGAGGAACAATAAAGTTGAATGGGCTACCCCTGGTACTGTAATTATGAAATGAGGATACTCGTGTAAAATTTGACTTAAAATACTCAGGTGACGTATTGTTAAAAATTTTAAAAACATGGTTAAGTTTTAATTGGGCAACTCTGTCCTGGATGTTGAGCATTCTGACTTTATTAAGCTCATCTTGCCCAATGTGAGTGCGTGGGCCAACACCTAAGATAAAACGGACAGTTTTGTTCTGGATAACCTGTAATTGTTTTTTGAATTTTTGAGAAAGTCCAGAGTACCAAGAAGAGCAGGCATAATCAAAATAACACATAATTAAAGCTGAGGACAGTGTCTTGCGGGCTTTCATATTCAAACAGTCCTGATGTCGATACAAGAATTTAAGTCTCCCATTGGCTTTTTTAACTATGTTTGAAGCAATGGAGTCACCGGAAAGACAACTGTCGAGTGTTACACCTAGGTATTTGACCGAAGAGGAACATGTTATGCCGATTGTATCCACGAATCATCGACAAATTATGTCAGTACATAAAGCATGATCAGCTGTATCTTGCCGACGTTATATAAGTTGATATTACAGGTTCCACGTTGTCATTTTTAGGTTGGATTCATTTCATTTTATAAAGATCTTATAATCTTGTTTATTAATTCTAACTAATTTTTTAAATCTCAAGTCAAAATATCATACGGATGTAAGATGTCTAGACGGCGTGGTACAATACCAAGTAGTACTCGACATTTTATTGACAATGTTGAGACTACTTCAAAACAAATTGCATAATTTGACATATCAGATTCTTAACAATACGGCATAAAAGCGTAGGACGTTGAGATTACATAACATGTGATACTTGTCCTGGAATAATTCATTTTATTCATATAATAAAATAATTCATCTTCCCGGTTTAGACCAGGGATAATTATAATAATTGAATGCTACGTTATAAAGGACATCAAGTGATATCCCGCTTTAACAGAGGACAAGGTATCACATTTTTCAGCGTAATTTACGACATCCCGCCACGAAATACATTAACCGATGTCGAAACGTGAATCTATATCAGGGTAGAACCAATTCATTATTTCACCGCCTTTGGTAGCGATGAATAGCGAAGGATGCTCGCGGTGCTAAGTATTAAATTTAGACCTCGAATTTAGCTAATTTCCTGTCCTGCTACTTTGATTTAACGTCAGTTGAACGCCAAGCGGTGATTTCCACACTACTCTATTTTTCATTCCACCTGAAGTATGAACCCTTCGGTCAAAGCGTAATTCAGGGAAAGCAATTTATTTTTTCGGGCGCATGACTCAAATCATGTATTGGTGAATGTAGCCTCGCAATCAAAGAGAATTCCAGGCATTTCCACAGAAATGGTGCGTTAACCACTCAAATAGTATGCAAAGTTCAGTTAACACGTTCTTACTTCACGTCTTAATTCAAGCGGAATAGAGTATAGAATGACCATTTCACTGGTAAATAAATACCATGAAATTTGTCCATTTCCTCAATTATCGATAATTGGTATAGAACTAAGAAAAAAACCAATCTAGTTCGGAAATCATAGGAAATTGCTTGCGAATGAGATCTCGTAGACTTTTGAAGCGTAAACCCCAATCCATCAAGCACGTGTGTGACACGCCTATAGAGTCTTTTTACTCCTATAGAGTCCACACAGCACAGATTAGATTTATTCCGTTAGCGCCCTCAACGGAATAAATCGCAATAACACTAGTTTAAGATTACGTACAAATATAAAATACGTACAGTATACGTATTTTAGATTAGACACCTTGGAAATCATATTGATACGTAATTGTATGCCAAAACACTCAGGGGGTTGGTGGTCGGGGAGGTAAAAACAAGCTTAAACTATAAATTGGATATCCTACAATCTTAAACTAGTGTTATTGCGATTTATTTCGTTGAGGGCGCTAACGGAATAAATCTAATCTGGATCTAACCCCACAGAATGCGAGACGAATGCTGTGTGGACTCTATAGGAGTAAAAAGACTCTATAGGCGTGTCACACACGTGTGTGACCATACTTTTTTTAATAAAAATAAAATAAATTGCATCCACCTACCAAAAACAAAACACAATAACACCAGCAAAGCACTACTTTAACTTGCTTAATCCAATTGCCCACCAATAACGAACCGTGATTCAGAATGGTTTCCTAATGTCATTGTAATTAGAATAGAAATATGGTCATAAACGTTTTACCCATACCATCCAACTCACATCATCTCCTGACGACGCGAAATATCAATATCGTCATATAGCTCTGCCACGTTAAAACGGTAGTGATCATCAGTCAATCATCAGTCATTGTTTTTATTCGTGACAATGAATTACTTATAAAAATACTAACTCATTACCGTCCTAATCTGATTTATCCAACAGGCCTCAAAGCTTTTCACTAGTCACCGTGATATCTAGCTAGTATAAATAATTGGCCTAATAATCAAGTCCATCAGGCATCCTCACGAGCGTTATCACTTATATTATAAAGGATGTTCCATTTTATTGAGGGGGTGAAGGGTGGGCATTTTCTTCATTAATAATTGTCGGTGTATGCTCTAATTGAAATAGAAGTGGACGCGTTGAATCAGCAAGAGGTTTACTCTTCTTAAAGAATAACTCATAATAAGTACAGCAGCTTGTCTGTATTAAGGCATAAACACGCTGTCATAATACCTTCATTTAGGAGGTACTGCCAAACTAATACGTAAGGCTCATACGTATAACTGACCTATACGCAAGTCTTAAACGATACAAAGTTATACTTTCTATACGTACAAGCAAGCTTAAAAATTGAACTGACACCAGTGAAAATGAATATATCTTAATTATTATGGAAATCGGCAAATGTTTCATAAAGTTGGATTATTTTGTTCTTATAATTATAATACTCTAATCACCAAGTTCGTAATGTAAATCGTGTGACCCTTATCATTCACCAAAAGAGGTTTTAAAAAGATCAATTATGGGTGACATTTAAATACGGCTCGTATCAAATTCACATGCCGTTAAATATGTGGTTTTAATTACAGACTAAGATCTAATACAGATAGCTTATCCACAAAAGGTTGAAAGGTTGAAAGCTGATGCCTTTTCTATTGCAAGTCAACATTACGGGGTTGCGTAAACAAGAAATGTCGCTTGTGTGTCCACGAGCATATCTAACGTTGAATATGGCGCATATAGCCTATAATTATTGTCGCGAGCACAAAATGTGTACTTTTGTTTCATGCCAGGTTTACTGCAAGTGTTGGTACATGCCATGCAAACCAAATGGTGTTTTTCAAGTACTTGTGTCTGAAGTAGATAGTTACTGTATGTTCTGTACGTTTTTGTTTCCTATGTATAGTTTATAAAGGTGGATGAGAGACGAATGTTTCATGCCAGTTGAAAGATTTAACAGTTCCTATACCAATAGGACCAATTGCTATACGTACGAGACGAATGCAAATATCTTAATATACGAGAGTCATTCAATAAGTTCTACCATTCCCTTATAACATCGCTAATATGAATGTCTGCCTAATGACATTTGCCATGATTATAGGCTAGCACTGTATCCTGACTCAGTACCTCAGACCAATTTACTATGACTCTGTCGCTGAGATTAAAAGCTATAATTGTCATCATTGTAGAATATTTCATAAGAGTGGCTTATATAGCAAAGTTATGATGTAGGAGGTAGAACTTATTGACTACCCTCGTAAATGTGCGTAAGTCACTTCCGTATGAGTCATACGTACCGGTTTTGCAGCGCAGTCTAAATTGGTACCTTTTCGAGATTTTTTGAAATAAAAAAATAAAAGTATCACACCGACTAATCTTGTCGATGAATGACTTCACTTTCTTTAATAATATCTAGTCTCCTTAAGTCAAAATAACATTTCAGGATGCGTGTGTGATACCCACAATGCCTGCCAGGCACGTGACAGGCCAGTGAGCCAGCCAGCTTATTGTCATAGGACCTTAGACGTTTGTAATTATGAACGGCTCTTTGTTATGATGAAACATAAGAACAAAATGTAGGCGTCGTATTTGATAACACTTTGCCGAATGCAACATCCACCTGCGATTGTCTCTGGTTACCGTAAGATGACTATGGTGATGGCGATCTGTGTCTTATTTTACTGATGGATGTCCAAGTAATGGTTTTATAACGTAACAGTAGATTTATGGGTGGTTTGGATTGGTCTCAATGTACACAGCAAGTTTTACTTTTGGAGAACGTGAGAACACACTAATAAAATACACTGATCACGAAATTTCTAAAAAACAATCATATATTTGGTCAAATAATATCCAAAATATTATGACAACGATTTCATGCAGTTGTGCACTATTTGATGTCAACGTAGTTTGATGGGTAGTTGGGATGTTTTTTCACCGCGGAAAAAGATAAAGTGACAAATCGCTTTAAATTTTAACGAGCAACATCCTACACAATATTGTATCGTCATAAAAACTTTAAAAGGAATTTCATATTTAATTATTTACTATCAAGTCAGTACCAGGAATCGTAATATAATATCAATGTGTCCAATATGTTTTAAATATTTGGTCGCTGTTTGTACATATATATCGTAAGTAGCGTTATTTCGATCTGAAAATAAATTCAAATCACTTCAGGTAAATCACCTTTATTTAGAATTCAATCCTTGAATTTGAATAATATTGATTCAAATCCTGACAACCTACTAATAATTATTTGATAATAATTTGATATAAATGTCTTTCCCGCCATGATATTGGGTTGTCTAGACGACGTGCGAAAATCATTATACCCTGTAGGTCTATACTCTGTTTCTTTGTAAATCAGCTCTGGTAATATCTTACATTTATTTGGAACATATTCAAACATCTTAGCGCCTGCTTTTAACATATGTTAGGTGGGCAGTACGATAATGTGCAGAATGGCGTGAAATTTTAAATGTATGCTTTAATATCAACTAAGAAAATAACAAATAAAACTCTAACATTGTCGTAATTCGCATAGTTTCGGTATATAGACACCTACTGCTGTTGGTTTAAGTTGAGGAGCATTTACCCGTTTGTCAGACCTCCACTGCATTACTTGAGACGTCTGGAAATCTTTTTCACAGAAGTGGCCGTCGCACACATAAACAGTCTTTGCTTTCTTGCGATCAAAGTTACCTGCCTGCCGAGAAGACTGAACAAAGTCCAACCATTTCTTCTTGACGATGTCGTTCTTCATAGACTGAATGAAATAGATCACATAATCCGTCGACAGTGCCGAATTGGTGCAATTTGATGCGACACATCGCCTCCCGCCTTTCTTCTTCGGCAATTCAGTGACTTAATAATCCAAAATTTCAAGGAAAGTGAGCTAATTTATCAAAGTTTGGAGACAACTGGGACGCGTTTGTATCGATTAGAAATGTAAACATTCGCAATAAAACAAAATGGCGTCGATGATGTGTTTCTACTTATTTCTTTGAAAATTATAACGATATTATAAAATATTCATAATTTTTAGCCTAGATACCTTCCAAACTTATTTTTATATCAATAATGACTCAAACGAAGACATCAAACGATTACAATAGTATGATATGCCGCAAATTTTAACTTTATTTTAGAGATCGTAAAAATAAACGCTGTTCACACTCGCGTTCGTTCAGAATTGGCAACACTGGGCTAAATGTGGCTGAAACCAAAAGAACCAAAATTACGTCACGACGTAACCGTGTTGCCTGAGTTCTGTATGGGGATTGCTCCTGTTCAGCTAGTTGGGCTGACTGCGTTTCTACCCTCATATCTCCACAATGCAATGATATATTTTGTTGAAAGTATATTGAAATGAATAAGCACATTGTCACCTACAAATTGACACCAAAATGGATGCAAATGGTAATACATTTTGATTTCCCTTTAAGTAATACTAAGCATCCGTAGGTAGTATCTTCTTTTGCCATTAATACACGAAGTTTCAAATTGAAGTTCAGACATAATCTTTTCTAGTGTGTACCTACAACACACTACGATATTTATTACCACTAAGTTTCAATAACCTAGATATACCCTGAAGATTTCTGTTCCTTTTTTTCTACATGTATTGAATCTGCAGGCGTTGTATATCTATCATTTGTAAACCAGGAAAATGCCGCGGTGAGGTGAAAGAAAATCTTACAACATCACCATTAACGTTAATAAATGAGTTTTCGCCAATGGCGCGGGTTTTTTCTAAGCCGGGTTTATTTGTTCCCGTCTGCTCGTATAGTCAAATTTCAGACGACTGTATTGAATGTGCTTGTTTTGTTTCCCGCAATGATATTGGGTTGTCTGTAATGGCGGCTATTTCGGCGTTGTACTTTGCTACAATTTAATTTGTATGTCAGGCCCATTAACTGGTAATGAAACGTTCCAAATGGTGACATTTATGGAGTAACTGTGGTATACCATTCCAATTTTTTCACTAATATATTAATATTATATGGAACAAGCATACAAATATGGAAGTTTCAGAAGAAGGTTTCTCGCTGTACCAGCATGTTTTCTTTTAGTGCATTTTTTCTGTAGCTTGTGTGTTTTGTTTCATTGACATGGCATTGCATTCGTCACAAGCGGTCGACGTATCGGGGTGATTCGCCCACTGAATTGTTGTTACCGCCTCACCCCGGAATCATCAGTTCCCCTTTTACTGACTTACTGACCCCTCTACTTCATTTCAAACTCACATTTACAATACGAAACATATCCAATAGCAATTGATGCAATGTTATTAAAATATAATAAGCGTCAGTGTTAACTTTCAATATTTATTTTCGAATAGAGATATTCATCCTGTCAAAATGCAATTGTTTAAAGCAACATCATTCAATAGGCTATTCACAATATGATGCCAAATAATCATCATATTGGATTTTCAATCGATAAAGACAATTATTATCATCAACAACTAGTTTTAAACATAGCGTTATTTCCGATTAGGAAATAGTAACAAACACATTACAGAAGAAAATAATTATACTATAAATGAAATCTTGATCTGTTTTCTATCTAGAAATAATATTTTTAACTGTGTAAAGTTCAAGTACCCACTCGAGTTTACCCGTTTGATCATGTCAAGTCGTGCTGCCTTTCCCGAGGAGTGAAAGTTAATTCACTGTGAATGTCTATATGAAATATATGAGAGGAATATAAATCTTGACTTCTTTATGCATCTGTAACGCAGCGTGCCTGGGAGACATGAGATTTGTTGTTAATGTTTATTTTTTATCCCTGCATAATGCAATTATTTGAATTTAGTTTATTGTTCTGAGTAAATAGTAATCTTTAGATATACGTGTAAATCATAGTATTATTCATAACTCGTGACGAATGCCCTAATTCTTGGTGTATACTGTTACTAACATAAGATCTTCATTTCCACTTCCGCATTTCTGTGCAGACGTGTTAATTTATATTACTCAAAACCCTGATTGATTCATTTCTACTTTAGGTTTACCTTGCCTTAAAATGATGAGCATTTTAAACCTGTAATAAAAGCTTAACACCTGGTCATCAATTATTAGAACAAACAGACTCTGTCATTGACAATGGAAAACGTTTCATTACTAGTTTTGACAATCCAACCTACATGTATTACAATTTTGTTTAAACGTTGTTTCCTTGGATACGTATGACCAGTGAAATTTCTACTCTAAATCTATAGTAGATAAGGTAAAACTAGTGTACATTGATACAATTATTTTACGTTATAATTCAATAATATTAACCGTGGTTTTAATTGGAATATTTGGTAGGTATATATTAAAGGAAGTTAATATACATACATTGGACTTATGCAAAGAATAGCCGATTAACTCTCTTTTATTTATTTGCATTACGTTTATTTGCAGATAGTGTGTTGAACATAGGATTGGAATATACCTATTCATTCTTTAATTATTTAAAGACAAGGTAAGGTTATATCACATTAAATACAAAGACGATTTCAGTTTTTGCAGGCATTGTAGCTCTCTTGCTCTAGAGCACATCACCCGCTAAACTATATCCACTGAAGGGGTATTATAACACTTTCCACGTGTCAAGGGTCTGCAGACGACATTCAAAGAATTAACAATTATTTAAAATTAATGATAAAATAATTGAATTTCATTACCATGTTTGAAAACGCCATGAAAAATGAAGTACAAACATGTCTAGTATTGGTTTAGTAATCTATGAGATACACCTTGAAAGTTGGGAAGGTTTCTGACAAAATATGTTATTTATAATTATGGTAAAACCAAAAGCCACGTGGAAAGTGTTAACATTAATACATTATTGGAATGTCTAGTGAACTTTTTGCTAACTAACTAGCTAGCTCATCCAGGCATGCAAAAAGTGCGGGAGCTGGGAGCACCGCTCCTAGGAGGAGACAGTTAAAATTGAGGAAATAATGCCTTCGGGAAAAAAATAAATGAGGGAAAAGAAGAAGGGAAGATTACAAAAAAGAGGGGAAAAAAAGGAGAGAAAAAAGAAAGAGGAAAGGAAAATAATAAAAGAAAGGAAAAGATGGCAGCACAAAAGCTAGATTCAAGTTGAAGTGAGGCAATGAAACCACAGACTGGAACAACGTGAAATGCATACCAACAAGGAAATCTCAAGACCTTTGGTTGAACTTACATTATTAATGTATCAGTTGATGGAAGGCGGTACAATATTACTCATATTTGAGGAAATTTCATCATCAGCATGATCAGGGCAGGCATTCAATGAAAAATAGCGAAAAAGAAGCCGAGTCGTGAAGGTGGAAACGGAAATATTGGACCGAAGAGAAGCAAAGAAGAACCACAAGCACCAACAAGTTGGAGAGTAATATAAATTTGAGGAAATGGAATCATCAACACCAAGAGGAAAAGACAGGAACACTAATGGATATGAGAAAGGGAAAGCAAGTGGCTGAGTGGCACTATGACCAACATATCAGATTTATTCTTCTACAGGGGATGTATGGATTTCAAAGAGAATAGCCCTTTTTAAAGCAGGGCACGGTTAATTTAAGAGTGGTTTCCCCTTTAATATCTAACAAATTACATTTCAGCGATTACCATGGTAGACCCTCTCATATTAAAAAGTAATTATGCTTGAGTGATAAACTGAAACGTAAAAAAGCACCATACGATGATTGTTTTAATCACTTCAATAGCCGCATGTCGCGTTATATGCCGAATCGATTTGATTAAACCATAAACATTATAATTATCATGTAACAATGTAACATATCAGATTCAGTAGGCCTATAATTGTTACATCTGTGTTGGTTTTGATACAACGACAAACGGAAAGTGCTAACGTATTATTTCTCATAATTACAATTATAATAAATATTCGCAATGGATATTTTGTATTGTTGACCCGGTGTGCCCTGTTGTTTCATAGACCGTAATCCTGTATTTGCACTGTCCTTTGTTTTGGCTGTGTATAATTATGACTAATAAACTAACTTGTTTGTGTGGGGATGCGCCTACAAATAAAATAAAATAAATCAGATTTGAGGAAATCATATTTTTGTTTTAATAAGAAAAAGCACAACACGTTTGCAACCTGCTATTCACGAATTGTTAGGCATTTGTTTTGGAGCTGAAGCCAATCGGCATTGCATAGGAAAGGTGTGCCGCTAACAGCAATCAATACAAAGAAAATGTGGCTATAGCACAGGCCTTGCTCAACAATATTCTCACTTTTGAAGGGCTGCAGAAGCTATATTTTAAGTTACGGTTTGATTGAGGAAATATTGAACCTTAGAACCATGCTCCTGAGGAAGGAATAACTTGTTGCACACCTGTGCTCATCAGCAATCAATATAGTTTTGCAGATCTCTTAACACATTACAGAGGCATTATAGTTTCAGAGAAGAGTTCTTGAAAAACTGAAGCTCAGCCGATTTTCTTCACAAGGAAAACAATTTAGTATTGAAAAAGAAAGGTATTTGAACCACTTTTTTCATAATGTGCACTTGTTGTAATGTCAGGTAATTCTAGAGTTGATTGTCGGATGATATGAAATGAACATGAGGCAGTTACCAATTGCAATGTAAATCAAATATAAACCCGTTGATGTCATATACTCGCATAATAAATAGATCTTTTAAAGAAACTCACCGCCACTATGCTGCAATGCATTGTGATCTATAGTCAAGAAAAATCTTCTTTGCTGCAGTACATGTAAGGTCAGAATTCAATTCATCATAAAATGTGATTCAAAAAAATACAAACGATTTGAGAAAAATAATAGCACACTGATGTAAACTCATATCAATGATACTGCTAATAAGTGGCGACTTGGAATTTCACAAATATATAGTAGGCTACTGTTACTTTCATTTTAACTAAAAGTAGACACTGGCTGGGGAGTAGGACGACATAACTCATATCAGGCATACTGGTGTCAGAGACATCATAACATCGGTTCCAGTATCGGACATCCATATTCGTAATGCCTATCTCTCTATGGTGCAACGGTGCCGCTGCAGACGAGATTACTCGGATGATTTTTCCTCGAAATCTTTCACTACGGTGATATTACCTTAGACGCCCTCCCTACTGTAAAAGATAAAACCTAGAAATATATAGCTCCCTCAAGTTTATTAATAACTACTCACAGCTATCATCAATTAATTTCAAAATATTGCCTCGCGCGAATTCTACATTCTGAATTTCACGGAGGCGTGTTTGCCTCTTAACATTGTCAATTTTCCCCCTTCAATTCGATTCATCAAAATCTTCTCGCTGTTTGTTCCAGTAACTATGCGTGACATAGCGAGCATTCAACCGTGAGTTTTAAATCATGTACCAGGCAGAAAATGCAATTTCCTTCCGCTTAAGTTGTCCTATGTTGTTGTCCTCGGGTGTGGAATGAGATTAAAGTCATGGATATTTTCAGTCTGACATTTTGAGCAAGGGAGGGTTTGGTTATAAGATGTGTCTTTACTACATCGTACAGATGTGTATGCCAGTCATACGATTGAGGTACACAGGGAAGTATTTGATGAATATATTTCAAAAGATTTGTAAAACGTCACGATCGCCCTTAGATGCCCCCATAAAACAATGAGACAAACACAAGATAGGAATTTGAATGACTGGCTGAGACCATATTGGAATAGTTTTATTGTAGAGCATACTCAATTTATATGGGTGATGACGACGACGATGACAGACTCATCAAATTTCACCACAGCTTATATGACATTTAGACATTAATTGATATCATTTACTAATAATAGATTTTGATAATGACCAAATGGGTTAATTTAATTTATAAATTACAATGCTATCAATTCACCCAAAAAAAGTATGACCATCCGAAAAACAGGGTGTCACTAAAGGCAAACTTTGTATTTGCGAGACAAGCTGTCAAATACAAACTTAATGTACAGTAACATTTTCGGAAAATCGACGTTACATTAGCAGCTATCCCCTGATATGTGACACGTACCACGTAGGTGACCATTCTGTCTGTTTAGGCTTGATAGATTTTTTCAAAACGTTCTGGAAAATGTTGCAGGACATTGTCCTATATGTTTTACAAACAGAAATCGCAAATCCGAAAAACACGGCGGTTTTGGTGTCCATAAAACAGGCTCGTTTTCGTCGCCTGCGCAAGATATCTCTCTAACGGGTCGATCAAATATTGAGGGTGCGTAATATATAACAGTGGCGGTAAACCAACCCAAGATATTTTCAATGGCTTTCATGACTCGGCGTCCTAGTTATAGCTAGTTATCAAGGGATACAGAAGGTGAAGTGTTCTTATATACAGTACTGTTCTCCTTTTCACTAACCTTTATTTTGTATTCTGAACATAAGCGCGTGTAAATCGATTGGTAATCGCAAGCGCCATCCGATAGTCGACAGTAAGCCGGTTAAGACGGCATTATCGACACCATACAGACGTTAGTTCTTGAAATCTGGTCGAGAATCATTTCGTCATTACAAACGCATTGGATAGGTTTAAGTACATTATTGATAACATTTAATTTGTATTCGTGGAGTTGAATGTTGCCATGAATTGGAAAAAGGTATAGGTATGTGCCACGCTGAACACCCCCTTTGTCACCCTCTGCTGCTAGCTCTTATGACCCCCTTTTGAGCCTTTCAATTCTAAAACAAACAAAAAAAATCGAAAATTTGCGTTCTTGCTAATCAAAATTGAACTATAGGACAGTTCTCAATAGGCCAGTTCTTAAGGCCCCTATTTTTCGACATAAAATCCACTCAGTTCAGTTCTGTAGCCCCCTTTTTGAGACCTTGGGCGGCACACCCCTACCCAAAAAAAAGTTCAGTGCCCCCCCCCCCCCTCCCCCGGGATAGAGCCCTCTACGACCATATTTACATCACCGTTGCATGTTGAATTCATGTATTCAAAATAACTGCATATTTCAAGAGGGTTTTACAGTATGTCTCAACCTAGACTGGGTCCCCGCGTCCCTCTATATGGCCGCCATCTTTAAATATGGCGGACCAAAAAGAGGTAGCGGTATGGTGTAGAAGTCCCAAGTATGCAAATGAGCTCACTGAATACAATGTCATGCTCTACCACACATCTACCCAGTACTCAACAACGGAATAAATCTCATTATCCTCATTTGCATACTTGGGACTGATACACCATACCCTTACCCAACTAGAGCGGTTCTCGGGTTTCGCGGTTTTCGAGTTTCGCGGTTGATGGGGTTTAGCAGTGTCAGATTAGTGGTTATCAATAGGGCGGTTATTGACATTGTATTGGTTTTAACATGATTTGTTAGGATCTGACCAGAACCATGGAGGACGGGCGGAGAGTGATGGTATGAAAATGAAATGATTATGAAGAGGTTTGGATTTATTGTGTGGGAGATAATATTTGAAACCCTTTTGTTTGTTCTAAAGGGTTTGCTTTGTATTTGATTCAACCATAAGAATGAATTACTGACAGAGCTGCTGCTTGATGTGGCCTGGAGAGTGTATTCAGGTGTGAAGGTAAAAAGTTTGATTTGATTAATGTACTTTCCGGTTGCAACCTTGGCCCTCGGGGAATTAGCCCCAATCCTCC
Organism: Ophiura sarsii; assembly: GCA_035610835.1. NCBI lineage: Eukaryota > Metazoa > Echinodermata > Ophiuroidea > Amphilepidida > Ophiuridae > Ophiura > Ophiura sarsii. Next base: position 14,198,719 of record CM069450.1, on the reverse strand, counting down.
AGTTTATATTCCAACAATCCCTGGACACTGGCGACCTGCCACTGGATTGGAGACAAGCTAACATTAGTCCAATCTACAAAAAAGGTGCTACTACGAGTCCTGCTAACTACAGGCCGGTGTCGTTGACAAGTAATTGCTGCAAACTACTTGAGCATATCATAGATAGCCAGATCATGCGTCATCTGTCAAAGCACAAGATTTTGGCAGACCACCAACATGTCTTTAGAAAGGCCAGATCATGCGAATCACAGCTTATACTCACGGCACACGACCTCTCACTTAACCTTGACAACAAAACTACAACAGACATAGCGGTTCTCGACTTTTCGAAGGCCTTTGACGTCATGCCACACGAACGCCTTTTACTTAAGCTCGACTTCTATGGCATCAGGAACAAACCGCTCAAATGGATTCGCTCCTTCCTGACAAAGAGTTATGGTAAATGGCGAGTCATCCGACTGGAAGCCTGTCCTCAGCGGTGCCCCACAAGAAACGGTGTTAGGACATCTCTCTTCCGTATCCTAATAAACGACATCCATGAGAACGTCAAGAGCTGTACCAGACTATTCGCCGACGATTGCCTTGTCTACAACACGGTCAACTCACCTGAAGACGAATTACAACTTCAAAAGGACCTTGACCAGATGGTTGAATGGTCACATAAATGGGGCATGAAGTTCAACCCAGCCAAATGCAATACCATGCGAGTCACCAGGGACAGAAATCCACAAGCTACACAGTACAAAATGCTCGACACAACTCTCGAAGAGACGAACCACACAAAGTATCGATATCTACATCCAAAGAGATCTCCGATGGAATCGCCAAACTGAGTATGCAACTGCAAAGGCAACGCGAGTGCTCAACTTCGTCAAACGCAACTTCTATCATACCACCCCTCAATCAAAGAGAAGTAGTACCACACTCTTGTACGCCCACACCTGGACTACGCCACTGCCGCATGGGATCCTCATACCAAAAAGAACATTGAAGACATTGAAAAAGTCCAACGGCGAGCAGCAAGATTCGTCACAAATACCTACGGGGAAGACACAAGCATCACAAAAGTCCTAGACACACTCAATTGGTCTCCACTTAAAGACAGGCGCAAAAACCACAGACTTGCCTGCCTTCATAAAATGATCAACGGACAGATAGATATAAATCACGAAGACTACACCACACCGAAGACATCAAGAAACAGGCGAGGCCACACACAGTAATTTCAACAAAAGCACCCAAGAACCGACACATACGCCAACTCATTCTTCATGAGGACCATCAAAGACTGGAACAAACTCTCACCTGAAACGGTCGAAAACGTCCAAGTTTAGAACTGCCCTTTCCCGCCCTCTCCGTTCCACCAATTAACCCCCTACGTCGCACCTCCAGTCAAAACTCTGTAAGAGTATTTGCAGGTTTACACCATCCAAGATCCAAGATCCAAGATCCAAGATCCAAGATCCAAGAAAACAGATATTTCGCCCGTAATTTGATCAGCATGGATATCAACATAATGTAATCTTAACTCTAGTGTGATTATTTATTTTTGTCAAAGATTCGATCATTCATCTTTATTGACTTGTTTTGTTACTGCCATTCACTTGCACTTTACAGTTTAAAAAAATGCCAGTAGTTGGCTCTAAAATGTCCATTCATTGTTGCATTTTGTTGTTTTATCACCTTTTTAGTTTATGAGATCAATTTGACGACAACAATTATAAAATATTATATTCGCATAGAAATCATACAGATTTTTTTAATTTGCCAGACCGCCAAATGTCGAAATTTGGAAAATGGACCCCAATATCATTATATGATTAAATAATTCTTTTTTTTGGATACGGGTACTAGAATAATAAACCGCAATCAATTTGGCGACAAAATTTCATTCTCATAGAATTTTTTGAATTTTTTTAATTCTAAAATATCAAAATTTGACAAATTAGCCCAAATACCATTATTTGGTTAAATACCATAATTTTGTTTGGGTACGTATGAGATCAATGATACAAAAAAGTCAAGTCGCAATCAATTTGACGACAAAAACGTTGTTCGCATAGAAATCATAACAATTTTTTTTTTTAATTCTAGGCTTGACCGACAAATATCAAAATTTGACAAATTAGCCCAAATACCATTATTTGGTTATTAAAGTAATTCAATTTTTTGGGGGTACGTATGAGATCGATGATACAAAAGAAGTCAAGCCGCAATCAATTTGACCACAAAAAAGTAATTCGCATAGAAATCATAACAATTTTTTTTAAATTCTAGGCTTGACCGACAAATATCAAAATTTGAAAAAATTAGCCCAAATACCATTATTTGGTTAAATAATTCAATCTTTTTTGGTACATATATGAGATCCATGATGCAAAAAAGTCAAGCCGCAATCAATTTGGCAACAAAAAAGTCATTCGCATAGAAATCATAATTATTTTTTTAAAGTTCTAGGCTTGACCGGCAAATATCAAAATGTGAAAAATTAGCCTAAATACCATTATTTGGTTAAGTAATTCAATTTGTTGGGGGTACATATGAGATCGATGATACAAAAAACTCAAGCCGCAATCAATTTGGCGACAAAAAAAGTCATTCGCATTATAATTTATTTTTTTAAATTCTAGGCTTGACCGACAAAAATAATTCAATTTTGTTTGGGTACATATGAGATCGATGATACAAAATAGTCAATTTGCAATCAATTTGATGACAAAAAAAATGTTTGCATAGAAATCATAGGCCTAATGATTTTTTTTAATTCTAGGCTTGACCGACAAATATCAAAATTTGAAAAATAGCCCAAATACCATTATTTGGTTAAATAATTCAATTTTTTTTGGTACATATAAAAGTTCGCATAGAAATCATAAAGATTTCTTTTTTTAAATTCTCTGCTTGACTGACAAATTAATATTAAAATTTGAAAAATTAGCCCAAATACCATTATTTGGTTAAAAAAATTATTTTTTGGGGTACATATGAGATCGATGATACAAAAAAGTCAAGCCGCAATCAATTTCATGACAAAAATGTCTTTCCTATAGATTTTTTTAAATTTTTATTCTAGGCCTGATCGACAAATATCAAAATTTGAAAGATTAGCCCAAACACCATTATTTGGTTAAATAATTCAATTTTGTTTGGGTACATATGAGATCCATGATGCAAAAAAGTCAAGCCGCAATCAATTTGGCAACAAAAAAAGTCATTCGCATAGAAATCATAATTATTTTTTTAAGTTCTAGGCTTGACCGACAAATATAAAAATGTGAAAAATTAGCCTAAATACCATTATTTGGTTAAGTAATTTAATTTTTTTGGGTACATTATGAGATCGATGATACAAAAAACTCAAGCTGCAATCAATTTGGCGACAAAAAAAGTCATTCGCATAGAATTTTTTTTTTTTTAATTCTAGGCTTGACCGACAAAAATAGTTCAATTTTGTTTGGGTACATATGAGATCGATGATGCAAAAAAAATCAAGCCACAATCAATTTGACGACAAAAAAGTTGTTTGCATAGAAATCATAGGCCTAATGATTTTTTTTTTAATTCTAGGCTTGACTAACAAATATCAAAATTTGAAAAAATAGCCCAAATACCATTATTTGGTTAAATAATTCAATTTTTTTTGGTACATATAAGATCGATGATACAAAAAAGTCAAGCCGCAATAAATTTGACGACAAAAAAGTCATTCGCATAGAAATCATAAAGATTTTTAAAAAAAATTCTCTGCTTGACGGACAAATATTAAAATTTGAAAAATTAGCCCAAATACCATTATTTGGTTAAATAATTCATTTTTTTTGGTACATATGAGATCGATGATACAAAAAAGTAAAGCCGCAATCAATTTCATGACATAAATGTCTTTTGTATATAATTTTTTTATTTGACCGACAAATATCAACATTTGAAAAATTAGCCCAAATACCATTATTTGGTTAAATAATTCAATTTTGTTTGGGTACATATTAGATCGATGATACAAAAAAGTCAAGTCGCAATCAATTTGACGACAAAAATGTTGTTTGCATAGAAATCATAGGCCTAATGATAAAAATGACAAAAATGTCTTTCGTATAGATTTTTTTTAAAAATTCTAGGCCTGACCGACAAATATCAAAATTTGACAAATTAGCCCAAATACCATTATTTGGTTAAATAATTCAATTTTTTTTTGGTACGTATGAGATCGATGATGCAAAGAAGTCAAGCCGCAATCAATTTGGCGACAAAAAAGTCATTCGCATAGAAATCATTTTTTTTTTTTTAATTCTAGGCCTGACCGACAAATATCAAAATTTGAAAAAATAGCCCAAATACCATTATTTGGTTAAATAATTCAATTTTTTTGGTACGTATAAGATCGATGATACAAAAAAGTCAAGCCGCAATCAATTTGATGACAAAAAAGTCATTCGCATAGAAATCATAACGTTTTTATTTTAAATTCTCGGCTTGCCCGACAAATATCAAAATTTGAAAAATTACCCCGAATACCATTATTTGGTTAAATAATTCATTTTTGGGGGGTACATATGAGATCAATGATACAAAAAAGTCAAGCCGCAATCAATTTCATGACAAAAATGTCTTTCATATAGAAATCATGAGCATTTAAAAAAAAAATGAAGTAGGCCTGAGTTTGACCGATAAATGTCAAAATTTGGAAAATGGACGCAAATATCATTAATGTTTGAATAAATAATTCTTTTTTTTAAAGAACCGATCGTTTCTACGTACGAGTCGATAATATAGATATTTTGTCAATTAAAAGGTATAGCCTATTTCTAGGGATGTTCATATCATTGACTACAGAGGGCGACATTTTTTTGAAAATTAGTTGACCAAAATATGTAGAAAACTCCATGTTTACCTAGATGAATACAGCGATGTAGTACGATGTGGCTAGGATGTATTCACTGATGTCTATATAACCCCGCACAAGCAACTAGACATCATGAAAGTAAACCCTTTTTTACCTAAAATGGTTTAAAATGTGCATGATTTGCCCAGTTTTCAGCAATATTATGAGGCAAACTACTTTTGGTTATAACTTGTTTATTATTCAGCCTGCAGACATGGTTGAACTTGAACCATCCTTTTTTATTGTAAAGTACTTTGTTTCCATGTATTCCATTTTCAAAATTTTATGAACATACCTATGCACTCTATGTTCGAAATAGCGTCGCCATAAGTCCATGCATGAACAGTCTTCAACCGTAGGCCTATGGTGTACTGTAGTAGCAATGTATTACAATGGTATAACTAAAACCGCGACATCGTCGGGGACTCTATTTGTTAATGTTATGTAAACATAAAACAAAAATAGCAACGCTCATGCTCCCCGGGCGCGGAGGGGGAGGGGGTACTCAGATTTGGTTTGGTCGGGGGCGTGCCTCTGGAGAATCAAATCCCCTACCCATTTCTAAGGGTGATTTTGGATAGACCCATGTCTAAGGATTTTTCAGTTGAAAAGCCTACCCATGGCTATAAGGATGTCTCATGAAAAAACGACCCACTGGAGCGGCACGTCCCCGTATGCCTTACATACGTGAGTACCACCCCCGAGCATGCATCGTTGTATTTTACTAAGAAAAATATGCTTCTCAAGGCAAAAAAATATTTTTACTCCTATGAGGCAGATTAACCCCAACTTTGAACTCGTCCAAGTTATTTGCGATTTGTACATGCTCACAAAATCCGGAATCCATTGATGGATTAATAAAGACGAAATCGCAAACACAATTTTTTTCTGAGGCAATCTCTAGGGGTGGTACATAGCCTAGCGGTGAACAAAATTCAACAAACTCAATTGCGCGTAGTGGCGTTTGGGATTGGGGGATTCATATAGTTTTAGTTTCATGCTCTATTACGCTTGAACTCTTTCCGCCCACACACATGAGTAGTAAACTACAACAAAACAAAATTACGCCCCTTGATTGGAAAAACGGTGATCCACGCTTGCGATTAGCGACGGAGCGGATGGAGTATATAAAACATTATGGTGATATACGGGGGTACAATAACTAGAATCGCCGCCATTTTCTTTGATGTGACGATGTCGGAATAGAAAATAAATATCCCTATCGCGGGAACATTATCCCTCATAATTCTCCAAATAACCAGTCACTCGAACTCAGCGGAGATAAATACTGTACCAATATCGTGTCCACAAATCTTACTAATTCAAGCTGTATTTTTCGAGATATTTCGCACACAAACTTCGATTTGAAAATCTTAGGATGCCGGTACCCGTCCTCCAAAAAGAGGGACTGGGAAAATTGTACGCCCAAAGTGTGCATCTACTCGTGGAATTCCACGAGTATTTTGCATATATGAATATTCATACCAATACCGAGCATGCGCATTTGTACACAGCATCAACAGAAATAGCATCCGATTGGTCTAATTCAAAGGCAGTGCATCGAACAATCGTCACGCTGCGAGGCAAACGTGTGCCCTATCGCGTCACGCGGTGTACAACGCCGCGTGAAACTACCGGCGCACTGGTGCGTGAATAAGCTCATGTTTATTCACGAGTTTATCAGCGCACACTTTTGGAACTGTATTTTTTCCAGTCTTCACATTTGAGCACTCTCGCAGGGGCCGTGTGGAAAATTGGGAAGACAGGATGATCGAGTCTAGTCTTAACCCTTGTTCTCGTAAAGGGGTATCCTCCCTAAGAATTTTGGCCGATTGCGCTAAAACGCAAAGAACAGTGACCTAGGACGTCTAGGTGATCTCTTTTACAATCTTGCGCTCATGGTATGGTAAGCCGTGAAAATCCGAGGGAAGGAGGTTTGTTGCAACCTTACAAATTTTACAAATCCGCCGTTTTTAAAAATGTCTTTTAAGACATTTTTAAAAATGCCGGATTATTACAATATACAATATAATTATAATATACAATTAATATTGTATGGTCCTAAATCCTATAGTTTATGTTAGAAACATCATTTCCCTCACTTATAAGCCAAAAACCGGGTGAAATTCCGATGTTTTGAACTTTATATTTCACTGTACAGACGAATACAACGGGATTTTGAGGTCGGCCATGTTTAGTGACGTCATTGTGACGTCATGCGTGGGATGTTTGTACTTGTTTTGATATGTATGGAAAGATATCTAGCTATACCATGCTACCAAAATAAACATACGCTGCATCTCGGTTTAGATCACCCCCCCCCCCCCCCCCCCCCCCCCCCTCCCCCTCACCCTTAGTTAACAGTGCTAAAAAAACGTGTCTCGGGCGGACGAGGGTTAATTCATGTTGCATATTATTATATATATAATGGTGTTTTTTCGATCAACCGTTGAAAACAAAGTTAGTCAAACAGCCTTTTAAAATGGCGTTTAAAATAAAAGCGTGATTAGGTTTTTCATTAGTTTAGCTCGAGTATAGATTATTGATAACACTTTTTTGGTTTTTCTACGGGAAAAAGTCGTACACATTTTCTTTAAAAATAAAAACAGACTATACTTGTCACGTAATATGTACGGGTCGCGGCGATATTCCAGATGTTTTTACAGGGGCTCCTAATCTGTTAATCTATAATATTCACCGCAAAAGAGGCGCAAAAGTACCAGACGATAGCTTTTTAATGCTGTTTGATAAGGATGCTTGCGTTATAAGCTTTGGCATCTTTTCATGTGTAGAGAACTTTGTGATTAGAATCGTCATTCAGTGAGTAGTTGAAAATAATCAATAAAATTACTGATAAATCTACGAAATGTTGATATAGTCGAGCGGCGGCTCCCATAGACACTGTACTTAAGCGTGGCACCCCCTCTTGCTCACGATGTAAATGTAACCAAAACAAGTTCATTGAATCTTATAATTATTATCAGGAATCACTAGGGGTGTGAGATTTTTTTATAGTGTCATATTTTTAAAGAAATAATGAATCTCAGCCGGTTATTTTGTAAAATAACTTCGCTGAATATAGAACATTGCTATAATATGTCATCGATCCATTGACTACGGAAAAATCAACGTATTGTCATGGTGGCATTGCCATCCACAATCAATGTTACTAACCTTAGCTGTACACAAAATCCCTTTTTAGTTTGCGTCTAATGTATTTTGTATAGCCCAATGTTAAAATGTTGAAATAAACAACATTAAAAGGCCACAATCTAGCTGGAAAAATTATCGTATATAATATATACACTTTTTTTGAGACCATACATATATTTTTAAGACCTTTTGATAGAAAGATATGTGGAGAGGTTCTTCCCCTATTTTCATTAATCACACTCCCTCCTAATCTGCCGATCAGTTATTCGTGAAAGAGAAAAGCTACAGAAAATAAGATTACTACTGTATCAGAATACTACCAGCTGTTATTAAATGGGTACATTGATATCACAAAGGATATCACAATGAATATCACAATGAAGGTTTTATTGAAACAACCACACCTTCTTACTTCCTTCAATGCCGAAAATGATTGCGATGCAGGCCTTTTGAAATCAGCAGATGAATTCGTATGCAAGTTATATATCGTATGCATTGGATATCATATCAGTTGATCAGCTCAGGGTGAAGCTTTTTCCAAAATCTGCTGTCCCCGAGAAACTACCACCGAATAGTGATACGCTAAAGTGTTCATCTTTTGCGTGCATTCTACCAGATGTCTATTTGGCAAAAGGCTGATATTGGTTTTCCAACTTTGCCTGCAGTATAGTAAAAAATCATGGTTGGTGTATGCAAAAAGGTCTTTTGATACTAACACTCATGGATAAAGTCCGCGCTTCCTTCCTCTGTGTAGAACTGATCACATGCAACTGCAATACATCATACCCTGCCAATTGCAGCTGCAGGAAAAGCAAGCAATGTTGCACAATGGGATGTGGATGTTTTGATCGTCTGGCAGGATGTTCCAATCCATTTAATGCCACTGTAGATGATGACGATAATGGCGCCGAAGTCACGGTGGGACTTTAGACCTAACATTTTTGCAGAAGATAGATTAGTACTCTCTGAAACACACTGTCTTGCACTCCTTGATCTTGGCCTTTGATGGCACCTCTTATTTATCTCCTAAGGAGGGTGTAGATGTATGAGTCAAAGTACTGCATTATTGCTCATGAAACCAAATATTCCTGATTATTTTCTTGATTCATGTTGTTTATGAATTCAATATATTTATCACCGACCTAAAATACGGTAGTTAAATATTGAAGCTGTGACGTGTATAGTAATATTAAGTAAGGTATCGCAGGGGACATTTATAGCCTGTAAAAAGAATGATGTGAATATTAAACTGCGTAATGCAGATCAAGACAAACCATTTATAAAATGTTTGAAAACAAAATGAAAAAGCAAACAATCATTGTATCGCGAAATACCGCCCTAAAATATCAATGTAAAATAATGATCACGACTGAATTAGTATAGGGGTATTGTTTTTCATTATGACAAATTGAGGTTGAACGTGTATACAATTATAGAATATTTACTGAATTTTGAAGAAGTCATTCAAAATACGGTATAAGTTTGAAATATGTTTTTTAATTATTGATATGTATAATCAATCATTGTGTACATGTGGTATGTGTATGTAACTAATGCAGAATTACCAAAAACAGTTTCACTTGAAACTTTACAGTATAACGAACTAATGATTGAGGTGACTCACACACTCTCATTTATCTGTGCAATATATATAATTTCTAATATTATATAATTTATATAATTTACCTTTTTGAACATTGTAATGTCAGGAATTAATTTGATTGCCTTGTATTATTATATCGAATATTCATTGGGATTTATATTACTTAAATAAATAAACGATTTGTTTATATCAAGACATTTAATAGCAGTGTCGTTTATATTTATCGGGATGATTCAATTTTTAGATTAGGAAGGTGTGTGATTAAAAGTATGAAAATACTATGACGAACCCCTCCACATATCTTTCTATCAAAAGGTCTTAAAAGTATATGCATGGTCTCAAATAAAGTGTATATATGTATATTATATACGATAATTTTTTTCAACTAGATTGTGACCTTTGAATGTTGTTTATTGCAACATTTTAACATTGGCCTATACAAAATACATTAGACTAAAAAGGGATTTTGTGTACAGCTAAGGTCAGTGACATTGATTCTGGATGGCAACGCCACCATGAAAATACGTTGATTTTTCCGTAGTCAATGGATCGATGACATATTATAGCAATGTACTATATTCAGCGAAATTATTTTACAAAATAAGCGGCTGAGATTCATTGTTTCTTTAAAAATATGACACTACAACAAATCTCACACCCCTAGTGATTCCTGATAATCATCATCATCCGTCGGCTGCAGAGCAGGCGACTACAAGATTTCTCCATGCACGACGATCAGTGTCAAGTGCGGCAATCTGTTTTTCTTGGATTGCACCTTCTTTGTCCCCGAGTAATTGTCTTACATATGTAAGGTATGAAGTGCGCGGTCGACCTGGTCTCCTTTTGATGCGTTGGTAGGTATAGAGCATATCTTTTTGCAGGCTCTTCTTCTGGCAGCCGGAGGATGTGACCAAGGAATCTCAACTGCCGTAGCCTTACCAAATGAATAAGTGGCTCAGTGCTGGTCATGGCGTAAACGCTGGTGTTCGGGATGTGGTCAATCCGCCTAATACTCAGCATAATTCTGTAGCAGGAGGTGGCAAAGGCATTGATTTTATTTTCCATGTTTCGAGAGATCACCCATGACTCGCAGCCATAGCATAGGATAGTAATGCAGGTGGTGTTAAACAACTTCACTTTAGTTGAGATGGGTATTTTGGGACTCTTCCACAGGCGTTCCAGCTTCCAAAAAGCACACCAAGCCAGTGACTTTCTTCTTTTAAGGTCACTTGAACCAGATGCCATCATAGAGCCAAGATACCCAACAACATCAGACTCTGTGAATCCTTACAAGTTTTCAAAAAACAACTGAAGACTCATCTGTTTCCTACTTAATTGTTCTTTCTGTATACATGTAGTACTACATGTAGTTTTTATTGGTACATTTTGATTTGTTTGTTGACTGTACCTTTTTGTTTTGTTTGTTTGCTGCCAGCGCCGTGATCTAAATGAAATAGCGCTTTATAAAATCTCATATGTATGTACAGGGTGTCCCAAAAGTCTATGCACGTTTTTGAAGAGGCATATCTCATAAAATATAAATCATATGGTATAAATTTAACCATATTTTGATAGACGAGATTTGGGAAATTAATTTGATACCAAACACAACTCTATTGGTGAACCCACAACATTATAAAACTGGTTGAAAGTCATTGGCCGTGTGCCAGACCAACCCATACCAAGTACAACACATTGTTGCTAAAGGTGCGCATAAATTAATGGTATGAAAGCAACGTTGCGCATTAGTCACAGTTCACTTCTTACCTTGCAACATTAATGTTATTTAATACCAAACTCGGTCACTCACAACATAAATAAGCGTAGTAGACAACATTGCTCAGCAAAAGTCTTCATTCAAGATGGTTTACAGCATAGATAAGCGAATACAAATTGTATGGTTCTACGCTGAAACACATTCAGTTCAACTTACTCAACAAAAGTTCAAAAGAAATTTCAAAGTGAAACGCGCACCAGGAAGAATATCCATTCTGAAGTTGGTGGATACATTTTTGAACACAGGAACATATTCTAAATGGGTAAAGCAACCTTCGATGAGGCCTTCAAGCAGCATTAAAATAATCCGCTAAGTTTAAATGTTAACATGTTTGACAGCTGTGTGATGTGTGTGTTCACTTTTCTGTTATGGTATTCAATTGTTTAGGTCTGTGTTTTTGCATTAGCACACGTCTCTGTATACATGGAAAACATTTACATTATATTTCACTATAGAAACGAAAATTATGTGTGATATAGTTTGTTATTATGATGATAGCACTGTAATGTAAAATTTTGAATATTACAATTGACGGATCACTTTCCGTGTAACCAACTCTACCCGTATTTTTGTTAATCTCAATAGGTATGGATTTATGAAATTTATTCCTCCGAAGTATAAAATTACATTTTTGCAGTAATAAATATTTTACTTCTAGGGTGGCATTACAAACAGATGTTACTCCAATGTTTGGTATCAAAATTATTTCCCATATCTCCTCTTTCTAAATATGTATTCATATTTTCAATACGACTTATATTTTGTGAAATACAAAGCTTCAAAGTCGTGCATAGACTTTTGGGACACCCTGTATGTATGTATATCTGAAATCTGACACATGTTTGATGGGATCACCATAGACTTGAAGTGTTGGATGGGGGTTGCAGTTAATAATCATGTACTCTGTCTTAGGTGTGCTAATGATGAGGCCGAGGTCGGCTGCTGCCGCCGCTGTTCTGGCTAGCTGGGCCTGTGCCCGCGGAATTGAAGATTCCAACAAAGCAATGTCATCAGCGAAATCTAAGTCATTTAGCAACTTGGCCAGGTGACGACTGGAGCGACGAGGATGTGTTAAGACTCCCGAATCTAGCTCTGATGTGGCCTTCTTCAGTAGGTAGTCGACCAATATAACAAATAGAAAAGGAGCCAAAACATCTCCCTGCAAAACTCCTGTGGAGACATCAAATGGGTGTGAAATGTTTCCATCTACCATTACAGCGCTTCTAGAGTTGTTGTATAGCACACTTATAGCATTGACTACAGCTTCTGGAATTCCATAATGTCGCAGTACTGAGAACATCACCTTTCTGTTGATGGAATCAAAGGCTTTATTGAAATCGATAAATGTTACCGCAAGCGGGAGCTGATAGTCTTGGAAACCTTCCATGATCCCTCTGAGTATGTGAATTTGTTGGGCACAACTTCTCCCTGGTCTAAATCCTGCCAGGTTGTTCCTCAGGATGGAGTCAACTTGGTAACGGATCCTATTTAGAAGGATCCTGTTGTATACTTTAGCAGCAATCGAAAGGAGGGATATTCCCCGGTAATTGGTCATGAGGCTAAGGTCTCCCGTCTTGGGCAGAGGAACAATAACACTGGTGGTCCATTGGCTAGGTGGTATGAGAGTCGTGTAAACTTCTGCACATAAATTATGGATTACAACTGCCATTACATCGCCGCCACTCTGGAGTGCTTCTGAGGTGATCGCACAGTCAAGACCTGCTGCCTTGTTTTTTTTCTTCTTCATCTGGCGTATGGCTTTCAGAGTCTCCTCGTGTGTAGGTGGATGATCTTGGATTGGCAAGTCATGATCAGCAGGCTTGGGCAGATCAGATGGTGTTTGACCATTGTCATTGTTGAGCTGAGAGCTGAAGTATTCCTTCCATTCTGCAAGCAGATCTTTGTCACTTGTAGGGGGCGTACCATCTCTTTTCTTGACCTTGACGCTCGGCTTTTGATGTTTCCCTGAGAGATCATGGATTCCTGATAATAATGATATGATTCAATGAACTTGTTTTGGTTACATTTACATCGTGAGCAAGAGGGGGTGCCACGCTTAAGTACAGTGTCTATGGGAGCCGCCGCTCGACTAATAGTTCTTATAATTTAAACAGAAAAAAATCTTTCATCCATATTATCCAAGACAAACAACAAAATATGCGAATATGATGTAGTTTAAACAATGCATTGATCTATCTATAAATATTCATCGGAGTCTCAAATGCAGTATTTTCAGTTAAAAGTCCAATTCTAGTTCAAGAATGGCCGAAGTGGAATTCACACGCTTGTTACTGAATTGATTATATCTCGGAAGTTAGAGTAACACATTTTATGGGATCAAGTGCATTTGATAGAGCACTAATAGGGCTTACCAACAGATTACTTTTTTAGAAACAAAATGTATTTTTAATTATTTATGTCCCTCGTGATACACATTTTGACACGTCGTTTTCTTTCTTGTTAGTTATTGGTCATGTTAGTGTCATTTTACACATAATTAGGCGGAGTTGCGAAATCAGTGCCGGTGTAGTAGGAGACATGGTCTCCTGGTCCACAGCCCTTTTACGGCAAAAGGATGTATCTTATATGCACTTTCCTAATGACATACTTCCTTTTAACATGGATTGTGTTAGCTTGGTTCAATAAGCCTTACTTAGGAAACAGTTGCAACTTGTTAAGACAATAAAAGTAAGATACTGCCTTTTACCACTACATGATTTATGCTAACTTTGATCATGTTAAAAGGAAGTATACAGTTAGGAAACTTCATATAAATACATTCTTTTGCCATAAAAGGGCTGTGGAGCCATATTCTGTCCTGCACAGTACAGGGCGCTCATCTCTACACGCTACACGAGTTTCACGATTCCAGAGGAACTATAGCTCCTTTCACACCTGTTTCTTGATTTAACGTGACTTTACACTAGTAAGACTTATATGATGTCAATGGACATTATTCCTCCTGACCTCCCAAATCGTGTATGAAGCATGCAAAGTGAACTGAGAACCAAACTATTGTTTCAGTGTCCAAAATATTCACTTAACCCAATTGTCATGGATATGGGTGATTCACAAAATCCCTATAACCTCAGTTAATGTCGAGTGTGTCGAGTAAAAGTTACAATAGTTACGTCAACACAAAATTAGTGAGCCTCTTTTACAACAGCGAATTAATACAAAAGGAAGGTAGCGCACATGGACGCAACAACCGTACTGTGCACCAAAACGCACGCGTCGTGCAACGCGCATACACTCGAATCACTTTTGCGCGAGAAGAGTTGGAAAAACATGTATTATGTCTCATCAATTTGGAACTGGCTATGCTCCAACGATGGATACAATTCGCAACAACTCAAACATTGCATCAGTGATTATTTTTGTCTGTGACAATATATTACTTACTCATTACCATCCCGAATGTGATTTATCAAACAGGCTTCACAGCTTTTCCTCCGTCACCGTGAAATCTAGCTCGTATAAACAATTGAACCATTAATCCATTCCCATCAGACAACTTTACGTCCGTATATCATTTATATCCAAAATATCCACCTAACCCAATTTGGGTGATTCACAAAATCACTCTAACCTCAGTTAATGTCGAGTGTGCCGAGTAAAAGTTACAATAGTTAAGTCAACACAAAATTAGTGAGCCTATTTTACAGCAGCGAATTAATACAACATGATGGTGGCGCACATGAACGCAACAATCGCACTGTGCACTCTATGTAATATCGTACGTAATTTGAATTTATAAGGAATAGAACGTTAAATATCACTGGTTGAAAAACAATGAGATACATAAGATATTCAAAATATATTTACGAGCAAATGCATTTGATTTTCGACTTAGATTGGATGTAACTTTGGAACCACTGCTCCGATTTTTATGAAATCAAAAGTATTCAAAAATAAAACATTAGCTGCTTCTTACAGTCATGATATCTTAATAGCCTCTTTTTAGCCGCTGTATGGTAGACCATTACCTAAAGACTCACATATTGCTGGCCCACAAGACTATTCACCATTACATCGATTCCCTCAATTCGGTCAATTTTGTTCACGAATCCTTGGGCCTTCTAGTTTTTAGATTTGTTTCTATTGTTTGTATTAACCCTAACTCTACTACGCCACACGGCAACTGTGCGGAAAAAATGATTTTATAACCCGGCATGCAGGTTTTTGGGGTACAAAACGGACCCAGGCTATATAACGAGGCGAATATACTCGCCGAGTGTCGACTGGCAGCCGTGGTGTAGTGGCTAGGATCTGGGTTGGGGTGCTGAATGTCCGTGGTTCAAATCCCGGGGGGGTCGGGTGACCTTTCTGGTGAATTTTGGGTGTCGGAAAAGAGATCTGTTGCCGTGTGGTCATCTCGAGTTAGGGTTATACCACGTTACGTACGGTTGAAAGGCACTGCCGATGTTTCAACCGTTATTATCTGTAATTTTTATGACGATATCGAGATACCCCGTGCGTCACTTATATAAAAATAATGAAAGTCATGTTGATACTATCTCTAAACATGATTTATCTGTATTCATATAGTTCATGGATTTCAAAGTTCCATCGATTTTTAACTTTAGCAAGACAATATTTGATTAAAATGCTAAGCTTAACTGTATAAAACAGTGTTTCACCTGAACGTAAAACTTAGGGATGGCATCTAGATTCGTACGGATTGAATACCGCAGATCGGAGAGGGTAAACGCACTGTGGCTGTCCGTTCAATGCATTCGCTAAGCATGGCTAAACACGTATTGGTTGGTTATTATTTAACCGCGTTCCGTTTATCTACACAAAACTGTCCGTTTATTCCAGTGCGTTTACCCTCTCCGATCAACGGTTTTCAATCCGTACGAATCTGGATGCCATCCCTTATTAATTTACACTTTAAAATCTACCTTTTCAAGTTGTATATGAACGTAAAATTTATTAACTTATACTTTTTAAAAATCTTCCTATTCAAACATGTTCAGAATGACTAGTATCCGAGTCCAACGGCCACTTAGTAGAAATCTTGTCAAAATTGTTAACGGTCAAATGCAAAATTGCAAAGGTCCCCACTACAAAATTGTATTGAAACATGTATAGCTGTTAAAAGGAAACTTTGAAACTTCGAAACCTTTGCCAAATTTTGTTCAAGTATATCAAGTCATATCAAGTCATAATATGAAAATTTCATAGAAATAATTCCAAATTTGAATTTACTGTGCCAGACAGTTTCGACATCCGATCGGATGTCTTTATCATTGGTGCATGACCGTTGATCTAGAGTTGCCAGAAGGTGTTGACTTTCCGGAGACATCACGGGATGTATTGATTAACGTATTCTGGATCAATTCATCGTACAAGTGAAAATTGGTAGCCCCCCTCGTAGATTTCTTTCAAGTATCCCTTGGAATAAAGGACTATTCATAATGACATTTTCTGATTATGTTTCCTTGGATTCCTGATGAAACTACTCTCAAAAGGACAAGTCATTTTAAAAAGGAAAAATAGGAAAGAGAGTGTGCCGATTGTATCCACGAATCATCAGCTGCATCTTACCGACATTATATAAGTTGACATTGCAAGTTCCACCTTGTCATTTTTAGGTTGGATTTATTTCATTTTAAGATCGTATATTCTTGTTTATTAATTCTAGCTCAAGTGAAAATATCATACGGATGTATGATGTCTAGACGGCGTGGTACAATACCAAGTAGTACTCGACATTTTATTGACAATGTTGAGAATACTTCAAAACAAGTATAAGTTGTTCCATGAGTGCCCGTGAATTTTACTTGTACGCCTACATGGCCAATAGTCCCACTGTGTCAAACTTGATTAATGAGGGCTCACAGAGTTGTTATGATTTTAATACCAACATACAAAAAACAGGCTGGTATTAACTTACAAACCATAATAAATACACACTAAACTGGAAAAGCGTCATATTTATCCCTTTTCAGTTGGTGCATAGTTGAACCCTGACAAGGAGTCATTTTAACTACCTATTTTTAAGTGTGTAGGAGAGTCTGTTACTTTCATTGCCAGACATATCTGTCATCACTGTCCTGCACATTGTCTGGTGGTTTATCTGGCTAAGATTATAATTACCCTACCAATGAATTCACCTAGTATAAATTGTATGAGGATTGTTCATTTTTAGTAGGGTATTCAGAGAAGTGTCTGTTTGACAACAACACTGTTGTACAAGTGAATATGGCCAATATTTCCACTGTAAACAAAGTGTCCCTAGAGCTGATATCATTACCTTGAGCGTACAAATTGCATTATTTGACAGCAGAATCGGTTTCTAAACAGTTACGGCATGAAAGCATAGGACGTTGAGATTACATAAATATGTGATACTTGTCCTGGAATAATTCATCTTCCCGATTTAGACCAGGGATACACAATGCCTTACTACATTCCATTATACTAATTGACTGCTACGTTATAAAGGACATCAAAGTGATATCCCACTTTGACAGAGGACAATGTATCACATTTTACAACGTAATTTACGACATCCCGCCACGAAATACATTAACCCGATGTCGAAACGTAAATCCATATCAGGGTAGAACCAATTCATTATTTCACCGCCTTTGGTAGCGATGAATAGCGAGGGATGCTCCCGGTGCTAAGTATTAAATTTAGACCTCGAA
Source organism: Ophiura sarsii (assembly GCA_035610835.1). Lineage (NCBI taxonomy): Eukaryota > Metazoa > Echinodermata > Ophiuroidea > Amphilepidida > Ophiuridae > Ophiura > Ophiura sarsii. The sequence continues at coordinate 14,180,648 of CM069450.1, read as the reverse complement.
TTTAGCTAATTTCCTGTCCTGCTACTTTGATTTAACGTCAGTTGAACGCCAAGCGGTGATTTCCACACTGCTCTATTTTTCATTCCATCTGAAGTATGAACCCTTCGGTCAAAGCGTAATCCAGGGAATGCAGTTTATTTTTCGAGCGCATGACTCAAATAATGTATAGGTGAATGTAACCTCGCAATCAAAGAGAATTCCAGGCATTTCCGCCTAAATAGTGCGTTAACCACTCAAATAGTATGCACAGTTCAGTTCTTACTTCACGTCTTAGTTCAAGCGGAAAAAGCATAGAATGACCGTTTTTTAAATAAATACCATGAAATTTGTCCATTTCCTCAATTATCAATGATTGGTATAGAACTAAGAAAAAAGCCAATCTCGTTCGGAAATCATAGGAAATTGCTTGCGAATGAGATCTCGTGGACTTTTGAAGCGTAAACCCCAATCCATCAAGCACGTGTATGTCTATTTGCTAAAGGAATCTAAATCACGACAAACAACTGACCACACTTCTTTCAATAAAATAAAATGAAATGCATCCACCCACCAAGAACAAAAAACAACAGCAAAGCACTACTTTAACTTGCTTAATCCAATATCCCACCAATAACGAACCATGATTCAGAATGGTTTACTGATGCCATTGTAATTAGAATAGAAATATGTTCATCAACGTTTTACTCATACCCATCCAACTCACAGCATCTCCCGACGACGCGAAATATCAATATCGTCATCTCTGCCACGTTAAAACGGTGGTGATAATCATCGGTCATTGTTTTTATTCGTGACAATGAATTACTTACTAACTCATTACCGTCCTAATCTGATTTATCCAACAGGCTTCAAAGCTTTTTCATCAGTCACCGTGATATCTAGCTCGTATAAATAATTGACCTAATAATCCAGTCCATCAGGCACCCTCACGAGCGTTATCAATTATATTATAAAGGGTGTTCCATTTTATTGAGGGGGTGAAGGGTGGGCATTTTCTCCATTAATAATTGTCGGTGTATGCTCTAATTGAAATAGAAGTGGACGCGTTGAATCAGCAAGAAGTTTACTCTCAAAGAATAACTAATAATAAGTACAGCAGCTTTTCTGTATTAAGGCATAAACACGCTGTCATTATACCTTCATTTAGGAGGTACTGCCAAACTAATACGTAATGCTCGTACGTATACGTACAAAGTAATACTCTCTATACGTATAAGCAAGCATAAAAATTGAACTGACACAAGTGAAAATGAATATATCTAAATTATTATGGAATTCGACAAATGTTTCATGAAGTTGGATTATTTTGTTCTTATAATTATAATACTCTTGTCACCACGTTCGTAATGTAAACAACCGCATAATCCTCGTCATTTACCGAAATAGGTTTTAGAAATATCAAATATGGGTGCCATTTAGATACGACCCGTATCAAATTCACATGCCGTTAAAGATGTGGTTTTACTTACAAACTCAAATCTGATACAGATAGTTACCCACAAAAGGTTGAAAGCTTCTATTGCAAGTCAACCTTACGGGGTTGCGTAAACAAGAAATATCGCTTGTGTGTCCGCGAGCATATCGAACGTTGATTATGGCTCATATAGCATGTATAGCCTATCTATTGTCTCGAGAAAAAAATGTGTACATAGGTTTCAAGCCAGGTTTACTGCAAGTGTGGGTACATGCCATGCAAACCCAATGGTGTTTTTCAAGTACGTGTGTCTGAAGTAGATAGTTACTGTATGTTCTGTACGTTTTTGTTTCTATGTATATGTTTATAAAGGTGGATGAGAGACATATGTTTCATGGTAACTGATAGATCAAAAAGTTCCTATACCAATAGGACCAATTTAATATACGAGAGTCATTCAATAAGTTCTACCCCTTTCTTATAACATCGCTAATAGGAATGTCTGCCTAATGACATTTGTCATGATTATAGGCACTGTATCCTGACTCAGTACCACAGACCAATTTACTCAAAGTTATAATTGTCATCATTGTGGAACATTTCATAAGAGTGGCTTATATAGCAAAGTTATGATGTAGGAGGTAGATCTTATTGAATGACCCTCGCAAATGTGTGTAAGTCACTTCCGTATGAGTCATACGTACCGGTTTTGCAGCGCAGTCTAAATTGGTACCTTTTCGAGATTTTTAGAAATAAAAAATAAAAGTATCACACCGACCAATCTTGTCAAATGACTTCACTTTCTTTAATAATATCTAGTCTACTTAAGTCAAAATAACATTCCAGGACTCCTACATGCGTGTGTGATACCCACAATGCCTGCCAGGCACGTGACAGGCCAGTGAGCCAGCCAGCTTATTTTCATAGGACCTTAGACATTTGTAATTACGAACGGCTCTTTGTTATGATGAAACATTATAAGAACAAGATGTAGGCGTCGTATTTGATAACACTTTGCCGAATTCAACATCCACCTGCGATTGTCTCTGGTTACCGTAAGATGACTATGTTGATGGCGATATGTGTCTTATTTTACTGATGGATGTCCAAGTAATGGTTTTATAATGTAACAGTAGATTTTGGGTGGTTTGGATTGGTCTCAATGTACACATCAAGTTTTACTTTGGCACATCAATTGATGAACGTGAGAACGCACTAATAAGAATACACCGGGCACAACAAATAATATCCACAATATTATAACCTCGATGTTATGCAGTGGTGCACTATTTGATGTCAACATAGTTTGATAGGTACTGATTGTTTTTTTACGGCGGAAAAAGATGTACGATAATTTCCCGTAAGTGACAAATCGCTTTAAATTTAAATGAGCAACATCCTGCACAATATTGTATCGTCATATAAAATTTAGAAGGAATTTCATACTTAATTATTTACTATCAAGTCAGTATCAGGAATATTATAATATAAATGTGTCCAAAATGTTTTAAATATTTGGTCGTTGTTTGTACATATATATCGTAAGTAACGTTATTTCGATCTACAAATAAATTCAAATCACTTCAGGTAAATCACTTTTATTTTGAATTCAATCCTTCCTAATTTAAATAATATTGATTCAAATCCTGACAACCTACTCATATTTGATAATAAATTGATATAAATTTCTTTCCCGCCATGATATTGGGTTGTCTAGACGACGTGCGAAAAACATTATACCCTGTAGGTCTATACTCAGTTTCTTTGTAAATCAACTCTGGTAATATCTTACATTTATTTGGAACATATTCAAACATCTTAGCGCCTACTTTTAACATATGTTAGGTGGGAGACAGTACCATAATGTGCAGAATGGCGTGAAATTTAAATTTATGCTTGAAAAATAACAAATAAAACTCTAACAAATGAAATTCATGCGTTTCATTTATTTGTCGTAATTCGCATAGTTTCGGTATATAGACACCTACAGTTTTTAGTAATACTAAGCATCCGCAGGTAGTATCTTCTTTTGCCATTAATACACGAAATTGAAGTTCAGGCATAAAAGATAGTTAATCTTTTCTAGTATGTACCTACAACACACCGTGATATTTATTACCACTAAGTTTCAATAACCTAGATATACCCTGAAGATTTCTGTTCCTTTTTTTCTACATGTATTGAATCTGCAGGCGTTGTATATCTATCATTTGTAAACCAGGAAAACGCCGCGGTGAGGTGAAAGAAACTCTTACAACATCACCATTAACGTAAATAAATGAGTTTTCGCCAATGGCGCGCTTTTTTCTAAGCCGGGTTTATTTGTACCCGTCTACACGTATAGTCAAATTTCAGACGATTGTATTGAATGTGCTCGTCTTGTTTTCCGCCATGATATTGGGTTGTCTGTAATGGCGACTATTTCGGCGTTGTACTTTGCTACAATTTAATTTGTATATCAGGCCCATTAACTGGTAATGAAACGTTCCAATATATGGCGACATTTATGGAGTAATTGTGGTATACCATTCCAATTGTTTCACTACTAATAATATTATATGGAACAAGCACACACATATGGAAGTTTCAGAAGAAGGTTTCTTGCTATATCATCATGTTTTCTTTTTAGCGCATTTTTTCTGTCTCTAGCGTGTTTTGTTTCATTGACACGGCGTTGCATACGTCACAAGCGGTCAACGTATCGGGGTGCCTCGCCCAATGATTTTGTTGTGACCGCCTCACCTATAGAATCAGTTCCCCTTTTTACTGACTTGATTAATAATGATAATAGGTACCCTCCACTTCATTTCAAACTCACATTTACAATACGAAACATATCCGATAGCAATTGATGCAATGTTATTAAAATATAATAAGCGTCAGTGTTAACTTTTAATATTGATGTTCAAATAGATATATTCATTTATCAAAATCCTGTCAAAATGTAATTGTTGAAAGCGACATAATTCAATAGGCTATTCACAATATGATACAAAATAATCATCATATTGAATTTCCAATTGATAAAGACAATTATTATCTACACTAACAACTAGTTTTAAAATAGCGTTATTTCCGATTAGGAAATAGTAACAAAGACAATACAGAAGAAAATAATTATACTATATATATAAAATTATGATCTGTTTTTTTTATCTAGAAATAATATTTTTATCTGTGTAAAGTTCAAGTACCCACTCGAGTTTTCCCGTGTGATCATGTCAAGTCGTGCTGCCTTTCCCGAGGAGTGAAAGTTAATTCACTGTGAATGTCTATAAGAAATATATGAGAGGAATATAAATCTTGACTTCTTTATGCATCTGTAACGCAGCGTGCCTGGGAGTCATGAGATTTGTTTTTGATGTTTATTTTTAATCCCTGCATAATGCAATTATTTGAATTTAGTTTATTGTTCTGAGTAAATAGTAATCTTTTGATATACGTGTAAGTCATATAGTATTATTCATAACTCGTAGCGAATGCCCTAATTCTCTGTGTATACTGTTACTAATATAATATCTTCATTTCCACTTCCACATTTCTGTTCAGACGTGATGATTTAAATTATTCAAAAATCCGGATTGATCCATTTCTACATTAGGTTCACATTGCCTTAAAATGTTGAGCATTTTAAACCTGTAATAAGAGCTTAACACCTGGTCATAAATTATTTGAACAAAAAGATTTGATTCTCTGTCATTATTTGACAATGGAAAACGTTTCATTACTAGTTTTGACAATCCAACCAACCCAACCTACATGTATTACAATTTTGTTTAAACGTTGTTTCATTGGATACGTATGACCAGTGGAATTTCTACTATAAATCTATCATAGACAGGGTACAGCTAGTGTACATTGATACAAATAATGTTTTACGTTACAATTCAATAACATTAACCGTGGTTTTAATTGGAATATTTAGTAGGTATATATTATAGGAAGATAATATACATAAATTGGACTTATGCAAAAAATAGCCGATTAACTCTCTTTTAATTATTTGTATTACGTTTATTTGCAGATAGTGTGTTAAACATAGGATTGGAATATACATATCCATTCTTTAATTATTTAAAGACAAGGTAAGGTTCTGTCACATTAAATACAAAGACGATTTCAGTTTCTGCAGGCATTGTAGCTCTCTTGCACTGGAGCACTCACCCGCTATACTATCCACTGAATGGGTATTAACACTTTCCACGTGTCAAGGGTCTGCAGACGACTTTCCAAAATTTAACAATTATTTTTTAAAAAAGACAAAATAATTGAATTTCATTACCATATTCGAAATCACCATGAGAAATGAATTAAAATAAGTACCAACATGCCTATTATTGGTTTAGTAATCTATGAGATACACCTTAAAATTTGGGAAAGGTTTCTGACAAAATATGTTTTGTATAATTATGGTAAAACCAAAAGCCACGTGGAAAGTGTTAACATTAATACACTATTGGAATGTCGAGTGAACTTTTTGCTAACTAGCTAGCTCAAGCTCATCAGCAATTACTATAATTTTGCAGATATCTTAACACATTACGTACAGGGGCATTACAGTTTCAGAGAAGAGTTCTTGACAAACTGAAGTTCAGCCGAATTTCTTCACAAGGAAAACAATTTAGTATTGAAAAAGAAAAGTATTGGAACCACTTTTTTTATAATGTGAAGAGATTCAAATCTCTTTACATTATGCACTTGTTGTAATGTCAGGTAATTCTAGAGTTGATTGTCGGATAATATGAAATGAACATGAGGCAGTTACCAATTGCAATATAAATCAAATATAAACCCGTTGATGCCATATATTCACATAATAAATAGATCTTTTAAAGAAACTCACCGCCACTATATGCTGCAAAATCTCCTTTGTTGCAGTACATGTAAGGTCAGAATTAAATTCATCATTAAATCTGATTCACACAAATACAAACGATTTGAGAAAAATAATAGCACACTGATGTAAACTCATATAAATGATACTGCTAATAAGTGGCGACTTAGAATTTCACAAAGAATAGGCTACTCTAACTTTCATTGTTAACTAAAAGTAGACACTGACTGGGGAGTATGGACGACATAACTCACATGTTATACCGGTATTAGGCATACTGGTGTCGGAGACATCAACATCGGTTCCAATAGTATCGGACATCCATATGCGTATCAATGCCTATCTCCCTATGGTGCAACGATGCCGCTGCTGACGAGATTACTCGGATGATTTTTCCTCGAAATCTGTCACTACAGTGATATTACCTTAGACGTCCTCCCTACTGTAAAAGATAAAACCTAGACATAGCTCCCTTAAGTCAAAGTTTATTAATAACTACTCACAGCTATCATCAATTAATTTCAAAATATTGCCTCGCGCGAATTCTACATTTTGAATTTCACGGAGGCGTGTTTGCCTCTTAACATTGTCAATTTTCCCCCTTCAATTCGATCCATCAAAATCGTCTTGCTGTTTGTTCCAGTCACTATGCGTGACATAGCGAGCATTCAACCGTGAGTTTTAAATCATGTACCAGGCAGAAAATGCAATTTCCTTCCGCTTAAGTTGTCCTATGTTGTTGTCCTCGGGTGTGGAATGAGATTAAAGTCATGGATATTTTCAGTCTGACATTTTGAGCAAGGGAGGGTTTGGTTATAAGATGTGTTTTTTACTACATCGTACATACATGTGTATGCCAGTCATACGATTGAGGTACACAGGGAAGTATTTGATGAATATATTTCAAAAGATTTGTAAAACGTCACGATTGCACTTAGATGCCTCCATAAAACACCAATAAGACATAACACAAAATAGGAATTTGAAGGACTGGCTGAGACCATATTGGAATAGTTTAATTGTAGAACATACTCAATATATATTCGGGTGATAACGACGACGATGACAGACTCATCAAATTTCACCACGACTTATATGACATGACAATAATTGATATCATTTACTAATAATAGATTTTGATACACTCAAATAGTAGATTTTGATACACTCTTATAATGACTAAAGGGGTTAATTTAAATTATAAATTATAATGCTCTCAATTCACCACAAAAAAAGTATGACCATCCGAAAAACAGGGTGTCACAAAAGGCACATTTTGTATTCGCGAGAAAGCTGTCAAATACATACTTAATGTACAGTAAAACTTTCGGAAAATCGACGTTACATTAGCAGCTATCCCCTGATATGTGACACGTACCACGTAGGTGACCATTCTGTCTGTTTAGGCTAGATGGATTTTTTTCAAAGCGTTCTTGAAAATGTTGCAGGACATTTTCCTATATGTTTTACAAACAGAAATCGCAAATCCGAAACACACGGCGGTTTTAGGGTCCATAAAACAGGCTCCTTTTCGTCGCCTGCGCAAGATATCTCTCTAACGGGTCGATTAAATGTTGAGGGTGCGTAATATATAACAGTGGCGGTAAACCAACCAAAGATATTTTCAATGGCTTTCATGACTCGGCGTTCTAGTTACAGCTAGTTATCAAGGGATACAGGAGGTGAAGTGTCCTTTTATGCTTCTTTTCACTAACCCTTATTTTGTATTCTGAACATAGACCCATCTCGATTGGTAATCGCAAGCTCCACCCGATAGTCGACAGTAAGTCAACTATAATTATTGACACCCTTAGCAGACGTTAGTTCTTGAAATCTGGTCGAGAAGCATTACGACATCGCATTGGATAGGTTTAAGTACAGTATTGATAACATTTAATTTGTATTCGAGAAGTTGAATGTTGCCATGCCAGAAGACCCAAATGTTTTTAGTAATATTAAAATGGCTGCTGGATAGAGCCCACTACGACCATATTCACTTCACCGCTGCATGTAGAAATCATGTTTTCAAATCAAGTGCATATTTCAAGCGGGCTTTACCGTATGTCTTAATTTATGTTGCTCATTATGAGGTGTTTTTCGATCATCAGCTGATAACTTAGTCAAACAGCCATGAAATGGCGATTCAAATAAAATGAGGATTTTTATTAGTTTTGGCTCGAGAGTCAGTATAGATCATTGATAAAAAAGTTATGGTTTTTGTAAGGAAAAACAATAATACACATTTTCTTTAAATAAAAACAGACTATACTTGTCACGTAATATGTACGGGTCGCGGCGATATTCCAGATGTTTTTACAGAGGCTTCTAATCCGTAAATCAATAATAGTCACCGCAAAAGAGGCGCGAAGTACCAGACGGTAGCTTTTTAATACTGTTTGATAAGCATGCTTGCGTTATAAGCTTTGACATCTTGTCATGTGTAGAGAACTTTGTGATTAGAATCGTCATTCAGTGAGTAGTTGAACATAATAAATCATATCAATAATGATCAACCTACGAAATGCTGATAGTTCTAATAGCCTAATTTGAACCCTTTTTTTCAACCACAAAATATGTGAATATTATATGTATTTTAAAACAATGTATGGATGTATCTATAAATATTCATCGGTGTCCAATTATATTTCAAAAATGGCCGAAGTGGTATTCACTTTTATTACTGCATTGTTCATATCTCTGGAGTTGGGTATCATATTAAACGGGATCATGTGTATTTGGTAGAGCACTAAAAGGGCTTACCAACAGTTTATTTTTTTAGAAACAAAAAAGCGGCCATTTTTTTTAAATTTTATGTAAAAAGGTGGGACCTGTTTTTTAAAAAAAAATTATGTCCCTCGTGAGACACTTTTTAACATACCCTGTATTTTAACTTTGTTTACTTGTGGAATGATGTCAATCGATAAAACATTGTTAAGGTTGTTGTAAGTTGTGCAGTTGGCTATGTTAGTGTCATTTTACACATAATTAGGCGGAGTTGCCAAATCAGTGCCGGTGTAGTACATGTAGGAGACATGGTCTCCTGGAGCCATATTCTGTCCTGCACAGTACAGGATGAGTCAAAATAGTCAGGTCCCGTTTTCAAAAAATCAGGAAAAATACTTCTTGTACAAAATTGGTAAATGTGTTCATTGTTTATGAGAGTAGGCATACTTCTTCATACCTGGTGATGTTATCACGACAATATCATATTCCAGGCCTGATTTACAACATATTACGAAAGAAGCGAAATGTTTTTTGTTGAATCTCTGATAAATAAAACGATATTGCATGCAAACTATTTAAATATATTATAATATAACTCAGTATTGCACAAACATATTCATACAAATGGACTATGCACTTGGCCTGGTAAGTTGTCAAAGCACAAACTGTTTAAAGAAAGATATAAGACCTGTTTTCTCTCAGACTTTTCTCATATCAGTTCGATTAAAATAATAAGTTTCAAAATACTTTGGTCAATATTTTGATTACACTAAATAATGTTTGTTATAGGCTATCTCTGATTGCACGAAAACAATTAAAATCATAACCGCAAAGACAATCGAATCTCTTTTTCTATTGTAAGCGCTGTGAATAACAACACGCCTTTGATCGACTTATTTAAAAGGCGCGCGTTAAACTTTTACATCCATGGGGATTCCTTAGATAAGTTGAAACAGATTTTATATCACAGAATTTAGAAAAATGCACATATCTCCCGTTTCGGATAACCAATTTAAATGAAATAATATTTAGGTTATAGCTAATAATGCCACCTTGCTAGGCAAGTCATTAAATATATTCATTTTTGCATTTTAACTGGTTTAAAAAATCGATGAAATCGGGACCTGACTATTTTGACTCACCCTGTACCGGGCGCTCATCTTTCACGATTCATTCCGTGTAGTCTATTGAGGTCGGACTATGGCTCCAGAGGAACTATAGCTCCTTTCACACCTGTTTCTTGAGTTAAAGTGACTTTACACTTGTCAGACTTATATGATGTCAATGGATATTATTCCTCCTCCCAAATCGTGTAAGAAGCATGCAAAGTGAACTGAGAACCAAACTATTGTTTCAGTGTCCAAAATATCCACTTAACCCAATTGTCATGGATATGAGTGATACACAAAATCACTCTAGCCTCAGTTAATGTCAAGTGTGCCGAGTAAAAGTTACAATAATTAAGTCGACACAAAATTAGTGAGCCTCTCTTACAACAGCGAATTACTTATGCTCGCGGAGAGTTGTATAACGATGGATTAACTTGGCAACCACTCAAACATTGAATATCATCAGTTATTATTTATTGTCTCTGACAATGAATTACTTAATCATTACCCTCTCGAATGTGATTTATCAAACAGGCTTCATAGCTTTTCCTCCGTCACCGTGAGATCTAGCTCGCGTAAATAATTGGCCCATTAATCCATTCCTATCAGACACCTTCACGTGCGTTATCATTTATATCCAAAATATCCACTTAACCCAATTTTTATGGATATGGGTGATTCACAAAATCACTATAACCTCAGTTAACGTCGAGTGTGCTGAGTAAAGTTACAATAGTTAAGTCAACACAAAATTGGTGAGCCTCTTTTACAGCAGCGAATTAATACAAAATGATGGTGGCGCACATGAACGCAACAAACGCACGCGTCTAGCAAAATTGCACGCGTGCATACACTCGAAGCACTTTTGCGCGCGGAGAGTTGGAAACACATGTATTATTTCTAGTCAATTTGGAACTGACTATACTCTAACAATGGATACATTTCGCAACCACTCAGACATTTAATATCATCAGTGATTATTTTCGTTTGTGACAATGAATTACTTACTCATTACCCTCCCGAATGTGATTTATCAAACAGGCTTCACAGCTTTTCCTCCGTCACCGTGAAATCTAGCCTGTATAAATAATTGAACCATTAATCCATTCACATCAGACAACTTCACGTGCGTTATCATTTATATCTAAAATATCCACTTAAAGGTGTACTAAGATATGTTTAAGATTTTTTTCTTTTTTACATAATTTACTTCAATATTAAAGATATTCATTATAATTGACCATTATTGTTGTTTCTGACACCGTCACGTGCGTTATCATTTATATCCAAAATATCCACTTAACCCAATTTTATGAATATGGGTGATTCACAAAATCACTCTAACCTCAATTAATATGCATGTCGAGTGTGCCGAGTAAAAGTTACAATAGTTAAGTCAACACAAACTTAGTGAGCTTTTTTTACAGCAGCGAATTAATACAAAATAATGGTGGCGCACATGAACGCAACAATCGCACTGTGCACCAAACGCACGCGTCAAGCAAAATTGCACGCGAGCATACACTCGAATCACTTTTGCGCGCGGAAAGTTGGAAACACATGTATTCTTTCTCGTCAATTTGGAACTGACTATTCTCTAACGATGGATACATTTCGCAACCACTCAAACATTTAATATCATCAGTGATTATTTTTGTCTGTGACAATGAATTACTTACGCATTACCCTCCCGAATGTGATTTATCAAACAGGCTTCACAGCTTTTCATCCGTCAACGTGAGATTTAGCTCGTATAAATAATTGACCCATTAATTCATTCCTATCAGACACCTTCACGTGCGTTATCATTTATATGCAAAATATCCACTTAACCCAATTTTTATGGATATGGGTGATTCACAAAATCACTTATGGGTGATTCACAAAATCACTCTAACCTCAGTTAATGTCGAGTGTGCTGAGTAAAAGTTACAATAGTTAAGTCAACACAAAATTGGCGAGCCTCTTTTACAGCAGCGAATTAATACAAAATGATTGTGGCGCACATGAACGCAACAAACGCACCGTGCCGTCTAGCAAAATTGCACGCGTGCATACACTCGAAGAACTTTTGCGCGCGGAGAGTTGGAAACACATGTATTATTTCTCGTCAATTTGGAACTGACTATACTCTAACGATGGATACATTTCGCAACCATTCAGACATTTAATATCATCAGTGATTATTTTTGTCTGTGACAATGAATTACTTAATCGTTACCCTCCCGAATGTGATTCATCAAACAGGCTTCACAGCTTTTCCTCCGTCAACGTGAGATCTAGCTCGCGTAAATAATTGACCCATTGATCCATTCCTATCAGACACCTTCACGCGCGTTATCATGTATATTCTACAGGGTGGACATTTTCTCCGTTCATAGTGTCAATGTGTAAAGTATGCGATGATTGTAATACAAGTGGAAACGTTGACTCGGCAAGTTCACGCTGAAAGAAAAAACTAATCATCAGTAGCTTGTCAGTGGAAGTGTGCACATGCTGTCATGGTGTCCACTTTTCATTATACATGTAGGTGTAAGTTCATACATTTAATACAGTTGTAAAAATATAAAAATCCCAGTTTGTATCATATATTTGTGTAATTGAGGGCGCTGCCTCCACCACATATCTTAATGCCCCTTTAAACATCGCCAGTCTCGGTTTTAAAAACACATTAGCGTACAAAAACTAAAACTTCGTGTATTTCATGCAGCATAATATTGCCCATGGTTTAAATAATTGACTTAAACATTCCACGCATATTTAAACAAATACATGTAGTTGCTCACATACCAAGTATTAATGAGCAGGTGCTCCAGTCTCGAACAGGTGTTGCATTTTTGAATAGGTGTTAGGATTAGCGTGATAGCAGAACACACGTGTCCAGCTATCTTCAGTAGATAGCAATGATAGCATTTTACATAGTTAAGGGTGGTATTCCAACATATTTAAAACATTGTTTTAATCAAGTTTGCTGGGAGTTTTTTTTGGTAGGACCTGGTTGAAACAGGTTTATCATTTATATAATTGCTTATTTCCCAAAGACGGGAATCATAACAATATTACAGCTCTTTTATGATACAATAGTTTTCATGCAGAGTGTACAGGATGCACTTTTTGCCTGTCGTCTGGTTCGCTGCTATTTGAAGTTAAACAGTTAAATTGTCAGGATTTGAATCATAATTAGTCGGTGGTATTACATAGTGACGTACGGCACTTTGTTAAACAAGATTTGTATTCGGTTTTTGTATACCAACACTTTTTTTATTACCAATCATTTTCTATCATTTTTTGGCTTTGGGACTTTGTGAATATAATTCAGAAAACGATATTTCATAACAATACGTCATACACCTCAAAAAATGACCGAGGTTTACCGTACGTCATTATGTAATACCACCGACTAATTATTCAAACTAAGGTGGATTGAATCCTACAATGAATAAAAAAGAAAGCAATTTGGTCGAATTTTACGCAAAATCAAATTCTCAGATCGAAATAACGCTACTCCGAGATGTGCATAAATAGAGCCGTTACAAAGCATTTTGGAAAATTGCATGCCTGATACTAACTTGATAGTAAATAATTAAGTACGGAATTCCATTTATATTTTATATGAAGATACGATGTTGTGCAAGATGTTACTCAGTCTTTTAAATTTTAATCAATATGTCACCTATGGGAAATTACAGTGCAAGCTTCTTTTTTTTTCGCTTTCATAATCCTTTGGATATTGTAGGATAATGATCTTTCCATGTTTTGTGATGCCCCCCTTGGTAAGCCCTCTTACATTGAAGGGGTCACACCACTAAATAGAGCTCCATAGGAATATGTACAAAAACACTGATATAAAACTCTGTTTTAGACCACTAAATTGCGAAATTGGACCCTGTAGAGTGATCACATTTCCCCACCAAAAAGTGAAAACGGTGAACCTGCTCGATTTTCCAAAATATGCCTATGGAGTTGATTACCTCTCTGACGAGCTTGGAAATGTCGCCGTAATCGCCAATGTTTCCAGTAAAAAGCACACATTTGAAAGATTTCTCAAAATTTACCTAGATGATATTCACAGTTTATAGTCATGGTTCATGTAGGTGATGTCCCATTAATCATAATTAATCAAAAATCATAGGCATGTACGCAATAGTATTACTGTCAAGTCTTTTTAATTGAGGAATTTGTGATGCATACTTTCCGATTTTAGTTTTAAACACCGCCCTTAAGGGTAGGGGATACACCATTTAGTGTAGTGCACCCTCAACAGGTAACTTTACTAGTTGACAGTATACCAAGACCTTTGACAGTACCAAGATGGCCGACTGACATATCGGCTGATGAGAAACTACTTAAAGATACTCCAGTGACATCTCCGTCTATGATATTAATAGATATATTTTTACAATTTTTTTTTTGGAAATGTGGCTCTCGGTTTATTCTTATTATTTTGTGTATCTCTTTCTTCTCAAGTTCAATTGTTGTGAAAGTAATATTTGATGTATGCATAGCGTACATTGAAACTTCCCATAAATATAATGTTACATTATAAAACCATTACTTGGACATCCAAAGTAAGATAAAATAAGACACAGATCGCCATCATCATAGTCATCTTACGGTAACCAAAGACAATCGCAGGTGGATGTTGCATTCAGCAAAGTGTTATCAAATACGACGCCTACATTTTGTTCTTATAATGTTTCATCATAACAAAGAGCTAGAGCCGTTCGTAATTACAAATGTCCTGTGAAAATAACCCGTCGGGATTATTAGCTTGTCATGTACCTGACATGTATTGGGCTATTCCATTTATTAATGGTACACCCCCTATAGAAGGCAAGCATTTTTTTACTGAAAATTTTGGGAATTCCCACTGCAAAATTGTGTTGCCTTCTATAGGGGTGTGACCAAAACTGCTTCAAAAATTGGGAATTCCCAGGTTGTTTTTTGTTTTTAAAATTGGGAATTCCCATGCCTTCTATAGGGGTGTGAGGCATGCATTTTACTTTTTGGGAATTCCCAGGTTTCTTTTTGTTTTTAAAATTGGGAATTCCCATGCCTTCTATAGGGATGTGAGGCATGCAATTTATTTTTTGGGAATTCCCAGGTTGCTTTTTGTTTTTAAAATTGGGAATTCCCATGCCTTCTATAGGGATGTGAGGCATGCAATTTATTTTTTGGGAATTCCCAGGCTGCTTTTTGTTTTAAAAATTGGGAATTCCCATGCCTTCTATAGGGGTGTTGTACTTTTTTGGTGTTGGTGGGGTGGGGAGGGGTGGGGTGGGGAGGGGGGGGGGAGGGGCAGAGTGTGCAGAGTTGAGAGGGTGGGGCTTACACATTGAAGTGGCAAGGATGTGTGGACGGGACTCGGGGTAAATTGGTGAGGAACTTTAAGGCAAAACCACGGTGTAATTTGGTGAGGATAGTGCAAATCAGTGAGTGTGTGGGGGTGCGTTTGTTAACTTATTTCTCCATTAGTTTTGATCAAAGTGGCGCCTAATTTGCATGTAAGATAGAGGAAATAACGGGACGTGTGATTTTTAAGTATATTCCAGTGAAATTGGTCAACAATTGGCTCCAAAAACCCGGAATAAAACCTCTCGAATTTTGCTCACAAATACCACTAGAAGTGCACGATTTAGTGCGTTGCGCGTACTATCGCGTAATCATATACCGTGTGGTAATGCGTCGCGTACATGTTTGTGGAAGGGCTCACTGCCGCGGCATTACGCACTCCTACACATGGCACATAAGCCACACAGGAAATGGTTATAGGCCTGCTGGTTATGGGTTATGGTGTCATGTCGGGTGGCGGTAAAACCACGGAAAATGGTTTAGAATATAGGCATAGGGTTATCATGCTTATAGTGATGTGGTACAAGTAGCGGTTAGTGAGGGTTAATAGAGCAACCCGATCTCTTTACTTTAAATTGGCATGCCAAACAATCCAAGGGACCGAGGGTTAATGAAGTACACTGCAAAATCAAGTGTTAAAGATGAACGTGTTCTGAACGTGTTCAGATGTTAAAATCTTTATGTTAGTGTTATTAAAATAACGCAAATGTTTACTTATTAACATTCAAATGTTACATTATCAACACAACTGTTAAGACATTGTTATAGAAGTGTTTATGCAGCATTACTGGTGTTAACCATAACGCTCTAGTGTTAATATTTAAACGTTAGTGTTCGACCACTCTGTTGAACATGATGATGAATAAGCACATGGCGTTCTAAACGTGTTATTAGTTAACATGTTCAAACGTTAATATTACTATGGTAGTGTTAAAACAAGAACACATGTCGATTTATAACGTTTAGTGTTAAAGATGAACGTGTTCTGAACGTGTTACATTATCAACACAACTGTTAAGACATTGTTATAGAAGTGTTTATGCAGCATTACTGGTGTTAACCATAACGCTCTAGTGTTAATATTTAAACGTTAGTGTTCGACCACTCTGTTGAACATGATGATGAATAAGCACATGGCGTTCTAAACGTGTTATTAGTTAACATGTGCAAACGTTAATATTACTATGGTAGTGTTAAAACAAGAACAACAATGTCGATTTATAACGTTTGGACGCAACACTATGAATGCCGGTGTTCAGAAATTATTGTAGTAGTATACAAATAATGATGCTAGTGTTAATTTTATTTTAACTTTTGTTGTTTTTAACTTAGGCCTAGATCAGGGATACTATTAACTTTGGGATAGGAAAGTCGTATACTAACGTACGTAGCGAAAACGGTCCTTTTGAATAAATTATGATAATCGTCTGGAATGCGTCGGTGACCGGCGTTTAACGCGTTTAACAATGTTTAACCAGGTTTAACTGCATTAAACGGCATGTTAGTCAGCATAGGTTTGGGGGCGCTGTAAATTTAAACAGACGACGGTGGCCACGCGAAACTTAAATTTTGAATTCGTAGTGAATATTACACGTAATCGCGAATTTTAAACCGATCATTTTGACAAATACATCATAATTAGAAGGATTTTTATCGTTAACCGGGCGATGACTGTTAAAAATAATTCAAAATGGTGCACTCCCGTTGCCAAATTGGGTCGTCTGAGAGACGCGTGGCCAGCGTTGCGTCGTCTGCTACAATCACGTCTGCAATCACGCCTGATCGGTATAGCGCCACCAATTCTATGCTGACTAAGTTCAATTTAAAAGTGGACCCGATCGGCAAGCTGAGAGGCAGACCCCTGCCTAGATGTTAAAAAAGCACTTGTGTTACCCAGCAAACACAGAACGTTTCCGCAACGTTGCACCTAGGTTGCAGTTAGGTACATCATTTTTTTAATCACCCACATCTGGCTTCATCACGACGTTCATATAACGTTTACACAACCAAATTATGTTACCTGGGCTGTAATCGCTAATTTGCATATTTTACCTGGCCTTACATGAGTCGAGTAAATTGTGGAAATAGCTCATTAGCATAATTTCAATGGTACAAAAATTAGCACCGGTGCTCGTTTGTAACCTTTAAATTATGGTAATGAGCTAATTTGCACCTTTTATTTATTTAAACTTTTTTTTTTTTTAATTTAAGTCGATACATACATTTAACAGCTTTTAACACCATAGAAAGTATTTTGATCTGTATACGTAAGTTCTCATATGTATAGCTAAAGGCAAGTCATTGTTCACTAAATGCCATATACATTGTACATTGAGCAAGAACATAGTACACATGAAAAGGTCAATGCCCGCCCCCTCCCTCTATAATACCACTACCGTTCCCTGGTTGCCATGGTGTAACTAACCGAATTTGATGAAAGTTTTTACACGTTTGGGATAAAATGTGAACAGTAGCATTAATAAAATAAGTTATTAACGCAATGAAGTGTTAATTAAGTGTTACTTCTTATTAACGTGTCAAAGTGTTAAATATTATTAACATATGAACATGTTATTACATAACATTAATGTTGAATTATTAACATAGACGTTATTGCCTGGCAGCACAGTTATGTTAACGCTGATGATACTCATGAACATGTTCATGTGTTAATGATGAACACTTGAACGTGTTCATCATTAACACATGAACGTGTTAATTAAGTGTTACTCTAAGGTGTTAATAAAAGTGTTCAAATATTAACACTTGATTTTGCAGTGTAGCCACGGGAAATGGTTTAGGAGGGTTATGATTATAAATCAATCTGGTTGGTGTGAGGGGGGAGGGAGCGGTGTAGGGGATTTATGTGGTTCGTGCGGTTTGAGAGGTAGGGGTTAATTAAGTAGCCACAGTAAATGGTTCAGGAGGGTTATGATTATAAATCAAACTGGTTTGAGTGGGTGGGTGGGTGGGGGGGTGGGGGAGGGGGTTGTAAGGGGTTTATGTAGTTTCAGAGCCTAGGTAATGTGGCATTATCATCTAGCGGGAACGTGAGGGTACGCCGCTAGTAAAAATAGTAATGACTAATACCGCTACAAATAGCCTCGGCATAACAAAATATATTTAAAAACCTTGTTTTTTACGGTCAAGAGCGTGGTATAAAGGGAAAACCAATTCAACCTTGTTCATAGTTCTCCAATAATGCCTACATGATATTTGGCATATTTATTTATAAAACAGCCAACAAACAAGCAAAATACCAAATTCACAAAGATTCCCATCTCCAGTATATATAGAATAACAGTGATACTATTCGTTATACGGTATGTTACATAATATTGCTATCTTCAGTAGATAGCAAACAAATGGAATGGATAACATGCTTTCTTCAGTATAACATGATCGCAATGTTATAGATAAAATGGCTACTGTAATATATCAACCCATGCGTCAAGCTTAAAACTGGTTAGTTCGTGCAGACACATACCTGATGCATATGGAACCAAAACAACTGAAACTTTAGTGCAAACCTTAAGGATGGTTAATACAAATTAAACAAAAGCTCTGGATTCCATTAAAAATATGATAGCTATGTGGTCAAATCGTTCTCTGACTGTGGTGGAGACCAGTGGCGTAGCATAATAGGGGCACGGGGGCATGATTTCGGTGGGGAAAAAAGAAAGGGGAAGGGGGAAAATAGGGAAGGAAGAAAAGAAAAAGGGGAAGGGAAGAGGAAAAGAAAGGGGAAGGAAGAAAAGAGAAAGGTAGAGGAAAGAAAGTCCCCAAAAAATAAATGTTTATCATCAGTGGTTAGTTCAGATCGGGAATCGTTAGGCGCAGCCGGGGGGGGGGGGTCAGATGATAGTGCAGCGGCCGCGCAAAATCATAGTTGCAAGACCCTAGTGGTATCTTTTAAACACATCGTTAACACAAAAATGCATCCCGGGATCCGCCGCGGTATTTCTTAAAGCCGTATATTGGCAATTATATTTAATCAGTGCCATATTTCAGAGAAATAACCCGATTTGTTTTCAAGATTAGATCAAATTCCAATGTTTAATTGAACAACATAATTTGTGACAAAAAGAAAAAGAGGGGTAGGGGAGAGAGACGGAGAGAGAGCATGGGTATTTGCCAAAGTAAAAGGTCTACCGTTTACATGTCACAGTGTCACAGTTGACAAAATAACACGGCTATTGCGCGTGTCGCAAAAAAAATAGGTCCAAAATAAGCTAAAAATCATGTTTTAGTGGACTCATTTCAAAAGTATACATCAGATTGCACCAAATGGGTTTGGAAATTGAAACAAATGTTCATAACAGTTTCCAGTGGAGACTGTCGTTAAATCCTTCATATTGGTCAAATGCTTGCAAATCCCTCAGATGAATATCTGAAAGATGTAAACGAATGAACATTTAAATTCACGTGGAATGGAAAAGCTGATATAGTGAACATACTAAAAACATACTAAAATGTGGCCAAGTAATACAGGACCACCATTTCGGAAGAGTAAATTTACTATATGTAATATCACATTTGAAAGATTTGAATAATAAATTAGCTAAGACGTATTGAGTACGGAGATCAAAAATGGGTTTACTTTTTCACCTCTTTCTTTTTGCAAGATTTTGCCAAAAAAATGACATATTCAAATTTGGAACAAACGGATGGGGAAAATAAGCAATTAGATATAAAACTGTGGATTATAACTCTTATACAAGAAATTATTTGTGGTGGAATGATAACATTTAATAGTTGGAACCAATCTGTGAGATATTTATACACATCTGTATGATGAACGAGTATAAATTGTTAGTAGGCCTATACATTGATTTATTCAAACCTATGGTGTATGAACCACTTTCAGGATAAAAAAGGATTGTAAACTGTTTTATAAACTAATGTTAACAATGTAAACACAACATAAACAAATTACAATCAACGAAAAAGACTGACGAAATAAATGCTGCCAATCTATGCAAGTCACAGATACAAAAACTTCATATTGGTTTCAGTTCAAAGTAAAAAATAACATACTAGCTACTATTATAGTCATTGCTCTTTAAAATGAAAATCTTACTATAATTTGCCGTATGTTGTATGTAGGGGTGTATGTATGTATGTATGTATCCATAAAAGGCTCTCTCAGTTTGCAACTAAACGCCGTGAACTTTGCACTGATAAAAAATTGTTATAATGTGAGTGTTATAAGCTATAAATGGCTGAAAACCGTACAGAATTGACCGAGATATGAGCAAAAGCGGGAAATCAAAGGCCTTTTCAGCCCGGCTTTTGAGACTATTTCTACGTGCTGCTCTTTACATAACTGGGGCGGAGGGGGGGGGGGGGGGGGGGGGGTGGGGTGGGGGGGGGTGTTTTTGTGTGTCAGTTCTTCATTCATTAAAACCTTTGATTTGTGTGTAGACCCAAGATGATATCCATGATAGATCAATGGAATCTTTCACACTATGTCCCTAATATTATTGCATGAACTCTTGTTCAGGAATTGCACACCCACACAAAATCTACACACAAATCAAAGGTTTAAATCAGGGGTGGGCAACCTACGGCCCGCGGGCCGCATGCGGCCCGCCAGTGGGTATTTTGCGGCCCGCGAGATGTATCAAGAAAGAAAAAAACACAAAAAACTATTTTACATCATCACAAAAAACGAGCTAGCTGCTTAGCATTTATCGGCGCAAATGATACGTGCGTAGGTATATTTCCCCCAATAATTGTCATCTTTCAGTAGCATAACTAGAGGGGGATGAGGGGGCGATCTACTTCCCCCCAATATTGACGTCGTGTCGGTTGAGATTGGCACTGTCGGTTCATTTGACGAGAGGAATCATGGAATTATGATGGTCAAAAGCACAAAGATGAGAAAAAAAATCGCGCGCTATGTGTCACCAAAATGCAATATTATTTAGTAACGGCTTGTTTACAGCCAAAATATACAAAAAAATACCTCAATCGTGCCAAATATAAGTGTAAAGTCGAAAATGTTCGCGATCAAAACAATCTTGTCGGTTGACTTCCATTCTTGCCCCCCCCCCCCCCCCCCCCCCCCCCCCCCCCCCCCCCCCCCCCTCCCCCCATCCATGAAGAACGCCACTGTATCGGTACTGTATTAAGATTACGTTTTTGTGAAGATTTATTAACATGATTAAGCACACACAAATCAATGGTTTGAAATCAACAGCAGACATACTACAAACTTTGGTTAGGTGCGGCCCAGTCAATTTTTCACTCCTTATATCTGGCCCATTCATTCAAAAAGGTTGCCCACCCCTGGTTTAAATGCATATTAACTGACACACAAACAAACACCTCCATCTCGGCATCATCATTAGGGGTTCTAAAAAGTAACTGGCATACTAAAATTATATGATGCTATTTTACTTTATATACAATTTTTTCCAACAATATTTTGTAATTAAGTCATTGGTATACAGTAGATGAAAAATAGTTTCAATTTTTGAGTTGCAGAAGCAGCATTGGTTATTATCTTTTACTAGCCGGACGCCCGTCCTTCGGACGGGCTCTCCAGCTACGGAGTAGGGCCTACCAGATAGAACACCTACAAAATGAAACAACACATAAGTGTTGGCAAATTTATGACGAAACACATAGGAGTGGCATATCCGTTACGCAATTTAGCATCACATTTTCTCCAATATTTCTCCAATATTTGTCCGCCCGCGTGTCACATACAGTATCAAATCCCACATCTGACACCATGTTACGTAATTTAGATTCACCATATCATCATGATCATGTTTTGTTCTATCAGAAATCACATTATTTCGTTACCTTATGACCCGCCGCCTGGGTGCTACACCCACGCACCCTACACACGCGGGCGGACAAATATTGGAGAAATACGCTGCGCCACGGGAGTTGGTTACGGTTTAGGCCTTGGGGTTGCATAAGCCACGGGGCGGGAGCGGTGACGGTTAGGGGTTGTGTGTAATGATACCCTTAGGGCCTAGCTTATGTTAGGGTTATGTGGTTTGGGATGGGGTTAATAAAGAAATAAAGAAATGTAAATTGCGTAACGATGGTGTCAGATGTGGGATTTGATATTGTAAGTAACACGCGGGCGGACACATATTGGAGAAATACGCCGCGCTACGGGAGATGGTTAAGGTTAGGCCTTGGCGTTGAGATAAGTAGCGGGGCGGGGAACTTTTGGCCTTGGGGTTGAGATATGCCACGGGGCGGGGCGGGCGGGGGCGGTGACGAATGGGGGTTGTGTGTAATGATGTAATGTGGTGTGGAGACAGGGGGTTAATGAAGAAATGTGATGCTAAATTGCGTAACGGATATGCCACGGGGTGGGGGCGGGCAGGCGGGCGGGCGGGGGAGGGATGGATGGGGTACGGGAGATGGTTAAGGTCTAGGCCTTGGAGTTGAAAAATGCCACGGGGCGTGGGCGGGCGGGGGGTCTTTTTCAATTTTTTAATTGAAATATGAAAACTTTTGAATTAGGCCTACTCAATACAAAACCTTTTGATTTAAAACAAAAATGTTTTAAATATTGTTCTATTCCTATGTGTTTCGTTATAGATTTCCAACACGTTAAGTTGTTTCATTTTGTAGGTGTTCTATCTGGAACTGGACGGGCGTCCGCTAGTCTTACTATAATTCGCCGTATGTTGTATGTAGGGGTGTGTGTAGGGGTGGATGTATGTATGTATGTATCCTGAAAAGGCTTTCTCATTTTGCATCTTAAAGCCGTGAATATTGCACTGATGTCTTGAGACAGGTTATAAGCTATAAATGGCCCGAAAACCGTACAGAATTGACAAAGATATGGGCAAACGAACACAAATTGAGGGCTTTTCAGCCCGGCTTTTGAGACCATTTCTACGGGCCATGTTTGTTTTTTCTCTATGCGTACACTGTAACCATGCAGCCGCGCACGTGGCGCGCGTAACCCATAACGCGTTGCAGTGCGCCATGAAAAATTAACGCGCACACGCACTACACCCACGCACCCCTACACACACGGGCGGGCAAATATTGGAGAATATGCTGCGCCACGGGAATTGGCCCGGCTTTTGAGACTATTTCTACGGGCCATGTTTGTTTTTCATGCGTACACTGTAACCATGCAGTCGGCGCGCGTAGCAAATAACGCGCCGCAGTGCGCCATGCAAAATAAATGCGCCCACGCGCTATACCCACGCCACGCACCCATACACATGCGGGCGGGCAAATATTAGAGAAATACACTGAGCCACACGCGGGAGTTGGTAACGGTGACGGGGACGGCAGGGGGGGGGGGGGGGGGGGGGTGGGGGGTGGAACGGCGGCGGATCATAAGGTAATGAAATAATGTGGTTTCTGATAGAACAAAACATGATATGGTGAATCTAATTACGTAACATGGTGTCAGATGTGGGATTTGATACTGTATGTGACACGCGGGCGGACAAATATTGGAGAAATACGCCGCGCTACGGAGATGGTTAAGGTGATCGAGGCCTTGGCGTTGAGATAAGCCGCGGGGCGGGGAACTTTAGGCCTTTTGGGGTTGAGATATGCCACGGGCGGAGCGGGGCGGTGACGAATGGGGGTTGTGTGTAATGATGTAATGTGGTTTGGGAGGCAGGAGGGGTTAATGAAGAAATGTGATGCTAAATTGCGTAACGGATATGCCACGAGGCGGGCGGGGCGGGATGGGATGGTTGGTACGGGAGATGGTTAAGGTTTAGGCCTTGGAGTTAAAATATGCCACGGGCGTGGGCGGGCGGGGGGTCTTTTAATTGAAATTAAAACAAAAATGTTTTAAATATTGTTCTATTCCTATGTGTTTCGTTGTAAATTTTCCAACACTTTATGTGTTGTTTCATTTGTAGATGTTCTATCTGGTAGGCCCTACTCCCTAGTGGGAGAGCCCGTCCGAAGGACGGGCGTCCCGCTAGTACATACAACATACGGCAAATTATAGTATGATACTAGCGGGACGCCCGCTCTTCGAACGGGCTCCCGATAGTAAGTAGCGCCTACCAGATAGAACACCTACAAAATGAAATAACACATAACTTGAACTTGAAGTTCCTATACGATTATTTATCGCGAAATTGGTAAGAATTCAATTCAATTTAGTGTTCAATTTAGAATTCAATTTAGTGTCACATTTCTTCATGAACTCCCTGCCACCAAAACTACATTACTTTAATATCCCCCCCCCCCCACCCCCGCCCACCCGCCTCGACCCTCCACCTCGTGACCCTCCCTGTTAGTGTTACGCAATTTAGTATCGCATTTCTTCATTTACCCCCTGCCTCCCAAACCACATTTCTTCATTAGACCCCCCTCGCTCCCGCCCGCCGCCCCCAGCGGTCCCGCCTCTCCCCTGACTCGCCGCCGTTCCCGCCCACCCTGTCGTCCCCGTGCGTGTGCGCGTTTATTTTGCATGGCGCACTGCGACGCGTAGTGTTACGCGCGCCGACTGCATGGTTACAGTGTACGCATAGAGAAAAAATAAACATAATAGAGCTTATTACTGATGGTCAATTTTGTTGAAAACAAAACAACATGGGATGTATTTTTAATTTGTTTTTGTTTCTCGTGGGACACTCTTTTGCAACGCCCTGTATCTTACACAAATAAAATCTTAAAGTTCGCAAGAAAACTTAGTATTGTAAGAAGTTGTACTTTCACTTGACATATACGAATATATATTCAAAAAATGTTACATGTAGCATCATCACATTGCCTAAAACCTGACTACTGGCCCGGTAACAAGCTGATTTTTGCAATTTTCGAGAAAAAAACGACTATAAGCCTATACTCTGTGATAAATGAATTTACAACTTTACAAATTACTTTTGATGGCTCTGAGAATCCGGGATTTTATGGCAGGTTGACGCGCACAATTCCATGACATTTTGTGGGCATCATGCTATTGTTCTCTGTGTAAATAAGAGCATGTGACCAATTTTACAATGATTTAGTCCAATTCTTATGATGAGGAACTTTGTTGTTTGATGGATTAGGCCCCTTTGATTACCAGTGGCGGCACCACACAAGTGGGAGGGGAATTTCCCCTCGGTCACGATCCTCAGCCCTCCACCCCCAGTAAGCCTCCATTTTGTCCCCAAATAATCGAGAGAAAAACTTGGTCTGAAATCTTTTAATTCCGACCACTAAAAATTGAGCTAATTTCACGCAATTTTGACATTCAGAGATGAATTTTTTCGAGCTGATTTCAGTTAGGATTTTTGTTGCATAATATGTATACATTTTCTTTTGTCTCAGCCCTTTAGCTATCTTACCTCCAATTTCTCATGCATTTGTATTTGTTCTCGCACCTGTATTGGGCTATTCCAGATAATAATGACCCCCCCCCCCCCCCCCCCCCTATAGAAGACATTGGAATTCCAGACTTGTTTCCAACCAATTCCATACTTTTTAAAGTTTGATCTGGAATTCCATACTTTTTATAGGGGGTTATTATTATCTGGAATAGCCAATTTTGTCATCCTCGATTGCCTCCACACACACATCTCTCATCGCTCATGAGAAGGAGCAGGCGAGTGCTGGGAATTTTTTATTTTTATGGATTGTCAAAATTATGGGTTATAATAATAATAGACTAACCAAAAGTTTGCACTTTTAAGTGACCAAATGTGTTGAAGCACAAACTTAATTTTACATAAAGTGCACTTTAAGTTTTAGGCATGCATCAATTGCACATCAAAATACAACTTTGTGAATTATATGATGCACCTTATTCTGTCAAAAAATTGATGTTTAAAATTCAGAATACAGTATTGACATTTTTTTATGTAGGCCTATATACGAAACTCATTCAATAAAGTTCTACCTCCTCACTCATAACATAGCTAATCTGAATGACATTTGTCGTGATTAGCGCTGAATCATAGCTACACATTTATAATAAAATATCTCAAAGTTCTAATACATAGGAACAACAATTGCCTCTTCCAGCTCCAGATTACACTATAAGCATCACATGCACTGTAGAATACATCCAATGGGATGCTCTGCCAGTGTACATGTGCAGCAAAGAAAACTTCAGTACACTCTACATGCTATGAGTATAGTGCATGGATAATTAACAGGTTTACTTGATTACATAACAGACTGGTGTTAGATTACTGCACATCACTGAATACATAGTATAGTACATGTAGCCTGACCCATGCCCTGTACACAGGCTTGGCAGTGCTAAAAATCATATACTGTAAAACAACTTAATTTCGCTAGCAATTTAATTTCGCCATGATTTCGCTAAGCGATCCAATTCGCCAAATTAGATTGCTGCCAGTTATATTATTTATAATGGTTATAATCATAATAGGAAGGTGTTACAAATTAGTGAAATTAAATTGCCGCAAATAGTTGACTAAATGCTAATTCGCTAAATTAAGTTGCTGTGAAATTTTAGGTATTTTATGGTCGCACTTCCAGTATTTATAGTATTCATATTATTCGATAGCACAAATGTTCATGTGCATTTATTTATATTTACACTTTTTTTTGTATTTCTTAATTGACAATTCATTTATTATCTCTTCAACAAACAATTAGGTATTAAGTATTACCATGAGAGTAAACTTTCATGGTATTACAGAAATTAATCAAATCACGAAAAAAGCTTACTGCAAAAATATATTAAAAATTGAGACCATTGCTAATTTGATAATTTTTCACTGGGCTTGGTTTTTGTTTTGTATAGGGGGAACAATAAAGTCATGTATTGTGTCCTGTAGGTACAGGCATGGACTCCTACATGAAGGGAATACAAACTAAAAACAGAAATTTAAAAAAACACCACCAGGGATCAATCAAGAACAAAAATTGAACTGTGAGGTATAAAAAAAATCAACCTACTAATATTTGTATGAGCATGATCGATGAGACCCAGGGCAAGGCGACAACAAAACACCCAACCTGTTGTATTGTGGGCAAACGGACCTCTAGGGGTGGTCGGGGCTCATACAATTTCCTTTTTTTTAAAATTCAAAATGGATAGAGGGGCATTCTTTTTAAAACTCCCGAAAATCGAATGGTGCATCCCTAAAGCCAGTTGCAGCAAGATTGGTTCAGAAAACAAGTTGGTAATATATCAAAGTCAGTTGGTATTATTATTTTCTCGGCAAAATCACTTGGTTAACAACAAAATCAGTTACCAAAATGATCCGTCAGCAAAATAAGTTTGATCAATTGGTAAAAAAGTAAGTTTGATCCATTGGCAATCAGCCATCAAAATAAGTTGGTAGAACAACTTTGGTGGATCATGAGTTGGCTCTTTGTATTGTAGTCCAGTCGGCAAAATTGGTCCGCAAAATTAAGTTGGTAACATCAATTGATCAGACTCAGTTGGTAAAATAAGTATAAAGATGGCAGAATTTCGCACGCTTCACACGCATATGTACAGGACTACATTTTCAGAAGCCCATGTAAAACCAAAAATGTACCTTAATTATGACCAGATTCGCTATAAATATCAAAATGTTTATTTTGTTTTGATTTTCCATCCCTTCAACACACAATTCTAGAGGAACATGGTCTTTTTTTTTTTGAATACCCAAAGGCCAAAACTCTTTTTATTTTTGGGAATTCCCATGCCCATGCCTTCTATACCTTCGAGAGGAATATGGCATTTTTTCTTGGGAATTCCCACCGACAAAATCCAAAATTTGGGAATTCCCAAAGGCCAAAATGTGATGAATTTTTGGGAATTCCCATGCCTTCTATACCTTCAAGAGGAATATGGATTTTTTTTTGGGAATTCCCACGGCCAAAATGTGATGATTTTTTGGGAATTCCCATGCCTTCTATACCTTCGAGAGGAATATGGATTTTTTTTTTTGGAATTCCCACTGCCAAAATTTGATGATTTTTTGGGAATTCCCATGCCTTCTATACCTTCAAGAGGAATATGGATTTATTTTTTGGGAATTCCCACGGCCAAGATGTGATATTTTTTTGGGAATTCCCATGCCTTCTATACCTTCGAGAGGAATATGGAATTATTTTTTGGGAATTCCCACGCTCAAAAAGTGTCAAATATTTTGGGATTCCCATGCCTTCTATAGGGGGTGTACCATTAATAAATGGAATAGCCCATTTTTTGGTACAACTCGCGCATGTGTGAGTCCTGAAGTGTTATTTTGTATGAAGAAACTAGATATCTTTGAAGAAAGTGAACTCAAATAAATTTAAAAAAACAGGAGTGGTCGTCAGATTTTGTATTTCTAAAAGGTATCTATATCGATAAAGATACGTGACTGCTGTATTATGACTCATATACTATATTGATGGCCCACAAGAATATTCTTCATTACATCGAATCCTTGGGCATTCTAGGGGTTTCTTTAGATTTGTTTTTATTATTTGTATTAAACATAGCTACGTACGGTTAAAGCGGTTAAAACAGCAATTGAATTTCAGTTATGCTGTGGGTTCCTACTATATTGAGGAACAATACAATGACTTTCTTTACCGATCATAGGCCAATATTTGCACAATGACTTTCTTTACCGATCATAGGCCAATATTTGCACTTTTCAGCCTATTCTAAGGATCCGTATCCACAAACGTATCATTCCCGCATAATGCTTAACATGTGTAACTTCCAAACATGCTTGGACATTTAGCGTTTGATACCATTACGAAGAACCAAGATGGTCGGCCATTATGATATAACGCAGATACAGGCCTTTAATTATAAGCTGCTCGCGTTATTTTCCACAATGATAGCATATATAACGTTGAAATTTAAACTTTGTGTGGTTATCGGTGGCCCTTGATTTGCACAAGAACCCACATTTGACATAGATTTCATGAAGTAAAATTAGTTTTTTCTTCTTATAATCATAATACACGAGTAACCACGTTCGTACCGGGTTAGCAACCCTGTAACTCTTGTCATTTGACGAAGTAGGTCAAACGATCGTATCATGTGTACCATGTTTATTGTATTACAATACAACCCGTATCAAATTCACATGCCGTAAAAGATGCGGTTTTAATTACAAACTACAATGTTAAACAGATAATATGCTCACAATTTATAAAAGGTCGAAAGCTGATACCTTTCTTCTTCTTGTAAGTCCACCTACGGGGTTGTGTAAACCAGAAATATCGGCTACGTACCCATCCGTGAGCACCACCCTAAAGCTACGTATACAGGTATAACATTGACAATGGTATGGGCGGCCAAATACGCCAAAAGGGTACAAAATGTGAAAGGTACATTTAGTGTAGAAATGTGAAAGGTAGTGTAGAAATGTGAGAGGTAGTGTTGAAATGTGATACACTACCTTTAACATTTTCTACCTTTTACATTTGCTACACTACCTTTTACATTTCTACTCTACCTTTTAAATTTCTACACTACCTATCGAATTTTTCTGTCTTTCACATTTCTATACTACTTCATATTTCCTACACTACCTTTCGCAATTATACACTACCTTTTGCATTTCTAGACCACCTTTTACCTTTTGCATTTATACACCACCTTTTACATTTATACACTACCTTTCACATTTTATAACACTACCTTTTGTATTTATACACTATCTTTCACATTTTATAACACTACCTTTTGTATTTCTACACTACCTTTCACATTTTATACCACTACCTTATACATTTTTTACACTAACTACCCTTTTGGCATATTTGGCCGCCCATACAATGGCTCTGAAATCTAATTTGTATTACCTTCATAACAGGTAGAGCTTACAGGGTATGTCGAGGCGGGGGAGGGGGGATGTGTACTGATGTTCAACGCCAATTGGCATACATAATTTTTAATTTTGAAATGAAATTGAAAGATGGGAAAATGCAATTTTTCTTCATAAGCTCAACTATGGTATGGAAGTACATTCACTGTAAGATAGGAACATAAATCACCATTACCATAGGCATCTGAATAATGAATGATAGAATATCCTCAAACTAATACGAAAAATCTCTCTAAAATGTATAAATTTGAAAATAATAATAATAATAACACTAATATTAATAATAATAGTAAAACCATGCCTATTAAGCGCGTAACGCAATTAAGTCCCTATGAGCTATAACCATGATAACAAATAAAACAGAGAGCAGATAACACAGTAACGAAAGATAAAACAAAAAAATAAAATAACCTTAAATAGATGATTTTTAGCGACGATTTGAATTGTTCAAGAGTTTTGGTTGACTTAATATGATATGTATAAAATGTAAAAAGAAGAATCCAACGGAACCAGGAACAAAACACACCAAGGATCAGAAAACTGATACAAGAGGATATCTCGAAAATGAAAAAATGCTAAGAGTATAAGCAAGATATACCAACAGGGTGTGGGAAACAGGTAATAACACGGGAGAATAACGCGATAAAAAA
Source organism: Ophiura sarsii (assembly GCA_035610835.1). Lineage (NCBI taxonomy): Eukaryota > Metazoa > Echinodermata > Ophiuroidea > Amphilepidida > Ophiuridae > Ophiura > Ophiura sarsii. The sequence goes on along the minus strand of CM069450.1, from coordinate 14,149,833 downwards.
ACAGATAAATAACAAAAACAATAACACACGGAAATGCACTGGGACAAGCAATAAAATTTGCTGTGCAATGAAACAACAAATATATATGGTAACAATAAAGACCGACGTTTCAAGTGGATATACCACCCTTCATCAGGGACAAAATATAAAAACAAAAGTGTTAAGAACTATAAATAAGATAATGAACTAGACAAGTCCACCACTGTAATTATAGCACAATGTCAGTAATAGATGTTGCCTACTAGACATCCAGGTTAACACCTTTAATATGATATGGTAAATTGTTCCAAAGTTCAGCAGAATCATATTGAAAGGAACTGTGACCATATGATATCAGTAGAAGGTGAAGAAACACGTGCAAGAAGATATTTTGAGCCAGAAAGAAGATTCCGTGTGGGCTTGTATTGTTGAATAAGATCTTGCAGATACATAGGTGCTAGAACTCGAAAACATAGGCCATTATTATAGGTCATAGGTTAATAGAAGAATCGTATGCATAATGCGCGATTTGATCCGTAATCAATGTAAGTCACGAAGGACGGAAGTAACGTGACAGCGAATCTTGGAGAGAGTAACACGAAGAGCAGCTGAGTTTTGAATCCGTTGAAGTTTTGAGACATGTGTTTCAGGGAGAGCACATAGTAGACTATTACAGTTATCAAGTCGGCTGGTCACAACAGCATGAATAAGTCTCTCAGTTGTTGGCTGGTCGAGATACGAGATATCGACGGATTTGTCTTGATAGTGTCCGTATCTCCAAAATATAAGTTATAGCACGCATCCACGTAACATATCCTAACCCTCATGGATATACACGAGGTCTCAAATTTAACTTCAGGCAAAATGTATCTACAACGCACCGTGACATTTATTACCTCTAAGTTTCAATAACCCTAGAAATACCCTGAAGATTTCTGTTCTTTTTCATTGTATTGAATCTGCAGGCGTTGTATATCTATCATTTGTAAACCAAGAAAATGCCGCGGTGAGGTGAAAGCAAACCTTACAACACCACCATTAACGTAAATAAATGAGTTTTCGCCATTGGCGCGCTTTTTCGTGTCTGCTCGTATAGTCAAACTTCAGACTGTATCGAATTAACACATCGTGTTTCTCGCCATGAAATCGGGTTGTCTGTAATGGCGGCTATTCAGCTTTGTACTTTGCTACAATTTATTTTGTATGTCAGCCCATTTGACTGGTAATAATGAAACGTTCCAATATATGGTGTCATTTGTGGAGTAACTGTTGGCTAAACAAATGTGTTCGCTTATACCACTAGCATTCTTTTCTTTCAAATTTTTCTGTTTCTAAGCTCTAGGGTTTGAATTGGAATTTATATCATCCATTTTTGTTATCCTACCATAAATCCCTTAACTGATGAAAAGAGAGTATGATTTGATTTTATTTGATTTGATTTGATTTGATTAGGTACTCAAAACATCATATAGAGAAACATCTAAAAAATACAAACATGTAAAAGATTGCACAGATGATGTGCAATCTGAACTGAACTTTATCGAAAAAGAGAACCGAACTGAAACGAGTGGCTCTGAAAAGTCCGTACATGACCAACATGTGCCAGTATGTAACTCCATTTTGACCGTCTACAGCCCCGACAAACATGACAAAGTGTATTTGATTAAGGTCAAGAACAAAGCTGATCGATCAATCAAGTGAAAGTAAACAGATTTAGGGAGCTGTCATTTTCTTCGGTAGAGGGTGGAGTGTCCAAAATATCCTTGGGGTCATTTTGTTTTTACACAGAAAATAGGGGGGTCATGAAATTAATACCATTGTAATCTCTCTCTGTGGTCAAATAGTGCCGGGTGGCACTGCTGTGGTCGTGATGAGAGTACGCCATGCTACTCTGTCCCGCGCCAGATTTATGGCCACTACCATGCTGCCTCCAATCTATGACTTGATGTCATCTGTCATGATGTTAACTAACGTCCTCACCCACGGCGACCTTCCACTGCACCTTGAACAATCTGTTTTTCAACACTGTTTTCTCTTTTGACCACATGGCCACAGTAACGGACGGAGCTTTCTCTCCCTGATGTTCTTTTGCAGCACTTATTTAGAACCAATCTTCTCCAAAACCACTTGTTTGTTCTCATATCTTGCCAGGATATTCTCAGCAGTCTTCTATAACACCACATCTCAAATGCATCTGTACGTTTGCTGTCGTTTTTGGTCAATGCCCATGATTCGTATCCATACAAGGCGATTGAGAAAACAGTTGCTTGTACATGTTGTAAGAAGCTCAGCTTTAGTACTGTTGATAACCCTCTACTCTTCCAGACCATTTTTTGTGTTGTACTTGCCAACGCAAGCCTTTGCTTGGTCTCCGTGGTGCTGTCATTGTAATACGGGTCCAAAAAAAAATTAGTTACAAAACTGACAGTTTTTGCGCGGTCCGCGCTTTGTTTCTACAGTGTTTCCACATTGTGAAACACAAATTGGGCTCGTCCACCCTATTTGTTTAACTTCCGCATCAACGGTTTCCCCAATAAGCCTAACTAGACATGCCTTACAAGTACAGATGTGTGTTGAGGAGGTTCGTTAAAATAATTCAACATCTGACTAGTAAAGTAATCGCTTTTGTTTAGGGAGGTCATAACAAAAAGACGACGATAAATAACATTTTGGGACCCCCTACAAAAGCAAATGACCGCCCCTTATTTTTATGACACAATGCCAATTTAGATATCATTCTTGTCTCACACCGCGATATTGCATTTCACTGTTATAGTTTAATATTTAAATTCGCGTAACTTACGTTAGGGGCAGTGACTGGCCCCACTGAATTGTAACGCAAGGAGTATAAGGTTTAGAAATGTTGTCATTTACAGAGATAAATTGAGACCTACGAGTGAGAAATGACAAAATTTAAAAACAAATCTGAGCCTCGTATTCTTCTGGAAGGCGTCCTACAGGAATCAGTTATTGGACCATTATAATTTACCATGTACACATCATCTTTGGAAGACGTCATTTATTTACATGGCCTTGGCATCTAGCGCCACCTGTATAAAAAGTAAACATACTTATGAGACCGTTTTCGCACCATAATGTTTTTAAGGACCAGTGATTACACTGTAAAAATTTAATCGATATAGCTCCTTCACTTCTTGGTGATTTCAAGAACTTTTTGATACCCCTCGTATTCTGGTATCATCCTCAAAGCCATTAAATATTATATAAATATTATCGTCAACATCGGGCATTACACAGCATTATTTCCAATTAAGAAACAATAACAAAGGCTCTACAGAATAATAAATGAAATCCCGACATCTGTTTTTAATGTAAAAATAATATTCTTTTATCTGTGTAAAGTTCAAGTTCCCACTCAGGTTTTCCCATTTGATCATGTCAAGTCGTGGTGTGTGCCCAAAGAGTGAAGTTAATTCACTCTCAATGCACAGTCTCTAAGAGATATAATAAGATAATAAGAGAGAAATATAGATCGTGGTTGTTTTAAACATCTGTAACGCGGCGTGCCTGGGAGACATGAGACATGAGATTTGTTTTTGATATTTATTTTTGATATCTGCATAATGCGATCATTTGAATTTAGTTTATTGTTCTAAGAAAATAGTAATCTTTTGATAGACATGTCAGTTATATTATTCATAACTCGGGATGGATGCCCGATATTCGGTGTATTCTGTTACTTATACCTTCATTTCCACTTATTCACTTAATTTCTGTTTAAACGTATTAAACTATATTATTGAAAACCCAGATTTATCTATTTGTACATTAGGTTTACCTTGCCTTAAAGATATGAGCATTTTAACCTGCGATAAGAGATTAATACCTGGTCATATTAACAAACAGATTTGACTTTGAGTCTAGTATAATGCTTCATTACTGGTTTGGACGACAATGTCAGTTTATGCAACCTGTTACAATCTTGTTTAAACTTAATATCTTGGATACTTATAGCCAGTGGAATTTCAACTCTAACTCTATCATAGACGGGGTACAGCTAGTATACCTCGAATCAAGCAAATAATAACTAATTGTTGATCTCTATTAATATCTTGATGTTTCTTTGTATTATGTTTGGTTTTCAGATAGTGTGTTTAACAAAGGATTGGAATATACATATTTATTCGTCATATTAATGATTTAAAAACCAGGTAAGATCTTATATATAACTTTCTCACGGTCGGCGATAAAAAAAACCAAATGTACACATATGCAGAACGTGTCACATGTAGCAACGGTACTGATACAGAGTGAACCCTGACAAAGCGGTCAGAAAACCTGCATGGATGACCGTTTAAAAGAATAAATACAAAGACGTTCCATGAGCAGCTGTTCCCGCAAGCACTCAGCTTTGTTGTTCTGGAGCACTCACCGGCAACCACATTCACATTAATGTCTATTAAATCGGAATGTCATGTGACCTTTTTGCTTACTAGCTCATCAGCATATAATATAGTTTTTGGCAGATCACTTTGCACATTACAGGGGCATTGCAGTTTCAGAGAAGACTTCTTGACAAACTGAAGCCCTGTCCCTTTTCGTCACAAGCAAAACGTAATTTAGTATTGCCAAAAGGGTATTGAAACCGCTGAATATCTTCATATAATGCACTAATAAGGTAATATGCTTTATTCCATATAACACTCATTATAAAAAGACGTGTTTTACAGAAAGTGCAGCTATGCAACAATGCAATTTGGGCTACTCTAACAGCAAATGTTATTCAGAATATTTTAGTCTACTGAAAAATGCATAATATTCATTCATGGTTCCATGAACTACGTAGTTTTTAGAGCGACTTTTGTGCTCTCCTGTGACGGCCTATAGGGCCTACTACCGTCTACCGAACAACAACAAAATATGCCTCATTTAATTTAATAAAAAGTTAGATCTCGGTACACGAAAAGTAGCTCACGGTTCTCAACAAATCCCCGTGATCCGGGCGCTACTTTTTTGAAAAAATGTAGCTCCTGGTAAAAAAACCTGTGTCTTGAGCCTTGACTCTAATCATCTTCTTTGAGACAATTTGGTCAAAATTCAATCCATTTCAAATACTAAGAGATCTTACTTGCACAAGATAGAGACAAATTAGGGAAAACACCGCTTAAAGGTGGTGCTTCTTAATTTCAGAAAAATTCCAACGCAAAAAGATGATAATCATATCACTGGTCCTAGTATGTGGAACTATGCTGGTGTTAGAAACATCTTGACATCGACAGTCAGTGTTCGACATCCATATACAGGGTGTCTCAGAATGATCTATACCGGGTTTCAAAAATATATAAAAATACAAGACAAATAGTGTTTCAAATTTAAACACTTGCGATATGATGGTGGAAATGTCTCCTACTTATTTCGTTAATTTCAGTGAGTTATCTCTTTTTGTTCCGCTGTGGTAAGACATAATCGAAAATCAATGAAAAACGCATTTTCATATTTTGGCTCACATAATTCATCTTTATACAGGTATTCTCTATAGCACTACCAGCATTTCAAACAATGAACCCCACACCTAATCAGTTATATTCAAAACTCCCGCCAACGAAAGGACAGTTAAAAGCACTCAATCAAAACAAATCCTATCCTATTCAATCAAAGCTTTATTTTCTATGCACAAAACAATCGATTGTTATCAAAAGGCTAATTAAATAAGAAGAGGGTGCAATAATAATGCGAATAACATTTCAGAAATAATTTAATGTTTAAGTGACTTTATAGATTTTTATAATGGATCATTTCGACAAAAACATGGAATCTACTATCGTTACAAAAATGTCTGTATTTTCCATCAGACTAAATGTGGGATTTTCAAAATCTAAAATTCCCAAGAAAGCTGGGCGTTTTGCGCAAGATATAAATGAAAACGATTTGGATAATATCAATAAATTACATACCGAAATAAATCGTATTACCGCGGTATAAATCATTCTGAGACACCCTGCATGCATCACGCGTATGTTTCATGGTGCAACCAAGCCGCTGCTGACGAGAATGATTTGGATGATTATAGGTGATATTACCTTCCATATTAAACCTATAGATTGCTCCCTAAAGTCAAAGTTAGAGCTATCATCAATTAATTTCAAAATAATATTGCCTCCCGCGAATTCTACATTCTGAAATTTTACGGAGGCGTGCATGCCCCTTAACATTGTCAATTTCCCTCCTTATTTCGATCCGTCAAACTCTTCCCGCTGTTTACATACATGATGCGCGACATAGCGAGCATTCATCCGCGCGGTTTTAAATCATGTACCAGGCAGAAAATGCAATATCCTTCCGCATGAGTTTTCTTATTTTGTCCTCGGATGTGAAAAGAGATAAAAGTCCTGGATATGTCACTCTAACATTTTCAGCATGGTAGGGTTCGGTTATAAGATGTGGTTTGTTACTACATCCCACAGACATGTATGCCAGCCATATATTTGAGGTACACAGGAAAGGGTTTGATGAATAAATGTCGATTTTAAAACGTCAAGATGAATGCTTAGTATCACTTTTGGAACAGGGTCGTTACATTAGAAGCTAGCCCTCTTGGTGTGATACGTACTACATATTAGATACCCTCTCTGTCTGTTACGCCAGGCAGATTTTTGTTCACCGTCTTCTTAAACATTTTCAAAGGAATTCAAAAGTATTTGGAAATGTTAATCTTTATCAACATTAACTGATAATATATAAAAGAGACCTCTCAAATTCAAAAAAATGTGGGTTTGTTGGGTCCGTAAAACAAGTTTAATTTCATCGCCTGCTTAAGATATCTGTCTAACGGGTCGATCAAGTCTTGAGGGTGCGTAATATATAGCAGGGTGGCGGTAAACCAACCCACGATACTCTCAATGGCTTGCATGACTCGGCGTCCTAGTTATCAAGGGAAACAGAAATTGAAGTGTCCTTATAATGCTGTCCTCCTTTACACCAACCCTTATTTTGTATTCTGAACATACACGCATGTAAATCGATTGGTAATCGCAAGCGCCACCCGATAGTCGACAGTAAGACGGTTAAGACGCTATTATTGACACCCTTAGCAGACATTGGTTCTGGAAATCTGCTCGAGAATGATTACGTCATCACACCACGTATTGAATTATAGGTGCAAGTGCAGCATTGATAACATTAATTTGCATTTGTGGATTTGGCAAGTTGGCATGTCGGAAGACACAGACAGATGTGTTTTGAAATATCGAAATGGTTCCTGCTATAGATTCCTCTACTGCTATATATAATTATTCACCTCAGCATTACAATGTACAATTCCATGATGGCTCTACAACATATCTTGAAATTCATATGGCACATTATGGAGTTGAGGTTGTTTTTATAACATAAGCTATTAAACAAGACAATTAATTAGTGACATTGGTTTGTCATGCGATAATAGTCTCATTGATAAAACTGTTAGTTTTTGTAGACAAAAAGATAACAAAAGCTTTAATTTAAAAGACTTATTTGTCACATAACATATGTACGGTTCACGGCGAATGTCCAGAGGCTTCTTACCTAGTCACCGCAAAAGAGGCGCGAAGTACCCGACATGTGCGTTATAAGCTATTTTTTATTATTTACTCTAAATAGTTATGGCTTTGTGTTTCGTCCATACCACTAAAAAGTTACTGACGGTGCATTTTGGAGGAATTGTGCTGCTTGTGTTCTCCAGATGACTTAAGTAGAACACTAACCGAGAGTAATGTTCTTCGATATTAGAGATGAATGAAAGTAGATTAGTAGGCCATTTTGTTTACTATCAGATCAGTTGATGTTGGAGTTGCATGTGTAGATTAACTATCGAATTTTATCATATAAATACAATAAAATGTCGGCCTTTGTTCCCTGCGGCTGAAACAAAAAATGTCAAGAATCTTTACCAGCTGTTCAACAGTACTATCACGATCCCCTCACTCGCTGCGGCAGCACGTACACCCAGCAAACACGTAACGTTATCACAAACTTCAAAGGGTAAGTTTCTTCGTTACGTCATGGAACACGTTCATGCATCATTGGGACAATAAAAACACCAGAAAGCAATAATTTAGCACTTCCATAAAACATCCAAATTTACATATTACGTTGCATCCACAAAATGTAGTTTTTATAGTAATAATGTTGTATCATAAAAGGTTCATGGTGAATAGCAGTATATTGAATTTCTTAAACCAGGGATGTTATGAAGAGATAAAAAACATACTACTGTCAGGTCAGAGCGTTTGGTCAATATGGTTATCCAGGTTAGAGGAGTCCACTCAATAACATGAAAGTTTTTGAAACCAACTCGCAACTGTATTACAACGTTGCTACAACGTATAATTGTTAGCCAGGTGGTACATGTTTATATATTAGCTTTGTTCACTTGTGGAATGTTAGCGATAAGTTAATGTGGTTTATGGTGATCTTTCTCTTATATATTGTGCAGTTGCTTAACACTTTTCACGTGGCAGGCGTCTGCAGACGACAGTCAAAAATGTCACTTTTTTAAAAAAATGTCATGCTTATTGAATTTTATTACCATATTTGGAATCACCATGAGAAATGCATTAAAATAAGTACAAACATGACTAATATGGCTCAGTAATCCTTGAGATAGACCTTGAAAGTTGAGAAATGTTTCTAACGATTTTTGTTTCGTATATGGTAAAACCAATAGCCGCGTGGAAAGTGTTAAAGAAAGGCAGTGCTGCGAAATCAGCACGCTGTGCTCTAGAGTGAAAGTAACTTTTATCCTCCACTTTTACGATTACATACCATCGCCAATCGTATCTAAAAATGAAATTTCAAGTGAACCAAAACAAACGTGTCTTTGGACGGAAGATTCACTCAGATCAATTTTCGTGGATATGGGTGATGCATAAAATCGTTTAGCTTCAGCGTAACAGTATGTTCTTCAATTTGTGAGGGGTGGGGACAGGCCTTTGATCAAGGGTCATAACCGACTATTTTTTGTATATATACATAGAACTTGTCTTTTCATTTTGAGGAGCATCACGGGATAAGATAAGGATAAGATACTCCTATACTTCGCATGCGCGCGTAAACAACAGGTCCCGGTTTACTTTTAGGATAAATTATAATAATTAGCTCACAGCAGCGCTCTATATCAGTGTGCTCCCCAACGCGTCATGGTTACGTCAAGTTCACGTGAGCGGTGATTCGTCAATAGCCTTCCTAAATTATGCAAAGAAATTATATATAGACTTGTATTAATTTCACGACCACGCAAAATCATTGTTATCGTAGCATTGGGGAGTTATTTGTCGGTGATAATTATAAGTCATTGTTTATATTCGTGACAATGAATTACTAACTCATTACCGTCCTAATCTGATGTATCACACAGGCTTCAAAGCTTTTAACAGTCATCGTGAGATCTTGCTGGTATAAATAATTTACCCATTAATCCAGTCCATCCCCCACGTGTTTTATCATTTAGCCTTTATTCTACAGGGGGTTCCATTTTATTGAGGGGGTGAGGGTGGATATTATCTCCGTTAAATTTGTCACTTTTAAATAATGAGACTGGAATACGTGATCGCAAGGTGTTCAATTTAAGGTGCTTTACCATGCTACAATCAAGGAAAATAATAGTTGGCACACTTGACGCAACTCATTACAACTATCCCTGTGCTCGCAATTGAGATCACACTTGGGACATAGCACTGTTTAATAGAAAGCAAAAGTCTCCCCTTTCTTATATCCTTCCCCATCCCCCATCAATCAATGTTGGGGGAACTGCCAAGGCTTCTGATAATATGACTCGGATCAACATTGCCTCCGGGGAGAGGGGCGGTTTTTTTCTGTAATTAGGACAAAGTGTGCCAACCTTTTTTTCCTTGATTGTAGGCTTTATGGCCTAATGGATAAGGTGCTCGCCCTGTAAGCAAGATGTCCTGGGCTCGATTCCCGGGTGAGATCATAATTATTGTCTCTTTCCTATTGACAACGGCGAACATGTTTAATTATTTATAATATTTGCAAATTTAGGAGCTGATTAAAATAGAAGTGGAAGCGTTGAATCGGCAAGTCAAGTTCACTTAGAAAGCTTGTTAAAGGGGTGTGCACACGCTGTGATAAAGCCCTCGTATATCAATAAACAATTTGCTGATAGTCCTGGTCCCCAAAAAATAAGGGAAATATGTCTATCAATGAATTGCTTATTTCCTAAGGACGGGGATTTTGAAAGTATTGCAACTCTTTTTGACACATTAGTCTTCTTAAAGATTGTATAGTGTGCACAATTGCTTCAGTTTTGTTCTTATTGTCAAAAAGTGAATTAGTTGAGGATTTCCGGGAGGATTTCATCAATATTATAAACTTGTCAGGATTTGAATCAAAGTTATTCTAATTACTTTGAATGGTTTTCATGACTCGGCGTCCTAGTTATCGAGGGATACAGAAGGTGAAATGTCCTTTTATAATGCCCTTCTTTACACTAACCCTTAGTTTGCATTATATATTGTGCCACCTGATAGTCGACAGTAAGCCGGTTCAGATGCCGTTATTGACACCTTAGCAGACGTTAATTCTGGAAATGTGATCGAGAATCGATAAGTCGTTGCATAACGTATTGTATAGGTTTAAGGACAGTATTGATAACATTTATTTGTATTCGTCGATTTGAATGTTGCCATGTCAGAAGAGTTCTCTACGGCCATATTCACCTCATCAGCGTTGCATCTAGAATTCATATAGGCTAATGTATTATATATAAGAAAATAGCACATTTCAAGATGGCTCTACAATATATCTTAATTCATGTTGCACATTATGTGGCGTGGTTTTTCGATGATCAATCGATAAGACAGATAATCAGACAGACATGAATGTTGCTATGCTTTTTTGTTAAAAAAAGATAACAAGTTTGCTTTAAATAAGCACAGACTTTATTTGTCACGTAATATGTATGGGGCGCGGCGAATTTCCAGATGTTTTTACAGAGGCTCCTAATCCGTTAATCAATAAAAGAAACCGCAAAAGAGGCGCGAAATAGCAGCCGTGGCTTTCTAATTCTCTCATTTCTCTTTGATAAGGATGCTATCGTGGTATACTTTAAATAGTTATGGATTGGGTCTCATCCACACCACATTAAAGTTGCCAACTGTGTATTTTGGAGGAATTGTGTCAATTATGTTCTCTGGAATGTCTAGTACAAACTGATAGTAAGGCGAGGTTCCCATACTGGACAACAAAATGTTGTGTTCGGTGCAAAAATAGTTAAATAGCCATTCATCAGAAAGCTGCCTAAAATCAGAAATTTAAATCGATATTAAAACTGACTTAATAGTATGGATCGATCAAAACCATAATTTATGTTATCAATATCAATTGTATCAAGTGCCTGTATTTGGTAGGAATAAATGAAGAGCTTTGTTGCAAAAGGGCCACCAGACACTCCAACATGTTACTCATTTACTGTTTCTATATGACTTGGATTAGTGCATCCATGCACGCCAACTGAGGCACCAACAATACAAGCCACATTCCACATAAATGAATAGCCATCCATTCAATAATGCAAAATGAGTAACAGGTAGAAATGGGCCCTTTTGCAACGCAGCTCTTCAAATACAGGGCATTTACCCTTGCACCTGCAATATTATATATGACTAATTTACTATATGTACACGTGACGAGTTAGTATTAAGGGGTGTTGAAAAGCTAAGGTGTTGCACGAGTTGCCAGTGACAAACTCGGTGTTTCTATACATTTTCAGATATGTTATGAAATGATAGTGATGGTGCTCGTGTCCTACAAGTGCCACTGTTATACGATACGTGGACGTTTTACTAAACCAATCTAGTGTCCTTAAGGATATTGCTATAGAAAGCAGGAATGAAATCGTAATAAAACGTTACTGGGTGGGTAGTTTGTATAAAATGTACCGCGCGGGAAATCAAAATGTGTAATATAAAATTTCATCTCGCGACTAATTCAACCTAATCGAATCCCTGGGAATATCTAAATAAATAGGGAATTGTCTTCCATTTACTCTGCTCTAAATTGACTTCTGTTGGGGTTTCTATCTTCTATTACATGTATACTAACATTTTATATAAGCCCTGTCTGCCTTGATGTATTGCTTTCTAGTGCTTTTTTAAATCACCACTGTAAGAAGTAAGTGTATTAGAATGCTTCACCGGGACTTCTTTCTTTTCTTTTCTTAATGTAGCCTACACAATTCAGATAGCTTTTACTAAAGATTACATCAGAAGAGTAGGTTATATTTTTGGTGCAATCGTCGGTAGTATAATACCACTCAGTCATTTAACGATTTATTTGAGCGTTTCAGCTCAACAGAAATCAATCTTAGGAGGGTGTCAACAACCCCCTCTAGACTAGGGTTGATTCAATTCCAACACATGTTACCTTATGTCTTTATTGCTTGCGCTTTTGTCTATGATATTATTATAAAGGACTAAAGGTCATCGTTCTCTCTGAAAGCCAATTAACATTAAGTATACTTTTGATTCAATAAGAGGGGGAAAATTCGATTATCGGAAAATTCTGCGAAGTGAAAAAAATCGAGAGTAATTCAATTGCATAATTTTATTATAGTGATATACTTCCGATAGAGTAAACACTTTCTAAGGTTCAAAGGTCGCCGATTGGTATCGTAAAAAGGGTATTTATGCTGTGCAATATTGATTTAATATAAATCTATTTTTATATAGAGGTGAGGTTAAAATGTTCTATTTATAGAGGTAGCCTCTATTACAAACGAGTTGTGCCAGATGCATGCAAAGATTGTGTATATACGCGGTCATGGCAGTTGTGAAAGCTTACTAAAGACTGTTAAAACAACAATGAAAACATATTTCAAGGAAGGTTTTTGCAATTGTATGTTTTGTTACATTCTGTAAATTTCGAAATGACTTATTACGCGTAAATATTTTACCGCTTCTGCTGTATCCAACACACATACTAGCTTAGAAACAAATGTTGCCAACATTAAAATGGGGTTACGCTTTTTGATTCCTTGTGCTTGTTTGAAGTCTGCTGTCATTTCCATGGATGCATTGCATTCGCTCCATCATACCTTATTTATAATTGGCGCCTTCCTGTCGTTGATGGGGTTAAAAATGCAATCTTGCGCTTTCGTTACTAGATATCGTAATGTTTACATTCGCCTCGCTTTCATTACGCGTTATAGATGTTTACCCCATCAACGGAAGGAAGGCGCCAATTATAGAATGGTGAGCAGTTGCTCGCATGCATCTGGTTTACTATCATTTAGTAGATGTTGATGCTGATTGGTGCAATGATTGATTGAATAAGTCGATTTAATTGATTTACTTGGATTTATCACAATATGGATAGGCAGGTTTAGTATAATGTTATTCTTCATCATGCTGATTTGACACGGAACGAAAGCAGATCAGCTACTTAACGCTTTCCACGCAGCTATTATTTTTACCATACACAAAACAGATTTTTCAGAAACCTTTCATAATTTTCAAAGTCTATCTCAAAGATTACTGACCAAACACTAGGCATGTTTGTACTTATTTCAATGCATTTCTCATGGTGATTCCAAATATGGTAATGAAATACAGTAATTTTGCCATTTTTGAAACATTTTGTGAAATTTTGGAATGTCGTCTGCAGCTGCCTGCCGCGTGGAAAGTGTTAAAAGCAGTTGTTGTTTATCTTAACGCAACGTGCCTTGGATCTGTTTCCGACGTGTGGGACAGCTCATAGTGCATCGGCTATCCTTCAGGAGACCGCAAATAATCGTGTCATTTGATAATAGTCGAATACAAATTTCCTTAATGTGTTTCTATAAGCGAATATGCAGGATTTCTGGCGTTAACTTACTGAAGACTTATGAGCCTAACAAAAACTATGATCATTCACAGTCTAAAAAAGTGGAAGAAACTAGTAGTGGATGAAACCACTAGTAGATGAAAACTTGTTAGATATTCAATTTATTTATTTTAATATTCCGTTTAGTTTTTACGATGGTTCTTGAATATAGCACTTAGACACACAATGTGGGTCTAGTCGTTGTATAGTACTTTTATATACTTGTGCGTAATTACTATTCATCTTGTTTCTGTCTGAAATAGCCAATAGGCCTATATTACCCTAATAGATAACAAAATGTGGCCAGCTTTTGCCACATTTGTTATCCATTCATAACAGGTATATTTGGCACATTATATACAATATGCCTAACATGTAAGGATTTTTTTTTTAAATCACATTTTTGGCACTTTTTGGTCAAAATTTCAAAGAAATACAGCTTTAAAGTGGAAAAATGAGAAAATCGACACTAGATTAGTGTCCGAATAGTATAATCAAGCAATTTTGGGCATTTTTTACTCAAAAATAATTTTGTTAGCTTATCCCAAATAAATTTTGTAAAAAAAAGTGATTTTCTCCAAAATGTTGACCAAAAGTGCAAAAAAGGGAACAAAACTGGACACTTTTTTTTGGGGGGGGGGGGGGGGGGGCACTTTATAGTGAAAATTTCAAACAATATTAGATTAGGTTAAAAAAAAATTAAAAATCTTCCGTAAATTAGTGTCTTAAACTCATCATCAAGCGATTTGGGCATTTTTTACTCAACATTATTTGTTTTAGCTTTGTTCAGAAATTTTGGATTCTCTGATCCACATTTGTTGGAAGGGAATATATACTTTTATATACATTTGAGTCATAGTTCAATAAAAACAGCACACAAAAAAATCCAAAAAAAGCTTCTTTAAGTCCCCCCTTAAAACAAACAAACACACAAACAATGAATGAAACAAACCAACCAAAGAATTGTTTTAAAAAACACTACATACTTTCCACGCGGCAGGCATCTGCAGACGACAATCCAAAATGTCACAAAATGTTTCTTAAATGTCAAAAGAATTAAATGGATTACTATATTGGAGTCACCATGAGGAATGCATTAAAAAAAGTACAAACATTATTGGTTCAGTTATCCTTGAAATAGACCTTGAAAGGCTTTTTTTTTTAAATTTGTATATGATAAAACCAATAGTCGCGTGTAAAGTGTTAACACTATTGCACTATTCTCAGTGCATATTGAATCGTGAATTATGGGCAGGTTTGAATGTTCCCTTTAAAATCGTCACCTTAGAAAATGTGCACTGTTTCACAGCATCGTACCTTCTAGCCAAGGGGCAAAAAGTAGATGGTAGTCCCAAGATAACATAGCATAATGCCGAGCTTGTTCTCCCCATGGCGTCTGTTAGGAGATTAAAAAAACGAGCATAGAGTTGCCGAGAGCTACTTTGAAATCGTGGAAAGATATACTCCTTAGTGGGGTAAAAAAGGCATAATTCAAGCGTTTCGGTTGCACACGATACTTTGGAATAGCCATTATTTATGGTTCGCTTCACAAGACAACTATGTCGCATGCATGGAGATCGCCTGCTGCAATAGGTGGAAACTTGTGTTTGAAAATAACAAAAAGGCGCCAATTAATTTTTGATGCTGTAATGGCCTGCATCTATCATACCACTAATGTTGCAGCGGACCTATACATTTAAGTATTTGTTCGACAGCATAGCATTTTCAAACAATTTCATGCCGTGGCAGACATAAGTATCTGAAGGGGTATAAACCCGCGCAAAGTATTGGTAGTTTTTAAGATATTCCCGCCACTAATTAAATGACTACATGAAATGTATTTGATATTCAACAGACATTCAGTATCTTGCTGATGTTTTTTCACTTGGCCAATTGTTTTTAACCCGTTGGTTTAAATCTAAAGAAAACAGACCAATATTACATAACGTAACACAGGTTTATGGTTAATCTAAATTCCTTTCAATCTCAGAAAATATCCACCTGTTTGAGCTAGTTATGCATTTAAATGAATATTTCAGATCCAGATGATATGATTGTGTATGTATTCTTAGTATGAGCTGATTGAAAAATACAATTATTTATCCCACGTCGGACAATGCATCTTATGAATGCATTGTTCTACTTACATAGTATACAACAATAGACCCACCTGTTTGAATAACCACTGCAGAGGCGACGGCGTTCTACTTATTGTAATTCCTGGGTGTCAACAACGTATTAAATGCCCTTTTACATCTCACATTGTCGTATGGACAGGTGAATATATGGAGCCGCCTTTATTCATGGGTTTTTATACAATATAATGCCTACCTATTGTTCACACCTGGCAATTACATTTATCAATGGTAATTGTGTGTCTGTATTTTACGTGGTTACACAACAGCCACCTGCTACACCTTTCTTTTGTCAGACACGTGGGCACTGTTTGTTTTACTTTTACATTCTTAAGGACAATGCTTGCAACTGAAAAGTTCCTTACTGAAATGATGAATCGAATAAACATAACAATTCTGTAAAGTTAAACAATTATCGTAAGATTAGCAAAATCAGCTAATGTTAATGGTTTGTTTATACATGGCACTGATGGAAATTCAACTTTTATTTATCGTATAACTATAAAAACATAATGTAAACATGTCACTATATTAGTGGCATCACAAAAAAGGTGAAACCAAAAATGTCAAAAAAGAAGCTTTCCCATAACATCAAAATCAACCGTTAACATTTGCATCGTTAACCGATCATATACCTGCTAATAGCAGGCATACATATTGTTTACTTTTGTTGTTCATGTGAAATTGCAGCTCACGGGTGGGTCAGGGGTCAATGACCGTAGACAATGCACAGTGTTCAGAGGGTTAATTACCGGTATCTTGGAACAATCTACATATGGGAATAAGCTTCCGTGCTCGTTCATCATTAATATTCAAACTTTTTAGTTGACTTCAGGCACATCGATAATAACCCTTTCTCAAGTCATACAGAACCAGATGCCTTTATTTGCTTTGAATAATTCATTTATGTATAGCGTCGCTTAACAGTAATGTTTGGATTGTATATATAATTTATTCTAGCGGAATATCCCGCTTGTGTATTTTTGTTTTACCGAAAAATTTGAACGGTGTTATAATATGACCGTGCTCAATTCGACGACCTTTTCAGAAGCTGTTGATTTTACTTTGTAATTTTGTTATTTCGTCTAAATGGTTGTTTAGAGAAACATCTCCTCAATATCTACAGACAGGGTGATAGCGTCTTTTATTATTAGGAGAATGAATAATGTGCGTTCTATTTATGCATAGTGTACATAGGTAACGCAACACATTTGATGGAAAAGACAAATTCGCGAATGTGATTTTAAAACACTCATCAATGTAATGACCTCGGGAAATTTCCATTTAGTGAATCCAAAAGATGCCCTTGTTTTTACCATCTAAAGGTCCATTTCAGCTTGACTTTAGATATTATATCTAAAGGCAACTTTAAAAAAATAAAGAGTCCTATTTGTCCAAATAAAATAAAAAGTTTGTCTCAAAAGTCCGCGCGCGTAGCTTAAAATTCGCATTTTACAGCATATATTTTCCCCCATATTTTTCTTGAACTTTTGAAAATGATGGTGTGAGCAAAGTTGTGACAG
Source organism: Ophiura sarsii (assembly GCA_035610835.1). Lineage (NCBI taxonomy): Eukaryota > Metazoa > Echinodermata > Ophiuroidea > Amphilepidida > Ophiuridae > Ophiura > Ophiura sarsii. Next base: position 14,132,378 of record CM069450.1, on the reverse strand, counting down.
TATGGAATGGGTTTTTTTTTAAATATTAAAATAGTATTTCAACTTAAGAACAACACCTGACTCCCGTGATTTATTGGAATATGTTACTTCAAATTTTGATTTCACATTGTGAAGTACCCTATCAGCTTCATTCAGAGAACCGGTTTCATATGGGGATTTTTTTTACTTTTAAAAATATCGCATTTCGCATAGCCTTTTTTAGGTTACTTCTAACACAAACCTTTTTTATTTCGCTTTTTCACCAAAATCTAGAATGGTGAAACGTTTCCTTCCATGCCTTAATTTCTTATTAGATCGGTATCAAGTTGATTTATACCGACTAGAGTTATATCCCTGCGACTCCCCTTGTCAAGTATGACGCGAATGGCTAGCGATTATTTCTGGAAGGCCCGAAAACTTAAAAAATTGTTTATGTGTGAACAGATGGCAGGTCTCCTGTTTAAAAATTAGCTCTGCCAAGGCTCTAAGAAAATTAATTCATCCACACTTTAAGAAATAAAATCGACGAAACATCTTCTCGTTTCATTTTTCTATTTATTTATGGGATCGACTATTTACACTCCCGTCTTGTAGCAATTTCCTATAGACTTTATACACGACGACTTAAAAATTATATATAGTAAGTCTTTTTTTAATATCCGTTCAGCCTTCTCGGTTTGCCTTCTGTACATATTTATAATTGCAATATACAGACATTATTTCCTGTGTACATGATATTTATTTAAAGCCATGCATTATGATTCATATTATGAAACACTTAATAATACAACATGTTTGTTGTTAGCGGATACAATTTAATAGTGTTTTATCTAAATCTGAGAAAAAAAATGCGAAAAACGTCTGAAAAGCCGAGACAGTTCATATTTTCTAAAACTAAACTAATTCACGGTGTTCTCAGAATAAAACGGACACATTATGTGGGATCAAACAGCCGTGAATTATGTGTCTCTTATACGGTACGTATTATGTAATCATCTTACTCGAGAATGGCCCTTAAAGACAGTGTGGGTTGGAGCATTATTTAACTACGCGGAGCAGTTCAATTTATTTGTACAGTGGGTCGGATTGCGCTTATTTGCAATGGATTAACCACGCGCAAACGTATCACGTGGGATGCCTGGTACTGGCAAGTCTACTCTATTACCGACCTGTAAATAAGGATGGATTGTCTCCTCGTATCCATTTATCAATGTTAAGCGATCGGATTCCTTTTCCGGCTTTTATTCTAACACGTAGATAACACTAGTATTATACCACACTGGCTAGCTAATGCGTCCGTCGGTGTATTCTATCCAAACAAAGTTCAAATAGCACGACCGACTTTTTTCTCTCTCTCTCTGACAAGAGATAAACACCGCGGGGATGGATATATGATGAAATGAAAACGATCTTATTGCACCAGGGTTCCGTAAATCAGCTCGTTTTTCACACGTTGTTTGACGGTTTCTTTGTTTATTTGAAAGGATACACCAGAGATGCGGCTGCTATACAGTGACGAAAAGGAACAGTTCAACTATAGTTTGACTTATATTTGCTGTCAATGTTAGATGGAAAGTTTTAACGGTCTATCGCTGAATTTTATAATATTCATGATTTTCTCCTCGAGTATATTCAATTTAGCTGTTTTCGGATATAAAAAAGAGAGATGAGCATGCGAGATGAAGTTGAATAAAAAATTAAAAAGTATAATTTGAAACAAAGTGAGTTTAATCTATAGATCCGTCGTATTTTAAAAAACAATCTTACGAAGATTCTGTCCACTTCTGTGCACCAACGTACATAAATAATTTGTTTCGACTGAAAGCAGTTTTCAAAGAGTATCATAGACTGGATTTTGAATACCAAAGTGGTTTAACGGACTCGCTTGCTTAGTTCGAGTGCCTAAACAATATCCAAAGTGTTATTTTCCACTTCATTAAAATGTCTCAAGAAGGTTTTTACGATCGACATGTTAACATGATTCCGAAACAAGAATACGTGCTTTATTCCACGATAATCATGATAATAGAATCCTTAATAGGTCGCGAGGGTGCGTGTATGAAAGTTTGTGTTACCAAAATATATCACTTTCTTGTGAGCATTGTTAAAGGCATGTTATGTGATCTTTCCAGGGAGCGCCCTCTATTCATGATTTTTTTAAAAAGAAAAGTAGATTTTCTTGCAGATTTACATTTCGAATCATAAATCATGAATATATTCCAAGTTACTGCGCGATACGATTCCTAATTACCTCAAAACCATGGTTTCAAGCGTATTAATGTGTATATCTTTCCAGTTTTTCATATTGCACTCCTGAAGAAATTATGTAGGCCCATTTGTACTTAGTTTAGTTTAGTTTATTTATTAGAACATACGCTTTTACAACAGCGGCACACGTCTTTAAAAACGGTGCGTTCTTAACAAAAATAACAATATACATACAAATTTTAAAAAGATGTACAAAAATGAGACCTTCAATTTTACCCATGAACACCAAGGCTATATACAGATGTGGGATAAAAATAGAGAGTCAAAAATATAAACATACATATAAAATTACTAATAAATTAAAAGTAAAACGAGGACTTCAGAGCATGAATTGAAAGCATAAACACAATTCAATGAACTGTGGACTGAGAATTCTTTAGGCCTGACCTATGTGTCCAAGCCTTTTTAAGATATGATTTACAATACTTGTCAAAAATGTTATCAATGTTAGAATACAAATTGGATAGAAAAGTAGGCAGAAATTGATGAACATTGCTACCAAGAACAAAACATTTTTGGATAGACAGATCACTGCCAATGAAAAAATCCCAAACAAAAACATAACCTGCTTCAAAAAGAGAAATTTTGAGCTTATTCATTTCAGTGTTGCGAATGTCATTATAAGACTTACATTGAAACAAAAGGTGATTGACATCTTCCATTCCGTCATTGCAAAGAGAGCATGTACCAGAAATATTAATATCCCAAATACTGATCTTCTTGTCTAATGCCAAAGTATTGGAACGGGCTTTGAATTTTAAACTTGCCCCATAAAAATCAAGTTTATCAAGAAGATAATCTTCAAGAAAAGGTGTACTTTTAAATTTGACATAATCACTTAGTGATGATTTTTGACAAGCATTGTCATACCACAACACATCAACATTTAGAGAATGAATTTGTTTGAAATTACCTACTATATCATAATTATTATCTACGTGCCTTTTAAACATGTAGCCTACATCATTATCACAAAGAGTATTCTTAATCGATTGTGATACTTTAAAGAGTATTCTTAATCGATTGTGATACTTTAAAATCAAGAAGTTCACTTGTGTATAAGTCAAGGACATGAAGGAATTGCCTTCTTTCTTTAAAATGATGATAAAGATATAATACTCGTATGCGGTAACAAAGTTGTAGATTCTCAGATTTGATAAATACTCGTTGTTTGTCCCAATTGAATAAGAATTTGGAACACACCATTTTTGTATACCTAATTCAGATCAGTAATTTACCAAGTATAGTTGTAATGCGATTATCTATGCGCCCTGGAGACAAGCCTAAGTATGTAGGCCTATAGAGGTTATGATGCAAAGCAATATGACAGTCTCGTGATGTGTCATGAAAACGACTCTTCGAGGTATGATGTAGCAACTTTGCAGACATGTTAAACGTGTTAATTGCTAAATGGAATACGCGACCTGTTCCAGTTTCTTTATACTTTGTGCCTCCTCACTGTAATTACATCCATGATAGAGCATACATATTAAGCATGTTAAATAACAGATAATGATACGGAGTATTCGAGCTATGCGGTTGTGCAAGTGTTGCGTCAATAGATCATTTCATTAGTTAAAATTAGAACCATTCGTGGAGGTGGAGGAAGCGTGAACGGAGCATTGTACGCTAATATTATTGCAATAACATTGTTTAAGCAAATTTATTTCGGTCCAATACCCCAGTATCTTCTAAATACCGTATTACAATAATGCACTGACATTGCAGGATCCAATGTCGTCTCTTTTATTCCCTGTTTCGTTACATAATAAATTACATTTGTTAAGCGCATAATACAAAAGTTTCGATGCGCTGTACAATAAAAACATAAAAAGCATTTTTAAAAAGCACACACAAAATATACAAGTAATATGCTCATAGGAATAAAAAGTACAATGAGATATATATATATAAAACTAAACCAAAACCTTAGATACAAAACATCAGGCACAATACTAAGCACTGGTAAGGATAGTATTCAGTGCAGTAAATCGACATTACGTTTGCCAACGAAGTTTTAGATTTTGAGTTCATACCATTTAATTATTTGAAACTACGAATGCAAAAACCACCTCTTGTCTTCTGGATCCAAACCAAATGTCCTGTAAAATTGATATTCTTTTTCTCTAATTCTTCACAGAACCATCGGATTCTGCTCATGATAATGTTTTGTACTCGCTTGATTTCTTTAAATCCTCCTTTTAAAACATTTATAATATCCAGTCCTTACCAACAGCTGTTCAATCATGCTTGTCTGAATCTAATACGAGACCCATATACATTATTCCCCCGTTTTGTATCTAATTCAGCACGGTAATGCATCGCGGTTTTTTTGGCGATTTCATTACACTCAGGGAGAACATCTGTATTAGGTTTCTAGTATAAGGCAAAAAAAAAATATATATATGTTGTCCTCGACCGCCCGCTCGTCAGATTTAGGGCCGCTCCGATTTTATTTTTATTTTTTTTCAGATTTTCTTCTTTTTTTCAGATTTTTTTTTCAGATTTTTTTTTTCTTCAGATTTTATTTTTAAAAGTTTTAATGGCATTGAATATTAAGGTAAGTGTTTATAACATATATGTTCGACTCTTAGTGTGATTTCAACTTCTTGCCTAAGGAGGAGCTTTTATTGTATTTGAACAAGACGCTATCTTGTGAGCAGCACTAAAATAAGTGTTTAGCCAGGGATTTGACTGTTTGAAATGATGATGGTACTATTTATTGCATCATGAAAACTTTTCGTCAAGGTATACTGTACTACTGTCGCATGCGGGCAAGTATAAACTTGTCACTATCTAAATGGTGATACATGACTTGCTTCCGTTTTGCTTGGAGTGTCTATCCACTTTAATTACCCGTGAATAGAGTGTAACATCTTATATACTCGTTTAATAGCAGGTAAAAAGACATTATCAAACACGGTTACTCAAATGGTTTTACGTGTGCGCTCACGATAACAAGTTAATGTCGTGGTACTTACCTGTTACAAGTCTCCCCAGTCACAACGCGATGCGCCACCAGCGGTTGATCTTGCCCCAGTGCAATTGTTGACCTCTAGTGTCGATATAACGGTTCTAGCCACGATTTGATGGTCATGCAAATCTGATAAAAAGAATGTTGAACACAGCTAAACAAGATACACTGTATGATCAATCAATAGAAAGAAAATGAATCTACAATAATTAATTGTAGGTAATTAGCATGATTAGGGTGCATTCGCGTGTATAACCAATATATCAACATTTAAACGCGATGACATGTGTTTTTGAACTGTATTTGTATTATGCGGGCTTTGAATGTCGCCTTTTTCCCATGATGCACTATGTATTTTGGTCTCATGTGATAGTGATTAATAGGCTACAATGTCTAAATGATTCCGTTCGCCATATTCATTTGTGTAGATGCTCCTAACAGAAGTGTTAAGCGTGTTTGCAGATGACTGCATCTATAATGCGTACACTCCAGATCTGGAAGAGTTAGATTAACAAATAATATATATACTATGGAAATGCAAATTGCACCAATGATTAGGCATGACAAACCTCAAATGAATTAAAATCAGAAGTTTCGGGAATGAATGATTTTAATATCCAATAATGAACATATTCTCAGCCAATGATTAAAATACCTAATGTCACGGATAAGACACGAAAATAGAGCCTGCACCAACACTACATCATATTGTAAATTCAAAAGATGATGAAACCGAGAACCAAATATTAATCATTGTTATAAAATAGCGGATGTGGTTTTGGAGGACAGTCTGATTGGTTTTTGGCTATTTAATTCATTCGAATATTGATACCTTCAGTGCGTATGGTCATCGCGTTAAGATGTTCAAGCGTGCCCTACACAAAGTTGCCGGCCGTGCCCTACACAAAGCTGCAGAGCGCGATTACTCGATGCAGGAAGTTGATAAACAAATCGCCGGATTCGCCGATGTTATAAAAGGGAAATATTTTGTTGTTGAACACATCAGCTTTGAAATTATATATTACACTTAATGAACATATCCCGCGATATTTGAAAATATTGTGCTCTAAAAAATATTCCAAACTTTTTTTGAGCAGTTTATATTGTATCCTCTAATTAAAGCAATGTTGTTTGCACAAGAAAACTATAACTGTCGTTCTATCTGCTCCGAAGAATGGACCCCTTTTTTATTTGCAAACATAAGGGTATTGAATAACATCTGTAGGACAAAAACCCTAAAATACCTCTTAGAGCATATCTGCTATTAAAGTATGTAAAATGTAGTCTTTCTCCGAAGTGGTACAGGAAATAAGCACTTTGTTTAAAACGGAAGCTCGACATGTATCTCCATTACGAAAATGAATAAATGTTCCCTTGCCTGCAACGATACTGCAACATAACTAGCGATAGTTTTTATGATACATTATATAAGCATCATCATCATTCAAAAAAGCTAGATTCCCTGGCCTAACATCTCATTCGTGGCTGCACACAAGTGAGCGTCTTGTTTTTTATCAACTTCCTTTTATAGCCCCCAATTCAGACGTGCCCCAGGAGCTCTATTTAGAAAACTGCAACATAATTACGAAAACCCTTGATACATTTCCGTTCTTAATCACTTATGAAAGGTTGCATACGCGTATGTATTCCAAACCCGTTTTTAATTGACACACAAATCGCTGATATAGATATCAAGTATTTGAAATAAATAGTTCTCGTGAGTATAAAATCGGGCTCAATTTTGTGGTCGGATTGTTACAATTTTATATAAACGTTATAGAATTCCAAAACCTTTGTCTCCGTCTCTTCATTATGAAGTGCAAGTTAAAGCGCTTTAATATAAGTCAATAATCTACTTTAAGCATTTTAGAGTTAGTGATCTGGCTCCAAGAATCAACCGTGCTTCAATATTTGCATCAATCTCATAATATTCTTGAATGGCCGTAAGTTTATTCATGAATGCATACCCTAACTATCATGAACTCAGATTAAAAGCTTTTTGCGCAACCATCATGACATGACTATAATGTCAATGTGTTTAGGTTAATGATACCCTAGTGAAGACTTAATGTGCCTTTTAAAGCGGCTATTACAAAAAACGAATATTTATGGGACGGACATGTATACTGCCTCATTCACAAGGAATTATGTTCGTTCGTGGATCGTAAAAAGAGTGATTTGAATCTAAGAGTCAGTAGCAAGTTTTTAGATTACTTCAGCATGTAGTCTTTTGTTGTTTCAAGCTTGGAAAGTGTTTTTATACAAGTTGAAGTACTTGAAAATGGTTTGACAAGCAACTCAACTGCGTTGAGATTGATTAGTGGTGTCTTGTCACTGGTGTCCAAAGTGTATTATTTTGTCATTAAAGAGATTTGCCAAATCGCCTTGCTGTATGGTTACACAATCTGGCATACTCGAAACTTTTGTTCGTGATATTAAAAGAGTGTAATTAACATTTAAAAGTGTCGAATACCTAGATCAACGCCCCTCTTATAGCTACTCACGAGTAGCTTATTTAAATGCATAACATGCCCTATGTGGACGTGCCAGAGGAGCGCATTGAAGAATACTGCAACGACATTGACCGATCCCACAGAAACGCTCACAGGAAACTGAACATTTGTTGGTGACATACAAAATGTTCCTTCAACAAACGTTGACATTTGAATAGCGATAGTTATGTTCCATACGTGACTTTTCGGTGTTCAATTATTCTTATTAGCAAATTACGTATTCTTGTCTAACTATTGTGCAAAAATAGTGATCTAAGTGTTTAAAAACACTTTCCACGCAGCAGCCGTCTGCAGAAGACATTCCAAATTTTCACAAAATGTTTCAAAATGTCATAATTATGGAATATCATTACCATATTTGAAATCACCATGAGAAATACATTGAAATGAGTACAAACACGCCTAGTACTAGTATTGGTTCAGTAATGAATGATTGGGATAGACCTTGAAAGTTGGGAAAGGGTTCTGAAAAATCTGTTTTATATAATTATGGTAATATAGCCGCGTGAAAAGTGTTAACATGTTTCCCTTACCTCATCAAAAGGTTAAGGAGTAAACACCTTGTATATGGCTTGTAATGTACAAACACTGTAATGAAGAAGCCAGTGTTACCAGTTTGATTATAAATTAGTGATTCAAAAATCCGGTTTATTATATTCTTTGAAAATAAATCGCATTTAGACACGATTAATATTCCATGATAAATTGCATAGTGTGGTGTATAAATTATTTATGCTTGGTCTTAAATATAACGGATTTATCAAACAAGAGTCACTATTGAAATTATACTTTTTAATTTTGTCAATGTCTGTTTAAACCTCTTTGCGTAGGGTAATCTCTCCTTTGTCTGTCAAAATAAGCCGCGATAATAACTTGAGTCGTACAGAATATCATGTATTGATGTAAGTCAGCGAAGGACTATACAAAATAGGTTTTGTTCTTGAATTCAAGAACGACTTTCGTAAATATTTATAATTTCCTGCTCTTGCCCATAATATCTAAGCGAAATTGAAATGCTGGGCTCCAGTGTAATTAACTATTCACACTCTAGACTTTTATAATAACGCCAGAGATTTTGTATTGATTCTCGTGACACAAATTGAACTGACACCAAGGCAAATGTTAGTATGTCTGAACAGATCCACCCTTATAAGTTTAGTGTTACCTATGAATAAGCTATCACGAATTAGCCTAATATCGTATTTAAGTATTCCGACTAACAAACTTTGTCCCCATATTGTGAACTTGGAAGAAAAGGTTTTACTAACCAATCTGACGATAGTTGGATTCGAACCTAGAACCTTTCGGTCCCAAAGCAAATGCAATAAGCACTAGACCAGCTAGGCTGTCGGTGCCGAGGTAGCGAATCTAATCCGTAAAAGAGGAAGGGTATCCATCATTGTCTACCTGCATTTACGGAATAAATTTGTATAACTCGTACATTAACGGTGTTTACACTAGACTAATTTGTGATAGCTTACTCGTACATATCATGTAGGTAGAAACGTAATTTGAGTAAATGTTGTACCCTTCATGGTGTAGAATATAACTCTAAAGATGTGGTTTCACTCCGGGATCCAGCGTACTAAATTCGCATTTCTGCCCAAGTAACTTTATCCCCATTTTGAGAAATTGGAAGCAAAGCTGTACATACAAATCTGACGATAGTGGGATTTCAGGACCATTCGGACCCAAAGCGAATGTCATAACCACTAGACCAGCTAGGTGAATTACGGAATAAATCTTTATAGCTCATACAATAGAAGTGCTTAGATAGGCTAATTTGTGATAGCTTACTTATGCATGTCATGTAAGTAGAATTATAATTTGAGTGAATGTTGTACGCTTGATGGTGTAGAATATAACTCTAAAGATGTGGTTTCACTCCGGGATCCAGCGTACTAAATTGGCATTTCTGCCCAAGTAACTTTATTCCCATTTTGAGAAATTGGAATCAAAGCTGTACATACAAATCTGACGATAGTGGGATTTCAGGACCATTCGGACCCAAAGCGAATGTCATAACCACTAGACCAGCTAGGTGAATTGCGGAATAAATCTCTATAGCTCATACAATGGAAGTGTTTAGATAGACTAATTTGTGATAGCTTACTTATACATGTCATGTAAGTAGAACCATAATTTGAGTGAATGTTATACGCTTGGTGGTGTAGAATATAACTCTGAAGAAGTGGTTTAACTCTGGGATCCAGCGTACTAAATTCGCATTTCTGCCCAAGTAACTTTATCCCCATTTTGAGAAATTGGAAGCAATGCTGTACATACAAATCTGACGATAGTGGGATTTCAGGACCATTCGGTCCCAAAGCGAATGTCATAACCACTAGACTAGCTAGGTGAATTACGGAATAAATCTCTACAGCTATGAGCTATAGAGATTTAACAAATCTGACGATAGTGGGATTCGAACCTGTACCTAGGACCTTTCGGTCCCAAAGCGAATGCAATAAGCACTAGACCAGCTAGAATGTCGGTGCCGAGGTAGCGATTCTAATCCGTAAAAGAGGAAGGGTATCCCATAGTCTACCTGTATTTACGGAATAAATCTGTATAACTCATACAATAGAAGTGTTTACACTAGACTAATTTGTGATAGCTTACTCATACATATCATGTAGGTAGAAACATAATTTGAGTGAATGTTGTACCCTTGATGGTGTAGAATATAACTCTAAAGATGTGGTTTCACTCCGGGATCCAGCGTACTAAACTCGCAATTCTGCCCAAATAACTTTTCCCCGTTCAATATTAATTCTTTTAAGATTAAAATCTGACAGACATGTTACCATCGACTCGTCAAATTCTGTTTTATTTCGTGTCGTTCTTCACCGAGTAAATGGATCGCGTGGACATTAGGAACACGCTGTCATAAACACGACGTACGGAAAATATAGCCTATTTCACATTCGAAATGTCAAAATCCGTGACAAGAACAGACATTAACTTGATGTTCAAACTAAAGTAGACAGTTAATGTATGCCACTGTAGTTGAACTATTTTGTTTTCATCAACATATAACATCTACATGGTGCAGCCTTTTAGAGAAACAGGAAACCGTCATACACAGTGTGAAAACGAGCTGATTTACGAAGCCCTGGTGCAATAAGATCGTTTTCTTTTCATCATACATGTATATCCCCGCGGTGTTTACCTCGTATCAGAGACAAAAGTCGGTCGTGCTATTTGAACTTTATTTTGATAGAATACACCGACGGACGTATCAGCCGGACAGAATGGTTTAATACCCGTGTAATGCATGTGTTAGAATAAAAGCCGGAAACGGAATTCTATCGCCGATCATGTATAAATGGATACGAGATGAATATAAATACCCATTTGAAGTCTGGTAATACAGCGTGTCCCAAAATCGGGAAAAACAGGTTCTGACCCCACTGTATTCAAAGCTTTGTATTTTAGAAACCTTATATTCGATTTGTCTTATAATTCTACCAGATAATGACAATAATATCTGCTTTTACATTCCTAAATATGAAGCAGCCATGTGTCCTAATATTTGAGTTATAAGCTCTCTGGTTTTTTGGACTCAGTTTTCTGGACACGATGTAGAGTAAACTAACCATTACCCGGCATCCCTCGTGTGATATTCGCGCGCGGTTAATCGATTGCAAATAATGAGCAAGCCGACTCTCTGTAAACATGCACGATTGAACTGTTCCTCTATGTTAAACACTGCTTAAACTCCTATCATGTCTTTAATTGTATCCTCGAATAGGACGATTCCATTTTGGAGACAGTACAAATAGTTCAAAATGTCAAACCACTAAATGATTTTACTCCTTGCAGATTCTTTGCAAATCAAAATGATCACTGATGGACTTTAAAAAAAACTATGTTTCTATTTGTACCCAGTCTATTATATAATTTCTTTCCAGTCTATAATTTTATAAAGATGTTGGCAATTTACCCTGTGAAATTGGAAACTCCTTCATCAAACACATTCCTGTGTCGTTTACTAATGTTTTGCCGTGAGAAACACTTCTTAAAAAATGAACATATCATTCAACTAGCTCGTTGGTGTCTGCAAGCAATATAAACAATGGATTGACACTGTTAATGTATTTCTTTCTTAAAGCAAACGCTATTTATTCATCATTCAACCGAGTTTTATCAACCCGTCGAGATCGACAATTTCGATGAGATTCGGTTTCGCGCGACTTCACACGTGCTCGTTTAAAAGACTCCCTCCGAGTGTTGAATTGTATTTGATTCTTTCAAGTAGTCCCGGAAGTATAGAATATAAAAGAATGTCCTACTTTACCAAAGTGTATTACCATCGAACCGGCTTCTGATTCTTTCCCCTATAAGGTGTCTTGCTGAAATTGGATTTATCCATCAATTCCCAATCAAATATAAAACATGGGGGATATTGGAAAGGGATACACTCGATATATCACGTGGCTAAGTAACTCTATTTGCGCATGGTATTTTGATTTGGAGGGAGCGTAAGGTGTCAGGTTTTGGAAATGTAAGATGCCTAGGGATTTAGTATGTTGTTCTAAAAGTCTTTTTTAAAGACTAAACACTTTTTTGAAGACTTTTTTTGCGGAGTTTTTGTAAGATGCACTAATTCCACAGATTTATAAAAGGAGATCCAGTTCGAAATTTATTAACGTGTAATGGGCGCTATTTTTGAATTCTCACAATGGGGAAACATTTGGAGGTATGTCGATATTTTCTAGACGAAAAAGAACGAATGCAGCATCGTCCGCGTACTTGAGCCGTGTCTTTCTCCGTGTTAAATACCGACATACTCCCAAATTTCTCCCATAGTGAAAATTCAAAATGGCGCCCGTTACACGTTAAGATATAAGGCAATACATTTTGTACTGGATCTCCTTTTATAAATATGTGACTAATTCGCGGATATTCAATACACACGTATATATATTGTCGTTTAAAGAAATCGTATCTATCAATCAACAACAAAATCTTTGTTGAAAGCAAGCCAGCAATTTACGATGTATGCCATTTTATCCTCAGATAATGATTTATGGTTCTATATCATGACGGTCCTAATATATTTGTCAACATTTGACATGAATGAAGAAAGAAAGTTTATTTTGGGCTTCGTTGTAGACTTTGCTACTACAACAACAGTTGCCATTCAGCTTTCATGGATAGAGTAATAATCATTTTAACATGTTGATTATAGAGTAGTCTTACCCGTTCTTGGCATCCCAAGCAAGTGTGATATTCTCGGGTGGGTAATCACTTGCATTTACGCGCAATCCAACCCTCTGTACAATTTTAAATTGAACCATTCTGCGTCTCCGTTCAATGCTATTTCAAACCTAAATCGCTCTTCGATGTCTTTCATAATATTAGGTAATTCCGGTGTACAGATCATTTCAATCGTAGATTTTTTACTACTAGGAGGTATATTAATAAATAAGATAAGACAAAACGTCAGGCGTTAATGTAGCCTGATCAACTTTCATGTTGTCTACTAAATTTAAATGAATGAAGACAGCAAAATGCATGTGATAATTGCATGCGCCCTCACGAAATCGTGACTGTTTTACTATTATCTGATTCTGGATAGACACTTCTGCTTGGGATTTAAACAAAAGTACAGTTTTCACCATTTTCTAACGATTAGCTAAAATGGAATTGTTGATTTTGTTTTATTGTATTGTTGTTCTAAGTCGTCTCAAATGAAAGCTTGAGTATAGTATGATTAAAAATTGAACGAACACCACGCCCGCAGCACAAAGATGATCTCGCCCAAAATGTCCACGCTCATGGTTGTGCGCGCTTCACGCAATGTACGGATTGTACGCAAAACGCTGCTTCAATGTGTTCGTTCAGTTATAAATCCGACTATGTCCATGTTAATTCCATCATCAACAAAAAACAATTACATCTACCACCACAGTCACACCGGCATGGTTTGGTCTAGGCTACACAGCCCTTTTATGGCAAAAGAATGTATCTTATATGTAGTTTCCTAACAGTGTACTTCCTTTTAACATGATCAAAGTTAGCTTTTTTCTCCTTAAATCATGTAGTGGTAAAAGGTAGTATATTACTTTTATTGTCTTTACAAGTTGCAACCTTTTCCTAAGTGAGGAATATTGAACCAAGTTAACACAATCCATGTTCAAAGGAAGTATATCATTAGGAAAGTACATATAAGATACATCCTTTTGCCGTAAAAGGGCTGTAACACATTTCGTCTTGGGCATGCAAGAACGTCGTAAGTGACATTTTGGTAATTTTGCAGGAGAAGCATTTTTGTGTTCAATTTTTGTTAACTTAATTATTGTTTTAACAAGCTAAATATTTGATTGAACATTAAAAATGGCTTAAAATATGTCGTTTTGCCTATATTTTCATAAACTAATATAACTATATTTGGCCGAAAATGTCACTTGCATTCAAACGACGAGTTATCACAGCTGCTGTTGTCGCATTATCTTAACACTTTCCACGAGGCTATTATTTTACCATATACAAAACAGATTTGTCAGAAACCTTTCACAACTTTCAAAGTCTATCTCAAGGATTACTGAACCAATCCCAGGCATGTTTGTACTTATGTTAATGTAAATCTCGTGGCGACATCAAATATTGCAATAAAATTTAATAATTTTGACATTTTTGAAACATTTTATGAACTTTTGAAACTGTCGTCTGCAGTCGCCTGCAGCGTGGAAAGTGTTAATTACGTCTTTGTATACGCTCAATACCCATCAACTAACATGATCAATAACCATTCCAAAAACCACAAAATATTTAATCAACCATATGAACTATGTAAACACGCGTTTGTTTAAATAGCCTGTATGTCATTCCTTATATAAATGTCAGTAAATGAAAGTCCACCACCTCCGGAATTTGGCAGACGTTCCCAACAGGCGTTGTTGCTGAGTAGCATTTGATTGATCTAACTCATCACTTATCCTAATTGAGTTAAGAGGGGTGTTAACCCTTTTTATCTAAAGTTTATTTAGCGCTGTCACATTTGAACTAGTTATGTTATGTATATTCAAGTAAATAAAAATTTAAGATTTGATTTTACATATTGCTTTACAGTACTGTTTCGTGGGGGCCCGAGAACAGACCTGCACACTCCTCAGAAGCTAGATGAATAATGGTAGTGTCACACAATGGTACATATTATAATACATGTTCACAGAAAGTGATTAATATATGTCAAAGATTATGTCAAACAAGTCAAGTGGAAAAAGTCATGGTAATGTAAAAAGTCAAGTGAAGAATAAATCCATTGTTGTGTTAAAAATTCAAGTGTAGAATATATCCATGGTTACGTGTATGTCAAATGTCAAGTGATTAGGCCAAGTAAAATAAATAACATGTTCAGCGTCCCCATCGATTTTTTTTTCAAATAATGTTGTTATTTTTTCTTTTCTAAAATAACAATTATAACAATTGATAAGGACGACCAACAAGCCATTCACCATATTTGGCCTGATCAATTCATCTATTGGTCTAATTGCTCAACAAGTGGGGTTTTTTCTATGTCGACACGCACTGGTGAGCTCATTTCTTTTGTTGAGCGAAGAGAGGTGTGGTTTATGTATAATAAAGAATTCTCTTCAAGACATAAGTTACAAGTTTTACTAATTGTAGAGTATGGCTTAGCTCTGCTCAATATTGTCCATGTGATAGAATGCTGTATTTTTTTTGTCCTTTAGTTTCCAAACATATTCACTTAAAGTTGTTGCATTTCGATGTTTTATATTCCTGAAGCTTGAGGTGTTTCCATTAAATTGCGTTTAGAATGTATTTTCAGTTAGACCAACATGTTTCCTTAATAGGGTTCTCTTGTCGCGTTACTGTGGCTTGGTATATTACACTGCGGGTAAGGCAGTTGCCATTAAGTTGGCACTGCCGACCACGTTGACAGTTGCAGTTGTCATCGGTTGTGGGTTCGAGTCTAGTTTGTTCATGAATCATAACGCGTTTGTTATGGAATGAAATTGTTTGTTGAATATTGGGCATACAGCTGTAGCTTAGTTTGACAGTGTTTTTATTCATGATTTTATGAAGTTGAAGTACGGATGGGAAAGATTTTTGACGAGTAGGTTGAAGAATTTTTTGCCGATGTTTGTTTTTACGTTGTCGCTATATGGTGGGTTAAACCATGTGATATTTCGAGATCGAGTGCGTTTTTTTCTTGGTGCTGGGTTGCTGATGTTTGTATTCAAGTTCGTAGTTGTAGCCGCTTTGGTTGAGGGCATCTTGGTAAGCAGGTTTAGCGCGTTCGAAGACGGTTTTGTTTGATGATATTCTCGACAGTCTTTTGTTGACACCCTCTGGGATGTTTTTTATGATTAAGGGTGGATGATTACTGCCTTTATGAACATACAATGGTGTGTTGTTTCCATAATAACTGCCATAAGTGTCATCTTTAAATTAATCGTTGATAATAAACACAAATTGTTCATTATCAATCATTTTACCGGTTAATATACTGGTTAATTATTAAAGAAGGGGTCCCGCAAGCACAACATTGAGCATTATTTGTTAGAAAAATAATTATCGAGCCGAAATTACGTAATTATATAGAACAAAACATACTATTCACAAAAACGAAAAAAAAACTGCCATCACTCAACACGCACATTTTAGAATTCGCGGCGATCGAAAATCCCGGTGTCGATGACGTCATGGGTATCGGTGCTTAAATGTGCGCATGTGCATTGTAAATTATAAAAAAAATACTAATCATTGTTATAATAATTATAATAGCGGATGTGGTTTTGGATGGCAATCTGATTGGTTTTTGGCTGATTTAATTCATTCGAATAATGATACCTGCAGTGCGTATGGTCATCGCGTTAAGATGTTTAAGCGTGCCCTACACACAGTTGCTAGCCGTGCCCTACACAAAGTTGCTGGCCGTACCCTACACAAAGTTGCCGGCGTATGCGTTGTGTGCGTGAACTACAGAGCGCAATTATTCGAAGCAGGAAGTTGATAAGCAAATCGCCGGATTTGCCAATTTTATAAAAGGGAAATTTGTTGTTGTTTGATTAAAATAAATGAGAATAAAAATACATTATTTGTGTCGTCGTGTATGGCCGCCTGCGGCGCTCATACACGACTCCAAACATATAGAGCAAAACAGCTACGCACTATATTTTATCCTTTAATTGTAGCTTTGTTGTTTTCCCAAGAATACTATAACTCTCGTTCTGTCTGCTCCGAAGAATGGATCCCTTTTTTATTCGCAAACATATAGGGTATTATTGAGCAACATCTGTAGGACAAAACCCCTCTACAATACCTCTTAGAGCATATCTGCTATTAAAGTATGTAAAATGTAGTCTTTCTCCGAAGTGGTTACAGGAAATAAGCACTTCGTTTAAAACGGAAGCTCGACATGTATCTCCATTACGAAAATTAATAAATGTTCCCTTGCCTGCAACGATACTGCAACATAACTAGCGATAGTTTTTATGATACATTATATAAGCATCATCATCATTAAAAAAAAACTAGATTCCCTGGCCTAACATCTCATTCGTGGCTGCACACAAGTGAGCGTCTTGTTTTTCATAAACTTCCTTTTATAGCCCCAATTCAGACGTGCCCCGGGAGCTCTATTTAGAAAACTGCAACATAATTACGAAAACCCTTGATACATTTCCGTTTTTTATCACTTATAAAAGGTTGCATACGTGTATGTATTCCAAACCCGTTTTTAATTGACACACAAATCGCTGATATAGATATCAAGTATTTGAAATTAATAATTCTCGTGAGTATAAACTCGGGCTCAATTTTGTGGTCGGATTGTTACAATTTTATATAAACGTTATAGAATTCCTAAACCTTTGTCTCCGTCTCTTGCACTTATGAAGTGCAAGTTAAACCGCTTTAATATAAGTCAATAATCTACTTTTAGCATTTTGGAGTCTGTTACACAAGTGATCTGGCTCCAAGAATCAACCGTGCTTCAATATTTGCATCAGTCTCATATATTCTTGAATGGCCGTAAGTTAATTCATAAATGCATACCCTAACTATCATGAACTCAGATTAAAAGCTTTTTGCGCAACCATCATGACATGACTATAATGTCAATGTGTTAATGATACCCTAGTGAAGACTTAATGTGCCTTATAAATCGGCTATTACAAAACACGAATATTTATGGGACGGACATGTATACTGCCTCATTCATAAGGAGTTATGTTCGTTCGTGGATTGAAAAAAGAGTGATTTGAATCTTAGAGTCAGTAGCAAGTTTTTAGATTACTTCAGCATGTAGTCTTTTGTTGTTTCAAGCCTGGGAAGTGTTTTTATACAATTCAATTTTAAATAATTCAGAATGGTTTTAAAAGCAACTTCAACTGCGTTGAGATTGATTATAGGGTCTTGTCACTGGTGTCCAAAGTGTCTTATTCTGTCATTAAATAGATTTGCCAAATCGCCTTGTTGTATGGTTTCACAATCTGGCATACTCGAAACTTTAGTTCGTGATATTAAAAGAGCGTAATTAGCATTTTAAAGTGTCGAATACCTCCATGATTAACGCCCCTCTTATAGCTACTCACGAATAGCTTATTGAAATGCATAACATATCCTATGTAGACGTGCCAGAGGAGCGCATTGAAGGATACTGCCACGACATTGACCGATCCCACAGAAACGCTCACAGGAAACTGAACATTTGCTGGTGACATACGTGACTTTTCGGTGTTCAATTATTCTAAGTAGCAAATTACGTATTCTTGTCTAACTATTGTGCACAAATAGTGATCTAAGTGTTTAAAAACACTTTCCACGCAGCAGCCGTCTGCAGAAGACAATCCAAATTTTCACAAATTGTTTTAAAAATATCATTACCATATTTGAAATCACCATGAGAAATGCATTGAAATAAGTACAAACATGCCTAGTACTAGTATTGGTTCAGTAATGAATGATTGGGATAGACCCTGAAAGTTGGGAAAGGGTTCTGAAAAAATCTGTTTTATATAATTATGGTAATATAGCCGCGTGAAAAGTGTTAACATGTTTCCCTTACCACATCAAAAGGTTAAGGATTAAACACCTTGTATGGCTTATAATAAACAAACACTATAATGAAGAAGCCAGTGTTAGCAGTTTGATTATAAATTAGTGATTCAAAATCCGGTTTATTATATTCTTTGAAAATAAATCGCATTTAGACACGATTAATATTTCATGGTAAATTGCATATTGTGGCGTATATTTATGCTTGGTCTTAAATATATAACGGATTTATCAAACAAGAGTAGCGATTGATATTATACTTTTTAATTTTGTCAATGTCTGTTTAAACCTCTTTGCGTAAGGTAATCTCTCCTTTGTCTGTCAAAATAAGCCGCGATAATAACTTGAGTCGTACAGAATATCATGTATTGCTGTAAGTCAGTGAAGGACTATACAAAATAGGTTTTGTTCTTGAATTCAAGAACGACTTTCGGAAATATTTATAATTTCCTGCTCTTGCCCATAATATCAAAGCGAAATTGAAATCCTGGGCTCCAGTGTAATTAACTATTCATACTCTAGACTTTTATAATAACGCCAGAGATTTTGTATTGATTCTCGTGAAACAAAATTGAACTTACACTAAGGCAAATGTTAGTATGTCTGAACAGATCTACCCTTATAAGTTTAGTGTTACCTATGGAGTAAGATATCACGAATTAGCCTTATCGTATTAAAGTATTCCGACTAACAAACTTTGTCCCCATTTTGAGAAATTTGAAGAAAAGGGTTTACTAAGAAATCTGACGATAGTGGGATTCGAACCTAGGACCTTTCGGTCCCAAAGCGAATGCAATAAGCACTAGACCAGCTAGAATGTCGGTGCCGAGGTAACTATTCTAATCCGTAAAAGAGGAAGGGTATCCCATAGTCTACCTGTATTTACGGAATAAATCTGTATAACTCGTTCAATAGAAGTGTTTACACTAGACTAATTTGTGATAGCTTACTCATACATATCATGTAGGTAGAAACATAATTTGAGTGAATGTTGTACGCTTGATGGTGTAGAATATATCTCTGAAGAAGTGGTTTCACTCTGGGATCCAGCGTACTAAATTCGCAATTCTTAACAAATAACTTTTCCCCGTTCAATATTAATTCTTAATCTGACAGGCGTATCACCATAGACTCGTCAAATTTCTGTTTTATTTCGTGTCGTTCTTCGCCGAGTATATGGATCGCGTAGACATTAGGAACACGCTGTCATAAACACGACGTACGGAAAATAAAGTCTATTTAACATTCGAAATGTCAAAATCCGTGACAAGCACAGACATCAACTTGATGTTCAAACTAAAGTAGACAGTTAATGTATGCCATTGTAGTTGAACTATTTTGTTTTCATCAACATATAACATCTACAGTTAAGCCCACAATTATTCATACCCCTTGGAAAATATGAGTTTTTTTGCGTTTTTCTCATATCTATACCAGCTGGAGTGGTGGAACTTTCGCTTTACACTAAAGACAATTAGTTTGCAAGTACATATCAATATCTTTGGGCTCAACATTTTTTGCATAACAATAGAATTGAACAAGAATTATGTTTTTATGCCTGTCCAAAATTATTCATACCCCATACCAAGTCTAAGGATTGAGGCCACTTTTTGTGATAATACACATGTTTTTGACATTCCAAACATTCTTTATACTGTGTGATAGGCTTTTATATTGTTATGTAATTATCCCATGATGTGTGAATACAATGTGGATGCATTATAAATGTGTCCTATTGAATGTACAGTGAGGGATATTATAGAACAACACTCTAGTTCTTTGACAGCATGGTGAAGAAGATCAAATAACTTTTTTGTGCATATTGTGAATGCTCACAAAGAGGGGAAAAGCTACAGAGCTATTTCGAAACAATTCCAAGTGCAAGAATCCACCACACAAAACATAATTAGGAAGAACAAGACGTTCAACTCACTAAAAAACATTGAAGGATGCAGTCGGAAGCCAGCGGTGTCCCCTTGTTTGGCAAGAAAAGTATTGCAAAAGGCCAACAACAATCCACAGATCACCATCAATGCTCTCCTGAACAACCCTGGCAATTATTGGACCAAGATATCATGGCAGACACTCCAGCATATATGGCACATGAGAGGTCTCCATGGAGACCGACCAAGAAAGACTCTACTCCTTAAAAGAGACACCGAGAAACTTGTCTTGCATCTTAAGCAACCCCAACACTGAAGACCAAAAACTTGGATCTTTGTCCAGAAGTGCTCTTGCAAATGCTAGATGAGTTTCTCATTGTCTCTTTCCAGGAGTAGAGTCTTTCTTGGTCGGAGTCCGTGGAGAACTCTTGTGTACTATGTCTGCTGGAGTGTCTGCCTTAATATCTTGGTCCAAGACTCACCAAGGTTGTTCAGGAGAGCATTGACGGTGATATGTGGATTGTTGTTGGCCTTTCACCATACTTTTCTTGTCAAACAAGGGGACACTGTTGGCTTTCGACCGTGTTCTTCAGGGTTTTTAACTGATTTGAACTGATTTTAACTGTCTTGTTATTCCTAATTATGCTTTTTATGGTGGAATTTGGCACTTGAAATTGCTTCGAAATAGCTTTGTAGCCTTTCCCCTCTTTGTGAGCATTCACAATGCACAAAAAAGGTCCTCACTGAGTTATTTGATCCCCTTCGCCATGCTGTCAAAGAGCTAGAGTGTTGTCCTATAATATCCCTCACTGTACATTCAACAGGACACATTTGTAATGCATCCACATTGTATGGAATAATTGCATAACAATATAAAAGCCTATCACACAATATAAAGAATGTTTGGAATGTCAAAAACATGTGTATTATCACAAAATGTGGCCTCAATCCTGAGACTTGGTATGGGGTATGAATAATTTTGGACAGGCATAAAAACACAATTCTTGTTCAATTCTATTGTTATGCAAAAAATGTTGAGCCCAAATATACTGATTTGTACTTGCAAACTTATTGTCTTTAGTGTAAAGCAAAAGTTCCACCACTCCAGCTGGTATAGATATGAGAAAAACGCAAAAAACTCATATTTTCCAAGGGGTATGAATAATTGTGGGCTTAACTGTACATGGTGCAGCCTTTTAGAGAAACAGGAAACCGTCATACACAGTGTGAAAAAGGAGCTGATTTACGAAGCCCTGGTGCAATAAGATCGTTTTCTTTTCATCATACATGTATATATATCCCCGCGGTGTTTACCTCTTATCAGAGACAAAAGTCGGTCGTGCTATTTGAACTTTATTTTGATAGAATACATCGACGGACGTATCAGCCGGACAGGATGGTATAATACCCTTGTAATGCACGTGTTAGAATAAAAGCCGGAAACGGAATTCTATCGCCGATCACTTATAAATGGATACGAGATATAAATACCCATTTGTAGTCTGGAAAAAAAATACAGAAAAGGGTTCTGACCCCGCTGTATTCAAATCTTTGTATTTTAGAAACCTTATATCCGATAGGTCTTATAATTCTACCAGGTAATGACAATAATATCTTTTTTCATATTCTTAAATATGAAACAGCCATGTTTCCTATGTTTTGAGTTATAAACTCTCTGGATTTTGGACTCAGTTTTTTGGACACGATGTAGAGTAGACTAACCAGTTCCCGGCATACCTCGTGTATCGCAAGCCATGAGGTCCATAACGTATTGCGGCAACGCGTTGCTTTCGCAAACGGAATAAATCGCAATAAAACAATATTTATAGTTTAAGATTGTTGGATATCCAATACTTATAGTTTTAGCTTGTGCCTCATTGTTTTTACCTCCCCGACCACCAACCCCCTGAGTGCTTTGGCATATTATTATGTTTCAAAATCATTTCAACAGTGTCAAATATTGCGATTTATTCCGTTCCCAAAACAACGCGTTGCTTTGGCCAAAACAACACGTTGCTTTGGAAAACAACACGTGGTCAAAAGCCGTAATCTTATTGGCTCGCTAGGCTTTGGGAAAGCAACGCGTTGTCGCAATACGTTATGGACCTCATGGCTTGCGATACTCGTGTGATATTCAGGCGCGCGTAATCGATTGCAAATATGAGCAAGCCGACTCTCTGTAAACACGGACGATTGAACTGTTCCTCTAAGTTAAACACTGCTTAAACTCCTCTCATGTCTTTAATTGCATCCTCGAATAGGTCGGTTCCATTTTGGAGACAGTACAGATAGTTCAAAATTTCAAACCACTTATGATTTTACTCCTTGCAGATTCTTTGCAGCCTGGACTTTGGCAACAACCATGTGTTTATATTTTTATCATCCAGTCTGTAATTTTATACAGATTTTGGCAATTTACCCTGTGAAATTGGAAACTCCTTCATCAAACACATTCCTGTGTCGTTTACTAATGTTTTGCCCTGAGAAACACTTCTTAAAAAATGAGCATATCATTCAACTAGCGCATTGGTGTCTGCAAGCAATACAAACAATGGATTGACACTGTTAATGTATTTCTTTCTTAAAGCAAACACTATTTATTCATCATTCAACCGAGTTTTATCAACCCGTCGAGATCGACAATTTCGATGAGATTCGGTTTCGCGCGACTTCACACGTGCTTGTTTAAAAGACTCCCTCCGAGTGTTGAATTGTATTTGATTCTTTCAAGTAGTCCCGGAAGTATAGAAGATAAAAAACGTCCTACTTTACCAAAGTGTATTACCATCGAACCGGCATCTGATTCTTTTCCCCTAGTATTACGAGTCTTGCTGAAATTGGATTTATCCATCAATTCCCAATCAAATATAAAACATGGGGGATATTGGAAAGGGATACACTCGATATATCACGTGGCTAAGTAACCCCATTTGCACATGGTATTTTGATTTGGAGGGAGTGTAAGGTGTCAGGTTTTGGAAATGTAAGATGCCTAGGGATTTAGTATGTTGTTCTAAAAGTCTTTTTTGAAGACTAAACACTTTTTTGAAGACTTATTGGCGGAGTTTTTGTAAAATGCACTAATTCCACAGATTTATTAAAAGGAGATCCAGTTCGAAATTTGTTAACGTGTAATGGGCGCTATTTTCACAATGGGGAAACATTTGAAGGTATGTTGACATTTTCTTCAGAGCTAGACGAAAAAGAACGATTGCAGCAGGCAGCGTCCGCGTACTTGAGCCTTGTCTTTCTCCGTGTCAAATACCGACATACCTCCAAATTTCTCCCATGATGGAAATTCAAAATGGCGCCCGTTACACGTTAAGGCAATACATTTTGTACTGGATCTTCTTTTATAAATCTGTGACTAATTCGCGGATATTCAATAAACACGTATATATATATTGTCGTTTAAAGGAGTCGTATCTAGCAATCGACAACAACAACAATCTTTGTTGAAAGCAAGCCAGCAATTCACACTTTATGCAATTTTATCCTCAGATAATGATTTAAAATCGTTCTATATCATGACAGTCCTAATATATTTGTTGACAATCAACATTTGACATAAATGAGAAAAAAATCTATTTTGGGCTTCTTTGTAGACTTTGCTACTACAACAACAGATGCCATTCAGCTTTCATGGATACAGTATCATCATTTTAACATGTTGATTATAGAGTAGTCTTACCCGTTCTTGGCATCCCAAGCAAGTGTGATATTCTCGGGGGATATTATTAATCCATTGCACTTAAGCGCAATCCAACCCTCTGTACAATTTTGAATTGAACCATTCTGCGTCGCATTTAAATGTTGTTTCAAACCCAAATTCCTGTTCGCTTTCTTTCATAAACTTAGGTAACTCCAGTTTCAATCGAAGAATTATTGCTACTAGGAGGTGTATTAATAAATAAAATAAGACAAACAATCCTAATCATCATCAAAAATAGTGTTATAATAGAAAATTGTTGACAAATCCAAGTTAGTTGAAGTATATAAAACGAATTATTATACTCAATTGTGACAGTTTCATGCTACACTGCGCACTTCATCAGACTATTTGACGTCAGCTCCTATCAATGATTACTGAACAATCCTGATGAACTTGCACCAAGAAATGTAATATTGTCTACAAAATCTGAATTAATGAAGATAGCAAACTGCGTGTGATAATTTCATGCTCCCTCCCTCACGAATTCGTGACTTTTGTTACTATTATCTGATTATGGATAGATACTTTGGCTTGGGTTATAAAGGAAAGTACAGTTTTCTCCATTTTCTAACATGATATGCAGGATAAAATGGAAATATTGATTTCTTGTATTTTCGTTTTGAGTCGTCTCAAATGAAAGCTTGAGTACTGTAGTACTAGTAAATGTCCATATTAATACCATCAACAACAAAAACCACCCAATCCCATCAACCACCATAGTCACAAATACAGGGCTTTTGCTAGGCTACACAGTTCGTCGTTGGCATGCAAGAACGTCGTATGTGGCATTTTGGTAATTTTGCAGGAGAAGCATTTTTGTTAACTTAATTATTGTTTTAATAAGCTTATATATTTGATTGAAAATTACAAATGGCTAAAAATGTGTAGATTTGTCTATATTTTCATAAATAACTAATAACTATATTTGGCCGAAAATGTCATTTGCATTCAAACGACGAGTTATCACAGCTATTATCGCATTATCTTAACACTTTCCACGCGGCTATTATTTTTATTATATACAAAACAGATTTTTCACAAACCTTTCACAACTTTCAAAGTCTATCTCAAGGATTACTGAACCAATCCCAGGCATGTGTGTACTTATGTTAATGTAATTATCGTGGCGACATCAAATATTGCAATAAAATTTAATTATTTTGACATTTTTGAAAATTTTTGTGAACTTTTGAAACTGTCGTGTGCAGCCGCCTGCAGCGTGGAAAGTGCTAATTACGTCTTCGTATACGCTCAATACCCATCAACTAAGATGATCAATAACCATTCCAAAAACCACAAAATATTTAATCAACCACATGAACTATGTAAACACGCGTTTATTTATATAGCCTGGATGCCATTCCTTGTATAAATGTCAGTAAATGAAAGTCCAACACCTCCGGAATTTGGCAGACGTTCCCAACAGGCGTTGTTGCTGCGTAGCATCTGATTGATCTAACTCATCACTTATCCTAATTGAGTTAAGAGGGGTGTTAACCCTTTTTATCTAAAGTTTATTTAGCGCTGTCACATTTGAACTAGTTATGTTATGTATATTCAAGTAAATACAAATTTAAGATTTGATTTTACATATTGCTTTACAGTACTGTTTCGTGGGGGCCTGAGAACAGACCTGCACACTCCTCAGAAGCTAGATGTATAATGGTAGTGTCACACAATGGTACATATTATAATACATGTTCACAGAAAGTGATTAATATATGTCAAAGATTATGTCAAACAAGTCAAGTGGAAAAAGTCATGGTAATGTAAAAAGTCAAGTGAAGAATAAATCCATTGTTGTGTTAAAAATTCAAGTGTAGAATATATCCATGGT
Source organism: Ophiura sarsii (assembly GCA_035610835.1). Lineage (NCBI taxonomy): Eukaryota > Metazoa > Echinodermata > Ophiuroidea > Amphilepidida > Ophiuridae > Ophiura > Ophiura sarsii. The sequence continues at coordinate 14,106,181 of CM069450.1, read as the reverse complement.
TACGTGTATGTCAAATGTCAAGTGATTAGGCCAAATAAAATAAATAACATGTTTAGCGTCCCCATCGATTTTTTTTCAAATATTGTTGTAATTTTTTCTTTTCTAAAATAACAATTATAACAATTGATAAGGACGACCAACAAGCCATTCACCATATTTGGCCTTATCAATTCATCTATTGGTCTAATTGCTCAACAAGTGGTTTTTTTTCTATGTCGACACGCACTGGTGAGCTCATTTCTTTTGTTGAGCGAAGAGAGGTGTGGTTTATGTATAATAAAGAATTTCTCTTCAAGACATAAGTTACAAGTTTTACTAATTGTAGAGTATGGCTTAGCTCTGCTTAATATTGTCCATGTCAAGGGCGGAAATCCCGGGGGGGATGGGGGGATTTATCCCCCCCACTTTTTGACCTGGGGGGGATGGTCAATGTAATCATCCCCCCCTGATTTTTCACATCTACAAAAAAAAAAAGGAAAAAAGGGGGGGGGGGGAAAGGAAAAAAAGAGAGAAAAAGGGGAAAAAGGAGAAGAAAAAAAGGAAAAAGAGAGGGAGGGAGGGACATAAGAACGTTTGGAGTTTATTGTACGTTGGTTAGGATACATACGCGTATGTACGTTAAGAATCCATCTTTTGGAGGTAACTAATTAACTTCTTTCTGGTATAGGCCTATCTGCCTATTTAAAAAAACCAATATTGATCAGAAATAAAGTGATTGCTTTTCAATAAAATATTGGTCAAAAGTATACCAGATCGCACGAAATGAGTTTGAAAATTGAAAAAAATTCTACTTCTCAGGGGGGCATATCCCCCCACCCTCAGACGCCCCCTGTTGGAGCTTTTAAACCATCTATACTAAAATCAAGAATATATCAGTATAAAAATGCTCAACTTCTTTCGTGCATTGATAAAAAACAAGATATTTATTGAAAATGAAGTGATGGCCTTTTTATACAATATTGGTCAAAAAGTATACACCAGATTACACCAAATGAGTTTGAAAATTGAAATTTTTTCTACTTCTGAGGGGGGCACATCCCCCCTCAGACTCCCCCTGTTGGAGCTTTTAAACCATCTATAGGCCTACTAAAATCAAGAATATATCAGTATAAAAAATGCTCAACTTCTTTTGTTCATTGATAAAAAAACAAAATATTGATTGAAAATGAAGCGATGGCTTTTCAATACAATATTCATCAAAATTATACACCAGATCGCACCAAATGAGTTTGAAAATTGAACTTTTTTCTACTTCGGAGGGGGGCACATCCCCCCTCAGACTCCCCCCTGTCCGAGCATAGCTCGGAGTGCGGTGCTGCGCACCGCCTGGATGGTACCAGCTAAATTACATTTTTTAGGGGCAAAACTTATCATCCCCCCCACACCTAACAAGAAATTTCCGCCCCTGGTCCATGTGATAGAATGCTGTATTTTTTTTTTCCAAACATATTCACTTAAAGTTGTTGCATTTCGATGTTTTATATTCCTGAAGCTTGAGGTGTTTCCATTAAATCGCGTTTAGAATGTATTTTCAGTTAGACCAACATGTTTCCTTAATAGGGTTCTCTTGTCGCGTTACTGTGGCTTGGTATATTACACTGCGGGTAAGGCAGTTGCCATTAAGTTGGCACTGCCGACCACGTTGACAGTTGCAGTTGTCATCGGTTGTGGGTTCGAGTCTAGTTTGTTCATAACGCGTTTGTTATGGAATGAAATTGTTTGTTGAATATTGGGCATACAGCTGTAGCTTAGTTTGACAGTGGGTTAAACCATGTGATATTTCGAGATCGAGTGCGTTTTTTCTTGGTGCTGGGTTGCTGATGTTTGTATTCAAGTTCGTAGTTGTAGCCGCTTTGGTTGAGGGCATCTTGGTAAGCGGGTTTAGCGCGTTCGAAGACGGTTTTGTTTGATGATATTCTCGACAGTCTTTTGTTGACACCCTCTGGGATGTTTTTTAAGGGTGTTGATGATTACTGCCTTTATGAACATACAATGGTGTGTTGTTTGGTTCCATGAATGGCTCGTATGTTCCGGAACGTAGGTCAATGGTAATATCTAAAAAATGCCACTGTTTTCTTGTTGGCTAATTTAATTAATGTATACAAGTAAATAATGAAAAGGAAATGAGTCAGAGAAACCATTTTTGGTATCGAATTCCCTAACAATTCAGATTTTTTTTTTTTTTTTGCTCAAACAATTTCGGACAACGTAACAAAATCAGTTTTTTGTAAAAAAATGCCGAAATTGCACCAAAATCATCTAAAGACACTTCTCTATCAATGCATTTTTTATTTTTTCATAAACATTTTTGGTTTTTAAGATTTTGACCAAAAAGTTTCAAATAATTGGGGGTTTTTTACCTCAAAAACTAAACATTTTTATGACAAAATAAAAATGGGTTCATAGAAGTGTCTTTAGATGATGTTGGTGCAATTTCAGCATTTTTTACCAAAAACTGTTTTTGTTACGTTGTTCGAAAGGTTTTGAGCCAAAAAAGTTATTATTTGGTCAATTTGTTTTTAAATCGGAATTGTTAGTGACATTTGATGCCAAAAATGGTTTCTCTGACTCATTTTCTTTCCAGAAATGTATACTTTTATATGTATACATTACATGTATAGTTCAAAAGTTACAGGGCTTGATAAACTTCATAAACGAATGCTTTTATAAATGTTAATGTTTCCATAATAACTGCCATAAGTGTCATCTTTAAATTAATCGTTGATAATAAACACAAATTGTTCATTATCAACAATTTTACCGGTTAATATACTGGTTAATTATTAAAGAAGGCACAACATTGAGCATTATTTGTTAGAAAAATAATTATCGAGCCGAAATTACGTAATTATATAGAACAAAACATACTATTCACAAAAACGAATAAAAACTGCCATCACTCAACACGCACATTTTAGAATTCGCGGCGATTGAAAATCCCGGTGTCGATGACGTCATGGGTATCGGTGCTTAAATGTGCGCATGTGCATTGTAAATTATAACTACTAGCGGGCACCAGCGCTTCGCGCTGGACCCGCTAGAAAATTTCACGGGGAATAAGTAAACAAAGCGTAAGAAAATTTGATACAATAATATCAAGAACATGTCCTATACATAATCCAGACGGGGCCCTAAATAATCCGAATATCGCAGGTGCTTTTGATAATCCAGGTTATACATTGCCTTAATCTAGGTAGGCCTACGTTTGTGTTTCCAGATACCTATGTAGGCCTCCCATGAGACGTGAAATGCAGGTACCCGTTATATCCACAGACCCCATAGGCCTAAGCCCTACCCCCTAATCCAGTTACCCCAGGTGCCCTTAATAATGCACTGGATACCACATAATCAAGGTAGGCCCACTGCAGTGTGCCGTTATCTCGAGATACCCAGGTGCCCTTACTTTATCATAGTCAAGTAAATTAAACGCGGGTGCCGAAGATAGCGGACAGTAAAAGTCACAATAGGCAGAGGTCAGTAATATCAAAGCGTTATAAATGTTTATATAAATATCAATCAAGAGTATGTCCTTAAATAATTCAGGTACTAAGGTTCCCTTGATATAATGTAAGTGACATGGTGCCCTTAATACACCATGAGCCTAGGCCCAATGTGCTCTTAAATAATACAGATACCCAAGATCTTAATCCGAGTAGGCCTACTCCATCAACGTGTTCTTAATACCCTCAGTTATACTCCTGTCAGCGCATGTCTCTACCTATTTTGTAACCCAAATAATAAAAAGTAGAATTTTAATGTCAAAATTGAAAGTTACATAAAATTAGCTTTTAAATGTCTCCCCCGATTCTTTTATTGCCCTGCCACCCCGTTTTACTCCTTTAAAGGTATATTATGTGATCTTTCCATGGAACGCCCTCAACATCGAAAAAAATTGAAAGCAGATTTTCTTGCAGATTTACATTTCTATAAATCGTACATACATTCCAAGTTACAGGGCGATACGATTCTTAATTACTTCAAAATCATGGTTTTAGAGTGAAAATAAACTGTCGGATATCCGACAACTTATTTTATTCTAGTCTAAATTCACTCTAAAACCATGATTTTGAGGTAATTAGGAATCGTATCGCTCTGTAACTTGGAATATATGTACGATTTATGATCAGAAATGTAAATCTGCAAGAAAATCTACTCTCTAAAAAAAATCACGAATAGAGGGCGCTCTCTGGAAAAGATCACATAATATGCCTTTAACATATGGTGCTGGTGCAAGTGTCGCCACTGCCCATATGCACATACTGTATCCAGGTAATTCAGTAGGCCTACGTTCTGAGCGTTATAGTTTATAGTCGGTCGTTTAGTTTTATGGTCGGCGGAGTCTATCATCAAGATCACTTGTACCATTCCACGCTTGTACTTGAGCACAATGTGTGCCATCCGGGTTTTGTTTGGCCTATTGGGGCCTTAAGATAGTATAATGTAGTCCCTTTATCATGTTTGCTGTGTTCTATAAAGCCTCCCGAGATACTACCTGAGTGTACACCCTTAAAATCCAGTTATCACAGGTGGCCCACCTGCGCATAGTATATCCAGGTAATTTGAGACTCGTTTTATAGTGAACCCCGTAATCCAGATACCACGGATGCCCTGAATAATCCAGACACTCTATAATAATCATGATAATGTACCACACGTTCCGTTTATCCAGATGCCCCATGTGCCCTTATATCCAGATTATCAAGTAAGGGAAGTGCGGAGAGGAGGAGGTGGCTTTAGGGTACACTATTAGAAAAAGGGTGCTTCAGAGGGGTTCTTGGCTCACCCGTATAATGGTTTAAAGGTTCTTTGATTTTAAAGGCCCCAAAAGGTTCTGTAGAGAACCTTTAGAGGTTCGAAAGACCAATGTTTGCCCATATTTTGCCTATTTTGAACCTTAAAATGGTTCTTTTTTTAACCTTTTAAGGTGATATAAAGGGTTCCATACGGGACAGCCAAGGACCCCTGAACCCTGAAGCATCCTTTTTCTAAGAGTGTACGGACTGCCTGCTTTCACTCTGCTCCGTTACAATGTGCACGGTTTGCGCCACAAACGCGTACACTTTTTGTCTGCGTCATTACGTGTGCGCCGAACCGCGTGCGCCATGTTAAACGCGGTCGCGCAGCACAACATAGAAACGGTTGACATGGTACTGCCAGTTTCTTTATCGTTAGCAAACGTCGCATTCATCTATGTTACTAATGTGAAAGTGTCACTTTAAGATCTGTGTAAGAGTTTTTGTTTACATTTAGAAAATGTCGTGAAATATTTGTATTTGTCGGACGTATAAATGCTTGTTACTATGCGATCTTCAAGAATAACAAACAGCCGCATATACAGAAATGTAGCTATATCCCTGAAGAAAATATTTTGGGTGAAGACCATATGTCATCACTCATTCCGAAAACCACAATTTGTGTCCGAAAGTAGCTACCCGAGTAAAAGAAATTCAACATTTCGGATTTTCACATGTGATCCTTTCTGCGCATGTCTGAAAACGGTAAAAAACGGGCATTGAACTATCTAATTAGCTCGTGTATTAGAGGCGCAATTACCACGCTTTTTCAGTTGAGTAGGGACGCGAGTGTAAAATTATATTGAACTATCTAATAAAGCCATGTTCCGAAAATTAGTATATAGATGACTTAATCGACACCGGGACTTTCGATCGCCGCGAATTTTAAATTTACATGTTGAGAGATGGCAGTTTGTATTTTGTTATTTTCATCATAAATGTGGTGTTTTGTTCTAAATAATTATAAAAGTTGGGCTCGATAGTTATTTTTTCTAACATATAATGCACAATTTTGTGCTTGCGGGACACCTCCTTTAACCAGTATCTTCTTCATATTTGTCGGCTTTTATCTCCCCCAAACTGCTGTTGGCGCGCGAGTAATCGATGCACTTCTTTTCCTTTATTCACCGTAATGTTACGCATTGTATTGGCATTCCTGACTTTGGAGCACTTCACTATCAAAACACAAAATATGAAAGTTCTATTAAAATAACAGTAATGAATGTTTTGATATATGAAAACCCTTTCTTACCACAATTGAACTGGGATTTTTGGAAACCATTGTATTTAAACACCTTTAAGGTTAAAACATTATCAGCGTCTCTAAATCGTGTACGCTTCTTAGTTTTCAAATCATGCAAAGAAAATGAATAATGAATGCTACAATATCGACTGAAGGGTTTTAACTCGTAAGAAATGTGTATGGGTTAATTTGGAGCTTGCGTGGTAAGCCTTTTCTAGATAAATCAGTTTTCCCCATCTTGAGTATTCATTATATTATTTATAATAATACATACAAAATATAAGAATGAGGAAAAGATTTTGCACTGCATTTGTCTTATCGAATTTTATCACCCATCATACTTACAAAGATACAATTGATAATCTGATGATTCCCTGGCCTTTTACTCGTTTTTGGAAGAGATGATGTTTGTTAAATGTGCTCAATTTGGTGAAGAGACCTGTCTTGCTTCGTTCCCGATATTAGTGAGGCTAATATTAATAGGACAAACCCTTAACACCTACCATGGTATCGCCATGTTTGCCCCCTCTGGTGGTGTACCAGTGACCAGTTACGATTAATGCTGTGTACGGTGACCAGATGTGTTGGCATCAACGGCAACAATGTTCATTGTGTTGTTTAAATAATTGCAATGCAATAATTCAATAGTTGACGAATATTCATGTATAGTGCTAACAAAACCTGACTTGGTCATGTAACTCTTAAAAGTGTAACTCAAAAGAAAAAATCTCTTTTAAATAATAATTTTAGATGTTCGTAAAGATCGGTTAACAATTACAAACGCTACAGTGAAAAGAATGAGACAAAGTACGATTTTCATTTTTGCACCCAATCGATTGACGCATCCCCGATCCTCATTCCATTATCGATCGGTTAGTTATCGCCACCTGTCAAATCAAATCAAATCAAATCAAATTTATTTCCATAAAACAACACTATATCAACAATGTAAAACTTAAACACAACAAAAGCTTATGGAGGAGTAGGCTGAAAAGCCAATAAGGCCTGTAAATAGCCTACCCCTATACAATACAATACAGTACATGTTACATATTTAATACATGAATAAAACAAAATCTGACAGCGACTTAAACAAGACAAGACAAACAAGGACGAGCTCAAAAAGCGAATTATTCATATTTTTGGATGATGTTTTTCTTAAGTTTGTTTCGAAAATGGTTCACAGATGTTGATTCTTTTATTAATTTTGAAAGTGAATTCCAAAGAATGGGACCACGCGTTCGAATAGCATGGTCGGAAAATGATTTCTTATTGTTTGTCAAATTAAAATCATTAACTTGTCTTGTTGGATAGTCGTGAACATCAGAGCGTTTATTGAAGTAATATTTAAATGACGTTGATCAATAATCTGCATATTACTTCACCGAGGCTGCATGTTGAAAACCAAACCAAGTGCAAAAATGAAGAAAAAAATTCACTTTGTCGTAGTGTTTTACAAATAGCTTTTTAAATAGTAAACCATTCTTCGTGTGCAGTATCTCAAATTAATGAGGAGAGTATGCTCCATAATTTTGTATTTTAAGTGTTAGCTATAATAGTTTTAGAGTAAAGTCATGAAGCCTAAGTTGCCTATTTTCACTGTTCATATCACGACCATATTAACAGTTACATGTAGCATTGTAAACAGTATTTCACTTGCCATTTTGCCCTTAAGGATGCATCATTAAATCCGAGGGATCCATAGGATCTTTGTTTTTTTATGTTTTTTTATTGTAATTTATTCATTGTTTATTTTTAATCACCCTCACATAAGAGAGAAAAGAGTGACATCCCAGAAGTTGTACAGTGGGTTTTTCCTTGCAAGAAAAAAAACAATTACTCAATCGATTAAATTTAACAAATTAAAATCAATCCTTACCAAAACTGGCTCCCCTGATATGTAATGATGTATCCCTAATATAGTCATGCGTGTAAGGGTCTTAATGATAAAATATCGTAAGGTGTAGGAGGTTCCGTTTGGTTGGACTTGTACTATTTATATATATTATTCAAATGTCCCCTGAGGCAAAACATGTAACACGTCATGTTTATCATTATTTTTCACACGTTTAACCCGAAATTAAAATCTGAAATCTGTATAGATATTTTCGTCCGTATAGAGAACATTGCAAATTATATTCACTCAAATAGATATATAAAACTTACCAAAATAATAAAGTTGCAAGCGGTTTATCGCGTATTTTTAGAACGGATTTAGAAAATATTGCGCCTTAACATATATGGCAGAGTTCATCAAGCTTATTTTGTGCAAATAAAACCACTTAAGGGATTATTCACTACAATTTTGAAGGCCTCAGTTGGATAAAGGAATACATTACTCACCAAATTTTTCTTACTATATGCATTCGATTCTTGTATCACGCTGTAAAATGAATATGAGTGCTCAACTAGTAAAGGGGAACCTTTATGGCCATGTGTTTTGAACTCACCACCCAAAAAGGGTGGTGGCGTTGCATTTTTGGTGACGAATCATCCATCTCTCTCTATTAACTCAACAACTAAATGTGGTAGAGCTATGTTTGAGGTGTCATGTGAAAGCCTATTTATCTAGCTACATTGTGTGAATAAATCAGGTATTTCTATAAATGTTTGGCTGAGATATGATTGATTATGTTGTGAAAGTCAGGGGTGGTGGCGGTGGCGGCGGCGGCGGTGGCGGCGGCGGCGGTGGCGGCGGCGTTGTGTACAATCTCTATGGGGAATACAGAAAATGTTCCCAATTCTACGTTAAATTTACTATAACTCCATCCCTGTAAATGGTACAAACATGATTTTTCTCTCATTTTATAGATTATTTTATATTCTATAAGATTCCGTTTCACCAAACGTGACAACTATTATGTAACAATTGTAATCATGAATCGATTGCATTGTCCTTGGCTTTTTCCCTATTCGCTACATAGTGAACTTGCCCTAATTCATCGGTTTTACATACATGACTATAACAGAAAAAATATTTAACCGATGACAGCAAAATTATGCATTTTTGGAAAGCTCTCAAATAGGGGAATTCAAAAATGCCGTTTAAATCAAGATAGGGTGCATACCTCCAAAAATATACTTGTAAACTCTAATAAATATGAAATTTAAACGTTTGTGCTCATTTACATCTTGATATAGTATATTTCAACATGTTTACCATTGACAACTATTATGTTCTGATGGGTAATTGCATGAGGAACTTAAATATTCACAGTAAAATTATGATTGGGATAGGTATAAAAATATTATTGAGCTTAAATCAAAATATGAAAAAAATCGATATTTTTTGAACATTCTTAATCACAACATGTTACCATTAGGTCTTATCTAAATTCCAATAGCATATTTGGATTTCTTGTGAGATTACCGTTCAGAAAATATATACTTTTTATGGGGTAGGACAAAGAGTTATTGTGATATGCTAATTCGAATCTCAGATGGCGTAAAATGTAAAAATCTGGACATGCAACGGTAAGGGTGGCGAGTTCAAAACACACGGCCTTATGTCTGTAAAGATTACCCGGGAATATTACGCAATGGATGTTCACAAAACACATGTCAATCAAAACTTCGACGGGGAGAGGCTCAATGCTGAGGTATATTTTGTTGACCTTTTTCAACCTCTGTTATATGGTTAAAAGACATCCGCCGTTTTGAAAAATAAATGTGCCTCGTCTGCGTAAATTTGCAATTTTGGTTGGTATAAGCGTAACGACATTTTACTTTTAGCGCTCTACAGAATGCAGAATAAATAAATAAATGTACTTATTGTGTTGCCTTTTATGCATCAGTGTAGTGTAGTATGTGTTATTTGAAAGTTCAATTGTGCACTTGAGTGCCATAATAAAAAGGAGAGATAGCAGGGGAATATGTGACGCAATCGAGCTAAATCTTCCAGATGTCGGGTATATTGATTTTGAGTTATGGGTAAAAAGAAGTAACAAATTCTTATGTTTCACTTTATTTTCTCGGTTGGTAAATTGTTTGTAACTTTGAAATCGAATTTCAGTGGGGTTTGGACCATACTGTAGCACCTACTTTTGAATGATGGACTAAATAATATCAAAATTTAAAAATGCCGACATGTGACTCATTTCGCTTGATCACGTTACATTTGTTGACAAACACTCTATAGTACAACGGTCGATACCGAGTAGACAGGAATGAAAACGAAAATAAATCGACGTAAAAAAAATCAACACACGCTCGCCTTTTAAAACGAGGTCACCATCACGATCGTAGCATTCCTATAGTAAGATATACAGGTGTGTACAAAAATGTGAACGAATGCAAGTGCTACTTAGACAGGTGACGTGAATGACGGGGCGATGGACGGACACGCTAATCAACTAGAAAAGTCACGGTGTTGTGTCCTTTGTATCGGGATAAATCAAGCATGGACATGAAAGAATTACAATTCGCTTTCATTTGCATTTTTTTCTCGTTTAATGGCTTACAACGTGTCTTTGACGTAAATTATTTCAGACAAAATAGGGCACCTTGTACAAATGGCGACCTATCATTCCGTCTTATATATGACGAGATGTGATGAAGCGCAACTAAATCTAGTCGTAACACTTTTAATACGTTGTATTCCGTTGTACGTATATGGCCTCACACCACCAAATCAGTTCCCTATTGCTTTGTGTGGTTAAGAGGTCAAGTTTGTGTTAATTTTCTTCACCTTTAGAGCAAACTGGTTCATTCAAATCATTGTTTTTATTGAAGATCTAGATGTCTTCTGCTTCAAAACAATCACTTTTCGCTACGGGCCAATGAAATCTATCTTAGGTACGACAGACTGCCTTCATCCTAAGATCAGAAATTCTAGCTCTAAATTGGTGGAAACAGTGAAATCGTGTAAAATGATACCATTCAAGAAAAAGCTAGAGATTTTGGGTCTGATGTGGAGGAAATAACCTACAGATGCAAAATTATGAAACATTTAGGTACATTTACAGCATTTATTATCTTTTCTGGGATGTTAAATTTAGACTTATGGTGGGGTCAATCTTAATTTCAAACACTGCCGTGTAATATCAGAATGCAAAATATGATTTGGTGGTGTGTGTACTCATATAGGTTGTGCGACGCAAACTTGAATCTTTGTCTCAAATGAAGGATTTTCTATTGCACACTATAATTTGCTGCTGTACTTTATTTCAATCACAATTATATTTAGCTGTAATATGACACCGCATTTGTTTAAGGGTTTCAATTTTGAGCAATTTTAGACAATTCAAGGTCACACTGGACAATAATCCGTTTTTGTTATTGTTACACCATCATGATAGCAATAATTGAACTTGGGTAATCGAAAATAGCACCCGTTGCCTCCTACGCATGCCTCATTGGACTGAGATAGCTTAAGGATTGACTTAACCTTAGGGACGCACCATTTGATTTTGAGGGGGGTGGGGGGGGGGCATGGAAGTTGGGGTCGGGCGGATTAATTTTTTTCGCAGCCGAAGTCCGCAACATTTTTTGCGGCAAGTTTTTTTGGGTTTTTTCAAAGGCGGCAAAGTGGTTTTTTTTTTAAGGTTTTACTGTTTTCCTTTACATTGAGTTGGGTTAGTCAGATTTAATTTTTTTACTCATCTGTGGGTCAACTCTTTTTTTTCCTGGTTGGTGGGAAAAGTTTTGGATTTTTTTCTGGATAGTGAGCAAAGTTTTTTGTTTGTTTTTTAATTTCCATGCCCCCCCCCCCCCCCCCCGAGTATCTAATGGTGCGTCCCTTACCCGAGGATGGCATGTATGACAGTTCTAATGCTGTGTAATCAAAGAACATAACCATTCATACCAAAGTGGAACCCTCAAATATCGGTATTTTATTAACCCTCAAATATCGGTATTTTATTAAACGTACATGTATACTAAGTGTGTGTTAGCAAGAGTGAATGAACTAGCCAGGCTGTTTAGTGATTAAAGCACCACTGCTTCACTAAGTTCAACCTTGACACATTGATACTATATTCATTTAGTATTGTTTTGTGTATACACAAAACAATATCTTTTGTTAAACTGTATATCATTTCAACGATTGTAAAGTAGGCTATATGACACCTTCTGCTGCGCTTGCTGTAACAGTAAAGTAACCCATTAGCATTGGTTCACTACACCGCCTATACATGGCCCAAGTAATCACGTTAACACACTATCACAAGACCTATATTAGGCTAGACTGTAACAATTCACAAACTTCAAAAACAAACAGTTGACAGGACAGGTTAGTCCGTAAAAAGGAAAAAAGAAAAGAAATGATAGACAGATATATAAGTTTGTTGGTATAATATTGCTGAATTGGTATAACAACCTGTTTATCGGCTTATCATAATTATTTATACATGCCTAATACCATAATGGAAGAAGTCGAAACGGGTAAGCTTTAGAATACCCTACCATTTGTAATCCTCACTGTGTATAAAGTGTATGGGTCGTTCTTAAAAGCCCACGTTGAAGACGTGCAGTGGTAGGGTATGTCGAAACTGCTGATTATTCATTTGAATACAATTCCGTACGTCTACGAAGGAAATTTGTTAATTAAGATTAAAACTTTCCACATGGCAGTTCCAAAATGTCCAAAATGTTTTTTTAAAAAGTCACAATTATTAAATTTCATTACCATATTTGAAATCACCATGTAAAATGCATTAAAATAAGTACAAACATCCCTCGTATTGGTTCAGTAATTCTTGAGCTAAGACTTTACAAGTTGGGAAAGATTTCTGACAGATCTGCATTTTGTAAATGGTAAAACTAATAGCCGCGGGGGAAGTTTTAAAGTGGTTCCAGTACCTTTGAATTGAGCTCATTTGAAGAGCCCTATATTAAGTTTAATTGGAAGCTTATACCAATATCAAAATATTTCACGGCAGAGGTTTTCAAATGGCCTCTTGATGTGCACCCAAGGGCGGCGGAACCGGGGGGGCCAGGGGGGCACGTGCCCCCCCCCCCCCCCCCCCCCCCCATCCGTGAAAGTGGTGGGACACCATGTGCACTGTGCCCCCCTAGAATTTTGTGGCTGAACTCCTTTAATCGAGCTCCACAACATTTGTTACCCCAAAATAATTGAGAAGATTGACTTTTAGTGTCAAAAATACATGAAATTCTCTTAAACTGCAGGCAATTTTGCATTAAAACCCAAAAAAATTCGCGCGCTTCGCGCGCATTTGTCAAACAAACGTTTCCTTGCCTATTTTGTTCCCACGAAACACCCTTTGGCCCCATTTATTTTTATGCTGGTGGTGCTGCCACTGATTGAGAGTATTAATGTCCTTCTTAGGTTGTAGCTGAGACGACTTCGTTTCAGTCCATAGTAGTTTTTTCCATCCAAAAGTATGAGAGTCGCATTTTCAACAAGAATCACTTAGCATGGTTGTAGTGATAGTCTTGTGAACATGACTTCAAAGCGCATCTAAGTTATTGAGAAGATTGTTAACGGTAGCCTATATTTTCGCAAATAATACATTCGGTGTTGAAATTAAAATTGAGTTGCGCATCGCTCCTAAAGTACAAATGTTTATTATTAATTAATTAATGTTAGTGATAAACATTTTATGCCATTTTCCGTTTCAAAATGGACCGCAAATGGCCTCATAATGCATCTAAAATTCCAAATTTAGCTCCACGGAACCCACGCTGTAAGAAGCTCCGCTCCGCTTTCCAGGATCATAATCATTATACAAATGTTCAATTACTTCATTATTCATTATTGAAAAAAATCAGCAATTAAATTGCCATTTTTCTTACAAAATAGACAAGAAATAGCCTTGATGCAGCGGAAATTCAAAACTTTCCGGGGCCCGGTAATCATAATATATGTTCATTTTCATTAATACTACTGATCACTTTTTGGAAATCTTGTCATTGGGTTGCGGATTTTTTTTTTTAATTTAAATTATTGCTGTATAAAGTACAATTTCGTGGGCCTTTACAATGTCATGAATGTGTTAATTATATCAAAATACGCCATGAAATGGCCCCTGAGCGCATATCAAAACCCAAAATTTCACGGGGCCCTTAAGCGGGCCCCGGACCCCACGCCGCAAGGCGCTCCACTCGCTCCGCTCGTTTCGCTTGCATGATCGTATTTTTCGTGCCCCCCCCCATTTTCAAATACGCTCCGCCGCGCCTGTGTGCACCTAAATAGGAATAATGTTACGCAGTGCGTAACACTTATAGGCAATGTCGATAGAGTCTAGAAATAAATACTAAGGCGCTGACAAGATCGATTTCAAGATATATATACACAAACTCCTCCATACTTATATCTCAATTTCTAAAAGAAACTCTGATATGCTTCTTCGGTGTGTCTTGAGACCCATATGTAGACCTACTTAGCTCTACCTATATTTTTCATCTGAGTCTGACAAGGATGTCAACCATGCCATTGCCGGGGTCTAAAATGAGGTCAGCCGCGGGTTGAGCCGTGTCACTTACATGTAGTTCCTCCACGTTCTTTCATAATATTATACCATTTCAGGTTGCGAACCAATTACGGTATACAACGGCTTAGTATGACTACGCCAGATACTGAGTATCATTTTAGCGATAAACAAAACAAACGTCAGCCCCAGTAATCCAAACGCTATAAAAGTATTGGTATCAAACCGGAAGTTGAATTTGACAATGATACCGATGGTCACCCAAAGAAACGCCGCCCAAACGGTGTACGTGTAGCGAAGATACTTTTCACAGACGAAGTTCTCAATGAAGAAGTAGAGCAGAATAAGAAATCCTATCGCCGCGATACCAAAAGTGCTGGCCGTTGATTGGTCAATGTTGCCACCGGATGAGGTCATGACCCCGCCGTATGCTAATAGTTGAGTGAGGTGGAGTATAAATTGAATGGAGCTCCAAGCGGCGTATAATGCCAGTCCATTTTGAATAAGTATCCTGTTAGCCCATAAGTCGAATCTGGATAATTGTTTGACATAAAGGAGAAGAAAGTTATACATTATCATTATTTTGTTTTAGGTCGGGAACTTATTCATTTGCAAATTGAAATTTTGTTTCACCATTTCTAAATCATTTTTCTTATTCTCTTAATTTTTAATAATTTAAAAATGAAATAATAGTTATACCGCGGAGTTATACAAATTCATACAATCATTATTAAATGAGCGATTCCCCAAGGATCGGCAGAAGGTCCCGTTTTAAGTAAACTACGTTATTTCAACTTACGTTTGATAATGTAGTAGTTGACATCCATATTTATCCACGGCTTGGTGATGTATGAACAGCATCAGATAAATTGAGATAGTTGTCAGGAAACTGTCGAAAAAGAACCACACGATTAACCTATTATCCAATAGAATGTATAAGCCAGCATTGAACATCATGTGGGCTAGAAACATCCCCAGGAAGAATGGTGAGACCACCGGCGGGTTTATAAAGACGGCTTCCCCTCGATTTCGCCGACATAGACACACGAAGAGGTATATGATCCAAACGGCTTGCCATAGATATATGAGAGGCCATATGAAGGCCGTGAAACTACTGGGTTGAATGTCTATGGGGTACGGAGACTCGTTGACGTCGGGATTGGTGTCTAACGTGTACGGAGACTCATAAGTGTCGTTTTGTGTGTCGAACCAACCTGGAGATGGGATAAGAAAAGAAGCAATTCTCAATTAAAAAGGTCTCTTCCTCTAGGGGTCACACCACTAAATAGAGCTCCATAGGGATATGTACAAAAACACTGATATAAAACTCTGTTTTAGACCACTAAATTGCAAAATTGGACCCCGTAGAGTCATTTTTTCTTAAAGATGATCATATTTCCCCACCAAAAAGTGAAAAAAATAGGTAGGTGAACCAGCTCGATTTTCCAAAATATGCCCATGGAGTTGACTACCTCTCTGACGAGCTTGGAAATGTCGCCGTAATCGCCAATGTTTCCAGTAAAAAGCACAAATTTGAAAGATCTCTCAAAATTTACCTAGATGATATTCACAGTTTATAGTCAGGGTGCATGTAGGTGATGTCCCATTCATCATAATTAATGACAAATCATAGGCATGTACGCAATGGTATTACTGTCAAGTCTTTTTAATTGAGGATTTTATGATGCATACTTTCCGATTTTAGTTTTAAACACCGTCCTTACGGGTAGGGGAAACCCCATTTAGTGTAGTGCACCCTCTAAGATGTTAAAGGCTATTTATAATTATTAAGATTTTAGATATGACAATATTGAATCCGAAACAAAACTCAAAGACTCCATGTAGACTAAACACATGTTAGCATTTCATCACTTTTTTAATTCACTTTTTGTTTTAAATATTTCTATGTTCAAAGCTTTACCCACGTCATACGAGCGAGGGTGCATATTCATTGTTATACACATTAATCTCGACTAATCTCGACAGATAAACCAGTACAGGGACAGACGGAACCGTGGAGCCGTTCCAAAAAACATAAAGAAATAGAAAAATATCTCTTTATAAATTCATACATGCTGAGCTGACTGAACTCAAACACATCTATTCATTTAAAGGTGTATGTTCCGATCACTTTTAGTTTTTGGGGGCTATGAATTTTTTTTTCACATCAAGATATTTGGATATCAGAAGAATCCCCATATTTTTCTTATTATGTCTGTAAAATCTTAGGGGCCAGAAATGTTCCATTTAGAAATCATATGCTAAAATGTGGTGAACTAGCCAGTTTGTGTACTACTCAATGGGCAATTTTGTTGTGACCTTATGCTTCTAAAATAAGAACCATTGGAGTTATGCAACTTAAACTTTGGAATGTGACAATTTTAAGGATGACCTTCCATGTAAAATAGAAAACATCAAGTTGAAAATCGGGCCAGCATTCAAAACATCTACCTTTAATCATATAATTATAATTTCATCAATTTCCTCAGCCAAATACAGAAAAGGTATAACTTTTTAAATTAATTTTTATTATATCTTCAATGTAAAACCCATACAACCGTAAGTTTACGTCCGTAACGATTCAGATTGGTCGAAACCAAGGCGCATGTGACGTCATAATATTGTTGTTAAACATTTCAAATTATAATCTCGATTGATTGATACAATGGTGTGTGTTACGGGATGATATGGAGGGGTGCACATAAGCGGGACCTCGGAGCTTTTCAACGAAGAGAAAACCAAAATCATCACTTTGCATTCATATTATTTGATATTATTTGAAAAGATTCTTTTTAAATGTATATAAATATGAATTTCGAAAGATTATTTTAACCGTGCATTATTAACTGGGCGAGGTCGCGTTTAATTGTTGATAAATATTTGTGAACATCAAATTGTTATATCTCGATATAGATAAGCCAGTGTTTAGTTAGGGGATAAAGCGGTACCTCGAATCAGGTACTCAAACACACAATATAATACAAGTACGGCTTATCGTGGTAAATGTAAATGAATTGATGATTTCACAAACAAAAGAGCTTTAGAACAGCATAGCATTTACTGTACACACTTATTGCATATTTTAACAATACTATACATGTAGGAGAGACACGGTATTGGGCTGAATAAAAATAAAATCTAGCAATCCAATTGCTTGTACCAGAGAGATGTTATAACACCTCCCTGCTTGTACTATAGCCTTTGTATAAGTAGGCCTTAAATTAAGCTGTTGCTTGTAAGTTAATGCTTGGTCTAGAAAGCATAATTAATTGCTTAATTTTGCTTAATTTTTTGTAAGTAAATGATATACCATTTATTTAATCAATCAAAAACATGAAAATAAACGTGACATATTACTAAAAGTGGGTTGCAACATTTGCTTAAAATGTTCCATTTAGAAATTACAGGCTAAAATGTGGTGAATTACTGCCAAAGGTGGTTAACCACCAGCCAGTTTGTGTACTACTCAATGGGCAACTTTCCTGTGACCTTGTGCTTCTACAATAAGAACCATTGGAGTTGTGCAACTCAACCTCTGGAATGCTACAATTTTAAGGATGAACTTTCATAAACATAGAAAACAACAAGTTGAAAATCGGGCCAGCAATCAGAACATCTACCTTTAATTGCTCCATAATAAGTTATTGCTACTTTGTATTTTTGGTCCATTCATTTCCAGATATTTTACTATTCTTAATATTGTAAGATAGATATAAAACAAAGTGTGGGAGTAGGCCTACGCATTTCGATTCAGATTCAGACATATTAAAGTAACAATATTCACGTCGAAAAGGGTTGCTTAAAGGTAGATGACCCGATCACATTTTCGTAACACAGAATTATTTCAAACATACGGAGATTTTCATATCATATGAAAGCTCGTATTTTTCTCATCATCATACTGAAATTTGACGGCCTAAATCGGTATAATTACGGAGAAATCGATGAAATAACGTCGAATTACCGCGAATGGTGGTAATCACCGATATAGTTTGTGTACTACTCAATGGGTACAGTTCACAGCATCTTGTGCGTCTAAAATAAGAACCATTAGAGCTATGCAACTCAAACTTTGGAACACGACTTTTTTAAGGATGACCTTTCATGTAGAATAGAAAACTTCAAGTTGAAAATCGGAATGTGATCGGGTCATCTACCTTTAATACGTTGGGGTTATTTTAAACACATACACAGCAATTGATATGGCAAATCAACAAAATGAGAATGTGTCACTATGTCATGATCTGAGCTTTTTCATGGGCCATGTCGGGGGCCAAGTCATTACAAGTATAGATATTGATTTGAATTGAATAAATGTTGTAACAGTGTGTAACTCATGCAGGGATCAATGTGCAGCTTGAACCTACCCTCCTCAAGCATTCACCTGTATTCACCTTTCTTCAGGATAAATTAGGTCAAGATTAGGTCTATCTTGCAATTTTGTTGGGTGAAGATTCACCTTAGTGCACCATGTTCATTCAATAGTAATATGTGGGAGAAGATGAAATATAGGTGAAGATTTGCCATAGATTCACCTGTCCAATGTATAAATTAGTTCAAGATTCACCTCTCCAAAAATATTACTAGGCAAAGATTAGGCGTCTTATCTTTGACTAACCTTGAGGAGGGTAGGTTCAAGATGCACATTGATGCCTGCATCAGCATGTAGCTAGACGCGCAATATCAGTGGTATTGATAATAATTTTGTAAGCACAATTTATTATTTAACGAAATAGATTGAATAACAATTACAATTTGTGTCACGCAACTAGTTATATTCGATTCAGGGCCGACGAAAAAAAATCAAAAAGTCTTATGTTTAGTATTAATTTGATCTGTACACGTAGGCCGAGGCCATCAACCTATTGTGATATCCCGTACGCGAAATCTATTTCCGTAGTTTAAACATTTGAATACTAGGGTACGGGAATACATATATATTTAGCTTTATTCCGTAGTTTGGCCTTGGGCTAAAATTTACGATACTCCCTGATATCAAAATATTAGACGCCCTATATTCAAATGTTAACGGGGGGAAATATAGCATCCCGTATCTTTATATAAAATGGTGTTTTGCATGTACACTATACCAATACAAGTATGTACCCACGGACTTACCAATATCGATAGTCCTGTTGCCGACATAGTGAAGAAAAATCGTAAAAGCTAACGCCAATGTGTCGACAATCAGCAAACCGAGAAATTGGCAGGTGTAACCTTTTCCTTTTGGTGACATCCTCTCCATGTTTGTTAATAGTGTCCTCTGTCACTTCCAAGTGTAGTTGAAGGGTGTGTAACAAGCATGTAACCAGTCACTACGCCGACACACTACATGTAGGGGTGTATCAACTCATCTGAATCGAACTATCGATAAATATTATGATACATGCAACTGCACTTACGCGTAGACAGGATACTTAAAAACAGATCCATTGATTATCTGCTTGTATAGTGTATGATATTTTTTGCGACCTTGTGTGGTATATTTTCAATATTGTTAATACAAAATCATATGTTTACATTTGTTCTTTGTTATTATCTATGTTTAGGCTATATATCAATGACCGTAAAATAGTTGTTTAGTTGCATGAAAATATCTAAACTTTAAGATCCCTATTTATATGAAAAAACCCGGGAAAATAGCCTGTTTACTTCTAGAAACAACCGGGTTTACGATATCAGACATTTGGTCTAATGCACACAATCGGGCGATAATAGCCGCATGCAATTTACAGGTATATCAGAGTTTACACACAAATAGTGTAAGGACTATCACAACAAAAGCGACAAAACCTTGATATTCGCTGACCCATGCCTGCTATCAAATAGACTTGCCATAGGCCCTAAAATATTACTATAGGCCCCCGTGTGTATAGGCTTATTCATGACATTTCGAATTATACCTTCCTAATTATATATTATATAAAGAAATATATCGATATTTCAAATATGCTCAAAGTTCAAAAGCTTTCAAAAAGGAAAAACGGGTCAACAGAGGCGAAATAAAGATGCTAATGTTAGATGACTAAACTTGGGTTTTTTTAAAACGTTTTGAATGTAAAGCAGAATGAAACAAATGTGTATCTATTTTGTTTTCTAATGTCAGAAAGGCCATGCTTTGATTTACTTATATTTTATTTATTTTTCCTGGGAAAGCACGGGGGAAAGTAGTGTTATAACCTAAGACTAATATACACTGAGCCAAAAAAGAAACTTATAAAATTTTAACAGATCACCATAGGGTCAGTGCGCATTTCTCTTGTGTCATTGAAGCAAACAATTGGTTATTGACTGCCATTTGAAGCAATACATTGCAGTAATATTGTATCCAAATTTGGTACATTTTCATGCACAGAATTTTATTTGGTGATCTTTTAAAAAAAATTATAAGTTTCTTTTTTTATAAGTTTCTTTTTTGGCTCAGTGTATTAGTCTCAGGTTATAATAACCATCCAGGTCTCATTCTTGTCTATACTTAGTTTCTTTTGTGTTCATGGTGTTGTGTTTTGTCGTTATAGATTATGGAAAGTACATTACCCACCGAAAAAAAGTGTGTTCACCAGTGATTCCTTGAAGCGTTTCTACAATTTGAATCATTAATGATGAAAAATGAAGGCCACTACGTCTTAGCCAAAAACTTTCTGATACATAAGAGTGCTATAGACGGGGACTTATTGTTGAGTATAAATACTTTATAAATACAGCGCTGTACCATTGTGTAAGGGGTGCTATATACAGGGTGAGACCAAATAAAGTGTACTCAAAGTAAAATAAATATTACAAATATTTCTTACCAAAATATTAAAGCAACCAATGCTTAAATTAATAGCTGCATTATATGCTGTTATCAGCAAAAATAATCACAACAATTTATGGTACCGTTATACAATTATGAATATTTTGGTAAAGTTAATGCATTGTGAAACCGAACAAAATATAGAGTACTGTAGGCTTCTCAATGACGCATGATATTTATAATTAAGTGCCTATATACAAGCATGAGACAAAACAGCTAATTAATAAGACAAAACAAACCTGCTCAAAAATTATTTTCAAACATATTAATGCAAAATAATGACAAAGCTATGTCAATATTTCGTGAATTCAGCAGAGCGAAGATAAAATCAGGCTTTTGTGATCAAAGGATTAGAGTGAGCGCCGTTATTCAATAGTGAAATTGAAAAGAGATTGTTAGAGAAATATCACAAATCTTGTTCGGTTTTTAAAATGTACACTTTTATCTAAATGGGCATAAAACATGTTTCCCTCATCCAATATAACCAACTAAAATTCTTTTGAAAGCTAATGAGACGGTCTCTCTGCCAGAATAAATGATTTGAGAAGATTTTGCACAGATTTTTAGAATCCCAAAGTTGAGTACACTTCTTTTTTTTACTCACCCTTTATGCCTTCATTATATTAGATCCTTCAAAGAACAGGGTGTCCCAAAAGTTCATGTAGCCGCGTTATAAACGTGACATGATTAACATAATACTCCGGTACCGGTATCCAAATGTAAAAATATAAAACTTATTGAGATAGAAATTAAAATGGCACCTGAAGTTAAGGATGAGTGGTTACAAATTTCTGATGTAGGCCTATATCCATCTGTAATCCTATTGCCTATAAGTATAAGTGATAAAGAAAATTGTCTTGATTTCAAGACCGTACTTTAGGGACGCACCATTTGATTTTCAGGGGGGCATGGAAGTTTGGGTCGGACGGATTTTTTTTTTTTTCGCCACCGAAGTAGGCGGATTTTATTTTTTTTGCCGCCTTTGGCGGCATGTTGTTTTTTTGGGGCAAAGGCGACAAAGGTTTTTTTTCTCGAGGTTTTACTGTTTTTCTTTACATTGAGTTGGGTGAGTCATCTTCTTTTTTTTTTTACTCAGCAGTGGGTCATCTTTTTTTTTTTCCTTGTTGGTGGGCAAGGTTTTTTTCCTGGATAGTGGGCAAAGTTGCTTTTTTAAAGTTCCATGCCCCCCGCCCCCCCCGAGTATCTAATGGTGCGTCCCTTAGTAACTTCGAAATAGACAGTCATAGGCCTGCCTACTCATACTTTTTCCATTAATTATGTTTGGAATTGATGGTTATTGACAGCATCAAGAATATCATCCTTTTCCACGCGGTATGGTCGCCTGCAGACGACAGTTTCAAAAGTTCACAGAATGTTTCAAAAATGTCGAAATTATTGATTTTCATCATCACAATTTGGAATCACTATGGGTATTGCATTGAATTAAGTACAAACATGCCTGGTATTAATTCAGTAATATTTTAGATAGACTCTGAAAGTTGGGTAAGGTTTCTAAAAAAATCTCTTTTGAATTTGGTTAAACTAATAATAGCCACGTGGAAAGTGTTAAAGCCCATTATCAATATAATTGGAATAGATCTATGTGTAAAATAGCCAATCTTTTCTCTAGCTTTAGATTTTTCTCTTGATAAGTCAAAGGAATTAGCCAATTTAAAAAATAATATAGTCCTACAAATTTGAAACATATATTTTTATTTGTCCAGCCTCATTTCAACATTACCGTATCCGGCATTTCAAACAAATTGACTAAATAGATGAAACAGTGGAATTACAATCATTAGCTCTAGCCAGTCGTGGTTTCCGCTATCATTTTACAACTTTATATAAACATTATTAAACATTAAAATACCTCACAACTGATGCTACTGAACAACTCGTCCACGCATTTGTTACATCGCGCCTTGACATGGGAAATTCTCTGCTTTATGGACTCCCGAATCTCCAGATCAAGCGTCTCAGTCGCTTACAAAATATAGCTGCTAGAATTATCACACGCACCAAACGAACTGAGCATATCACACCAGTTCTAAGAGATCTACATTGGCTTCCAATAAAGGACAGAATTATCTTCAAAATACTTTTTTATGTTTATAGATCAACTATTAATATGTCACCATTGTATATCTCAAATCTTCTAACTCCATACAGGCCCGTAAGACACTTTTTTCAAAGGGGGGGGGGGGGCGTTTTCAACAACAACAAAAATGTGAGTAAAATCTTCGAATTTGCACCTATTTTTTGCACGATCGAGGTACATTTTGGCTCTAAACAAGCTTGTAGCAAAGAATATTGCATTTTGGGAAGACAAATGCGCGCATAGCGCGCGAAATTTTTTCATCTGTGTACAAATTTTCCGGGGAAGATTTTCAAGGGGGGGGGCGATCGCCACCATCGCCCCCCCCCCTTCTTACGGGCCTGCCATACAAGCAAGATAGACAAATTGCGCCTCGAACAGCAAAATACTTTTCATTCACTGAACCGCGATTTGCAAAATCCTGTTGATCACGTTCTATTTTATGCGCTGCACCTCGCTTCCGTAGTCTGTAAAAACTGCAGAATCACTTCAACTTTGGGAGGGCATAGAGGTGTTTTTTCCATTTCATTTGGGGACATCAAGGGAGCAAGCCTTCTGCAGGGGGATACCCCTGCCCTGCCCCCCCCCCCCCCCCCCCCCCCACCTAGTTACGCCCCAGACGAAGAACCGGTTAATACTAGTCATGCTACATGACGCGTTGTCCATGGGTTAAAGTGACGGTAGAGCTGCACAAAAAGCATTGTTATAAAGTGTAACATGTTGATACTATCAGAAGAGTACTGCATTCAATTCCGTTATTTGCCCACATCCGATTATGACAATACATATAACAATAGCATTTTCAGACCAGCGAGGTCACCGCAATACAGTCACCGATTCACACTTGAGTGCCTGTGAGGACACACCCAGTCAATATCTAATGCATAACAAGATACCGTGAGCACTAAAGCGTTCCTTATACAATGGTACATGTACATTCCCGGTACTACACACATAAGCAATTTTTTATTAAAAAGTGTTTATATTAGTTTTTGCGGGATTAAAACACAGCATTTATTCAATTTATCTGTTACAACTTAATAAAATTGTTTGTCAACAATTAATTTATTTTTCAAAGTATTTTCTTTTTCTAAAGTGTTTATTTTACTTTTCCTAGCAATTATATTTCATGTTCACGAAACTAAATGTTTTTGTTATACGCACAAGGGTTTGATGATTCGCAGGCGAATTTAAAATTCATATTTCTATCGGTTTGCACAACTTTCCCTAGGGGGGGGGGGGCACATACATTGACTGTTACAGCGTCTAGGGGTAGCACAATTTGACATGGGGATGCACATGTATAACACATTGGAAGTAAACTGTTAAAGCAATCTCAGATAACTAATGGTCTCAAATAGTAGCCGATTAATGAGCTACTATTTGTTGTAAAATTGTACGTTGTGTTTATTTGTGTTTAATTTTATTTTTAACAGTTATAATCGGTCGTTGCTCATTTTTTGGCTACTATTTGAGACTATTAGTAATCTGAGATTGTATTAACAATTTACTTCCAATGTGTTATACATGTGCATCCCCATGTCAATTTGTGCTACCCCTAGACGCTGTAACAGTCAATGTATGTGCCCCACCCCCCTAGGGAAAGTTGTGCTACCCGATAGAAATATGGATTTTAAATGATATTTTTAAAAGTTGTTTTTGTTGTAAAATTGTTTGTTGTGTTTATTTGTGTTTAACCTTATTTTTAACAGTTATAATCGGTCGTTGCTCATTAGTCGGCTACTATTTGAGACTATTAGTAATCTGAGATTGTGTTAACAATTTACTTCCAATGTGTTATACATGTGCATTCCCATGTCAAATTGTGCTACCCCTAGACACTGTAACAGTCAATGTATGTGCCCCCGTAGGAAAGGTTGTACTACCCGATAGAAATATGAATTTTAAATGATATTTTTAAAAGTTGTTTTTGTTGTAAAATTGTTTGTTGTGTTTATTTGTGTTTAACCTTATTTTTAACAGTTATAATTGGTCGTTGCTCATTAGTCGGCTACTATATATTTAAGACTATTAGCAATCTGAGATTGCATTAACAATTTACTTCCAATGTGTTATACATGTGCATCCCCATGTCAAATTGTGCTACCCCTAGACGCTGTAACAGTCAATGTATGTGCCCCCCGTAGGGAAAGTTGTGCTACCCGATAGAAATATGAATTTTAAATGATATTTTTAAAAGTTGTTTTTGTTGTAAAATTGTTTGTTGTGTTTATTTGTGTTTAACCTTATTTTTAACAGTTATAATCGATCGTTGCTCATTAGTCGGCTACTATTTAAGACTATTAGTAATCTGAGATTGCATCAACAATTTACTTCCAATGTGTTATACATGTGCATCCCCTTGTCAAATTGTGCTACCCCTAGACGCTGTAACAGTCAATGTATGTGCCCCCCGTAGGAAAAGTTGTGCTACCCGATAGAAATATGAATTTTAAATGATATTTTGAAAAGTTGTTTTTGTTTTAAAATTGTTTGTTGTGTTTATTTGTGTTTAACCTTATTTTTAACAGTTATAATCGGTCGTTGCTCATTAGTCGGCTACTATTTGAGACTATAAGTAATCTGAGATTGTATTAACAATTTATTTCCAATGTGTTATACATGTGCATCCCCATGTCAAATTGTGCTACCCCTAGACGCTGTAACAGTCAATGTA
The DNA here is from genome assembly GCA_035610835.1 of Ophiura sarsii. Taxonomy (NCBI): domain Eukaryota; kingdom Metazoa; phylum Echinodermata; class Ophiuroidea; order Amphilepidida; family Ophiuridae; genus Ophiura; species Ophiura sarsii. The sequence continues at coordinate 14,080,190 of CM069450.1, read as the reverse complement.
TGTGCCCCCCGTAGGAAAAGTTGTACTACCCCGATAGAAATATGAATTTTAAATGATATTTTTAAAAGTTGTTTTTGTTGTAAAATTGTTTGTTGTGTTTATTTGTGTTTAACCCTTTTTTTAACAGTTATAATCGGTCGTTGCTCATTAGTCGGCTACTATTTGAGAATATTAGTAATCTGAGATTGTATTAACAATTTACTTCCAATGTGTTATACATGTGCACTCCCATGTCAAATTGTGCTACCCATAGACGCTGTCACAGTCAATGTATGTGCCCCCCGTAGGGAAAGTTGTGCTACCCGATAGAAATATGAATTTTAAATGATATTTTTAAAAGTTGTTTTTGTTGTAAAATTGTTTGTTGTGTTTATTTGTGTTTAACCTTATTTTTAACAGTTATAATCGGTCGTTGCTCATTAGTCGGCTACTATATATTTAAGACTATTAGTAATCTGAGATTGCATTAACAATTTACTTCCAATGTGTTATACATGTGCATCCCCATGTCAAATTGTGCTACCTCTAGACGCTGTAACAGTCAATGTATGTGTCCCCCGTAGGGAAAGTTGTGCTACCCGATAGAAATATGAATTTTAAATGATATTTTTAAAAGTTGTTTTTGTTGTAAAATTATTTGTTGTGTTTATTTGTGTTTAACCTTATTTTTAACAGTTATAATTGGTCGTTGCTCATTAGTCGGCTACTATTTAAGACTATTAGTAATCTGAGTTTGCATTAACAATTTACTTCCAATGTGTTATACATGTGCATCCCCATGTCAAATTGTGCTACCCCTAGACGCTGTAACAGTCAATGTATGTGCCCCCCGTAGGAAAAGTTGTACTACCCGATAGAAATATGAATTTTAAATGATATTTTTAAAAGTTGTTTTTGTTGTAAAATTGTTTGTTGTGTTTATTTGTGTTTAACCTTATTTTTAACAGTTATGATCAATCGTTGCTCATTAGTCGGCTACTATTTGAGACTATTAGTAATCTGAGATTGTATTAACAATTTACTTCCAATGTGTTATACATGTGCATCCCCTTCTCAAATTGTGCTACCCCTAGACGCTGTAACAGTCAATGTATGTGCCCTCCGTAGGAAAAGTTGTACTACCTCGATAGAAATATGAATTTTAAATGATATTTTTAAAAGTTGTTTTTGTTGTAAAATTGTTTGTTGTGTTTATTTGTGTTTAACCTTATTTTTAACAGTTATAATCGGTCGTTGCTCATTAGTCGGCTACTATGTGAGACTATTAGTAATCTAAGATTGTATTAACAATTTACTTCCAATGTGTTATACATGTGCACCCCCATGTCAAATTGTGCTACCCCTAGACGCTGTAACTGTCAATGTATGTGCCCCCCGTAGGGAAAGTTGTGCTACCCGATAGAAATGTGAATTTTAAATGATATTTTTTAAAGTTGTTTTTGTTGTAAAATTGTTTGTTGTGTTTATTTGTGTTTAACCTTATTTTTAACAGTTATAATTGGTCGTTGCTCATTAGTCGGCTACTATATATTTAAGACTATTAGCAATCTGAGATTGCATTAACAATTTACTTCCAATGTGTTATACATGTGCACCCCCATGTCAAATTGTGCTACCCCTTGACGCTGTAACTGTCAATGTATGTGCCCCCGTAGGGAAAGTTGTGCTACCCGATAGAAATATGAATTTTAAATAATATTTTTAAAAGTTTTTTTTGTTGTAAAATTGTTTGTTGTGTTTATTTGTGTTTAACCTTATTTTTAACAGTTATAATCGGTCGTTGCTCATTAGTCGGCTACTATTTGAGACTATAAGTAATCTGAGATTGTATTAACAATTTATTTCCAATGTGTTATACATGTGCATCCCCATGTCAAATTGTGCTACCCCTAGACGCTGTAACATTCAATGTATGTGCCCCCCGTAGGAAAAGTTGTACTACCCCGATAGAAATATGAATTTTAAATGATATTTTTAAAAGTTGTTTTTGTTGTAAAATTGTTTGTTGTGTTTATTTGTGTTTAACCCTTTTTTTAACAGTTATAATCGGTCGTTGCTCATTAGTCGGCTACTATTTGAGAATATTAGTAATCTGAGATTGTATTAACAATTTACTTCCAATGTGTTATACATGTGCACTCCCATGTCAAATTGTGCTACCCATAGACGCTGTAACAGTCAATGTATGTGCCCCCCGTAGGGAAAGTTGTGCTACCCGATAGAAATATGAATTTTAAATGATATTTTTAAAAGTTGTTTTTGTTGTAAAATTGTTTGTTGTGTTTATTTGTGTTTAACCTTATTTTTAACAGTTATAATCGGTCGTTGCTCATTAGTCGGCTACTATATATTTAAGACTATTAGTAATCTGAGATTGCATTAACAATTTACTTCCAATGTGTTATACATGTGCATCCCCATGTCAAATTGTGCTACCTCTAGACGCTGTAACAGTCAATGTATGTGTCCCCCGTAGGGAAAGTTGTGCTACCCGATAGAAATATGAATTTTAAATGATATTTTTAAAAGTTGTTTTTGTTGTAAAATTATTTGTTGTGTTTATTTGTGTTTAACCTTATTTTTAACAGTTATAATTGGTCGTTGCTCATTAGTCGGCTACTATTTAAGACTATTAGTAATCTGAGTTTGCATTAACAATTTACTTCCAATGTGTTATACATGTGCATCCCCATGTCAAATTGTGCTACCCCTAGACGCTGTAACAGTCAATGTATGTGCCCCCCGTAGGAAAAGTTGTACTACCCGATAGAAATATGAATTTTAAATGATATTTTTAAAAGTTGTTTTTGTTGTAAAATTGTTTGTTGTGTTTATTTGTGTTTAACCTTATTTTTAACAGTTATGATCGGTCGTTGCTCATTAGTCGGCTACTATTTGAGACTATTAGTAATCTGAGATTGTATTAACAATTTACTTCCAATGTGTTATACATGTGCATCCCCTTCTCAAATTGTGCTACCCCTAGACGCTGTAACAGTCAATGTATGTGCCCTCCGTAGGAAAAGTTGTACTACCCCGATAGAAATATGAATTTTAAATGATATTTTTAAAAGTTGTTTTTGTTGTAAAATTGTTTGTTGTGTTTATTTGTGTTTAACCTTATTTTTAACAGTTATAATCGGTCGTTGCTCATTAGTCGGCTACTATGTGAGACTATTAGTAATCTAAGATTGTATTAACAATTTACTTCCAATGTGTTATACATGTGCATCCCCATGTCAAATTGTGCTACCCCTAGACGCTGTAACAGTCAATGTATGTGCCCCCCGTAGGAAAAGTTGTACTACCCGATAGAAATATGAATTTTAAATGATATTTTTTAAAGTTGTTTTTGTTGTAAAATTGTTTGTTGTGTTTATTTGTGTTTAACCTTATTTTTAACAGTTATAATTGGTCGTTGCTCATTAGTCGGCTACTATATATTTAAGACTATTAGCAATCTGAGATTGCATTAACAATTTACTTCCAATGTGTTATACATGTGCACCCCCATGTCAAATTGTGCTACCCCTTGACGCTGTAACTGTCAATGTATGTGCCCCCGTAGGGAAAGTTGTGCTACCCGATAGAAATATGAATTTTAAATAATATTTTTAAAAGTTTTTTTTGTTGTAAAATTGTTTGTTGTGTTTATTTGTGTTTAACCTTATTTTTAACAGTTATAATCGGTCGTTGCTCATTAGTCGGCTACTATTTGAGACTATTAGTAATCAGAGATTGTATTAACAATTTACTTCCAATGTGTTATACATGTGCATCCCCCATGTCAAATTGTGCTGCCCCTAGACGCTGTAACAGTCAATGTATGTGCCCCCCGTAGGGAAAGTTGTGCTACCCGATAGAAATATGAATTTTAAATGATATTTTTAAAAGTTGTTTTTGTTGTAAAATTGTTTGTTGTGTTTATTTGTGTTTAACCTTATTTTTAACAGTTATAATCGGTCGTTGCTCATTAGTCGGCTACTACTTGAGACTATTAGTAATCTGAGATTGTATTAACAATTTATTTCCAATGTGTTATACATGTGCATCCCCATGTCAAATTGGGCTACCCCTAGACGCTGTAACAGTCAATGTATGTGCCCCCCCCCCCCCCGTAGGAAAAGTTGTACTACCCGATAGAAATATGAATTTTAAATGATATTTTTTAAAGTTGTTTTTGTTGTAAAATTGTTTGTTGTGTTTATTTGTGTTTAACCTTATTTTTAACAGTTATAATCGGTCGTTGCTCATTAGTCGGCTACTATTTGAGACTACTAGTAATCTGAGATTGTATTAACAATTTACTTCCTATGTGTTATACATGTGCATCCCCATGTCAAATTGTGCTACCCCTAGACGCTGTAACAGTCAATGTATGTGCCCCCCGTAGGGAAAGTTGTACTACCCGATAGAAATATGAATTTTAAATGATATTTTTAAAAGTTGTTTTTGTTGTAAAATTGTTTGTTGTGTTTATTTGTGTTTAACCTTATTTTTAACAGTTATAATCGGTCGTTGCTCATTAGTCGGCTACTATATATTTAAGACTATTAGTAATCTGAGATTGCATTAACAATTTACTTCCAATGTGTTATACATGTGCATCCCCATGTCAAATTGTGCTACCCCTAGACGCTGTAACAGTCAATGTATGTGCCCCCCGTAGGGAAAGTTGTGCTACCCGATAGAAATATGAATTTTAAATGATATTTTTAAAAGTTGTTTTTGTTGCAAAATTATTTGTTGTGTTTATTTGTGTTTAACCTTATTTTTAACAGTTATAATTGGTCGTTGGTCATTAGTCGGCTACTATTTAAGACTATTAGTAATCTGAGATTGCATTAACAACTTACTTCCAATTTGTTATACATGTGCATCCCCATGTCAAATTGTGCTACCCCTAGACGCTGTAACAGTCAATGTATGTGCCCCCCGTAGGAAAAGTTGTACTACCCGATAGAAATATGAATTTTAAATGATATTTTTAAAAGTTGTTTTTGTTGTAAAATTGTTTGTTGTGTTTATTTGTGTTTAACCTTATTTTTTAACAGTTATGATCGGTCGTTGCTCATTAGTCGGCTACTATTTGAGACTATTAGTAATCTGAGATTGTATTAACAATTTACTTCCAATGTGTTATACATGTGCATCCCCTTGTCAAATTGTGCTACCCCTAGACGCCGTAACAGTCAATGTATGTGCCCCCCGTAGGAAAAGTTGTACTACCCCGATAGAAATATGAATTTTAAATGATATTTTTAAAAGTTGTTTTTGTTGTAAAATTGTTTGTTGTGTTTATTTGTGTTTAACCTTATTTTTAACAGTTATAATCGGTCGTTGCTCATTAGTCGGCTACTATGTGAGACTATTAGTAATCTAAGATTGTATTAACAATTTACTTCCAATGTGTTATACATGTGCACCCCCATGTCAAATTGTGCTACCCCTAGACGCTGTAACTGTCAATGTATGTGCCCCCCGTAGGAAAAGTTGTACTACCCCGATAGAAATATGAATTTTAAATGATATTTTTAAAATTTGTTTTTGTTGTAAAATTGTTTGTTGTGTTTATTTGTGTTTAACCTTATTTTTAACAGTTATAATCGGTCGTTGCTCATTAGTCGGCTACTATTTGAGACTATTAGTAATCTGAGATTGTATTAACAATTTACTTCCAATGTGTTATACATGTGCATCCCCCATGTCAAATTGTGCTGCCCCTAGACGCTGTAACAGTCAATGTATGTGCCCCCCGTAGGGAAAGTTGTGCTACCCGATAGAAATATGAATTTTAAATGATATTTTTAAAAGTTGTTTTTGTTGTAAAATTGTTTGTTGTGTTTATTTGTGTTTAACCTTATTTTTAACAGTTATAATCGGTCGTTGCTCATTAGTCGGCTACTACTTGAGACTATTAGTAATCTGAGATTGTATTAACAATTTTTTTCCAATGTGTTATACATGTGCATCCCCATGTCAAATTGGGCTACCCCTAGACGCTGTAACAGTCAATGTATGTGCCCCCCCCCCCCCCCCCTAGGAAAAGTTGTACTACCCGATAGAAATATGAATTTTAAATGATATTTTTTAAAGTTGTTTTTGTTGTAAAATTGTTTGTTGTGTTTATTTGTGTTTAACCTTATTTTTAACAGTTATAATCGGTCGTTGCTCATTAGTCGGCTACTATTTGAGACTACTAGTAATCTGAGATTGTATTAACAATTTACTTCCTATGTGTTATACATGTGCATCCCCATGTCAAATTGTGCTACCCCTAGACGCTGTAACAGTCAATGTATGTGCCCCCCGTAGGGAAAGTTGTACTACCCGATAGAAATATGAATTTTAACTGATATTTTTAAAAGTTGTTTTTGTTGTAAAATTGTTTTTTGTGTTTATTTGTGTTTAACCTTATTTTTAACAGTTATAATCCGTCGTTGCTCATTAGTCGGCTACTATTTGAGACTATTAGTAATCTGAGATTGTATTAACAATTTATTTCCAATGTGTTATACATGTGCATCCCCATGTCAAATTGTGCTACCCTTAGACGCTGTAACTGTCAATGTATGTGCCCCCCGTAGGGAAAGTTGCGCTACCCGATAGAAATATGAATTTTAAATGATATTTTTAAAAGTTGTTTTTGTTGTAAAATTGTTTGTTGTGTTTATTTGTGTTTAACCTTATTTTTAACAGTTATAATCGGTCGTTGCTCATTAGTCGGCTACTATATATTTAAGACTATTAGTAATCTGAGATTGCATTAACAATTTACTTCCAATGTGTTATACATGTGCATCCCCATGTCAAATTGTGCTACCCCTAGACGCTGTAACAGTCAATGTATGTGCCCCCCGTAGGGAAAGTTGTGCTACCCGATAGAAATATGAATTTTAAATGATATTTTTAAAAGTTGTTTTTGTTGCAAAATTATTTGTTGTGTTTATTTGTGTTTAACCTTATTTTTAACAGTTATAATTGGTCGTTGGTCATTAGTCGGCTACTATTTAAGACTATTAGTAATCTGAGATTGCATTAACAACTTACTTCCAATTTGTTATACATGTGCATCCCCATGTCAAATTGTGCTACCCCTAGACGCTGTAACAGTCAATGTATGTGCCCCCCGTAGGAAAAGTTGTACTACCCGATAGAAATATGAATTTTAAATGATATTTTTAAAAGTTGTTTTTGTTGTAAAATTGTTTGTTGTGTTTATTTGTGTTTAACCTTATTTTTTAACAGTTATGATCGGTCGTTGCTCATTAGTCGGCTACTATTTGAGACTATTAGTAATCTGAGATTGTATTAACAATTTACTTCCAATGTGTTATACATGTGCATCCCCTTGTCAAATTGTGCTACCCCTAGACGCCGTAACAGTCAATGTATGTGCCCCCCGTAGGAAAAGTTGTACTACCCCGATAGAAATATGAATTTTAAATGATATTTTTAAAAGTTGTTTTTGTTGTAAAATTGTTTGTTGTGTTTATTTGTGTTTAACCTTATTTTTAACAGTTATATTCGGTCGTTGCTCATTAGTCGGCTACTATGTGAGACTATTAGTAATCTAAGATTGTATTAACAATTTACTTCCAATGTGTTATACATGTGCACCCCCATGTCAAATTGTGCTACCCCTAGACGCTGTAACTGTCAATGTATGTGCCCCCCATAGGGAAAGTTGTGCTACCCGATAGAAATATGAATTTTAAATGATATTTTTAAAAGTTGTTTTTGTTGTAAAATTGTTTGTTGTGTTTATTTGTGTTTAACCTTATTTTTAACAGTTATAATCGGTCGTTGCTCATTAGTCGGCTACTACTTGAGACTATTAGTAATCTGAGATTGTATTAACAATTTATTTCCAATGTGTTATACATGTGCATCCCCATGTCAAATTGTGCTACCCCTAGACGCTGTAACAGTCAATGTATGTGCCCCCCCCCCCCCCCCCCCCCCCGTAGGAAAAGTTGTACTACCCGATAGAAATATGAATTTTAAATGATATTTTTAAAAGTTGTTTTTGTTGTAAAATTGTTTGTTGTGTTTATTTTTGTTTAACCTTATTTTTAACAGTTATAATCGGTCGTTGCTCATTAGTCGGCTACTATTTGAGACTACTAGTAATCTGAGATTGTATTAACAATTTACTTCCTACATGTATGTGTTATACATGTGCATCCCCATGTCAAATTGTGCTACCCCTAGACGCTGTAACAGTCAATGTATGTGCCCCCCGTAGGGAAAGTTGTACTACCCGATAGAAATATGAATTTTAACTGATATTTTTAAAAGTTGTTTTTGTTGTAAAATTGTTTGTTGTGTTTATTTGTGTTTAACCTTATTTTTAACAGTTATAATCGGTCGTTGCTCATTAGTCGACTACTATTTGAGACTATTAGTAATCTGAGATTGTATTAACAATTTATTTCCAATGTGTTATACATGTGCATCCCCATGTCAAATTGTGCTACCCCTAGACGCTGTAACTGTCAATGTATGTGCCCCCCGTAGGGAAAGTTGTGCTACCCGATAGAAATATGAATTTTAAATGATATTTTTAAAAGTTGTTTTTGTTGTAAAATTGTTTGTTGTGTTTATTTGTGTTTAACCTTATTTTTAACAGTTATAAATGGTCGTTGCTCATTATTCGGCTACTATATATATAAGACTATTAGTAATCTGAGATTTGTGGCCTTAGTAATCGTAGATTGAATTAATAATTTACTTTTCATAAGTTATGTGTTATATATATTATACATTTGCACCCCTATCAAATGTGCCTTCCCTTGACGCTATGTGAGTCAATATATGTGCCCCCCCCCCCCCCCCCCCCCACCCCCGAAGTTGGGCTACCCGCTGCGCTGACAACGTTAATAGTGGATTCGTAAAGTTAAATACCCGCGAAACTGATAATTTTGCGTTGAAAAAAAAGACTTAACATTTCGCGGATACTTTATTTCGCGAATTGGAAATGACTTCTATTTTTTGGGGCATTAAATATATAAATACCATAGTTTATTAAAATCCAGTGGAACTAGCAATTCAAATTCATTTTACATTGACCATTGTTGACATGCACACATCACTGCACGCTAGCTAAATGCATAGGGTATATATATGCTAGTATGATGCCTGCTTATAGCATGTGTCCTTGGGTTTCTTTGTGGATCTTCAGAAATACCCAAATGCCCATCGGGTTTGTTTGGGCAAAGTATTGTGGTATACAACAAAGCCTATTGAAGGATTACCTAGCAAATCAAACAACATTTACCCGGGAAAGCCGGGTATTCGTAACGTCACGATAACCCAAGGAGCTACGAGGCATGAGTTGAAGTGACAACTGTTGCTGGTCATCTGTGTGGCAAAATTATCACTTTCAACATAGATCCTTGCTTCTCATCAAGGATCTATGCTTTCAACAAATTAATTATAATTTTCCCCAAAGATGTAACCTTTGATTTATTAGAGCTCGCCGTGTCATCTTTGTTTACTTAGTGAATTCAGAGCAAGGCCGTCAGCACGCTATTTATAATAAGCTTATTAAAATTAGTTAAAAATTTATGTAGTGTCACGGACACCATTATCTTACTGCCGATGACCGCTGTGATAAACCATGATAATTTTTTATGTCTCCTTGACATTTTTTTTAATTTGTTTATTTTTATAGATAATTCTGGTTATCATAAGTTACTGAGGTGACAATGTTCAAAATTAATCGGGAGATGAGCCAAATGAATATAATAACCTACCGATAAAAATGGACTTCAAAAAGAGCTAAAAGTCAATGATGATTAATACCAAGTATACAGGGCAAGTTCATATTTCTAATTTAAAAGTTGCTGTCAACCTAAAGCTTGCTGGAGTTCGTTATTTCTGCAAAATTGAAAAATTAAAATCGTTAGAATTAGGTTTAAATCGTTAGAAGAATTTAAATTCTTCTACCAATTTCAACCTGGAGAGAAACTCCAGTAGCGTAGCGAGTGGGGGGCGGGGGGAAAAATTGGCAAAATGGGGACGAAAAAGGCGGGAAATCATGTTAAATCAGCTGTTTTTGACCTGGTTTCTTTGAAATAGGGACCGTTATGGGGATCTATGGGGATCTTGCCCCCCCCCCCCCCCTGGAAAAAAATCCTAGCTACGCGCCTGAGAAACTCACAACAGGAAATCATAGGATCATACTACATTTAATGGCGACACCTGCATCAAATATCTACTGAAGTGATATTCTTCAAGTTTCGATGTATCTATGTGGTGTGTATCATGCAGTCAGGTTATCATTGCTATCTACTGAAGATAGCTGAGACGTGTGTTCTGCTATCACGCTAAATCCTAACACCTATTCAAGAATGCAACACCTGTTCGAGACTGGAGCACCTGCTCATTAATACTTATAGTATGTGAGCTACTACATGTATTTGTTTAAATATGCGTGGAATGTTTAAGTCAATTATTTAAACCATGTGCAACATTATGCTGCATGATATACACGAAGTTTTAGTTTTTGTACGCTATTGTGTTTTTAAAACCGAGACTGGCAATGTTTAAAGGGGCATTAAGAGATGTGGTGGAGGCAGCGCCCTCAATTACAAAAAAATATATGATAAAAACTGGGATTTGTATATTGTTTACAACTGTATTACATGTATGAACTTACACCTATAAGGATTAAGAGAAATCAGCCCTCCTAGTACAACAAAACGTCGATTCAAAAATGCTGGTAGAGCCGCAACCAGCATTTTACATGGTTAAGGGTGGTTTTCCAACATATTTAAAACATTGTTTTAATCCAAGTTTTGCTGGGGTTTATTTTAGTAGAAACAACAATAATGGCAATTTGTAATGTAAATTAATTTTAAAAATTTAAAAATCAACATGACATTGTGTCCCTTTAATGTGCGTCAACTATAATACTTGACTTAATGTGACATGAATATATATATAGGCTAATATTCATAGATTCAGCGCGAAGTCATCAGGTGTATTATACGCGAAAAAATTGCTGATGATAACTGCGATGATAAGTTGTAGGATTTGTTGTTGTTAGTTTTTCTCCAGGTTGAAATCGGTAGAAGAATTTTAATTATTCTAACGATTTTAACCTTAAGAATTATTTTTTAATTAGCATTTTTCTTTTAGCAGGCTTGAGGAAATAAAAGCCATTCAATGCTTACATGAATGAGGTACACGTTCAAATACAACCCCATATAATCTAGTTTTTGCAATAGACACATACATTATGATTTTCACGTCTATTTCATCAGACAATCATTTCAATTTACGCAAGATGTTACCAATACTAGTAGGCCTATTCTAATTTAGGGGTAATTAGCATTATTATGATTAATTCGAGTCAGAATGTAGAGAGCTGCAATTCGAGTCAGAATGTAGAGAGCTGCATATACAATACAAGGTTTTCTGAACTTGCCAATCTATCAAAAATAAATTCAAGGCTTCATTTTAACTGCCATAAATTAATGAATGTTGAGTTTCTGAATGGACTCTACAAGTAAAAGGGACGAATTTTATTATTCATTATTTATTTGCATTCATTATTCTTTTTCTACCTCTCTGATTTTAAGAAGCATCACCCAAATTGAGAACATTTCATTTTATTCTGTTAAAGCAAATCAGGAACCGTGAAGAAATACTAGACACAATTTACATCTTATTTTAGAAACTTTTTTTTAACCAAAATAATAAGCATTTCCGCTTTTCGGAAAAGATGTGGGTTGGTAATTTGAAACTAATATAAACTTTCCACCGACTCAGATAGCTTTGCGGTCTGAGCACTTTAGCCGCTTGAGATTTATCGTTTTGTTTATTCTTACAAACGAGCACGTTATACCATGGAAACAGATATAAGCCGAGAGGAAAAAAATACACTGTCTCTGTATAAATTTACCTGTTTATATACAAAATACATTCAATCAAAATAACATTTGTTCATACATAAATGTACCACTTGGTAAATATAATTTGTATCACCACATGTTTATTTGAATTGTTTTATGATGTATGTGATCTTTTCAGCGAAAGAAATGAAAATAAAAAACTATAAATGAGAAAAAAAGTTATAAGCCGAATCTCGGTTCTGAATTGTGCAGGGTCACGGAGTTACGATGACCGCATGACGATGATGTCCCCATCACATTATTTTGATATTTTTTTTTTTGATTTTTTTTTTTTAAATTCCAATTCTTATTTTGTCTAATAATTAATCATTATAGACTCCCTGATTATACCACAGGGTTGGTAATGATAAAAATGATATGTTCATACGTACTGTATAGCCTATATAGAGACCTTCCGTGTTTGGGATTAGCGGCCATCTTGGATGAACGCTAAACTCTATTCAAATAACTCTTGGCTAAAATGTGTTTTTTTTGTTCTAGTAATCTTATCATTTAAGTAGGGGTTACTAAACGTTGAGGTCATTCACCAGGTTGCGTTAAATGGGAGGTCGTGGGTCCGAACCGTGGAAGGTCTCTATTGTTTAATGCCAGATTTGTAAAATAGGCTCTTTACCAACGGACTTCTGTTCATGAATATTGCAAAATAGTATGCCATGATTATGGTTTTACCTTGACACTATTTTTTTTTTTTTTTTCTTTTTCTAAATCTTCTGCATAATTGGTTAGCCTATAGGTGATTATATTCATACGTGGATTGATTTATGTGTGTCTCATAATTGATAATATCGTTACCAACGGATCATCTATATTCATGAATAAAAATTGTAAAATACTATGCCTTATTATAATAATATCTATGAATAATTACTCACGATAACACACTCGATAAAACTCACAGAGCACCGAGCTACTTCATGATTCAAGCAGTATGTAAAACTCGTTATTGTTTTGATGGCGGCGCTATAATAGTGCCTCCATAATATAGAGACACGATCTTTAGCGTTGTGTATGCACAAAACTGCATCGTCAAATACGGTACCAAAAGTCATTTACACAATTTACTATCTACTGAAGATAGCGGACATATGATATACTAGTACCAGGATATATATAGACAGTTTGGTTATGCACGTGCGTGCCGTTTAAAATGTGAATGCTTCACACCTGTACCGGACTCAAGCACCTGTTTGCCATCATCTGAATCAGGTATTTAAAAAACATGTGTGGAATGTTTAACTCTATTGTTCAAACCAGGTGCCTTTTTTGCATGTTATAACTGTCCGATGTATGCGTTAATGTGCTTTTAAACCGAGGCATTTATATGCGTAAACTACTTGACTACTGTATACAAGTTAACGTGGGGAATGACTTACATAAAATGCAGCGCGAAGAAGTCACAGGTATAACAAGACTTCGATTAAACGTATATTTTGCTAACAGCTTACAACGTTCGTGATAGTGAGGAGGTGTCGAGGTGTGGGAACTTGCAGAAATGTATTTTAAATGTGTATAATCATGGGGGCGAGACACTCAAAACATGTGCAACATGAAAAACACAGTGTTACGTGAAACGAACATAAAACCTGTGCCATGATGGAAGATCATCAAAGTCACGCTGAAAATTCATGGACTGCGTTTCAAAGGATATCAAATTCCACTTCTGGAGAGCAAAATGGTGAAAATAATTGTCCGTGTTTGAATCACTCATTCATTTATTTGAAGAAAGTATTTCACTTTAAATGGTTGAAGGTGTGGTTACAGTGAGCACACCTTACACAGTATATATGTATAGGCGGCGGAAGCATACGAGGGAACTCCCCTCCCCCTAAATTGCCTGCCCTCCCTAAAATGTGCCAAGCACGACATAGAACATTGTGTATATTCAACATGTCAGAAAATGTGGCGTATACAATAACGTACGTTGTTCCAACCGACATAAAAATGTCATCAACAAATCCGTCGTGCGATAACATAGCAGAAAGGAAAGAAAGGCTTTCACTTTAATTGAACTCTATTTAAAACCAATCTCCCTTCCTTAAACCTACTGAATTTCCTACGGCCATCATCCGTTGATAACAAACGCAGTATGAGTAACCTAATGGTCACGTCCACCGGTCTAGATTGATAAAAGATGACAAAATATCTGCAGGTTATACTTACAATATTATTAAAAGGGATTTTCCATTCTCTCTACCGCTCTACATAAATATTCCCCATATAGTTACGGGGTTCGACTTAACGCGACTATAAAATTATAATTTAGAAATGATATTGAAAAATCACTGTAAGGGAAAATGTCGAGTTCTTTAGCAATGTAATGCGCATATTGATCTTAAATAAATAAAATGTAAAGTTGAATTTGAAATAGAAACGCACGGGCCTGTTTTTACATAATTATTTTGGTTTTCGTAAGTTATCAGAAATTTACAATTTCACTTCTTGAAATAAAAAACCCCATTTGAACGGTTCTGATACTTTAATATTTCCTACCTAAAGAGAAATGTAATGACCGTAAGACTATGTCATTTATTTCCATGCCCGTAACTAGGGGGCGGGTGTACCTTTTTTGTGTACTAATGTACCCCCCCCCCCCCCCCCCCTGCTTACGGGCCTGTTTATTTCTCTATTAGTTTCTTGACTTGCAGCAGAAAAATTGTGTTTTATTATCCACTTTGGTTCACCCGTCGTGCGTGTTAGCATCATGCATGAACCATATTTTATTTTACTCAATTTAACAATTAGATCACCTCTAGTCCCTTCAATCCCCAGCGGTTCTTTTAAGAAATTTCTATAGGGTTCCTTTTAGAACCAAAAAAGGTTCTAAAAGGGTTCTTTAGCCAAGAAAATGGTTCTTCAAGCTTCAAGAACCTTTTGGGAAAAAAATATGGAGAACCCTCAATGGTTCTTGGTAAAACGGTAAAAAATGTTTTTAGCCAAGAAGAAATGATTTTTAACAGTTGAAAAGGATTAAATTTGTTTACATTTCTCTTGAATTTGCATATTACATAAAAACAAAAAAGTAAATATACCTTTTGGTCTTATTTAAAATTTGAAAGTTCTTCAAAGAACCATTCTAAGGTTCTTTTTAGAACCTTTTAGGCCAAAAGGTGCTCCCCGCGGGACAAAAAAGGGTTCTTAAACGAACCATTTTTTCTAAGAGTGTAGATATATACCATAAGTGGGCCCCTTAAGTTGTTAGTGTTGTCGTTTTTAAAACATGAACCATTTTTAGATCAATCATTTACTTCCGGTTGTATTCTCATTCTTTTATGATATTTCATTGATTTTTTAATGAGAAAACTCCCAGCTATATGCATATCGAAGATCAATTTAGCTGTTGCTATAAAATTATGAAAATTATATTGAAATCGATAGGCCTGGCTGATCAATAACATGGCAATTAAGCAGACGACGAATTGTATTGTTGTACGTCACATTGACCGTGTCGCTTTAAAATACACTTGAAAGAAAAATGTTTAATCTCCAATGGCGATATTTACCGATTTGTTTAAAAAGATTCAGTTATTATTATTAATTTATAAATTACTGTTCATTTTATTTAAAAACATAAAATCACCCCCCCCCCCCCCCCCCCCCCTCTTTCTCTCTCTCTCTCTCTTTTACATGTATACATAGCCCTTGTGGTAAAATACTGAAAAGTTTTCCATAATACATGTAGAAACAACATTTACAATGATAAGAGTCAATATTTGATATATTGCTTCCGTGTCGCATCCTGTACGGATGGTCGCTATCGAAGGTCAAAGGTCAAGTCATATAGGTATTAAAATGTAAAAATGGTCTGACTATATTAAATTGCATATCAAACTCTTCCTAAGATCATAAGGAGCAAAAAAATCAATGACACCCACCTAAACTAATCAGACCATCAAACCTTTTGTACCTTCTCAGCTGATTAAACCTTCTGGGCTCCCGGCCTATACTCAAAAGTCCACATTTTGGGAAGAAAATCTTTTAGGATCTTTGGATTTTACTGTTGAATAAAAATAAATAAAAAGACCTATAACAACTTTGAAAATGTGCCTCACAGTAACCAAAAAATAGCATTCCCGTCGTCGAAAAATGATTATTGCCCGTATGTTCAGCTCATGCTCCTCTAAATAATACACACTATTATTTCATAGTAAATTTCGGATAAAATTTAAATTTGATTATCACTGCAAATTATTATGCTTTACAGTCTCTGGGCTCAGCCTGTTTTATCCACTATTTCTTACGCATCTTTGACTCATTTCAATTCTGTCCTTGAATATAATATTCTAGGTCAAGCAATGTTTTAAAGGCTTATCCTAATCGGATTACGTATGTATTCACGGATAAGTAGGTTAAACATTAAAGATCGCGTCAGCTAACATTACAATCTCTGTTTTTAATAACATAAGCATGTAGAGTGGATCGCAAGAAAATGTATATAAACTGCTCACAAAAAGTATCGAAACACTTAGAAATGATCCAATATATAACGGCTCGAAAAGGTATGCATTAATCGAAGCAAATAACCAAGTGCATAATTTTGTTCTGCGTATTTTGACACCTCAATCGTTGAGATACGATGTTGCGGAGCTGAGTTATTGTCATTTCAATTATCGTGGGTCCAGTTTCCAAGGTGACACTCATCCCTATTGAAAATCACGAATCTGATCATTCTGAACAGTAATGCAAACCTCTTTTTATAAGGTGATTGTCACTTTTGAAACTGGACCCACGATCATTAAAATGACAATAACTCCGCTCCGCAACATCGTATCTCATCGATCGAGGTGTCAAAATACGCAGAACAAAATTATGCACTTGGTTATTTGCTTCGATTAATGCATACCCTTTCGAGCCGTTATATATTGGATCATTTCTAAGTGTTTCGATACTTTTTGTGAGCAGTTTAGTTTTTTCCACATGTCATCATTGATTTGATTAATTATTCACCTAGGCATACATTGAGCTATATTCAGTGTTTGTTTTAACTCTTCTATGGCAATATAGGGTTTCACGAAATATATTATAATTGCCTAAGGACTGATACTTGTAATTCGTGTATTAATTAAGCCCACCCTATATGATAATACAGGGTGAGTAAAAATGTTATTGAACCTCAATTATTTTTTATTTTATTTTTAATTTAGTTGGCTTTAAAAAGGGGTGTATGACTAAATCATTCTGGCAAGAATATTAATTTATCATCATTAAAATTTAAAACTCATTAAAATATTTCAATCCATTGCTTATCGAACATGAACATGCAATGCGTATGACGTCCTCCCTGCGTGCCAATTTCAGCTCCTTCATTGACATCATCACTATAATTCAAAGGGGCTGTTAACCCAAAAAGCATGACATTTATCAAGCGCTGTAACCTTTGAATAGCCCTTGTGGTAAAATGCTGACTTTTTTCCATATAGAATCAAAATTTACGATGATAATCCGAATAATCACACATATTATACTCAAAAGTCCACATTTGGGAAGAAAATCTTTGGATTTTACTATTAAATTAAATTTAAAAAATAAAAATACATAAGAACTTTGAAAATGTGCCTTACAGTAACCAGAAAATAGCATTCCTATCGTTTGAAAAATAATTGTTGCCTGTATGTTCAGCACATGCTCCTTTAAATAATACACACTATTATTTCATGGTAAATTACTGCAAAATTTGAATTTGATTATCTGCAAATTATTATGATTTACAGTCTCTGGGCTCATCCTATTTTATCCACCATCTTTGACTCTGTTCAATTCTGTCCTTGAATATAATATTCTAGGACGTCAAGCAATGTTTTAAAGGCTTATCCTAATCGGATTACGTATGTATTCACGGATAAGTAGGTTAAACATTAAAGATCGCGTCATCTAACATTATAATCTCTGTTTTTAATATATCTTAAGCAGGTAAAGTGGATGCAAGAAAATCTATAAAGGTTTTTTTCACGTGTCATCATTGATTTGATTAATTATTCACCTAGGCATATACATTGAGCTAAA
Source organism: Ophiura sarsii (assembly GCA_035610835.1). Classification (NCBI taxonomy): domain Eukaryota; kingdom Metazoa; phylum Echinodermata; class Ophiuroidea; order Amphilepidida; family Ophiuridae; genus Ophiura; species Ophiura sarsii. The sequence goes on along the minus strand of CM069450.1, from coordinate 14,062,269 downwards.
TTCAATGTTTGTTTTAATTCTTCTATGGCAATATAGGGTTTCACGAAATATATTATAATTGCCTAAGGACTGATACTTGTAATTCGTGTATTACTTCAGGCCCACCCTATATGATAATATACAGGGTGAGTCAAAATATTAGTGAACCTCAATTATTTTTATTTTACTTTTAGTTGAGTTGGCTTTAAAAAGGGTTGTATGAAATAATTCTGGCAAGAATCTTAATTTATCATCATTAAAATTTAAACCTCATTATTTCAATCCATTAACATTGCTCATTAAACACTGAACATGCAATGCGTATGACGTTCTCCCTGTGCCAATTTCAGCTCCTTCAATGACATCATCACTATTCAAAGGGGCTGTTAACCCAAAAAGCATGACATTTATCAAGCGCTGTAACCTTTGAACTATTAATGTGGTGTATATATAAAATTATACATTTTCAGAAAAGGAAATGAGTCGGATAATCCATTTTTGTTATCAAATTTCACTAAAAATGCTGCTTTTTAAATTGTGACCAAAACGTAGCAAAAGCAGTTTTTGGTCAAAATATTCTTCTGAAATTGCACCCAAATCGGGTAATCGGGTAAGCTTTAGAATACCCTACCATTTGTATTCCTCACTGTGTAAGTGTATGGGTCGTTCTTTAATAAAAGTCCCCATTGAAGGCATGCAGTGGTAGGGTATACTAAAGGAACTCCAAACCATCCATCAGAAGATTTCGACACAGTAGAATTTCCACGTTGAATTTCTCCTTTTGTTCCTCCTCCATTTTCATCTACTTCTTTTGTTTTGGGGGTCTCACCCTGTATGATGACAAATTCCAACCACACCCTGCAGGTTGGATATGAGCGCACGAGAGATAATCTCGGTCAAGGGAGGAGGCGTAACCGATTATTTCAAAAATACCGTCTGCCTCGAGGTGCACGTACAGGTACTAGAAAATATGGCGGGAAAATGGATGGTGAGTCAGACAGGCCACGGTTATAACCGCGAGATGTTGTCAAGTTAATGCAGTTAACACTCTTGGTTGCCCGCTCGCGACGAAATTTCTCGCGTCGCTGTCTTTTAGCTCAACATCGATGCATCCTGTTGGCAAATTATTAAAGGGGCGTTTCGCAGTACCGAACTTTTTCAGAGAGAGTGTACCGTAAATATAACGAAAAAGATAAATAAAAACAGGGTTCGATAGTTAGTGTGATATGTGCATCATTTAGTATAGTATGTTTAATTGTAAGTCAGATTCGCACACGGAACGTTCGATAGTTTAAAGTAAATAGCCGAGTTTATAGTACATAACTACTACAATATTAATAATTTTGTTTGTTCACAATGCTATTGACTGAGCACTGAACCCATGACGAACCGGGAGTAGGCCTATAGGTGCTATGAACAGTTATCAATTATAGTCCATTTTGTTTGTATATGAAACCTATAGTGTATTATTGTAGCCATTTATAAATTCTCTATTTCCTAGACTTCTCTTCTTGTAATTTCTATTCCAAATACATGTACAAATACGTCCTTTTATACATGGCTGTGTTCAATGCCTCCTGTAGTCCTAAGCATAAGCAACAGAAAATCCACGAAAAGCAATCTTGAATAGTAAAGTCCCCCACCGACGAATGCTAGAAGAGAAAGGATCAAATCCTAAAGTTTGTCGATAGAGGGCAGTATAATTCAGGATTGCTTTTATTGATTTTTCTTTGATTATAAGCTACATGTACAGCAGGATATTGTAACCGACCCAGAAACTTATACACACAAAAAAATTGTTCATGCATTTTGATACAGAAATCTAAAAAGAAAACACTCGAAATTAATAGATTTTAAATGGTAATAACACAGAAACACCATAGGTTTCATTATACAATGAAGTATAGTCAACATTGGCGGCACATGGTACCATAACCCTAACTCTACTACACCACACGGCAACTGGGCGGGAAAATGTGTTTATAACCCGGCGTGCAGGTTTTTGGGCTACAAAACGGACCCAAAATATACTTCGCCGAATGTGACTGACAGCCGTGGTGTAGTGACTAGGGTCTGGACCCTGGTGCTGGAGGTCTGTGGTTCAATTCCCGGGGTGACTTCTGGAAATTTTGGGGGTCGGAAAACAAATCTTTTGCCGTGTGGTGTACTAGAGTTAGGGTTAAGGTGTCCCTGAAAGGTCTTATCAGATGAGCTTCACTGACCATCTTATCCGGCAACTGAAATCACGACGAAGCTTCCTAGTGTGTTCCTTTCCTCTCTCTCTGTAAATGTAAACGAGTGCGAGAGTGAATTGAGGGAACCACCAATCCAAAAGAGTCATAATGGAGTGGGAAAATCACTCTTTCTGAGTCTATAAGTCAATCTCACTCTTTGAAATTCACTCCAGAAGAGATGATTTTCTACTCTTTTGCAATAATAGAGTAATTTACAACTTTTAAAAATAACTTAATTCTGGCTGTATGGGTCATATATACTCTCAAAATGTAAAACGAGTGGAAAGAGTGGAAATTCACTCGAAAAGGAGTGAAACGCAGGACAACCCGTTTTAGAGTGGAAAATTTCCACTCTAAAATGAGTGTGAAAGTTAAATTTTTACTCTCAATAGAGTGAAACATTGTCATATAAAATCCCCTTTCACTCCTTTCAGAGTGTTTTTTCCACTCAAAAACGTGTTGTCCTGCGTTTAACTCCTTGAAAGAGTGGAAAACCACTCTTTTACATTTAGAGAGTAGTGCTGAGAATACGTTAAGGAATTGGTTTACCTCATGACGTAAACTTTACTTGTCCATAATATTTAGATTAACATTTCTACCATTTTTGTCCTAATAATGCTATAAACTTAACTCTTCCCTCATGATAACTTGAAAATGTGCTGCGGTTAGCAGTGATAGGGTTAACCGATGCAAAAATTAGCGCCTTTTGTGGGGTGTTTTTTTTTAATCTTCAAAACTCCCATGGTATAATAAGCTTTCTCCAGTCTAAATTCTCTAATGTCACATAACATTATTCCCTTCGTAATCCAACGCAAGGGAGTGACACTAGAGGAGATGATTTTGTTTTTATAGGCTTAAGCTAGAGAATCAAATCTAACTCATGCTTATATAAATGTAATAAATATAAGAGGACCTGACGTTTCGATTCTAACAGAATCTTTATCGAAGGTAAAATGACAGAATACAACATTACACAACATATATATAGACAGAGGAACAATAGGCAGGAAGTCAAAGTGACAGATGAATGAATGGGGAAGATATCATGCTAGACAGCTGATTGATGAAGTGGATAAAATAACAAAAGGATGACATAGACAAAGGGGAGATTAAAAAGTAAAAGGCAAATGGGATATAAAAATAATTGGTGAGTGAAATCAATAATGGTGATTGATGACTACAAATAGATAATAAAATGGATGGAAATGTAAAAGGACTGAGAGAATGCATGAGAAAACAAGAAAAAGCAAAGTGGGATTGGGCCTATGGGAACAAATAATGGAAATGCACTGGAACAAGTAATGAAAATTACTGTGCATAGGAGACATTTGCCACTTGTACCATGCGATTTTTTTTGCCGGTTTTGGGACAAACCACATCGCTACCCCCCCCCCCCCCCCCCCCCCCCCCCCCCCCCCCCACCTTATTGCGGCAATACTACATCACACCAAAGAAGATTTCTTGATGCACCCCAGGATGCTTCACTTTCATCACATGACCACTGATTTCTGTCACCAGTGTCTACTCTGTCTATATATATGTTGTGTAATGTTGTATTCTGTCATTTTACCTTCGATAAAGATTCTGTTAGAATCGAAACGTCAGGTCCTCTTATATTTATTACATTTACTTACACAGGCTATTTTTGTGGATAAGCAGTTTGCATTCAGCTTTTACATTATCATGCTTATATATGCTAAATCACCATGTGTTAACCATTGATAATTAGATAAATAAACATGGCGAATATTGCGTTCTACTTTCTACTGAACCTTATTGCGGCAATACTACATCACACCAAAGAAGATTTCTTGATGCACCCCAGGATGCTTCACTTTCATCACATGACCACTGATTTCTGTCACCAGTGTCTACTGGTTCCCATCGACATTACAGTGCAAGGAAATGCTTATAAAGTTGTTAAACGAGGGTCTTTAAGAAAATCCTGTTGCAAGTAATATGATTGATTGATGTGTCTTTAATGAGTCCTCTCTTGATTTTCTTAAGGACCCTATATTTTTATAAATACAAGTTTTAGTTGGGATTCAACTTCTTTCATATTTGTGGCCAAGTTTACCTATCTGCACCATGTATTACTATGGTAGAGGTCGTGTATTACTATGGTAGAGGTCAGACGACCTCCATCTGTTAATTACTTTAGCACATGTATGGCACTGTTTGTTTTGGTGATAAGCCCTGCTGGTACTGCATTACTGTAGGGCGCTAAGCATGATGGGGTACACCAAGAAATCTTCTTTGACATTACACAGTAGCAGGGGTGTGGTTTTCTACCAATCATAATATACCGTGATTATAATATCTTATATATTTTCCAACTTAATTTCGAAACAAATTACGTCCTAGTTTCAGATATTTGTGTATTTATTTCAATTCAACAAACAATACACCGAGTGTTAAACATAGTTAGAGCGATCTAATTGCGCTGTTTTATCAAAATGTCGTCTTGACACCATTATCATTAATCCAGGGACTATTAGATCTCTATAAAATATAAATTACAGGACCTGTTTTTTAGGAGAATACCGTAGTCAATTTATCAGCAGGGTTTTGAAACGTGACCATTTCTTGAACTCGTTCTGTAATAATGATGTCGACGTTCTTGTGATCTTCTGTAAAACAGACATCTGCAAATTGTGAATCAAGTGGTAATCAGGGGGAGAATGCTTTGATTTTGTTTGGTACTTACGGTAAAATAGACAATATGACCAGGCACATCTATACAAGGTATATAAGATTATGATGTCAGCCAGCACTAGGTTTTTTTGGAAAGACTCTATGAAAGTCTGTGACATTATACGAAAATGATAAGAAAGTTTATGACTGAGTCAGTTCATCATGTGCGCTGAATTCAATTCTCAGTTAAAATGTTAACTGAACACTTTGATCTAATTATACTGTTTAATCAAACTGCCATCTTGACACGATTATCCAGGGACTAAAGATCTCTCGTCGTCGTCGTCATCGTCTATACTACGCTTTCCGGCTATTTGCCATTGCGCGCGCAACTATTGCTTTCCAGTTCTTACGATCATTGGTCTGTGTCACAAGTTCCGGGTCAACTTCTTTGTTGATGTTTGCTACCCAGGTTGGTTTTGGACGTCCGAATGGTCTTTTTGTGGCTCGATTATATTCTGTTAAAGCTTGGCGTGCTGAGTTTCATGTGGCAATCTATAGATGTCCCAGCCAATGACAAAGGACCTGTTTTTTTTAAAGGAGATTCACTAATTCATCTTCCATTGTTTTGATACGTGGCCATTTCTTGAATTCCTCTGTAAAAACAGACATCTGCAAATTGTGTAATTCTATAGGAATGTAATCAGACAAAAGGCAGACGGCTTTGAATTTGTCTATTACTTACGTAAAATTGACACTTCTGGCCAACAACAACAAAAGTTTGATTGTCCATATAGATCACTTCCAAGAGAAGAGATTTCCTTACACATTTATATTTTAATATTTTAACGTAAGTGCTATAGTTTTGGAGTTGAGAGCATATTAATTACCTGGTCAGTTACTTATTTTGAGGACTGTATATTTTATGCTGGTGCCGCCACTGTCCATGCGCACTATAACACTGTTTTTGATTGGTGGATTAAACTAAATTGAATAACGAATTAAAATACTGCTTCTGAAATATTTCACTCCAATCTTTATCAATGACACAATTCTAACAATGACTGTGATTGGTACAACGAATGATGTTTCAATCTTTCTAACCAGTCAGCAGGTAGTTCGCAATAAGTTAATATTTTTTCGCCTTCTTAAGTTAAGCATCAATCCTTTTTATCTTTCAGATACCAAAATGAAGTTTAGTGCTTTGCTGACGTTCGCTTTCTTATTTACACTACTCCTATTTACATATGGTGTGGAAGGTGGAAAGAATAAAGACACACGGGACAGAGATAGGCGGAGACAGGACAGAAGTAAGTATGAAATTGCGCTTTGTCTTTCTCTTTGAACTGTAACTTCCTTAATGGTGATAAACCGTTCTTTGTGTGCAGTATCACAAAGTTAAAGTCATTTTTGTAGTTCTGAGCGCTAAGCATATTTATTACTTTTTTAAGCAATGTACAGACTGTAACAAAAAAGTTATACAATCGCGATTTTATTTTTAATCTAATGTTAAAATCATGCAATGTCAAAATTGTTTACACTTTGTGTTAAATTCCGTTTTGGCTACCAGAATCATTTTATTTCGTCTTTTTAACTACTTGCGTTTAATATTTTTGACTAATCTACTAAGTCGTCTAGAAATCGGGTTGGGCCACTTTTACAATATCATACAATCTTATATCCTGTATAAATTAAATGGTTAGGGTATCATGCCAGGAACAATAAAGAGAACAATTTAATTCTTTTTCAAATCGTTTTATTTAATTTGAATAAATAAATTCATGAAATAAATAAATAATATTTGTAAAGACATAACCTTCTTTGTTATACTTTTTTAAAACCACTTGAAATGAACCATGGTTGTCTAACAAGAGCGCTTTACTACTAAACTCCTGGTTCGATTCCATTCATATTCATCCCAGTAGTTTTACGATTGATTAAACCAAAGTGGCCCAGGTGATTTCATGACTTCTTTAGACAATTGATCATATCTCTGTGCTTACCGACCATTGATTGTCATGAAACAAAGCTTATTCGAAAGCTAAGCAAATTCCACTCGCACGCCATTAAAGCTCGAAACAGAAATTCTACGGGAGATATTTTTAATATTTTTATCAAAACTTTATAACTCTTTTTGTAACAGCCTGTACACAGATTTATGTTTGATATTCGCTTGCATAATGCACGTTGAATATAACAGTTGCCAGGTCAACCGGCTCATGCTAACTATGTTACGAGCCACTGATCACATTGATCATAACACTATAGCAGTATCATAACGACCGGAACAGTTGTACAAGGCTTGAACCAGTAACCATGAGTTACTAAACGTGAACTACGTCAACGATTGTTTTGTTAACTAATACCTGAAGTATTTGATACCATTAGTTCAAGGAGCCACGCAATTTAACCGATCAGGTATCAACCGTATTATTGTGATTTTAAGGGGGGACTCAAGGAAGTTTTTTGATCTGATTTTTTGAATTTTGTGAGTGCTGTAATTATTTAACTATTAATAAAATGCATATAAAAATATCAGAGAATCCGAATTTGGCGTCAATTTTGACCAAAAATGTTGATTTTTTTTTTTAGAAAATCACAAAATTCACTTTTTTGGACCCAATTTCTTTTGGACAAAGCTAGCAAAAATAATTTTGAGTATAAAATGCCCAAATCTCTTGATGATGATGTAAAGACATAATTTTGGAAACGATTTTTTTGTTGAAATTTTGACCAAAAAGTGCCAAAAAACCGACAAAAATGATTTATTTTTTGGCACTTTTTAGTCAAAATTTCGAAAAAATATTAGATTAGGTTTTTTTTTAAAAATGGTTTGTAGGTTAATGTCTTTATATTATCATTAAGAGTTTTTGGGCATTTTATACTCAAAATTATTTTTGTTAGCTTTGTCCAGAAGAATTGGGTCCAAAAAATCTCAAAAAATCAACAATTTTGATTAAAATTGATGCCAAATTTGGATTCTCTGATCCATTTACTTTCCAAAATTGTATACTTTTATATACATTTGAGTCATAGTTCAATATAAATTACAACACTCACAAAATTCCAAAAAAACTTCCTTAAGTCCCCCCCCCCCCCCCCTCCCCCCGTAAATGGTTGATGGCAGGCTTTACCATCAATAGACAGATGCCACGAGATGATTATATTGTCTACGTCATGGTAATCAATCGTGTTAAAATAGTGCGTCGATACTGATATTTGTACAAGATTTCTCAATTACAAAATTATTTTTCAGTACAAGATACCCCAAATAGAAACTGTAAATGCTAATATTCAGAATAATAAAGCAACTCTTCTCATAATTGTAACCCGAGATTATTTATACTCTGATTATGTTATGTAAACAGCACCGTTGCCGAAACGTCTTCCTCGATCAAATTTATCATCATCCAATATAAATATCAACGACTAGATTGAATTACTGTATCAATTACGATTTGAAAAGTTTGTTTGATTTTTATTGCTCATTTAATTTCAAAAAGTGGTTTGTAATCTCATGCCTTGACTACTTATAAGAAAGATCTCCACCAAAGATGCAGCTAGTATCATGAGTATAATAAATATACGACACGGGAGATTCTGCTGTTTATTCGGGTTTTACGGTATCACCTTACATTGTATCGGAGGGGTTTTCATTACGAAAATAATAAAATGCGCGGGAAAAGTATGTTTTCTTCTATGTTGTTTGCTTTTTTACCTCTTGGGCTAGGAGAAATGTGATACATTCAAATACTGTATGTATTTCTTAGAATGTGCAATTTAAAGATGCCAAACTGCGTTTTCTTTCTATTTTGGTTACGTACGGTAAATTGATTTGTAGCTTGGATGTTCTTTTGATCAAAACACTATTAGAAATGCGATACACTTTGGTACACATTGCATTTAAGATGCCAAACTTTTGTTTGCTTTCGGTGAGTTACGTAAATTAATTTGTAGTTCTATATAATATAAAACTAATGTCGAGGTTACAAACACAATCTTTTCTCAATATGTTTCTTTATGATGTTGTAAAACCGACTGTAGTTTATCGTCGCTATTATTTCAAAACCTTGTATGTTTTTCCGGCCCTTCAGCATGTATAAAGTAAAACTGCCAACGGTAATGCATAGGAAGAGTTGCTTTATACATGTTCCGGGACAAGAGAACTTACAAGGTTTTGATAGATGTGATTTTGTCACTTAAAAATGTTTAGAGCAGACCACCTAAAGGTCATACATAGGAAGTATTCTTTATACATGCTGAAGGGCTGGATGGTGATACAAGGTTTTGAAAGAATAGAGACGTTATATTATTGCATGTTTTCTATACCCTATTTGACACGAAGCACACAATAAGCTCTGACGTCACCTACGCACACAGGAGCAATTGAAATGATTCTTCTTATTCTGTATGTTAATTCCACAGTTTAGATTATTCAAATCGAGATCGGAATAGTTCAGAAAGTCGGGTCATCCAACTAGTGCTTCAGCAGTGTTTCGATTCCCGCTGTATATCATGAATGTATGATCAGTTGGAAGCAACGATTTTAGTTTAAGATATAGTTTTGGAGAACTTTGATTTGAAAAAGCCCAAACATACAGAGAACAACATCAAAAATATAAATAAGAGAAAACATTAATATCTGGAGGTCATTGACATCGAGAGAGCTTAGCCAACAAACTCTGAAGAGTTGGAGAGAAGGTGTCTGTCTGTTCACACGACACTTAAAAGACTGGATTCTTTCCTCTAGGATGTTGTCAACAACAATGTCTGGAAGACTTTTCCAGCTGTGTGAATGAAGCTTCTGTCTAAGCAGTAAGTTCTGGGAGTCGGCAATAAAAACGCGTGAGCTGGCATTGTAACACTTGAACGCGTAGCAAGACGTCGAACGTATGGTGTGGGGAGCAATGTGTGAAGCAGGCTGATAATATTGAGATGCAATAGATCAGTAGCTTCATGAGCTCCAATGATTCTGAGTGCCTTCCTCTGGATATTGTCAAGCTGGCTTACCCAGCCTAGTGAAGCATACTCCATTACGCTGCGGACTTGTGATTTGTACACAATGGATCTGCATATTACCGTCAATTTATATGCAACCTTACGAAGAGCGCCGAGCTTCTGACCAGCTTTGGTTGAGATAGCCGAGATGTGTTTGGACCAAGTCAGCTTGCTGTCAATGGAAACACCTAGGATTTCTAGTTTTTTCTGCAGATGGTATAGTTTGCAGTCACCAAAGTAGAGTTTAAGCTTGGATGGGGTTTTCTTCCTGGAGATTACCATGGTCTTTGTACTTGGTAGCCTCAAAGGTCACTCTCCATTTATCAGCCCATACTTTCATGCTTAGATCACTGTTAAGGCTAGCAGCTACTGCATTGGAGTTGGTTGAAGACATAATGGGTGCAAAGAGTGTTGAATCGTGAGCGTACAGAGCTCGTTGTCACAGACATCCATAAGGTCATCAATGAAGACAGAAAACAGTAGTGGACCAAGGATAGATCCTTGTGGAACAGAAGCGTTTATGGGTGCAGTGTTCGATGCTTGTCCCGACATGACGACATTGATGGATATATCGGATAAGTAGTTGTGCATCCATGAAAGCAGTCTTCTGGTAACACCCTTTGACATCAGTTTTGATCGGAGTCCATTGTGCCATACTTTGTCGAAAGCTCCTTTATGTCAAGGGCAATGACACAAACCTCATCACTTTGGTCTAGGGGGTTGTTCCATTTCAGTGACAGGATGTTGAGGAGATCAGCTGTACTGTGGCCTTCTCTAAATCCAAACTGTCTGCTGGAAATCAGATTATTGCTGAGAAGAAAGCGTTGATCATGTTGAAGTTGCTTTTGTACAACAGTTTCCATGATATTGCTGATATTGCTTAGCAGTGAGATAAGACGATATTTTGATGGGTCAACCTTGGAACCTCTCTTGTGGATTGAAGTGACAGATGCATGAAGGGAGCCCTCTATTTTTTCAGAAGTTTGGTTTTTCACATATACGTAATGCTTATATACGTACTAACTATCACCTAAAAGTATAGAGCTTATTTTGCAGTATTTCATGTGATATTCATGGATTTTATAGCGTTTTGAGTTTCGATGAGATCACATTGAAACTACCCAAATTTATCTAAAAGGCCACAGAATAGCTTCTTATTTATTTGTTTCATGTTTATTCAAAATAACCTTGTAAACCACCCATGGCTTGTTGCGTGAGGCGTAGTCATCACCTCCCTGATTCAATTGGTGGTGATTTTTAACCAAAATACACATGAGAGGTGTGCATGTGCATCATCTATCTTAACAAGGTAAAAATGTTGAATTTCATTTTTTTAGCAATCTCTCTGTGCACATCGTATTCTAAACTCTTTAATGTTATTCATTAAAACCTTCTCACACCTCAAGGAGAAAAGCGCCTACGAGAGAAGAAAAATCAACAGGCGATCGACAGCAACCCGACCGTCCTCGAATCAGATCCCACGTTCCCAGTCCCAACTGAAGCTCCCATTGACACAGACGACAATGCTGGCTTCGGCGAACCCACCGTCATGAACACAAGAAAGCGCCCTCATCGTCACAATCACAAACAACGGGGCAAAGATAAAGGCGAGAAGGCTAAGAAACATAAAAAGGATACAGAGCGACGACGTGAGCAAGGTTTGATTGCATGGCAACACAATTTGTTGACACAGATTTCTCTTTTCCTTCATACAGCTTATCAGCATTCGCCCCTGATTGCGGGATGCTTTCAGAATTCAACTATTAAAGCTCGACCATGATGTTTTGCGCCATATTTTGATATTTTGATATTTTGAGACACATGAATGACTCTTGTAACGCCAGAATGGCTCATATCACTAAGGGTTCATAAATCTATGTTTGGCATAGGGCACTTGCATTGAAGGGCACTAGTTCAAATCATCCTCCATGACCTATGCAAATGTACACAGTACAATACCAATCACTTCAATCAATAATAGTTTACCAGGTGATTGGTGTTGTACTCAATGCATGCATTTACATACACGCTACAAGGCCCGCTTAGCAGCGCTATAAATTGCTGCCCTAAACACTGGCAACAAATTTAAATATTCGCCTTCCATCAAAGCTGGTTGCTATATTACATAATTCTCGCGTGCAACCAACCGGCTGTAATTGCAACGCCCATTGAGTAATTTGCAACATAATGGAAACTCACTCATGCAGTTAGCAAGAAGTACAGCTCGTACACGCCCCGAATTTAAATATACAACCAGGTAATCCTCTCGTAGTAATTGATAACAATAGATTTTGCCAGACCGAATTAATAGCGCTCCTAAGCGGGCAATTTATGTCATGGGTCGTGGAGGATGATTTGAACTGATGACCTTTCATGCAAGCGCCCTACAGTCTCCGTATTCAAAAATACACATACCGGTATTATAAAACAAAAATGATTCATGATTCTCAAAATAAATAACAAAAAACGGTACAATGCATCAAGAACTATTCAAAGGTAGAAAAAAAGTTAAAAACAAAGAATTTATTAAAGATTTTTTACCCGTTTTATGTCCTCACATCATATATAGTATACCTCGGAGCATTGAGCATCAAAGTCAGAATTAACACAGGTCCCGGATGTAAGTTGGCTGTTTTGGTCCGAGTTCAAATCCCTCCCATGAATGTCGTCATTCCTTTAACATGTGGGCAAGTGAAAGAGTAATAATGTTTGCAATTGTTTTAACATCTAAGAATACATGGCGGGTGTTCTGGTTTTCAATATATTTATTCACGTATATAATATATTTTTGAAACTGATTAAAGGCATATTAAGCAAAAATCTTGTCCATGGGACGCCCTCTATCCTTGATTTTTTTTTTAAAGCAGATTTCCTTGCAGATTTACATTTCTGATCATAAATCTTAAATACATTCTGAGTTACAGGGCGATACGATTCCTAATTACTTCAAAATCATGGATAAAGAGGGCGTCCCGTGTACATTAAATTCTGTATGTACATTAAATTCTGTTTACTCCACATAACATAAATGACACAGCCAGTAAATTATGTCTACTCCACATAACATAAACGACAGCAAGTAAATTGAACCTGGGACCTCCGGAACTATTATATATAATACCTACCCCAACTTTAACATGTTTAAACCAGAATTGTCAAATGTACCTAAACGAATGTTTATCAATGTATGATATATTCATTGATAATATGATAGCAGAAAAAATCAGAGTTTTATTCACTGAATGCCTATAACATAAGATATATTATGAGTGGGACCGTATAAACATTAAAAATATGTTGAAAACATTACACGATAGACCGCCGTAAAACAACCACGTCACCGATTCTAAAATACTCATGATATATCGTGAAAAAGAATAATTACAAAAGACCCTGAAAATTCACTTAAGTTTTGTGACCTTATTCATTTGGGATAATGAAACGTGCCTTCGAGGAAACTCCTTCTGTGCCTAAAAGGAAAGACCGTGAAACATAAAAAAACTTGTGAAAATGTCAAAAGAGACCGTGAAAAAATTCCATGAACTTCACTAAATACATCCATGACCGTGAAACAATTGCGGAAAAAATAATCACCACGAAAGCCATGTAAATGCCTATTACGAATTTGGTTATATTTCACCTTGAATCCTTATTGTAAAGAATGGAATAAATCGCCCCACGCCGATGTTGATATTAGAAAACGTGAAATCGGCATTTTAGCATTACTTTATTTGAAGTAATTCAAAACAAAACCTTTTAATAGTATAACGAGTAAATATATAATTTGACTAATTATCTAATCGTCAATCGTGATCCTTTGTTTGTTTATCTATTTGTATGTGTTTCTGTCCTTAACATTCCACAACATCCTCTCTTATGGAGTAAATAATTGTAAGACCTATTTAACATAACCTTGCCTCATTACCCTTTGTTCAGTTAGTCATTCAGTCAGTCAGTCAGTCAGTCAGTCAGTCAATCAGTCATTTAATTAATTAATCAATCAATCAATAAGTCGATCAATCAATTAATCAATCAAATCATTCAATCAATCCAGGTACTGGACAAGTAGTGGAGCCCGAGATTGTCAGTTTTGACGACATGTTGTCTATCGGCGTGGATCCAACGGAACCGGCACCTGCTCCCGCTCCTACATCTAAAGAAGGAATAATGGCCGAAAACATACCATCCACAGCGGAACACCCTATCACAGACGAAGCGGTAAGAGATTTTTTTTTATCACAATCATTAATAATGACTATCGTGGACGAGGATGTCAAATCAATTGATCCCATTTAGAGATATTCATGTATAATTATGCAAACACACAATCACTACAATGTCAGAAAACAAAGTTATTCATTACTCATGATTTCACACCACCAAATGATTGCCCCTGATTTTATTATGCTGTTAAAAACTTAATTTAAACGTTTTGAATGTCACACTTCATTATATTTTTAAAATGAGAGATAATTGACTGAGTACACAGATAAATCACTCAAATTCATATTTCTATTCACCCTCAAATAGTATAATAACACATAACCATGTTTTGGATTAGCTGCCATCTTCATTAATCTTGTCGGGAATAACCAATGACTGTACACTTTCCACGCAGCAGGCGGCTGCAGACGACATTCTAAAATTTCACAAAATGTTTCAAAAATGTCAAATTTATTTAATTTCATTGCCATATTTGGAATCCCCATGGAAAATGCATTGAAATAAGTACAAACTTTCTTTGTATTGGTTCAGTAATCGTTGAGATAGCTAGACCTTGAAAGTTGGGAAAGGTTTCTGAAAAATCTGTTTTGTATGGTAAAACCAACAGCCGCGTGGAAAGTGTTAAGATTTTCAGAAAGAAAACAGACCTGTTTCATGATGTCTAGGCCAATTTGGTAACATGGTTCATGCAATGAATTGGACTTCATGCAACGGTTAAATTGAATGAAGAATAGGCTGGGCGCGATTCCTCTTTGAAGTTGCTACAAGGATAATCTCAATAGCAGGATTAGATGCCATTGTTTGGTCAAATGTAAAATCAAAGGTTGTGTGCATAAATGGATTATCCACATAATGTAATAATTCGGTTTCACTCTGTTCGTTCACAGACCGGTGGATTCGGTGCGCCGATGAAAGACGCACTGTTCATCTTACTGATTACTGATGATTACTGATGATTATTAAAAACATAATTAGAGTACTTATTTTGATTTAACGATGATTATTTTTGGTTCCATGCTGATCTAGAAGACTTTAAATTAATGTTGATTCCATGATCGAGAAGATTGGTTGCGTGATTGCCGCAGATTACGTAAGATTATTCGACACAATTACGACGATAAATCACTAATTATAAATCATTTTAATCACTCTCCAATTATGCCATACTTTCAATGAGGGCGCGCTAACATGACCTTTATGGTCATGCCAGCAGGGACGGGACTACAATATTGAAACACAGTTTTATCACAAAGGTAAAGGCAATCACGTTTTGATCTTCTTGTATCCAACTCCTGCAGGATGAGGAGGACACGGCAGACGAAATGCAACCACTACCTACAACAGAGCAGATAACCGACGAGGCAACGCCTACGCCAACCCCTACGCCGACACCACAGGTTGAGACCCAGACAAGCAGACGACCAAAAGGAGGGAAGCGGGAAGGCGGGAAAAAGGACAAGGACAAAAAGAACAAAAATAAACGTAGAAATGAAAAAGAGCAGAGACGGAATGAAGCCGATAGAGATATAGAGGTAAATGAAATAGCAAATAATTATAGGTTTGATAAAATAGTGAAATTAAGCTAACTAATATTTTTGATTGAAAAAACAGTGACGTCAAAAACAATTGGGAGACATTTGGAAGCTACTGCTACTGTATCTGTATAAACAATTTGATGATACAACCTAAGTAAAACACAAAGAATCGTGTACATACCCCTAATACACTAATAATTGTATTTATACACCTAACACACAAAAAACAGGACCAGGTGCTTTGATGTTGGCTAATCTAAAAACAATAATTGATACCAAAAATCTGAGATATGCATTAAATTAGCAAATCTCTTCTACGTAGTTTGATAGTTATGATGATTTCAATAACCACGACTAACGACAACACAAAGTTGCATTAAAAATTGGTTTCCTATGGGATATCATTGATTTGTATTGTCCACTGTGTGCTATCTGAACCAGTCAGGTATCTATCTGGACGAATGGGTAACAGGCATCGACAGGGAGTCTGTACACACACACACATTCACTGCGTATCACACACTAAGCAATGATATCCAATAGAAACCCAATATTAGTGCAATTATGTTTTTGGTAGTTGTGGTCATTGAAACAATAATAACTTCAAAACTATCCACTCGGTTTTTATGAATGAGGTTTCAAACTACGGAGAGGACATTTGCACATTAAATGTATATTTCAGATTGTTCGTACCATTTATTGTTTTTGGATTAGCCAACATCAAAGCACCTGGTTCGGAACTTTTTGCGTTAGGTGTAGGTTGTCTGTACGTCAATTATAAAAGCGACCATGGATGAAGTGACTGCGGATGTGCTTCCCAAATGTAATTCCCACTTGTAGGTTGTATGTGGTTTTATATATTGCGACAATTATTGTCTTTTCGTTGTTGCGTCATTTATAAATCCGGTCTATTATTTACTTAGACTTATCCGATTGTTTGGTCATTTTGTTTTGTTTTAACATTGCAGGACGTCGAAATTACGCCAACGGAGTTTGAATTTTCACCCACAATGCAGTCCGAATCACCCACTACGACATTTGAATCAAGAAGAAGGGGAGACGGGACGCGACGAGACAAAGACGATAGAAAGAAAGACAAAAAGAAACACAGATCCACAATGGCGCCAATAGAACTCGAGGTGGAAAGGACACAAGCTGTAAATGAAGTCATTCCGAGTCCCGAACCCGAGGCACAAACCGAGACGCGAGCTCCTAAAGAAAGAAATCATCCAAAAAAAGACAAAAACAACAAACGTGATAGAAATCGGGAAAAACAAACATTGACTAGTGACCCAGCGGAAGAGCAAAGCGAAAGGAGGAAAACGGTCACAGATGAATCACGGGGGAGGGAGAATAATGGCGACCGGCGAGAGAGGGAGAAAAACGGCAGGAATGCCAAGACGGATAGCGGGAGAGGCGGTAGGAGGAAAGATCAGGAAACACTGCGCGAGCCACAAGACGTCACTAACAGGTCCACTATAGATGAATGCAGGAGTGATCGAGATTGTTCTCAGGGTAAGAAGTCCAGTAGGACGGAAGTTGAATCCGATAGTTAATTGTCATGCTTACATGAAAGTATGTCCGACCGAGAGGATGCTCGGTTTTGCCGACAAAACTAGTTTCTGCCATTTTTGGCTGTCAAGCCGTCAAAACCCTGTTTCTGCCATTTCCGGCAAAAACTTGGGAAAGTGTAATTTAGTTCACAGATACTGATATACCAGTATCGCTCAATACTGGAACATAAATGTTGCCAGTATCGGTCGATACTATTACGATTATACTGTTCCAGTATCGGTCGATATTGGAACACAATTCCAGTATCGAGCGATACTGAACCGTTTTATGTATGTACCAGTATCGGCTGATACTGGTAAACATTATACCAGTTAGATTTGTCCCAGTATTGAACGATTCTGGTACATAATTATATTCCAGTATCGCCCGATACTGGAACACTGACTTTGTACCAGTATCGAACGATACTGGGTGTTCCAATATCGGTCGATACTAGTAATACTGGGTGTTCCAATATCGGTCGATACTAGTACAGTCCAGAATCTGGGACCTAAAGTACACTTTTCCTTACCAGGTTTTTGGCAGTTGTCGCCGGCAAAATAAAGAGACAACTACCGGCAGTACTAGACGAGGAGAATCGTATTTCCAATGTGAAAATTATCTTCATATTCTAAATAGATCCCAAAGATCATTATTCTGTAAATTACGTATCAGTGCCCATAATCTTCGAATTGAAACTGGGCGTCACTCAATTCCAAGAATACCTCCTGAAAATAGAATTTGTCAGTTGTGTACCCAAAATAAGGTTGAGGACGAGTTTCACTTTGTTATGAAGTGTACGGCATATAATCGTCCTCGCAGTACACTGTTATCATCTCTTCAGGGATGTTTAAATATTGATATTAATTCGGATAAGTATGATACTTTTATCAATATTATGTGTGCTTCTGATTTTGACATTGTTAAAATAATTGCTAAATATGTTAATGCTGCGTTTGATATTCGTTCTATGGTGCAGCAACATTAATTTGTCTCATGCATGATATGTAAATTGTATTCATGAACTGAAGCGCATATGCGCATTGTACTCTCTGTTATGTATGTTTTCTACATTGTATGTGTGCTATTTGACTATACCTGTATGTTGGGTTTTGTATGTCAATAAAATTGAATATAAACAAAGCCAAACATACGGTATACGTGTTCAAATGGAAGTAAAACATTATGTTTAATATGAATCATCATAATGAAAGTCCTCTAAAATGATAACATAAATAACAGCCAATATGACACACCTATGTGCAGTGCTGTGATACTATTGAATGGGAAAAGCGATGGCCGACATGGCAAAATATAACAGCAAACAGAGAGCGCTGTGACAGTAAGTTACATGAAAACAAAATGCCTTATAATGTCTTATATATAGGATTACTTTGAGAATTACTATGTTTACAATGTTAACCGGACTATGAGTTTACCATCATGAGAAAACTTCTCTTGTTTTCCTAATATTGTCTTTAGGAAGCTGTTGCGAGATGAATGGCGAGGGTAAAATATGCAGAGAATACAGCCACCAAGAAGGACAAAAATGCAAAGACTATTGCTCGTGCCACACAGGTAAAACATCTTTTTATTCTTTAACAGTTTCCACGCGGCAGGCGTCTGCAGACGACATTCCAAAATGTCACAAAATGTTTCAAAAATTTCATAATTATTGAATTTCATTACCATATTTGGATTCACCATGACAAATGCATTGACATAAGTACAAACATGCCTAGCATTGGTTCAGTAATCCTTGAGATAGACTTTGAAAATTGTGAAAGGTTTCTGAAAAATCTGTTTTGTATATGCTGAAACTAATAGCCGCGTCGAAAGTGTTAAAACTGCCTATTCAAAATACTCTCTTGCCTCACGCTGAACTCACCTCATCGGTAGTGGTCAAGGCCTCGTTGCAGAATGCCCTCAGGTGAATTGACAACAAACGTTCATCATTCATATGACTAAAATTAACTGAAATGTTCAGCCTATGTAATAATAAGATGTGTGCTGCAAACCAAAGAATACTATGCAGACGACTTGTTTATGATTGAAGTAATTCCTCTTTTGCTGTTGTGCACTGAGCGGACGTCGTGCACAGACGGTGGTGGAATCAATTTATTTGTTGACATTTTAAAGAAAGCTTTTAATTGAGAATCACGATCACACAGGGTTTTATACAGGGTGTCAAAATACTCCATACCACAACGGCACAAGGTAGGGCATTTTTTGCCTTTCAAAAAGTACCGATTGACCGACTGGTCAATAGTACTTTTTGAAATAAAAAAAAGACCGCGAATGTCATCAAGCATGAAATAGACTAAAATATGTTGTGCTATCTGATGTAGTATCCACCAATCAAATGGCAATAATAATTATGTTCATGCGTTATATAACATGAAATATGTTTGACTGGACCAATTACCCCATCCTCTTCTAGAGGTAGGTTCAATGAAAAAATATCCACTGTAAAATGAATTTTAAATGTGTCATCATATTTGACGTAGGTTTTCTCTATTGAATCTTATGTAGTTAGAAAATAGCAAAACAGTATGAAGTTGAGAGAGTTTATTTTA
This sequence comes from Ophiura sarsii, assembly GCA_035610835.1. NCBI lineage: Eukaryota > Metazoa > Echinodermata > Ophiuroidea > Amphilepidida > Ophiuridae > Ophiura > Ophiura sarsii. The sequence goes on along the minus strand of CM069450.1, from coordinate 14,042,535 downwards.
TCCTTACATATTTATTGTACCGTAATTCAGTATTTGAAACGCTGAGCTCCGAATATGTTCACATTATAGACGTTATACATGTATTTTACAGCAAAGCCGTGAATATTTAATCAGTTTCACGGAATTGATTCCGAAAGCTGAAGTACCATACTGATATTTTTGTCATTTTTGCAACTTTTAATTTCCTGCGACAGTTCTGCTTGATCGACAAAGCTCTGACACCGTTCACACATAAAATATAATACTTTGACATGAAAAAACAATGTTTTCTTACAATTTTCTCTTGCTTCATATCTTCGGTGTCAAGCTCCTACATTTTCAAATTGATGTGATATTTCCACAAAACACCTTGAAAATATTGAATTCGATTCCATTATAATATATAACCGAATAATACGACATGAAAGGTGTAGTAATCGTGCAATAGCTTCTGTTTCTGGTCAACACCTTCCACGCGGCTGTCAGTTTTACCATTTACAAAACAGAAACCTTTCCCAGCATTCAAAGTCTTAGGGACCGTTCATTAGTTATGGTGGAGGGGAGGTTGGGACAAATTCGAGACTCGTATGTCAAAATTACCTACCCCCCCCCCCCCTACAGCTGAAACTGAAAATTACATGACCCCCCTGCTAACCAGTAGCTTTTTACACAACCACAACCCCCCCCAAAAAAAAAAAAAATCAAAAAAAAATCAACTTGTCATCACATCTTAGGGGCTGTCTTTTTCTTTTGTCCATGGATTCGTTGGTAGTTCTGTTTGTACCCTCTGAATGGCCAATAATTTAATGATACCCCCTCTTGATCTTTTGATTGTGTGAAATTATACTAACTACATTGAAAGCGTAGCGAGGCGGAAAATTTGTCATATATTTATACATTTTGGGATGTTTTGTGAGTCTTTATATTCCAGAAAAAAAGTTAGAACATCCTGACAAAAACGTATGCAACATTCTCCTTTTGTGAGCTTAGGTGCAGAGCTGAGAGTGAGGCGAGGTGAAAAGCATGCAAGAAATTACCGTTTTTAATCATATATTTTTGGATTTTGGAACATAAGCTAATTAACATTTTTTTATACCCCCAATGGCTCTAATGTTTTCAACCGTTGATGATTATATAGGCGTTTTTTCAACAGATCGTCCGAGCAGGGCGTACACAAAAAAAAATTGCTGTCCGAAAGTCGTCTCATCATAAGTACATGTTTTGAAGTTGATAGGTCGTAAGAAAATGTGCGCGAAGCGCAGAAAATATGGCATTTACACTCCAAAATAGCCTCTAAAATCACCCCAAACACCACCATCTTTATAGTTAAAAAAAAGGTTACACAACCCCCCCCCTGTTTAAGAATAAAAAAGTTACATAGCCCCCCCCCCCTATTTCAACATATGAAAGTTACATGACCCTCCTATATTTTACCCAACCCCCCTCCAGCATAAATAATGAACGGTCCCTTATCTCAAGAATTATTGAACCAATACTAGGCATGTTTGTACTTATTTTAATGTATTTCTCATGGTGACTCCAAATATGGTGAGGAAATTAAACAATTTGACTTTTTTTGAAACATTTTGTAAAGTTTTGGAACTGTCGTCTGCAGACGACTACCGCGTGGAAAGTGCTAAATGTGCCAAGTTTCCCCTGCTTACACATATAGGCCTAGGCATAATATTTTCACAAGACATGCTAACATTTTCTGGGAAATCGATTAAGAAAATAGAACAATATTATTTTTCCGACGTGACAATTGTATCTGCTTGTATCGTATCTACTGCGTGTTTGATATGCCAAGCACCTAATATTTTCAAACAATTATTTTTGCAATCACGAAAATGAAAAACCCACGCCAGTTTGCAAATGCATTAAATGTTTTCGTGATTTACGTGTAGTCGTGGTTTGCTTTACCTTAAGCCCCTCATCAGCTCATAGTAGGCCTATTTAACAAAATTTCACAAAATTTTTCAAAAATGTCAAATGTATTGAATTTCGTTACCATATTTGGAATCACCGTGAGAAATGTATTGAAATAAGTACAAACATTCATAGTATTTGTTCAGTAATTCATGAGATAAGACTTTGAAAGTTGGAAAAGGTTTCTGAAAAATCTGATTTGCATGTGGTAAACCTAATAATAATTTATTTGATTCGGGGGATGACATTAATGTATTTTTCATAAGTTATATTTTTTACCTCTTTCGATTTCATGTGAAATACCTTGGATTTGATTTTCTATCACTGAATTTAATTCAACATTTTTATTCTACCTGTGTTTTTGTTGTTGTTCCAGGTTTGATATGCCAAGCTCCTGAGCCCACACGCCGCAGTCAACGCAACAAGAAATTAGGACCAAGCCGGTGCCGGGTGCCCGGCGTCAACGGAATGGGCGGGGATTTTGTTGGCATCGTTCAAGACGCGTTAGACGATGTTCTGAAGACAATGAAAAAATCGGACAGAAGTGAATGATGACAACAGATCTGTGTTGATGACCCCTTGCATAACCCTGCCTTCGCAAACCCTTCTCTTCAGTTAGTTTCCTTCATAGTTGTAAACATTATGTTCTACAGTTCCTCGTGGATGATGCCAATAGAAAAGGTTTACCAAAGGATCCGACTTACATGGAGATTTTGCTTAGACATTTATCATTGTTTATACCACCAACAATGTGTTATCCTATATAGTATCTGATTTCATAACATCCCTGTATCTGGTAACATGTCTCCGGCATTCGGAACAAGAACATTATATAGATGGAGTAGTCCAATTGGTGCTGTACCCATTGTACAATATTTGAACAGCGCCCTCACCTTTATGGAATATATGGAGGGTATTTGAACAGCGCCCTCACCTTTATGGAATAGATGGAGGGATATATCCAAAACAATATTATACTAAACTCAAAGGCTAAAAATGTGTCTGCTGAACTGTATGTAAGCCAATATAATTAAATTATAAGCAGGGCGTAACCAGAAGCTGGAGAGCAGGAGGCATTGACCCCCTGCCAGAAGACTCTCCCCCTGATGCCCCCCCCCCCCCCCATTGAAATGGCAAATCATTGACCAAAATTAGTCGGTTATGCCAAACATTATAGGCCTAGCCGGCCCCTTTTTGCCTCCCCCTCCCCCAAAAATGAACACTCTAGTTACGCTACTGATTATAAGTTACATTAAGGAATTTCCAAAAATTGATGAGGTCAGTATTTTCCTACCAATTAATATTTTGAAACAATTAATGGTGGGATGTGCCCAAATAATGACCAAAGAAGATTTCGTGAGCTATAGACCATTTCAAATTGAGATCGCATTCACAGCATTGTCCTAGTTGGTTGCCCGCCTAGTGGTTTACTATGTTTACCTACACGCGTGCACACATGAGAAGTAAAACGTGGAACGAGACTATTTGGTGCTTTTTATCAACAATGGCGTTGAAGGGCAAATTGCAAAGGTATCGCGCAGACGGTAAAAAGGGAAAACATTACCCTTAAATCTCTTTCATCTCACCGTTTTTGTTACTGACATGACGCAACATCAACTTTGTGAGGTATACAATCTATCACCAACACCAGCGCAATCTACCACACGGGCAGATGGTGAAAAACACGTTTGTTTTTCTTCAGCACATGGACATGACCTGTGAGCTGACAGGTCATGTAACCGAGCGTCAACTCACTCGGCTAATCGGAAGCATTCAGAACCGATCGTATATTTTCGGATTTGAAATGGTCTATGCCAGCATGCCTCGGCAGCAAGACAAATCTTGGTGAGTTTACAGATTTGATCAATTTGCGTAGATTCACGCGCTTTACTCCGTAAACTACTTTCGGTTGTAAACTCGCCAAGATTCAGCTTCCTGCCATACCACGCAATTCACATTTTATCGCAATGAAGCTTAGGGAGCAGTCAATTTTATACGCGATCAATTTATCGCGACTGTATCGGGGCCTGATATGTTTTGGACGCGATGTTTTTCAAGTTGATTCGCGATAAAATAGTCATCAGGCCCCGATAAAATAGCCATCGGGGCCCGATACGAGGCCTCTGCTAATCCCTGGGGTATGTTTAGCAAATAGAGCGGGACATTGTTTAGCAAATACACGAGGATAATACAATTTACGTTAAACATCCATAATCAATAACATTATCTCTAAAAACATGAAATGCTGAATTTGTACCTTACAACTAGAATAAATAACCCGAAGCTCTATTTACATACCGACCACTTATCTTTCGTTATATTTAAACAAGCGGTAATACGCTTCGCGATAAATAATCCTTTGCTACTCGCAACTGTTCGCGATAAAAATCTCATCGGGACCTGATAAAAAACTCATCGGGTCGCGGAACATTCTCGCAATTTTTATCGCGTACAAATGGAACTGTTCCCTTATCAATTTACTAATCGAGGATCCATAAGAAAATCCCGCCATAAGTAACAACTCATTCCAACCCAGTGGCGCTCGCCTTCTGTTATCCTGTATAATTTTAGTTGCAATAGAATAATGAGTGGCCCTTCATTTTTCTAATCCTAAATATGACGAACATTCCATGATGAGTATTTTTGTAAGATAATTGTATTTGGTTATGATTAATTTTATTATATCAATTTTAAGATATGATAGTAAATAGAAGTGGGTCTACAGGTCATATCGGCTTGACGTCACTTCAGGCCGCCATCTTTAAGGCAACAGTTACCGCCATTTCAAATATTTTGGACATGAACAATGAAGCACTAGTTAACGCGACTGCAGTTCCCTGGGTTTAACAATCAACAATATGCTTGGTTCAAATGACTATATAGAAGTGAATGTTAACTCCTCAAGTTTCAAGAACTAGTGAGTCCTATAACTGGGAGTCATAGGCTTACCTATTATTATTAACTGTATACGTGATGTTTTAGACCGTATGCAAAAAGTAGTTTGTTAGCCACGGCTTAATCACGGCTTAATCACTATCGTTTAATCCATGTAGGATATTCATAGTATTGGTGAGAAAAAGTGAGGCGATGGGTGAACTTATTTCCCAGTTATTAACCGAGAGTTCTTGATTGACCCACCGCGTTAGCAGATTATCCTGGATTGTGTTGATTAACTGTGCTTCTATAAGGGACTGCTTATTTTTAAAAACACATGCTCAAAAGATCTATAGTAGATTCATAAACTGTGGCCGCAGTACTATTTCAGGAAAGATAATAATATCCGGGAATAATATTCGATTTTGAGGAGACAGTGATATGATCTCAATATAGTAATTGACACATGATTCTATGCTTTGCTGCGTCTTAACACTTTCAACGGGGCAGACAGCTGCAGACGACATTCCAAAATTTCACAAAATATTTCAAAAAATTTAAAATTATTGAATTTCATTAACATATTTGGAATCACCACGAGAAATGCATTGAAATAAGTACACACATGCCTAGTTTTGGTAATCATTGAGATAGACTTTGACAATTGTGAAAGGTTTCTGAAAAATCTGTTTTGTGTATGGTAGAAATAATAAAGTGTCCGATTTGCTCCTCATCTATAGAAGTATTAATATCCTAAAATGAAATGATGATCGGTATATTTCACATGTTAAGATGGCACGTTTGAATAGCGCACAGATTACCCGGGAAGTTAGAGCGTCGTGCATTGTCACATGAGTTATGCCAATGAGTTGTTTAAAGCTTTAAAGTTCATTATATCACAGCGAAACCAATAGCATCTACGGATGCCGCAATCCAATGATTGGTCCATTTGGGGTTCCTGGTGTAGAATGGAATAGGTCCAAATCTGGCACCGATTGGCCAACATTTGTATCTATACTGTATAGTTTGGAGGTACCGAGTGCCTGTTACAAAAGTCAATGTCAATGTATAATAAAATTATAATATCCAAAGAGCGTGAGGAATTGAGGATCTATACCTAATGAGTAAGATATTCGTGAAATCACCGATATTAGACTTGTTATAAATAACAAGCTAACATACCGTAATTCAAAAGCAGTCAGCAGAGAGATCACGCTGCATGTCACATTTTGTTGAACACAAGAAAACAATGGAGTCTCAGTGACTGCAATATTTGCTAGAAATAGCTTCGGGAAATGGTCTATTTGGGCATCTCAAAAACTGAGTACGTGTTAAAAGTCATGTAGAATTTTAGAGGAGGGTCAATAACATCTGCAGAACGGTAAAATGTATAGTATTAAACACGTTTTGCGACCAAATTTATGTCGTAAAATGTCGTAAAATTCACGTTTTGAAAATCTGTGGTCTTCGAAATTACAGGAATCCTAACTCATTATAAACCTCATCAAATCATGAAATGAACCCTCGTCTACAAAAAAAAGTCCATGTACGTATTGCTCTATCTGCTTGGAGATAGCAAAGACCACGGAAACTTCATAGCTTCATACCACGGAATGAAATACGCCACAGACATTATTTACATGGGAAACATCGTACAGATTTTCACTGCAGTCCTCTGTGTAGGGAGTGTTGAAAATAGCAAGGTCGTTTAACTATTGTGTTTGTTCATGTTTGTGACGACTGACCCCGTTTAACAATCTTCATAGCTTTCATATAGGGCTTGGGTGACCTAACTATTGACTGGAAGGTGTTATCATCAGTTGAATGGCGATGAGCTTTAAAGGTGTATGTTCCGATCACTTTTTGGAGGCTCTAATTTTTTTTCACATCAGGATATTTTGATATCAGAAGAATCCCCATATTTTTCTCAATATGTCTGTAAAATCTAAGGGGCCAGAAATGTTCCATTTAGAAATTATAGGCTAAAATGTGGTGAATTATTGCCAAAGGTGGTTAACCACCAGCCAGTTTAGTGTACTACTCAGTGGGCAAGTATTTTGTGACATTGTGGCTCTAAAATAAGAACCACTGGAGTTATGGAACAATTTTAAGGATGACCTTCCATGTAAAATAGAAAACATCAAGCTGAAAATCGAACCAGCAATCAGAACATTTAATCTTTAATCTACCTTTAATCTGTTCATGAATATCTTACTCATATAGGTATAACGCCAGAATTGATGACAATATAACCTTTATTTAAATATGAATTATAGGTCCTTTTTTATGTAAAAGTCACCATTGATTGTGAACGATTAATATATGTTTAAATGTGAGTAATTTGTATATAAACATAGACAGTTATTATCATTATCATTATTATTATTATCAAAAACCAAATGAATATGAACAATATAGTATGGTAAAAAGTTGGAGTTACAAATTTGTGAGGCTATTTTGGGATGATGTACATACATGTATATAAGGCCGTTCTGCACAACTAGTACGTACGGTTCATACGTAAAAGTGGTTTGTTGATACTTATACGGTAGACACCAACGACTTATACGGTAGACACCAAATACTTATACGGTAGACACCAAATACTTATACGGTTGACACCAACGACTTATACGGTAGACACCAAATACTTATACGGTAGACACCGAATACTTATACGGTAGACACCAAATAATTATACGGTAGACACCAAAGACTTATACGGTAGACACCGAATACTTATACGGTAGACACCAAAGTAATATTTTGCATCACCTAGCTAATAACCATATTTACAAGCACCGGTGAAAATTAAAGTACACCAATACAAATATTTCTATGATTTTGAGGTAATTAGGAATCGTATCGCTCTGTAACTTGGAATGTATGTACGATTTATGATCAGAAATGTAAATCTGCAAGAAAATCTACTTTCTAAAAAAAACATGAATAGAGGGCGCTCTCTGGAAAAGATCACATAATATGCATTTAATATAGAAATATTTGCAATGGTCTCAGTTAAATTATTAACACTTTCCACGTGGCAGGCGTCTGCATTTCACAAAATTTTCAAAAAGGTCAAAATTATTGAATTGCATCACCATGTTTGGTAACACTATGTGAAATGCATTGAAATAAGTACAAACATGCCTAGTTTTGGTTCAGTATTTCTTCAGATAGACTTTGAAAGGTGGGAAAAGTATCTGGAAAATTCTGTTTTGTATATGGTAAAAATAATACCCTACTAAGTTTGCCTGTACGTGTGGTGATGCCAAATAGTACATGGCGCCTAACGTACAAGTCTTACAGCACTTATACGTGTGATCCATGCGTACTAATTTGGCAGTGCTTCCTATAAAGAAAGTAGCTTTATAGTCATATTGTAGCAGTAGTGATCTCGTAAACAGTTTTGATCGTCATTAGGCTTAATAATCGTAAACACATACGTACGTAAATTACCCGTATTTTGAGTATTTTTAAAAACATTTATTTACGTAGTTTTAATAATCATGAAAATTAACACTGGGAAATGGCGATGGCGACCGGCTATTATTGAAATACACGTATTGACGGATTATAGTAACCGATCTAAAAAATACACTATCATTAAATGTTCAACTTCTTTGGGTTGAGATAATTTAGTTCTAACGTTATACGTAGTATTTTGAATTTTTTGAAGGAAATTCGTGATTACGTTCGTGTTAAATCAATACGAATGGCAGATTTGGGCGAATGGTAGCCTCCCTCGTCTGATACAGCGTGATGTATTTATTTAACGTTGTCATTCTCTGGAATTATCACTGAGTTCATTAACCCTAACCCCACTACACCATAGTTAGTTCAGTTGATAGGGGCACAGACTGGGGTGCGGATGGTCCCGGGATTGAATCCCGGGGGTGCTCGGTGATTTTTCGGCTTAAACAAATTGTACTTTTCCCCCTCCCCCCGATACACGCAATAACGTAGCCGTGGGAGTTAGGGTTAATCACTTTACCGAGTAAAATTTAAAGTCAGATTGTATAGATCGTGTAAGTACAGTGGGTGTGCCCGTCCCATGTGTATGATATCTGTTGCTATTTGAAAATGTGTATATGTTCATTCTCGTATAGGTCATCTCTTTTTAATATTTTATAAAAAAAAACAATAAATAAAGGTGGAAAACCGAAATATCATTAATTTGTCATTGTCTTTAATTTATTACAAATGAAGACCACGTCAGACGTCGTGTTTTCTTAGGTATTGGCACACGTCAACATGTCATTTGCTTTGTCCGGCTTACGATGAGGGCTGAATCTAGGACCCGCGGCTTATTACACAGAAATTACGGTAGAAGTTTCTGTATATTTGTTAATGTAAAGTTAGGCATTAGCTACAGCACAGAAGTCAAAGCCGTGAATGTAAAGTTGGGATTTGTGACAACAACAGAAGTCAAACGCTATTAATGAAAAAATGGGTCAAACTCGCTAGTCATAATTATCATTATTCATAATCTGCCCTAACCTTAAACCTAACCCTAACCCTTACCCTAATCCTAACCCTAAACCCTAACTATATAACACCTAACCCTAACTTATGACTAGCGGTTCTTATGATAGCAGGTAGACCAAAACAAATAGGCTTTCGAAACAGCAGCTGCGGAAAAAAGCCGTTAATATTTATAAAGTCAAACATTTGTTAGCAGTTATCAGACTGCGTTATTCGGTTATGGTGGAGCTCCTACGCATGTGTGAGAACACAAAGAGATCGAGCGTTGTGGAGTCTGCTCAGCCCTTTAGAGCCACAGAAGTCAAAGTCGTTACGTGTAAAATATTAAGTTAGGACGAGTGACAGCCACAGATGTCGAAAGCCGTTATTAAAAAGTTGGGCATTCCAAACAGCCACAGAAAAGTCGAGTCTGCGATTTATACACTTTTAAAATTGTATTATTGGATGTATTAACTTACACCTTTTGGATTCAGAATAATCAGCCCCTTTTGTACAACAAAATGTTGACCAAATATTCTTTCCTTTAGGATATGAAAATATTCCACGCTAAACAGTGAAACGATAAAATTATGCTGGGAAACAGGCTGCTGATTGACCCCCATGAGACCCCATAAGGAACATCTAAAGTCCTGTTTAGGACTAGACAATGAAAAAATGTTTGGGTTTTTTTTGTTTTTTGTTTTTTCTGGTATTCAGGAACCTAATTTGGAAAAGAAAAAGAAATCCGACCGATCGAACCTACCTTTTATGGGCCCCTCACATGTATCCGTGTGAGCTGGGCGCCCCTTACCGTCTTATAGAAAAAATAACAGAGTCCAACACGGTGAACAATCAGCAAAAAATGTCAACGGCCGCATTGGGTTTTTTTTGTAACCGGTTCATACCGTTCTACACCGGGTCCTCATCGGCCTGGAACCGGGCTCATATCACCTCCTAGCCAGATCCTTACCGGCCGGAACGCCTGGGTACCGGCCAAACCGACTTGATAACGTCATCAAACGTCCTTTATAAGCTGAGCGCTCAATCTCGCCGCTTCACTTAAATTCCAGAAATCTCTGTATTACTCACATGTATCCGTCACTGGCGTAACAACAGGGGGGGGGGGATGGGGGGATATATCCCCCCCCCCCAGATTTTTACCTGGGGGGGATGCCTAATGTAATCATCCCCCCCAGATTTTTCATAACCAATAATTTTAAAAGTGACGTATTTAAACAAATAGGTGGGCGTAAAGATTATCCTTTGTAGGCACACTCATATTATAGCAATCTGGTTGCAAGGGAAAAGAAAGTCACAATAGGCTAGTGTATATAAGAGAATACATAGTTGGTCCAAAGTCCTAAATCCGATGGCATAAAATGACAATTGACAAGTGCATTATTCCTGAATTTTTGTGCTACAAAATGAGCCCAATCTGTAAAAAGTGTATTATTTGGGTTACAAAAGGCGGGCAATAGTTTTACGAGCGTAGCGAGTAAAAAAATATTTTGAGGGTTTTTTTTCATCCCCCCCACTCAAAAAAAGTAGTTACGCCCCTGGTATCCGTGTAACCTGGCCGAACCCTTACCGTGTGACAAATTGGTGCAGGCGGCAGTAAACGGTAAGGACACACGGTGGGCCGTTTCCCGTCCGTTTAACACGTTGCCGGGGACATTGCCGGCCATCCGCGCCCGGCAGGAATTTTAAGCATGCTCAAAACTCCTGCCGGGTGAGTAAAAGAGCGGCGAACGATGAGAGGCCAGTTTTAGGACGGTATGAAGACGGCGCACCCGTTTTGCGCCCGTTCTTACCGTCCAATAGAAAAACCAAAGAGTCCAAACATTCAATTAGTAAAAAAATGTCAACGGGCTCATTGATTTTTTGTTGTGGTCCATACCGTTATATACTGGGTCCTAACCGGCCGAGTACTGGGCTCACCGCCCTCATACATTTGTAGCTTACCGTTCTCACCGGGTGCATAACACCTCCTCACCGTGTCCTCGGTCGATACCGTTCTACACCGAGTCTGTGATGGGTTATCACCGGCCTGGTACCGGGCTCACCGGCCTCATACAGTTTTAGCTTACCGTTCTCACCGTGTCCTCACCGTTTGCATACCACCTATATACCGGGTCCTCACCGGTCGGAACGCCTGGGTACCGGCCGAACCGCGCCTTGAAGGGCCTACTCAGGCTTTCTTTTTTGAAATAGTCCATACGCTAAACATGTTTTGTTTTTTTGGTTTGTTTTTTGCCATATTCACTTTTGTGAGAGTCCGTTCTGCGAACGGTTAACCAGGCGGCAAGCGCCCGTTCACAGCCCATCGCTAAGATTGTCTACGCCCACCACCGTCCTGCGAACGGGCGCGAAACGGGTGCGCCGTCCTTATACCGTCCTCATACCGGACTCTCATCGTTAGCCGCCGCTTTTACACACCCGCCAGGAGTTTTGAGCATGCTCAAAACTTCGGTTGCAGGAAAAGTCCCCTGAACGTGTTCAACGGACAGGAAACGGCCCACCGTGTGTGCCGCCGTTCGCACCCATTTTTTCACAAGTTAAGCCAGCCGATTAATCTTACCGTTATGTTCTGTGAACCGCGTCACGCTGGATAACACACATTGTGAGGCAATCTTTTTCAGGTGGGGCGGCATTGTTTGGTATAACAAAAGGTCAAATGTCGTGGCCCATCGCCTAGGATCGATTAACTTAGCGGTAACTTTTCGCGAGTAGAAACAGGGGGATTAAAAACTTACCGGTAAATCTTACCGTTTTTAATCTTACCCTTAACTTTGCAGTGCCCCCGTAGAAACACGCTCCTAGTGTGATTGAGACCGAAATTGCTGGTAATTGTATGGTCATAAATCCATTAACTAATCCATGGTCATCATTTCATCTTTGAAATCACTTCTAAGATGGTGTTTTATAAATATAAAACTGAAAGATTCTTAAACCATAATTTGACTGCGTTGATCTAATAGTAATTTCCTCAAGCTTGTCATTTTCGGGCTTTTAACCCCAAAGATAACCTTAAATCTTATTTTAATTAGGACCTACGGTTAGGAGAATTAAAAATTACTTGAAAATTATCTGGAATGAGGAGTAAAAAATGGAAATAAAGTGCTCATCAAAAGAAAGTCACACACTTTGTTTATGTCCTATAGAGTAACTTCCAATTATATTTTGACCAAACAGGCTATATAGACATTTGGATGATTCTTGTTAGCACAATTAGGCCGTGTTCCCACATATAACAAAATCCCGAATAGAAGACCACATTTAAAGGTTATCCCGGTCCGGACTAAATCAATAATTTTTCATGTGGGAACGCCATTCACTCGAGACTAGTCGAGACTCGGACCACTTGACCCGGAAGAAGATTGTGACCTTTGCAATAGCGCGAATATTACTGAGCTTTTGTGTAGCTACGGCGCGCGAGTTATAAAGAAAGACTCGCGCGATATGTAGATAAAGTCGCGCGCGTGGTGAAATAGGACGCATCAATCGTCACGAGTTTAGGTATACAACTTAATTAAACAGTATTTCAGCACTAGTTTGTGGTTTTATATCAACTATTGAGACGTATTTTGTTATGCGGAGCCGATAGTAGCTATTTATATTGTTTGTATCCTATTTCCATGTCATAAAGGGAATTTTACTTGCGTTTTCCGTCGATTTTTGAATGATTTTAGATTTACATCCGCAATCTTGTTCAAAACCTGTTGGGACACTATACACGTGCGCATCAAATATCTTTCAAAATGAGTAAAATGCTGTCAGTTGAAAGTATGATAGTCAAAAATAGTTTATGTAAAGCTGCCATCCCTCTCTCCCCCCCCCCCCCCCCCCCCCCCCCGAACCAATGTTGGGGCTGATATACACTACCGCCCGGAATTGCTTACGCACACCATCGAGAGAACTTATTCCCCAACCAGTCTTCTAATTTTACACATATCAAGGTCAAATTGCCTGGATATCTTCTCATTCATAAATTCATCTTTCCGTGACCTTGTAGCCTACACATTTGTCAAAATAAATATCTTTCCGAGGTAGCTATTTTCTCTATGGGGAAATCCCACGTAATTCTCGCCTCATTAATATTCATGAGCTCATTATCGCTGTTGTAGCGCTATGGGATATCCTTGCTTGCGAAAATCATCTCCGACAAATCATTATTTTTATATTATTTTACGAAATGTAAACACTTATAATTATCATGACAGGGATCTGTAATGGTCATTAATACCCAAAACATGTCTCGTGTTTTGACAATGTTACTGGAATTTCCATAAAAAAGCTGATACTTCGAGACAAAACTTTATTTAAGTTTTGGTTGTAGATTGTAGAATGATACATGAAGCAAATACACAAGGAGAAAGGTCTTGTTACGCAACCTTAATCATGCAATTGTCCCATCAATTGCGCACACCTCTTCTTCGAGCGATGATAATCACCGCCGAAGTTCCCAGCCAATTTAATTGGATTTTCAATCCAGTAAATTCGTGATACATTATGTGGCCTATTTTAAACATTGTCATAATAAGTGCTTTATTTTGGGATCGGAATGTACGTTCAAACATTGCTTTCTCTCCCCTAAATACACACTCCGCGGTGCCAAGAACAATGTATTCTGAATAAACTGAAAATAAAAGAATATTGTCAAGTTTACTAAAAAAATGATTTTTACATTGAATTTATATTATTTATTTTATTATTCTGTTATATCAAGACAGATATGGTGTATACGTAATTGTATTAAACCTTTTTAAGTGTGCGCGGATTCGCGCGATTTTTCTGTTGAAATATAAACTGTTCAACATTTTGAATATCGCCTAATTTTTATTTTTATTTTGATCAACATCTTATGAATATAATTTAACTGCCTGTCAATAGATTTGTTATGATATATACAGTATTTTGCCCGGTTTTTACACATTTGCAATATCAAAAACATGAGGATATTTACCAAAATAAGTAGTGATTTGAGATAAATAGATATTTTCAATACAAGAATTGAGGTAAACACGCTAGCGTCGGACCATCAAGATTGGGACTACCGCTTTGTCAATCTAGATTGATTTTTCCGCGGTAACTTTGATTGTCAGTGCAATACACGTTGTAACAATGATTTAGCCTCTTTTGTGTAGTACCACGGTGATCATCATCGTCCTATTGATGCTGGCAAAAAGTTACTCCTGTCGTCTAGCTTCAGGAATGATACCTGTCGCGAACTGGGAACCGGCAAAATCTTCTGACTAAAACTTGCAGCAGCAATTACAATTTTGCATACAGGGGTATTCTGTCATATTGAAAGGTGCGCATAGAACATGGGTTATAAATACATCAGACTGGTAGACATGAAGTGTACACAAAGCACACCATACATTTTTACACCATTGAACTCATGTTGGTGAAAATGGCTGGTTAAATTGTAATCTTCCCATTTTTGAGTTACAAAAATGATCAAAGTAGTGACACCTCCTAGCAAGACGGCTTGTCAAGTCTGTTTAGAGAATTGTGAGACCAGCCAAGCCTGACCTACGCTATTAGAAAATATTAATCACCTAATAAGTTTAGTTACCGTGTGATCCAACATATATTATTTTGAATGGACTTGTTCGAATCCTTTGTTAGACTAGAATCGATCACCCTTTTAGCGCATTCTTTTATGAAAGGGAATTGACTATTGCAATGTGAAAGATAGAGATATCGCCCAATTAAATCACATCTGGCAGTAAATTCGGGTTTGCATAGTATGGTGGTATAGGCTGTTGGGCTATGTTGTTCCAATAACATAGCCGACAACTGATGGAAAAGATATCAACTGACCTTCCCAAAATACCAAAATTGTACATTACCTATCCATTCGGACCATTGTATTACGGAATGCAAATTGTCGCGGTGATTTTAGAACCTGCCTGGGTCCTGTGCTGCCTCGTGCGAAATACAGGCAAACTGCGAGGTTCTCTGGTGTGTATTGGATCACTGATTTTTAAACCAAAATAATTAAATTGTCTTTTAAATGTCAGGTTTTTCTCGGAAATTCAAATTACCTCCTCAGAAAATTACCATGTTTTAGTCATTTATAAGGACTGCGCATCCTTATATAGCATATTGTATTTGTGAATATAACAATTAATTATTAAACAACTGGATTTTTCAGAGAAGGTGTAGATGAGACAGAATTGTCTCATAGCGCAATAATAGCGGTAATGAGCTCATGAATATTAATGAAGCAAATGTCTATGGGATTTTACTGTGTAGATTTTGACTTGTCTCGAATTATTGAGTTTTGTATGAAATCCGATGATCGTAACATGCAACAAACATGAATTTATGAAGAAGAACTATATATATATTGAACACATGCAACTTCGTTACTAGTGAAAATAATCAATAGTATGTTCATAGAAGATGGATTTTCTAGGATATAATCACTGCGTAAGCAGTTCCGTGCGGTAGTGTATATAACACAGCCCGTTGCTGGACGATGCTTTTATATGGACCAACATTGAGTTTAGGGGGAGGTACCACCGTTTCACAGGACTTGCAGGAAGTGTCCCAACAGTTTTGAACATGATTGTAGGTTTAATCTATATTCATACACACGTTGTCTATCTATATCTTTAACGCTTTCCACGCGGCTACTATTTTTACCATACACAGAATTGATTTTTCAGAAACCTTTCACAAATTTCAAAGTTTATCTCAAAGATTACTGACCCAATACTAGGCATGTTTGTACTTATTTCAATGCATTTATCATGTTGATTCTAAATATGGTAATGAAATTAAATAATTTTGACATTTTTTAAACATTTTGTGAAATTTTGGAATGTCGTCTGCAGCCGCCTGCCGCGTGGAAAGTGTTAACACATCCATGACATTGGTCAAATCTCTCAATTTATAAGCCTGGTATGGTAAAGAAGTGCCGTTTTCTCGCTCCCATTCAACATTCAATATACTTATATTCAACAACTCCCCCATACCTGAAGTACAATAACAAAGCGTTGTTGATTTGAGATAAAACCACTGTCCATATGCAAATAGCTAGGATAGCGAACCTTATTTGGAAACCGCAAAATTGTAAACAAACAAAAAATGTTCGCAAAAATTTGTTCATTTTTTCGGCGTATAAATGCATTTCGCCATGCAATCCTTAAAGTTAGCAAATAGCTTGATATACCGAAATGTAGCTATACCCCTGAGGAAAATATTCTTGCCGAGGGCCATATGTAAAGGTTCACTTCTAAAGCCACAATTTTAGCCGAACCGTCGCTACCTGAGCACAAGAGAATCGCCAATTTTGCATCATCGCGGCGAAATGTGTTCGCTTTGATCTCCAGGACCGTATCACTATTGAAACGGAGGGGTGTGTTTTGATTTTATACAAATATTCTATAAACATGTATCAAAATGTGTTGTGTAAATTAAACGGATTCTTGATTTAATTTTTCTCTGAATGTTAAAGGTGGTGTGTGAATAAAGTGCTATTTACAAAATATTTTTAATTTCACAATTACTTGCGAAATAATTTGTCTTCTCTCATGTTTACCTTTTGTAACCCAGCCCATTTTGAAGTTCGATCGCCCATTTACAGGGAACGGACGATGTCCAAATAAGGGCCTAATTATAATAAACGTAAACTTTTTTTCTCGATTTTTAAAGAGCAGCTATTTTTTATGTCAAATTAAGCCTATTAAAACAAGTTTTGTGCTTGTTTTCATTAATTATCCAAATCGATATTCACATTTGAATGATGTAAATATGTCTGGTCGTATAAACCCGTCTTACCGTTGTCGATTCAAGATAAACAACTCCGAAACCTTATTGAACCCCTAATTATTACATGTTTTCATAATTTGTAATATTTTCACGAATTACATGTTCAATATTTTCATGGCGATAACCGTGTATAATTTCAGTGTCACACAATCGAACAACACCCTCTGATACTTCACCTTGCCGAAAACCGCTCCCATCCGAGAACCGACCAATACACGGTCTACTTGAATTGGATTTGACCTTCGACCTCCGTATACTGTTACACTATGCTACATCCAAAAAAATGGATGCATACGTAATGCGCAAATTGTTCGCGTGGGGTTCAAAAGTGACCAATGGCAGACACGATATACGAAGTATATAAATATTTATATACCGTCTTCGCAGAAAGAGGAATCTTGCTCACTTTGATAAATTCAAAATTTCGATTTTCTCGCACTGGATAGCCGCTGTTTCGGTCTATAATCACACTTTAGGAATAATCTTTGACATTGGTCCTCGCCCAAAATATTTTCCTCCGAGATATAGCTACATTTCCGCATATGTGACTATTTCCATGCTATTTCCTATATTTCAATATCGTGTAATAAAAAACCTTTTATACATGTACGTCCGAACATAGACAAATAATTTGATCATTTTGTACGATAACTCTTACACAGTCACAGAAATATCACCTTCTATATAGATGTACAGGCAGCAAATTCAATATTAGCGCGTTATGAAGGTGTGTGATACTATCGTGACACATACAAAGCATCGTCCCTATTAATCCATGGTGTGCTGAAAGCGCAGTTCTTTGGTAGATCCAATGTCAGTAGACCTTGTATTTGGTCGGTTCTCGGATGGGAAGTATCAGAGGGAAGGTGTTGTTCGATTGTTTGACAGTGACATTATACAAGGTATACCAAGTCGACTATCTCCCGCCAAGTTGTCGGAGGTAATGTTTTGCCCCTCCCATTATTCTCTCCATTTTTATTGTTCATGATATTACAAATTATAATTCGTTCCCTCGAATTACAATTTGTTCCCTCAAATTACTACCCTAAAATTACTAATTCGTTCCCTCAAATTACTAATTCGTTCCCTCAAATTACTAAAATGTGTTCCCTCAAATTACTACCCTAAAATTACTAATTCGTTCCCTCAAATTACTAATTCGTTCACTCAAATTACTCAAATGTGTTCCTTCAAATTACTAATTCGTCCCCTCAAATCACTAATTTGTTCCCTCAAATTACTAATTTGTTTCCTATAATTACTAATTATTTCCCTTCAAATTACTACACCATTAAACAAATCCCGAGTCAATTCAAAGAATACATTGACTGTGGACCGTACTGACCCCCACGACAAAAGGAAATAATTCCATGTTGATGCTTTTGAAATATAAACTGAATTATCCTTGATGCATCTGTGAAATCTTTATTTATTTGGATTAAATTAAATTTTGAACTCGAATGCAAGTGGGTCAAGATTCGTCCTAATCGACTCCCCCGTGGTATTTCAGCGTTGGCAGTGTGCGCAGTGTATATTACAACCGACTCACCATTCCAAGAATTGTTAACTGACCATCTGCTCCAGAGTGTGGATTTTTTGCGTGCAAAATACCCCGAAATTGGTATTGTTATTATGGGTGACTTTAATCGCATGAAAATTCAACCTATTATTCGTGGTAACGACTTATTTCAGCTTATCGATTTCTATACACGTAAAAACGCAACTCTAGATCTCATCATTACGAACAGTAAAGTTAAGGATCATTATGGGAAACCAAAACCTTTTTCACCGCTTGGGTTCAGTGACCACATTTGCATCTTGTGGAGACCCAAAGTCAATGTAAATCGTAAGAACTCTATTCAATATCATGCTGGTCGCCCCATCATTGATTCAGGTATTGAAATGTTTGGTAGATGGATACAAGACCAAGACTGGCATGACATTTTACTTTGTCAAGGAACACAGAACAAAATTGATGTTTTCTATGAAATGCTCGATTCTGCAACCAATGCTTGTTTCCCCATAAAAGTGAAAAAAGTGCATTGTAATGACAAACCTTGGTTAACATCTCATATTAAGAACTTAATTGCTGCTCGACAAAGAGCATTTGAATCTGATCAACAAGTATGGCGTAGGTTACGTAATGTTGTCAAAAGGGAAATTGAGAAAGCCAAAAAATATTATCATGCTGATAGAATAAGAGTTCTGCAACAAACCGACCCCCGTAAGTGGCACCAGCAGATAAGAGTTGTGACAAATAAAAAGAAGTCTGAACTCAGATTAGATGTCCCAGGAATTAATGAGGGTGATTGCACAGGCAAGGCCAATGCTATTAATGCCATGTTTGCAGAGGTCTCTGCACACATTGAACCTTTGGACAGAAAGAAGCTCCCTGCATTTTTGCCGGCAGCAGCTGCACCTCATTTATATTCTTGGCAGGTCTACTCTGAACTCAAAAAGATCAATCCTTCAAAAGCTAGTGGCCCAGATGGCATAAAGCCACAGCTGGTTAAAGAATTTGCATATGAGCTGAGCATCCCACTCACAGATATTTTAAACAGTTCTTTTAGTGAAGGTGTTGTGCCCCATCAGTGGAAAAAGGCTATTGTTGTACCAATACCAAAAACAAGCCCCGCAAACATTGGTAAACTTAGGCCTGTGTCTTTAACATCCATCTTCTCCAAAGTTGCTGAAGGTTTTATATGTAAATGGATTTTGGAAGATATTGAGAGCTTGATAGATGTGAGACAATTTGGCAATGTGTCTGGGGTGTCCACAAACCACTATTTACTTAATCTTGTTCATTATTTGCATCAGGGTGCTGATAAAATTCACAATGTGGGCACAGTGGTCCTAACTGACTTTTCAAAAGCTTTCGATCTTATTAGTCATACCTTGCTTATTGAAAAGATCATCGGTATTGGCGTGCGTAGAACCATAGTTCCTTGGATTTGTGATTTTTTGAACAATAGACAACAATGTGTAAAATACAATGACACACTTTCAGATTATGTTTATATCAATGGGGGCGTTCCCCAAGGCACTAAACTTGGGCCCCTTGGTTTTCAAATTTTAATTAATGATGCAGCTTCTGATGCAAGTACAGAGTATTGGAAATATGTTGACGACTTAACATTTGCTGAAAATCACAATGTGAAAGTCAATGGTAACCTTCAAAATGACTTGAATAATTTCAAGGACTGGTCTGAAACAAACTGTTTGAAACTTAATCCCACCAAGTGTCAGGCACTGCAAATTAATTTTGGCAAATCTAAGCCTACTTCTGAGCTGAGAATTGGCAGTGAGTCACTCCCTTTTGTTGATAATGCAAAAGTGCTTGGCCTTTGGCTTCAGAATGATTTAAAATGGGACACACAAGTTAGCAACATGCTTGTGAAAGCTAACCAGCGCCTGTTTATGCTTCGTTCACTGAAAAAGTTTGGTTTTGATAAGAGCGAATTAAATGTTGTCTTCAAAAGTTATCTCAGACCGGTACTTGAATATGCTGCCCCTATTTGGCACTCTATAGTATTACAGCAAAACAAAGGTGTGAAATTGAAAGAATTCAGAAAAGGGCATGTAAAACCATCCTTGGCCGTGATTACTCATCTTATGATGATGCTTTGTCTGCTTGTCAACTTGAATCCCTTGCTTGTAGAAGAACAAAACAGTGTCTTAAATTTGCATCAGGCCTGGCCGACAATATCAGAACAAAACATATCCTTCCCAACACCAGATTTGAAGTTCATGGCAGAAGACTACGTAATGCAGATTCAGTTTCACAATTATCATTTAGAACATCCCGCTTTCAGAACAGCCCTGTGCCTTATTTTGTCAATCTTTTGAACAATTCATTTTAGGTGACTGCCCAGTATACATGTATTGTGATTTTATGTACTGTTTACATTTACATTTTGTGATTATTTGATAATGTGCAATATTAGGTCAATATCATATTGGGGGGGGGGGGGCTATTAGTTCTTTTCATGTGCAATGTTGTTTGGAAGGTGGGCTTGTGAGTTTGTGTATGAGTGCATGCTTAGTGGATACATGTGGTGTCAAATTGTGTGGTAAAGGGGGTTTATGTGTGCCTCTTTTTTTTCTTTTTTTTTTCTTCTTTTTTTTGGTCAATTTTTGTACAATTCATTTTTACTGCCCAGTTACATGTATTGAGATTTGATGTACTGTTAACATTTACATGTTGTGATTATGTGATAATGTGCAATTTGTTAGGTCTTTAGGGGGGGGGGGCGCTATTAGTACTTTTCATGTGCAATGTTGTTTGGGAGGTGGGCTTGTGAGTTTGTGTATGAGTGCATGCTTAGTGGATAAATGTGTTGTCGGGGTGTGTGGTATAGGGGGTTTATGTGTGGAGGGGTGAGTGTACACTTGTGGGGTGAGGATGTTTGTTTCATTTGCTTGTAAATGTGTGTGTTTGGATTCTTAAATAATTTTTGTGTGGGGATTTGCAATCATAATTATGTATTTTATATGTTATCGCTGTTTTATCATGTATTTATATGTATTTTTGATGATAATATTATATGTTTTTATATTGTAAAAAATGCGCAATTTGGCCTTTGGCCACGATGTTATTTTATAATAAATTGAATTGAAATAAATATGTGTTTTGATAAATGAATAACACATACCTAATCAACAAATCTCAATTTGTTGAGTTTGATTACGAATTGTTGATTCCTTTCTGTAAAGCCGATCGATGAATACGTTCAAGGTCTCTCAATATTGATGAAATTAACTGATTTAGTGACACCTCGCTCGAAGTTATTGCTAATGCACCAGCAACTCCATAATTGAGATTGGGAATTAAATTCCCGAAATAGGAGAGCATGCAATATTGCACGGCGATGAATCTCTGAAATCGCCGGGACGATTGAGCATTTATTGTGAGCCCCTTTATCAAAACGTTATGGGTTTTTAATTAGTTTCATTTCACATTCAGTAAGGCCGGATCATATTATCAGATTATCATGTCTTTGCAGTACTCCCACCCCATGAAATATGGGGATTCGGTATTGCCAGTAACTAAATTAGATAGTTATATCAAGGTTTGTAACGGTACAATACAACTGTGCATTGAAAATGAAACCCACTAACGGCAACCTGGTGCTGTGACGTCACCACTGATGGTTTCCAGTTTTCAATACGATTATTCCGTTAACATATACTACCGGGTTCCAAAGTGTCGGCAATCAAATATTTCCTTTCATCTTCAGGCTGCCGGTAGTCAGGTGCATTGAATATTGTTCAAACAAAGTACCCGGATGCGACCAATATTCTAAAAATATATATCGAGTTATTGATTCCAACGAAAATAGGCCTTCTTCCGACGATGAATTTGGACTGAAATCCAGAAGAATCATCTAAAGTTATTTTATTTATAAGAGAAATACACGAACACGATCTGGCCACGTGATGCAATGACGCTCTCTCGTTGCCAGGGGGTGGGGTCGTGGAAATGGTGGGGTGGGGCTGTAGGGGTAAGGTCATTATTTCTATCCAAACCGGCCCGAAAAATGCTTGATTGCCCCCCAATATTGGAATCCTGTCGGTTGAGATTGTCACTGTCGGTTGAGATTGGCATTCACGAACGAAATTGACTGGCACTATCGGTTTGCAATAGGTTGTTTATTCGGGCCGGTTTAGAGTAAGCCACGTCACCCCCCCCCCCCCCCCCCCCCCCCCTCCCCTATATGAAAAACCTAGCGACGCCACTGCATGTGGCTGATAAGGCGACGAATATATTACAATGATGTTTGTATAACTGTAGAGGTTTTGATCCAAGGTGGCGGAACGTTTGAAGGGGTCGGGGTGGCTCTATATTAACCCTTACAGCCCCAGATCCCATGAAATTCCATTTCCCAGCATCCTGGTTCCACCCGGCGCTGAGGTTTTTGTGTGAAATAATGGCCCCGGGCTATATAGCTGGGCGAATACACTCGTTGGTAGAGTGTTCGCCCGCCAATCGAGAGGTCGTGGGTTCAAACCCCGGGGCGTGGCACCTCTTGTTGTGTGTGCTTTTTTCGCTTGTAAAAAATTTCGTTGGAAAATCCACCGGGTGGGTTAGGGTTAAGAGCATTTTACAAAGAAAATGTGTTTACAGTGCACATTTTTTCCAAGGCGTTCAAGGCGGGGCTATACGCCATTGCGCCTAAAACGAATCGCTATATTTCGGTTTTCAAAAATAATTTCTGGTACAAAAAAAAGAGTCAAAACAAAGTGGCATACAAGTATACGTTCAGTTAAAAGAACATAAATCCGAAAACTAAATATTCAAAGATGTATTATCTGGTCTTATTCGATGTATCCGTTGATATTTACAATTTGGTTGTGTACCTCTAAGCCTCTAAGCCTCTAAGCTAGAAATGTATTGTCATCATACTTTATGATAATGTAAAAATGTAATTGTGTCGATATCTGATTGGTTAGTAATTATTTACGAAATCAACGCCGGTATAATTCACATTCATTGGCACATCGGCAGTATACTACGCAAACAGATGCTTCGATGAATCGATCGGACGAACAACTGCACATCTCAACGATGGGCTCTCTTAGACAAATCTGTCTCCTGCTCACTTTCACAGGTAAGTTTACAATTACGTGAAATATGGCCTACTCAATTGGATATATTATTATTAGCCAGTGCATTTGGTATGATACCAGACGTATGAATACCTTGGTAATGTAAATTGAAGGTGTATTACCAAATTGAATACAAAACAGTTTCTGTTCTTGATTAATTGTTGCATTTAGACATTTGACAATTTTCCAATACGTATCAACTGATCAGCATTGATGGGCTTCTTACGGAAAAATTATGTTTCCGCTTGTTATATGAAATATCGCGTACTATCCAGATTGTTTCGTCTGGTATCAATAACTATCCTGTTCCTTTTTAATATCTAGTACCATTTGAAGAAGATAAAAGGCTCAAATATCGGTTATTAATTGTTGTTTTAGGTTAATTTATAGAAACTGTTCATATTTCCTATACAGTCATCAAAAAAGTAAATATACAGGTAATAAATGCGCTTTTAACTCTAATAATATATCCTATCTAAAAATATAAATGTATTTAAAGTTGTTGAGAAATGTATCTTCTTTAATAATGCACGGTAGGATTGGGTGATTGTTGAGTAAGTGACACTCCAAAATGTAAGGCGAAGTCCGATTTTCATTTTCGCAATTTTCTTTTCTACACCCGGACCCAGGTACGGGTACATTATCGTTTACCGATAGTGCAATTGGGGATGCATGCGCAGTTTGGATAGTCGGTCGTCATATAATAATAATAATAATAATAATAATGGCATTTATAATGCGTCGTCAATCTAGGTAAAACTATTCCGAGGCGCAAACATATAAAACAAAAATACAAATTAACATGAAAAATACATAAACAAGGATGATGTGCATATATACATGTACATATGTATAATACAAAGAAATCAATTATAAACTGAGTCAAATAATCTTGTTTTTAACAAGTTCTTAAAAGAGTCAAGTGAATCACAGCATCTTAAATTATAAGGTAGTGAGTTCCAGAGAGTTGGTGCAGCAACCGAAAATGCGCGATCTCCAAATGAAGAAGTAGTCCGTGGAACAACAAGTAAAAGTTTATCAGTGGACCGGAGAGTACGTTTTGGATGATATGGTACAAGAAGATTAGCAATATATGTTGGTGAAGTGCCATGCAAAGCTTTCCAAGTTAAAAGAAGAAGTTTAAAATGAATTCTTTCGCGAACAGGAAGCCAGTGGAGATCTTTCAATATTGGAGTGATATGATCGAATTTCCTTGTCTTTGTGAGAACGCGAGCAGCTGCATTTTGAGCAAGTTGTAGTTTGTGAAGTAAGTGATCAGTGATGCCAAAGAGAAGAGAATTGCCATATGGTCGTATTGTTCCGATGGATCAATACTTGAATACGTTACACACACGCTACCTGTCATACGCTCTAAATGTCAGGGATTTAAATTTTAAATCTCAACCAGGATTAAAAACAATTTTAAGAATATTTAATGACAGACTCGGTTTAAGTTTAAATCTAAGGACTTACATTTTAAACCAATCATAGCATGATGTGTGCACGTGATCCAACCTGATTCTTTTTACGATGTTGCTACGAGGCCATCTTTCTTTTACGACTTTGTGCGGTGTACGGTGTACGTCTGTGGGGAAGACGTGGATAAATTCCTGACCGAAAACGACCCGATACCAGCACCACTGACACACCAAAAGACATGCTTCAGCCCAGTGCAAATCCGAGAGCATTTTAGAACAGTTGTCACGGTAATAAGATGTAGACTTTACTAGAATTTGTGTTTTTCTGTTCGGACTCGCCGGTGGATGGAGTTTACGTCAGGAATGCCCTACATGCGTTGTTCACTCATTCACCGAGGCCGTGATCGGCTCCCGTATTATTATCATTATTTACTCAAAATGCTCTCGGATGCACATACATCAAACAGAAACACACCCTGCAACATGACAGCGATACTGACATCAAAGCAATGGTCAAGAACAGCCTCCACATACGCCGCACACACATAAATTGGATTTGAAAAATCAAGTCCAAATAGATTGCTTTTAAATCTTTCTGAGGGTAGATTTTATTCCAAAAATATTTAAAATTTAAATCCATTGGGACTTATTTTGCTAATCTCTTTGGATTAAACTCATTTTGTCAATTGCTTTTAAATCTTTTTGAGGGTAGATTTTAATCAAAAAAACAAAACAAAATCCATTGAGACTTATTTTGTTAATCCCTTTAGATTAAAACTTTTAAATCCTTGAAAAGATTTATTTTAAAACCACATTGATTGGTACCTCCCTACAATCCCTGAAGGATTTAAATTTAAATCTCTTGGGATTAAATTTAATTCCTTGTAATTTAGATTGTACTCTCCCCCGTGTTGAAAAGTAAAATGTGAAATTGAAATTTTGACTTTACCTTACATTTTGTCACTTCTTCAATATTCAACCGATCCTAGCGTGCAATATCTCATATTAAAGAAAAATAAATTTCTCAACAACTTTATAATCTAATATTTTAGGTAGGATATATATTTTAGAGTTAAAAGCCCATTTATTACCTGTATAGTTACTTTTTTTGATGACTGTAGTAATATAAGTATCTACACGATTTAACGATGGGTGCTCTTATAGCATTTCATGGACAAATTCGTATTTGTGTTTATTTTTACAGAGTTGATGCATATAAAATATGGTAGTCTATGGAGTACTTCTAGTCTGATGTCAAACATAAATAGTATGCTAATCTATACATATTTAGATCTAATATCAAAATTGAATAATCGAAAACTCATATTTTTAGTTCATTGTTCAGTATAAAAGTACAGCAATTTAATGTCACGTTTTTAGTATCAATTGCTTATTTTTTTTTAAATGGCAAATTTTATCCAATGGATCAAATTTATACGAAAAATATAGAACTTGAAAGTTCATTACACTTTATTTTTCATGCTCGTGTACATGTAGCTATTTAAACTGTCCATAGTGATTTATTAGTAATTCATGTTCCCCTAATTGTCTTGGAGTAGATGCAATTGATATCAAGATATTGTTATGACTCTCGTTTTATTAGCAATTCAGAAATTGAAGTATATGATTCCAATAGTTTTCACTCTTCGGTTCAGTTCGTCATGGCTTATTTTAATGACGACTTAATGGTCGTTTTATTGTTTAATTGCAATTATATATCTTTTCCTGCTTTTATGTCAAGAGATTGAGTGTGGAGGCCTGAGGGGGAGGGGGGGGGGGGTACTCATAATGTTTTGACGGGGTGTGCTGCTGAATCTTTCAAAATAACTGTTCCTAAAACACGTACCCTGCGTTACGCTCGAAGCTCAATTCCATACATGGTCAAACTTTTAAATCATACATTATAATTCTGTTTCCAATCGGGGTGGGGTTGTTGTGTTATGCATGCTTAGTTATTTCTATGAATATATTGTTCTATTGTTCTATATATTACATATTGTAAATATTGTTGTAATTCAGCATTTTGCTGCGATAATGATATGTTTATCAAACCTTGAATTGAATCCTGAACCACTTTAAGAGGGTTTTTTTCCTCAAACATGGCTGATTAAATTGGTTTTTTTCGGGCAATATGGGACCCATGTTTAGGGTGGTCTAGCACGAATCCTACACCCCCCCCCCCCCCCCCCCCCCCCCCCCCCCATGTTTAGGAAATGTTCGCAATAAAAGAGACTTAGCGGAGGCATTATTTACGGGGGCATTATGCGAGTAAGCTCCGGGTCCTCAGTTTCACGGGTTTGAACCTATGTTAACTAGATGTTGGCTTGTTATGATCATTCAACTTTTTTCGGACATCATCCCTACTTTTGTTTTCCTGTTTAGGATACATGCAGAACGTCAATGGTTTCATTTGTAAAGTATTAGCAAATGAAGAACAAAACGATCAAAAGAGCGTTAGTGTTAGAGTGGGTCGTATGAACAAATGGACGACTGATCGCCTTGTTCGAACAAGCTAGCGTTGATGAGAATCGGATTCATGAATACATAGCCAGCATTGAAAACACTATGGACTTGACTGTGCCGTTACAGGTATAAAGGGTCATTAGAGGGAATTGTATAGTGTCCAGATATAATTTATGTACTAACGTTTCCCTCATTTCGTTACTTTTATGGCAACTCGGCCGCTAGCACTAAATATTGGTATTACTGACATCTATCACGGAGTTCTTTCGAAGCTGCATGTATCATGATTTGGTTGATTTAATTTCTAATGACAAGATAATCAGGAGCCAATTAATTTCGTCAGTATCGATCGATCGACCCTCAACATTTCAAAGAGTAAACACAACTGATTTCCAACACTTTAAAGAAGCCTATTATCTGGGCCATATGTAGGGCGATGTTCAAAGTTTATTTGAAGGTTATTCAATACCGCTCTCTTGGGTTGAACGAAACATGTCTTCAAAAATTCACGGAGTAGAATTGATAATAGAATAATTTCATAGATTGATATTTGAACGACCTAACCTCTACTCTACAATTATACAAACTCTGTTCAAAACAAATCTGTTGTATGTAAATATAAAAACACACGCATTAAAGGTATATTTAGTGTGTTTATTCCAGGAGACGCCGTTAATCCTCGAATTTGTTTTAGAAGCAGATTTTCTTGATTTATATTTCTGATCATAAATCATAAATATATTCCGAGCGATACGATTCTTAATTACCACAACATCATGGTTTTAGAGTGAATTTAGAGTGAAATATAAACTGTCGGTTAACCCGCCAGTTTATTTTCACTCTAAAACCATGATTTTGAAGTAATTAGGAATCGTCTCGCCCTGTAACTTGGAATGTATTTTCGATTTATGATCAGAAATGTAAATCAGCAAGAAAATCTGCTTCAATTTTTGTTCAGGGATTGAGGGCGTTCCCTGGAAAAGATCGTTATACCTTTAATAGACGTTATTCATAATGGCGCATTTACGTCAAAAGGGGGCCGTACTATCCGACTGAGCATGCTCAAAAGCAACTAGTGCTCCGAAAAACGAGGTTAGCGATGTAGCCGAGACGAGAGTGTTGTTGTTTTTCAATGTGGTGAACTTGCACTAATCATACAAAAGTCTTCATACTTCTGAGCTGTTCAATATTTGACCTTATTACATTCGTGAAATAAACTTGAAGGTATAAAACTATCTATTCCACTAGTTTTAAATTAAATTGTTGCTGATAACCGATAATATCTAGAAAATGTATACGTTCACAGTTCATTACATTGCAGTAAAAGTACGAGATTGTAAAGTTATCGGCGCACTAATTGCTACAATGCTCAGTTACAATTCACACCCTCTGTGGACGTAAATGCGCCAATTATGAATAATGTCTATACCTGCATTAGGATAAGTACAACTTATGCCTAGTATTTGGTAATTAATTCTTGAAATAGATCGAGTTTGAAAATTTTGAAAGGTTTCTGAAACTATATTCACGATAACATGCAAAACGGTCGCATGGCGCAATGTGGCGCGCAATGTCGCGGTGTCATTGTGTGCGTGACGCTTGCGTATGACACATTGCACATATACGCTTGCATTTTATTTTGCGTGCTGATAGATACAAAAACGAATATTTATTATCAATTTGGCACTGTAGCGGGAATAGGGCGATCGAAATTCAAGCCAGTATGCCTTAGATATAGTTGCAAGTTGAGATATTTATCCAATTGTATACATACTACTCGAACATTAAACATGATATCTAAAGCAAAAGTTTTACTAATTTTATTCAGAAAAATGCAATGCCGGCTCAAATGCTTTCATTCCATAAAGCTAGGAATCAGAGCTAGTAACTGATAATATTAAAGTGATATGTGCGCAATAAAACTTAAAATGTGCACGGTAGTAGAAGTAATGCACGGTTTATTCGGTTAGGGTTTAGCAAGATATATACACTCATAAACTTATGAACAATTATGTACATTCTTAAGACATAACTATTATAAAATGTTAATATTCATTCATTCATTCATTCAATTTTATCATCATAATTACTACATAATTGCACAATATCAAACAAATACATAGGTAGCACACATAAAAGACATAAGGTTTCACACCACTAAATAACGTCTGGCCCTACCCCCTTTGAGACAATAGTCCAAAACCGGTCCGTTTCTATGCCGAAACGGGAGACCTATTGTAAATTACAGTTTAAAATTAGGGTATCTACATGTTATGGCGAAATTAATATAGTGTGAATTTTGACAGACACATCAGCGCTTTTCAGATTTTTTAATATTTTAACAGAGACATTTGTGTTCAGGTCTTTTTCGGTATCTGACGCAATAATCAATCAACAATTGCGTGTGACCTGGAAAACTCAACTCGTACTTTTTGAAAAGGCTCTAGCTCAAAAATATGCCGGTTACCCCCCCCCCCCCCCCCCCCCCCCCCCCATATATGAGTTGTTGAGTTTGTAGTCATGGCTTTCATCTTCAAGTTGAAACCAAATTTCAAGTTACCAGTTTCTTATAACGTCGAGAAATATCCATTTTTAAATTGTGCATTTCACGTGTAACCCTATGGGAGATGTATTTGGTGGTGTGCAACCTATACAGAGGGTCAAGGCGCTTTGACCTTCACCTCTGCATTGCTGTCTAAACTGACTTGCCGGCAATGATACCTAGACTTCTAGTTAAAATTGGTTCTAACACATATTATTACGGCCCGTACACTTCGTTCTCTTAATATACACATCTGTTTCATCATGTAAGATCCGTCCGTTTGGTTAAATAAGCTACAATCTGACTAATTAAAGTCATTATCTAGTTTTTTTTTCGTTTTTTTCTTCTTTTTTTTTAAAGAAAAAAAAAAGATTTTCTTTTCGAGATATCGACGATTATGTAAATTTTGTTCCATAGAGCTCTGTATAAAAGCACATCTTCTCCACCCCACTGTCGTTTAATGCAAGATCATGCGACATTGGCGCTTCTCGGACACGTGCCATAGACATAAATGATTGCTTTAAACGATTTAAAGTTTAACATGTTTATTTATCGTAATGGCCAAAATATGAGGGTCTAATTTTCGCTGATAGGAACAAACTTCGGAGAATGTTTTTTCTTCTTAAATATAAAAAATATAATTTTAAACGAATTACGCTCTAGTGAGAAGAAAAAAAGATTTGAATACAAGTTTTGCATACTTCCGTAAACTCCCCTCTCAGAACGGCGCGGGGTCTAACATGATCTAAATTGTATTTAAAAAGACATATTTGAAGCAAGAGTTGAACGTAAGCGGTGGGGGGGGGGGCATAGGGCATATGGGGGGGGGGTAAATTGATTAAGCTGTGTCTACTGAATAGGTCAACCTCACAGAATGTCCTTGTAATTTCAATACTTCCATGCAAAAAGTTTTACAACAAGTGATTAGCATAGTGCCGTATGCCTTTTGACGAGGATCATGGTAACCAAATCTACTTTTCTACTGACATAGCCAATATGGCGCACAATGTCTTTCACTGTTTTTTACCACTTTGAAGTCGTATATTTGATCAAAAATCATAACTACGCATTATGTAAAGTGCAAAAGATTAATAAAATGAGGCAATAATGAAAAAGTGTCCCTGTAGGTTTCACACCACTAAATAACGTCTGGCCCTACCCCTTTGAGGCAATAGTCCAAAACCGGTCCGTTTCTATGCCGAAACGGGAGACCTATTGTAAATTACAGTTTAAAATTAGAGTATTTACTACATGTTATGGCGAAATTAATATAGTGTGAATTTTGACAGACACATCAGCGTTCTTCAGGTCCAAAAAAATTGATGCAATGATGATTTTTTAATATTTTAACAGAGACATTTGTGTTCAGGTCATTTCCGGTATCTGACGCAATAATCTTAATGAACAATTGCGTGTGACCAGGAAAACTCAACTCGTACTTTTTGAAAAGGCTCTAGCTCAAAAATATGCCGGTTACCCCCATATATGAGTTGTTGAGTTAGTAGTCATGGCTTTCATCTTCAAGTTGAAACCAAATTTCAAGTTACCAGTTTCTTATAACGTCGAGAAATATCCATTTTAAAATTGTGCCTTTCACGTGTAACCCTATGGGAGATGTATTTGGTGGTGTGCAACCATAAGCATGAAGTTTGCTAATTTACGGCAGTTTTGGGATAGTGCATAAATACCGGAGAGTATCAATCATAAGTCCAAAGAGCCTCCATACATGCCATACTTATTACTGTATCATATTTATTTATATATATAGGAAGCTTATTTCCATTTGGGGTCCTTATCTAACACTATTTTTATACGAAACATCAATCGAATTTTGCTCTCTTGTCTCGACAGTATGCTTTTAGCCCAAAAGCCTCCATATATAAAATATAGGAAAGCATATTTCAATTATTGGGGTCCTTATAACAGATAACACTATTTTTGTATACGTATGTTTTTGGTTCATAATCAAAAAAAAAGTAAGCATTGATTTACTCCTTTATCTTAAGAGAATCCCTACTTTTTCCCACACTATATTGTTAACCGATATATACCTCAGCAATTTCTAAAAACGAGCAGAAAATACCAACAAATTGTTCCAGAATTCATCTGTAAAACAATAACAAAATCTGTGTACGTAAATCCCAGGTCTTAACTTGAACCGGGCATGTACATGCTAAGTACACAACATCCAGAATATTTCCGTCACCCCCTCTTTGCGCGTATCGCAGGGACAAGAACTTGAGGGACACGTTGGTAGTTGCTAACATTATCCACCAAGACGAGCCGCCTACGCCCGGTTCAACTACTGCATGCGGAAGACCCAGATGCAACACATGTAAGCATGTAACCTCGCGAGATAACATCAAAGGACCCAGCGGTGAACAAAAGGTTTCTTATGAGTTCACGTGCACCACCAATAACTTGGTTTATGCCATTATATGTACGAGATGCAACATGTTGTATATTGGGGAAACCAAGAGACGCATGGCAGACCGCTTTACGGAGCACCTAAGGTCCATCCGCATCCAACTACCTGGCATACCAGTTGCGCAACATTTTCACAATCATGATTTAAACAAAGACATCAAAATAGCTGGACTGTTCAAATGCCATGGCAGCGATAAAGACAGGAAAGAGAGAGAACAACGACTTATTCACTCTCTCGGCACTCTGCACCCAAACGGCATTAATGTCAGCTTCAATGCATTTCGTGTCTAGCCGTCCGCCATCCCCTGCTTTTAATTGCAGCGCGTGCGCGTTATTTCCCGCACGTGTATTTTGCCCGCATTTTTTGTCCACTCGCACGCGTATGTTTGGCGTTCGGCTCCTTACGAATTTGGGTGCAGAATGTAAACAATTCAATCTACCGTACCCGATGAAGGCCGATGGCCGAAAATTTGTTTTTTTTAAATATACTCGAAAAGTATCTAAAAATTGTAACTGTCAACATTCGGCATACGAAGCAAGTACGGTTCATCTACAATCTATTTTATTCTATGCAGTGACGTAGCCAGAGGGGGTCAGGGGGCAGAGTGCCCAGCCTGACGAAAAAAAATTGAGCGAAAATATCGGGAAGGCAGAGAATAGGAAAAGGGGAAGGGAAAAAAGGAAAAGGAAAATACACAAAAAGAAGAAGGAAAAAGCCTTTTTCCTTCTTCTTTTTGTGTATTTTCCTTTTAAGGTAAAGAATCGTTTAGAACATTGAACTGCCATGCCAGTTCATGCTGATCACTTGACCATTGGCATCAAAGACACGCATGTGACTGAGTCAAAGTCCAACCCCAGTTGCCAGGTAGGAATAAAGTCATTGAAATTCTTAAAAAAATAAAAAGATTTCCCGGTGGGAAAATTGATTGGCGTTTTCACCCGCTTGGCTGTTTTACCGTTACAGCGCCTAAATCAAGGCGATATGTAGCGTTTACCGGGCTATTTTAGCCAAAGAAGCATGTTTAAAATCTTGATAGAAGTAGGAAACTTTGGGTAATAGTGGTTATGATTAAAGTTGCTAAAAATATGGGTGTCATTGAATGACAGCGATTGGCACAAAATGGGTCTTATCTTAAAAGATTTGTTTGTTAGTTGTTATAAATTGATTGATTGATTAATCATTTATGTATTTATAAACAAATTGATCAATACAAACAAATACAAAAATAGCGAATAAACAAAAACAAAAACAAATAAACAAACGCATTTATTAATATGAATATTTACACGATTAAATAAATAAAATAAACAAAAATATGAACTATTTAAACGATTTCATAATAAATAAATAAAGTAATTAAATATTTGAGAATCTGATATTTATTGTGCAGTTGTTTATTTTATTTATTTATTCGTTTATTAATCTATTTATTTTGTATTCATTAATTAATTTATTTATTTATATATTCATTTTTTAAGATTCAACATCAATTAAGGGATCAACTGGATCTCAAACTAACGATAAGCTTGAAGAAACCACTGCAACAGAGCAGCGCACGACACAAATTGAAGGTAAATACGAGTCTGGGTGGGGAACACAATTGTGAAATAATTA
Organism: Ophiura sarsii; assembly: GCA_035610835.1. Lineage (NCBI taxonomy): Eukaryota > Metazoa > Echinodermata > Ophiuroidea > Amphilepidida > Ophiuridae > Ophiura > Ophiura sarsii. Next base: position 14,008,439 of record CM069450.1, on the reverse strand, counting down.
CAGGGGCGAGCTGGAACTTTTGTTTGTTTGGGAATTCGGTGATAGAGAACGTGTGAACTTCAATCCCCCCTCCCATCACCAAAACCCAGCCACCAACATGTCCGAAACATACCTTACATTTTGAATATAAGTATTTATGTCATTCAGCTTTTAAAGCTACCGGTCTTTTTTATTTATTTCTATTTCTTAGAGCAAACCTCAATTGCTGGCTTAACTACCGGGTATGATGGGACAACTGTCACGGATGAGCGTACAACACGCAGTGAAGGTAAAGGTTCAGTCACATAGCCGATTATTTGCTAGAAAACCACTTCCAGACTCCTCAAGACTGGTCACGATTGGCCATTATTCGAAAATCGTGAGCAGTTTTCTTTTTTCATGTGTAGTTTCGGCAAGGTCTGGGACTGTCCTGTGCAGTCTTCTGCAGTCTTGTGTGGTCGGGAGCACGTGGAAAATTTGACAAACCCGCCACGATTTTTTTCTCGCAGCCTAAAAAAATGGTGGCGTTTTTTTTTTAATCGGGAAGTAGTTGGAAAGTGGTCGGCAATGAGTCTGCTCCAAGCGGGAGAGAAGATGCAAGCCAACTTGACATGTTAAATCGGCGACTATAGAAGATTAGTCGCCGACTTGTAGCCAACTGCTTACTTCTTGGCGGCGATAACTCGGCGAGCAGTCTTGACAGCAACATGTCACAACTTGTGCCGTCGTGTCAAGGTCGGCGATTGATCGGGGACTGAACAAGTTGGGTCGCCGATTAAACATGCTTGATCTTGTTGATTTCATGATACTGTTGCCTACTGGTAGGTGATTCAGCATCTCTTGTCTTGTTGAAGACGGGGAATATCCCATACTAATCATCCCTGCTCATACCTGTTCGGGATCCAAAATGTAAATTGTAAAAAGTTTGAACAAGATTTCAGCCCATTTTGAAAAATGGTGGTCTTGTGTAGTTGGGAAGAGGTTGGGTCGCGAGCTGTCTTCTATGTGACTGAACCTTAAAGAAAAATACATGTAGTATTGACCCCCATATACATGTAAACTAGAGCGGTTCTTGGCTTTCGAGGTTCTCGGGTTTGGCGGTTCAATTCAATTACTGATGATAGTTGATGGTGTCATTTGTATTGTAGACTTCTCCTACATTTGTTATCTACTGATGACAGTTCATGGCTGTTATGTAGACGATTCAGTTCATGGCTTCATCTCTTTTGTACTCCATCCCTTCAATTCCTATCTGCTGATGACAGTTCATCGTTTCATTTGTTTTGTAGTCCACCCCTTCATCTTCTATCAACTGATGCCTGTTCATGGCTTCATCTGTTATGTAGTACACTCACCATCTTCTAACTATATATTAATGACAGTTCATGGCTTCATGACTCCATCTGTTTTGAAATTCACCTCCTATCTACTGATGACAGTTTACGACAGCATCTTGTCTTGTAGACAACTAAAATTAGGTGCAAATTGCGGACTATATTCGCCTTTAATAGTCGGATTTATAATTGAACGAACACATTGAAGAAGCGCGTATTGCGTACATTGCGTGGAGCGTGCACAACCATAAGCGTGATCATTTCAGGCGCGATCACAGGGGTGGTGCGTACGTGCGTGTTGTTCGTTCAATTATTAATAGGTCTATAATAATATTAATATTATTAACCCTATACCAGCCAGGCTAGGCATGATCATAACATTTTGAAAATAAGTATCTCTTTGAAAATGGAATACATGGAAACAAAGTACTTTTCTATGAAATATGATGGTTCAACCATGTCTGCAGGCTGAATAATAATAAGTTATAACAAAAGGTAGCTTGCTTCATATTGCTAAAAACTGGTCTAGTCTTGCAAATTTTAAACCAATTTAGGTAAAAAAGGTTTACTTTCATTATGTCCAGTTGCTTGTGATTGGTTATTTAGACATCAGTGAAGGCCTACATAGCAACCCAATTCGTCCTAGGTACTTCGCTGGATTTAAAAGATGTGAACATGGAGTTTTATATTTTTGCTACGAATTTTAAAATAAAGGGCGCCCTCTATATTCCATGATATGAATCCCTAGCCAGGCTATGTTTTTGTGTGGAGACCGGGGGAGGGGGGGGGGGGAGGGGGTATGAATATTTTACCCAAATAATCACCGCGAAACCCCTGGGATTCGAATTCAATGTATTAAGTTCGGGAGAACCAGGGAGATGTCAAATAGACACCTCCCTGGGAGAGGTCCGGGGTTCGAAATCGATCCTTCTGCTCTGCACAATTTCATATGATATTTTTTTCTCGTCAAAATAATTTTCACAATTTCATCACACAAAATGCATGAATTCGGACGTTTTCATTGCAAAAACGGTATTTTTTTCCCAAATTTTCAATAATGAATTCAAGCGCGGGCATGAAAATGAAGCGCGGGCGGGTTACGGGAAACTAAAAATCAAGTTGGCGAGGCCTAACGGGGGATCGTAAGTTTCGTTTTCTGACCGAAAATCGGTGAAAATCAGACTCGGTTTTTCTTATCAAAAAAGAAGTCGGGCATCAATGTTTTTGATATGAAATTAAAGTTTAAAATTCCGTTAGTATGGAAATTGCTCTTAAAATATCGTACGAATTTTAGTCCGGTCAAGTGAATAGTTACAAGAAGCAAAGTTGTTAAATTCTAAAAATAGCGATAAAATCGATGTTTGTGGACCAAATATGTCAGATTTGGCATCAATTACGAACAATCCACCTACTTCGCCATCATGTCTGCCAGCTAACCCTACCTCAATTAATTCAGGGAAAACAAACTTCTCGTAAGGTTTTAGCGCAAGGTTGACATCCTGAAATCGATCTTTGCGTGGGTTAGAAATCGGCAAGGTCACTCATTGAAAGCGATACATGCGTGCTGACTGTAAATGATATTGTATAGTGTATGTAATTCACAGGTGATGCAGTTACGACAGCCGCGCCCTCAACCATTATTATGGTTACAACTGATACTGCCTCTACGGCAGCTGCCGCCTCCACTATGGCTACGACAGGAGCGGCCTCTACTACGGTTACGACAGTTGCGGCCACCACTGTTAAAGTTACGACAGCTGCGGACTTTTCTTGCTCTCAATCACCTCTATGTAAGATTGATTTTTGTATAAATAAATTGAATTCATCATTATACACAATATGTATCTCTATTTCCTATCAATCAATCCCGCCAATCGATAACAGCCTTGCATTATTTTCAGCCAGGTCCGCAATGAACCATTATATACCATGCTCAAGTTAGTTACAGCGTCAAACGATCTTTACAGATCAGTGACCGTACTACTGTGAATTAGACTTATTGTAGTCTGTAGTAGATAAGGGGCAGTCTCTACGTTATTTCCATTGGTCAAGGGGCATCCCTTTGGAGGTTCTATTAGAACCTAATTTATATATAGTAGGTCAGTGGCAACCTACGTGTAGAGCTCTTTTCAGCCACAATCTCTGTTCAGTGGTAGCGGCAATCCATCTGAACGGCTCTTTTCAGAGCCACCAATTCTTTAACAAGTAAGAAAGGACACCTACTCCTATCAAAATGATGATAACAAGAGAAGTGGCAATCTCTATGTTTTGTTTAATATTATGATAATTTGGTGCTGAAGAAGTCAGAGCTAATCCTGACGAAAGCTTGACAGATTTAAACTTGTCCGACGGCGAACCCGTTAAACATTTAACTTAACTTCTACTTAATATGGTCGCCGTTCTTTTCAAGATGCTTCTGCTGAACTTTGGAACAATTTACCATATCATGTTAAATCCGCCAAAACTCTTGAACAGTTCAAATCATTGCTAAAAACTTACCTATTTAATGTTAATGTTTAATTTATTTTTGTTTTGTCTTTTGTTACTCTTGTTACTGTGTGTTTTTGTTTGTTTGTTTGTTTGTTTGTTTGTGATAGCGCATCGGGACTTAATTGTGTTATGCGCTCAATAAGTATGGTTTTATTATTATTATTATTATTATTATTATTATATTATGAATACCCGTCGTAAAAGCCTCTCTCACAATTATACACAATGCCGGCTGTTTGCAAATTTACGGACATACTGTGGTCCGATTTTGTTCGGCCTATTTTGAAGACACCATCATTCCCCCCCCCCCCCCCCCCCCCCCCCCTCCCTCCACCCCACTTATCAAGATTTCAGCTGCTATCGGAAACAAAATTGTCAACTTTTAAGATTTTTTGTAAGTAAAACAAAAAATGGTACAACTATGTCGTGCCCCCCCCCCCCCCCCCCCCCACCCCCGTTTCCAAAAGCTGCCTACGCCACTGGCACTCCGCGTTGTTCCCAACATACTGTGTTCCGATCCCGATTACGGTGTCTCTAAGGCACTCCGCGTTGTCTGTCAAGCTTTCGTCAGGATTAGCTCTCTGACTTCTTCAGGACCAAATTCAGGGCCACTGGCACTCCGAGTTGTTCCAACAGGGTAACAACGCTTCTGCTGAGAAACGATTTATACATGAAATCGCCGGCATTTATTATAGGTGCTGCATCACAAATTTGTTTTAGAAATCCCTCGCATGATTCGTAGGCCTATATAAAAGGGCCTAAAGTAACATACAGAATGCGTGCGTGCATGCCAGCCAAAAAGTGTTGTGTTTTTGTATATGATTAACTGACGAATCGCGTGTTGATTTCGGAGAAGAACTTAATCTATAATTCACAAACCATTAATCTAAACGTATATAAAACGAACAGAAAAATATATCATAAAGAAATCACGAGTCTTCATTCAATTGCAAACATACGGGCATCATATACTTGATATACGCCCTTAAATTTCAGCCCCTTAGTCGAGGTAAAGGCGGTTCAAATGAATACATTTCTAGCGCTGCTTTTTGTTTTTGAAGAAGATTGCATTATGAATTGCACCAAAACAGGGAACGCTGCCAGACTGCAATACTCATTCAGAATATGGTTACATTGGGTTAAATCAATGGTTCTACCTTGAATGAAAACCAGAATATTAAGAAAAATCAGATGCCAAGACTACATTTGAAGACACAGACTGGTGTGAAAGGAATAATAGTCCCACTGGAGCCATAGTCTGTACAGTAAACTTATAGGTTGGCATAGGGCATTGATCTCTACACATGACACTAGTTTCACGCTTCATTCCGTGTATGTCAATAGAGGCCGGACTATGACTTCAGGAGTACTATGGTTCCTTTCACTCCGGCATTAATAGGTCTATATATCGGGAACACATCGATCTGCATTTTTACCCTGTCAACAGTCCAACTAAAATGATGTTCAAGTCGAGGAGTAGGCTATATCTTGCCTCACGTCCCGTACGGAATAAACCGTGTACACCTACAACGTATTTTAATTGGTTTGAGCATGCGCACTCGAGTTACGGGACGTCTAGCAAGACATTGCCAGGAGTAACCATCCCATGGTCCCTTTCCACTCGGCTATTAGTTTTACCATAATAAAACCTCTTTTTTCGGAAACCTTTTCCAATTTTTCTCAAAAGTTACTGAACCAATGCTAGGCATATTTGTACTTATAAATTCTCATGGTGATTCAAAATATGGTTATGAAAAACAAGAATTTTGAGATTTGTGAAATAATTTGGACTGTCGTTTGCAGACCTCGTGGAAACTGTTAACGACATGTACGTCAATAGACGTTAATAAACTGGACATGCTGAATGAATAATCACCGAACAAATTGAATCGATCTAAAAAGAAATCGTGTTTTTTCTTCTTCTTCTGCCATGCACCGACAGGAACGTTACAGTGAATAGGCAGTCCAAGATTCAAATCGCAATTAAAAGAGTCTATATTGAACAAAACTTCATTAAACGGGTTTCTCCCATTTCACGAAACGTTGTGAAACCCTACGTCATAAAGGTTGTCTAAATATTTCGATACAAGTGTATTTCAATTAAAATTATGTTTTGCGTACCGCATAAAAGTAAGACATTAAACGTAGGTACACAGAAAGAAAAAAGTGAGTCATCAACGTAAAATGAGTCACTACACGGACAAAATGACTCATTTTGAGCCATAGTGTGTCACTACATGGACAAAATGACTCATTTTTCGATGATGACTCACTTTTTTTCTTTCTGTGTACTTGAAACACATGTACACAAATAACTCTAGAAACTTACCATAGAAATAATCCATGTTGCCATACGCAACGACAACGGGGAATCGCACCCGGCCTTGTCTACATTCAATTGGATCGGTGCATGACGTCCAATCCCTGTATGAAATGTGTTACAAAGTTCAAAGTTGACATACACATCATGAAACAGGTGTCTCTTTATTCTGAAATATTGATAACCTCTATAGCCATGAATTGAATTAAAATATACATTCACGTCGAATTACTTCTTCCGAATCCAAAGAGGATTTTAAAGACACCACCACAATGCATTGCGTTTTTGCAAAATGACCTAATTCTGGTCATCAATTTGTCTCGGTTCCCATAAACATTATGCACATAATCACGGCTTCATAGCGCGTTCATCGTTGGAGCTCTTAGGTTCTGGTTTAGATCAATGAATACATTAGTTATCAGTGTTCCTTTTTCTTATTTCTAAACGTAAAAGAGCTCGACAAATGCATTGTGCGTAAAAAGCTTTAGTTGACCGGCGTTCGCGCAATGCCGGCATCGCAGACCTTAAACTCTTCTTTGTTCCGAATCCGCAGAGCCAATTTCAAGTATTTCCACTAATAACCCTTTTCTATCTATTTTACATCATCATACTTAGCTGCATCACAATTCACTAGTTGCAAAGATGCCCAGAACCAAGGTCATTCTACCAGTGGCATTTATCTCTTAGACTATGAATCCAGCGGATTACCAACTTACTGCGATATGGACACTGCAGGCGGAGGATGGACGGTAAAGTCTTATTTTAGGCCACGTAGGGTCGGTCGGTCGGGCCTATTTTTTCCCGTAAAATGTTAGTGAATTTTCAGCAATTTTAAAATTTGTTTAAGGGGGTGTGGACTCTCATGTACAGTCTCCGTAAAACTGCCGTAACCTCTTCAATATTCATTCAATCTTAATAAACGTATACAGTTGTTTGCAGAAAAGGGTTCAATGAATCCAACCATGATAACGAAATTGACCAATTTTGACCCATTTTAGGGTTGGAAAAGATAACCCAAAATATATTTTGTTAAATTTTGTCATACTATAGTAGATTCATAAACTCTGGCGCATCGGTATCGATTTTGGACCTCGTCCATTGGGCGTTAGAGGAACCCATTTTGACCAATGATGAAACAGCGGTACTTTTATAGATGTTATTATCATGATTATTTGCGCTCCATAATCAAATGCTATTCATGATAGTGTGGCTTTATGAATAGGGCTGATCATATAGCTTTACAATCACGACAACCAAAAACTTAATCCAGCAGCTTCAAATGTGTTGTCCCTTTGGAAGCGGTTACCACAATTAAAACAAATCGACCATCATCGACCGTGTACAGGTTTCGAAAGAAAAATATTATGTATGTCATTTTACCTATTCATGATTTAGTGGATACTTTTTATTATTTTTCGGTTTTATTATGCACGTGGAATAAAGGAAACATTAAAATGAAAATAACAGTTCTACGTATTTATTTGCGAGAAAAAACCGGAAAATAATTCAATAATCATTTTTTTATATACCTAAGTACAAAACCATTTGTTCTAATTAAATGGAAAAACAGTTATATCAACCAAGATACGGATTATAAACGTTACTTTAAGTATTTCTGGCTATGAGACCACCTGAATACCTTTATCAATTTATCTGAATAACAATACATTTCTTTATCGTTATGCCGATAATCCAACCGCAAGTTCCCTGTCACTAGGTACATAGTGGTGACTACATCACAGTAATACATGCACACGAAGACACGGTATTAACCTTGCATATTACGATTAAATTCGAGTGCCTCCCCCTCTTTTGCCTCTGTTACCTCTTTACTGAAATGGTAAATCGCTAAAATCGGCCAATGTCTGCGAATCGACTATAGTTTTATGATAATCCTGATAACATTCCCCGGGAGCGTTTTTCGTTGTTTTAATATCGTATTTATTTAGTTACAGACCAAAAAGTGCCAAAAAATGTGATTTTTTACCGCCAAAATCATGAAAATCACATTTTTGGGGGGGGAAAAAATCACATTTGTTGGCACTTTTTGATCTATAACTCAAGAAATAAATAAGATATTAAAAAAATTAAAAACAAATTATAGTTTTGTTTTCTTTCATGTTACTAATAACATAGCTAGCTATGTTCTTTTAAAACCCTTCAATAATGTTTCTGACCATCAATTTTCACAACCTTTGTTCTTATGACAATTTATGTTATTTATTAAAGGTATATTATGTGATCTTTCCAGGGAACGCCCTCAACATCGAAAAAGAAATTGAAAGCAGATTTTCTTGCAGATTTACATGTCTGATCATAAACCATGCATACATTCCAAGTTACAGGGCGATACGATTCTTAATTACTTCAAAATCATGGTTTTAGAGTGAAAATAAACTGTCGGAATTTCGACAGTTTATATTTTTCACTCTAAATTCACTCTAAAACCATGATTTTGAGGTAATTAGGAATCGAATCGCTCTGTAACTTGGAATGTATGTATGATTTATGATCGGAAATGTAAATCTGTAAGAAAATCTACTTTCTAAAAAAAAATCATGAATAGAGGGCGCTCTCTGGAAAAGATCACATAATATACCTTTAAGCGCATCAGCTGATGAATTAAGATGGACCAATTATGTGTAACCGTGTTTTATTAATTTAATCATAATGGCCAATTTGGACAATGAATTGTAAGATTTATGAATAATAATAATAATGATGTTTCGTCCTATACTCGTCGGAGGATTTCATCAGAAAGATCTTGATAGTTTGGCAGGTTTAGCAGCTTGACGACCTTTAACTTCCGACAAAATCGTTGATGACATTGTCATGTTCTTTACCCCGTTCCATATCGACTACCTATTTTTAGAATTTTCTGCTTGATATTGTTTAGTTCTGCCTACATTTTTGCAGGTATTCCAACGGCGTAAAGATGGAACACAGGATTTCAACAAATTGTCAGACGACTATAAGGACGGATTCGGGGATCTCTGCGGCGAATTTTGGTGGGGTCTGGACTGGGTCAAGAAGCTTACCGATGAAGATTATTGTCGCCTTCGAATCGATTTGACCGACTTCGACGGAGCTACGAAATACTCCGAGTACGACGAGTTTATTCTTTCCGGGAGTGACTATGAACTTGGACTCGGTACCATACAAGTAAGCGGGACGGCAGGTAAATAGTGCATTCTAGCTTTCATCGTGTTTCGATAGCTTTAGAGGTACTTTATCAGTTATTAGGTGTTAGGATTTCCCTTTTTTCATCAAAATAAAAACAATTTACTCACGATTGACAGTTTAGTGTAATGACCGGTCTACCCACATCATCAGAATTTCCTTTTCTGATCCGTGCTGCTTTAAGTTGAGGTGATCAGTGGTAGTCTGGTGTCTACAGAGGGTTAGTGTGCATCCCCCCACAGAACTCCACCAAACCAACTTTTTTTTACTTCCTATCATGATCCTAAGACATAATCAGGATGTTACCAAAATATTTTCATAATGCTTTGGGGTTATGCAAGATGGCGTCCAAAATGGCCGCCATTAACTGGTCAAAATGACATATAACAATCAAATTGTATGGTAAAAGTATAGTTCTAATAGTTGGATGTATGTATTAGACCACTAGACACTCATATCCAGAAATTTCAACTTCATCTGTGTAGATACTTTTATGCTCTGAGGTCTCTGGGCCGCGGACCAGACTTTGGCGGGTTAAACCGGTTTTGTGAGCGCTCAACCGACGTCCCACTTCCCTCATGGCATATGGTTGGAGGTGGAATCAACTCCGCTTGTCTGAACGCCTTTGTGCTTCTGCAAAGCCAGATAATGTAGCTTGCTCGCAAGGCTGTTTTGGCTGCTGTGCCTAAGACTGGTTTTCTCTTCCCGCTGGGGATTCCTAGTGAGGCCAGACATTTGCTGATCGTGGTACTATAAATCCCCCTGCTTCCGACTTCAACGGGAAAGTAGTTTACAGACCATCCATTATTTTCACATTCTGCTACAAGGTCTTGGTATTTACATTTCTTCCTGGCGAAAGCATTTGCAAGGTTTTCCTCTGCTGGGACTGTCAATTCAATGATGATGACATTTTTAGTCTGAGTTGAGAAAAGAGTAATGTCAGGTCGCTTGGCCGTCTCAACAAATTTTGGAGGAAATACTATCTGCGAGTGCTCTTCATCCACCAGAAGTTTCCAGGAACTGGCATTTTTCAGGATGTCTGTCTCTTTTGGCTTTCTGTACTGCAAGACTTGATTACGGTATTTTGTGCCATCTGCTTTTTGGAATGCTATGGTAGGACTGAAACTTTGAGACTGGAATATTGATGGTCTGTTGTTGTTTGCTTCATCGACATATGGTATCAGTTCTAATACAATTGCTCTCAATGTTTGGTCATGGCGCCAATTGTACCTTCCATTTTCTAAGGAAAAGCTGCAACAGTTCAGGATGTGGAGCAGGGTACAATATCGGTGGTGGCATAACTGGCACAATCCCATATTCTTGCCCCAGAGTCTCAGGTTAGTTGGTGTTGGGAGTTGGTCATTGATGGCATTTATCTGGAACGACAGGAGTTCTGGTGTCCAAACATACAGGAGTTTATCCCATGATGTGTCCACTTGTGCGGCATAGTCCCATCGCAGCCACTGAAAGTATTATTTTAACATTGGGATGTATGTATTAGACCACTAGTAACTCATATCCAGTATATTAGCATTGTAATAACATACTTTAAATCCAAGATGGCCACCAAAATGGCCGCTGTAAATGTACAAATAGTCTACATGAGTGTATGATAATCCACAATAGATATTGTAAGAGTGTATATTACATCACATTCACCAAATAGTATGTTCGAAACTGCTAAGCTATTGCTTTTAGATATATGGCCCACCTCTGTGACAATTTTGACTCTGTATCATTTTCCTAAATGGCCAGAGTGGTTAATGACCTAAAACAATTGTTTTGTATTGTAAATGACCATACTATGTAATAATAATACCCCCAAATCTAATAAGACAGCATTCAATATATGTCTATGATAAAGCCTAGGGGCTGTAGATCTAGTTTGATTATTTCAAAATATATAAGATGGCTGCAAAAGATTAAAATAACTGAAAAACAGTAATAGTTTTATTGTTAGTGTTAAATATGAACAATAGATTATATCTATATATTTTAATCTACCCAGTACACGTATCTGTATGTGACAAGGTATGATTGAATGGTATAGACTCCATATTTTGATCAATTGGTGGCCAACTGTGGTAATTATTTTGACCATTTGGAGGTAATTTTATTGACCATTAGGGGGTAATTTGAATGAAATGGTCATTATAATGCCCATCTTAATAACATCACATTATCAAAATGGAGTCTATACCATTCAATTATACCATGTCACATATACAAATACGTTTACTGGATGGATTAAAAGGTGCAGATATAATAATTTGATCATATCTCATGTAACACTAACAATAAACTAATACTGTTTTTCAGTTATTTTTTATCTTGGATATTTTAAACTACTCAAAGCTATAGATCTAAACAGCCCCTAGGCTTTGTCATAGATATAGTGAATTCTGTCCAATTAAATTTGGGGGTATTGGTATTACATAGTATGGTACAAAACTATTGTTTTAGGTCATTTAACATCAACTTAACCATTCTGGCAGCCATTTTGGAGAGTGATACTGAATAAAACTTGTCAGAGGTAGGCCTTATTTCTAAAAGCAATAGCTTAGCAGTTTAGAATAATACTATTTGGTGAATTTGATGTAATTATATACACTCTTACAATATCTATTTTGGATTATCATACACTTATGTAGACTATTTTTACATTTACAGCGGCCATTTTAGTGACCATCTTGGTTTTAAAGTATGTTATTAAAATGCAAATGTACTAGATATGAGTTACTAGTGGTCTATTACATACATCCCAATGTTAAAACTATACTTTCATCATACATTTTGGTTGATATTATCCCATTTTATGGAATTTCAATTATTTGTTCCGTCATTGTGGGACCCATTTTGGGGGCCATTTTGGATTTCTAAGTATGTTAACAAAGCTCAAATACTAGATATGAGTTACTAGTGGTCTAATACATACAACCCATCATTAAAACTATATTTTCATCATTCATTTCGTTTGATATTATGCTATTTTATGGAATTTTGACCACTTCTGACCAGTTTTGGCCATTCATTTGGCGGCCATTTTGGTTTTAAAGTATGTTAACAAAGCACAAATATTTGATATGAATTTCTAGTGGTCTAACTCATACATCCCATTTGTTAAAACTATACTCTGACAATACATGTTGGTTTATACACATGTATATGCCAATATATAGAATTTTACCAATTTTGGTGGCCATTTTGTCGGCCATCTTGGATTTAGGTATGATAACAAAGCTAAAGTTCTGGATATGAGTGTCTAGTGGTCTAATACATACATCTCACTATTAAAACTATACTTTTACCATACAATTTTATTGCTATATGTCATTTTATGAGATTTGACCAGTTATGGCGGCCATTTTGGACGCTATCTTGCATAACCCCTTAGCATTATGAAAATATTTTTGGTAACATCCTGATTATGTCTTAGGATCATGATAGGAAGTAAAAAGGTTGGTTTGGGGAGTCCTGGGGGATGCACACTTACCCTCTGTAGATACCCGACTATGCGTGGTAGAAATGATTCGTAAATGATCGCCCTCTTCTGTTCATTGAATCAGGTGCCTTCCGTCGAATCCAAATGGCTTCGCGTATAAGTGTCGTGACTGTTGTTCGCTCCGCTTGCAGAGAATTTAGGGATTAAGTTCAGTCAATAAAACATGTTATAACAAGTTATACATGTAGACTGAGTGTTTTGGAAGATAATGTATTGAAATTGTATGTATAGTATCGCCTGACGTGCAGCGTAAATTATAAATAAAAATGTGCATATTGATAGAACATCCGCAATTAGGTTTAGGTTAATTTCATTCCACATTTTGTAAGAATAAATATGAAGAACAACGACAATCCAGGCATGAGATCACCACGGCATCTTTTAGAAGACTGTTCCATAAGGGTTCGCAGGCGCGTGCCCAGGGGGGGGGGGGGCTTTGGGGGCTCAAGCCCCCCGGGTCCCCAGAGGGTAAAAAAGGGGGGAAAGGGAGGGGAGGGGAGAAGAGGAGGGGAGGAGAGGAGGGGAGGGGAGGAGAGGAGGGGAGAGGAGGAAGGGAGGGGAGGAGGAGCCGGGGGCACTGACATTGTAAAAAGGGTATAGATATAATAAGGTATGTGCCGCGCTGAAGCCCCCCCCCCCCCCCTTTTTCACCCTCTGCTGCTAGTTCTTATGACACCCCTTTTGAGCCTGCATTAGTTCTTAGACTCCAATTTGATTGAAAATTGAAAAAAAGGAAGATAAGGAGTAAGGGTAACGAGCATTGACAGTGCAAGCGGGGAGTACTCCCCCCATTATTGTCACGGTGGGGACGATGCCACCCCCCAAAAAAAAAAATCCATTTTAATGATTCCCCCATCATTGTCACGGTGGGGACGATGCCCCCCTAAAAGCCATTTTTTTGCGCGAATTAGTTTCAATATGTAACTATTCAACAGTGGCGTCGCCAGGGGGGGGGGGGGGTGAGGGGGACGATCGCCCCCCCCCCCCCCCAATATTGACGTCGGTTCATTTGACCACAGGATTCATGGAATTACAGGCCCGTCAGATGGGGCGACGGTGGCGATCGCCCCCCCCCCCCCCCTTTGAAAATCTTCCCCGGAAAATTTGTACACAGATGAAAAAATTTCGCGAGCTACGCGCGCATTTGTCTTCCAAAAATGCAATATTTTTTGCTACAAACTTGTTTAGAGCCAAAATGTACCTCGATCGTGCAAAAAATAGGTGCAAATTCGAAAATTTTCGCGGGCTACGCGCGCATACTTGACTCACACAAATCTTGTCGGTTCATTATCATTTCTCGCCCCCCCCCCCCCATATCAATAACCTAGCTACGCCACTGCCAAAAACAGAGAAAATCCCCCCTCCCCCAAAAAAAATCTCCAAAAACTACTTCCGGTATTTCTGTGCGTCGACCAACAAGAAAGGTAGGGCCTAAACTATGACACCATAATGGAACAGAAAAATTAGAAAATCAGCGTGTCTCCAACGGAAAAAATCCCAGCTCTATCACTTCCGGTGATTTTTTTTTGAAAACGCCCCCCCCCCCCCCCCCCCCTTTGAAAAAAAGTGTCTTACGGGCCTGAATTATGATGGTCAAAAGTACACAGATGAGAATTTTTCGCGCGCTACGCTCGCATAATGTGTCCCCAAAGTGCAACATTCTTTGCTACAAGCTTGTTTAAGAGTCAAAATGTACCTCGATCGTGCCAAAAATTCATTTTCATTTCTCGCCCCTCCCCCCCATATGAATAACCTACCTATATGCCATTGCTATTCAAGCTTAACAACATGGTTTCAGTAACGTTTTCTAGACCATTTTAGGGGGAAAACTAGAAATTTTGGCGCGCTTCGCGCGAGTTAGTTTCTATGTTTCTTTATTCAAGTTATAAAAAGATGGCTTAATATAATAAGGAACGTTTATCTGGACCGTTTTAGTGTTAAAAAAGTGACAGTTTGTACGCTCAGGAACGTTTTTCTGGAGCTTTTTAGTGTTAAATAGCATTTTTTTTTGCACGCTTCGCGCGAATTGCTTTCAATGTTTATTCCAGTTTTATAACAACGTTTCAAGAACATTTTCTGGACCATTTTAGTTAGTAAACTAGACATTATTGCTCGTTTCGAGCCAATTGGTTTCATTTTTTTAAATTTTATTTAAGCTCAAACAAAATGGCTTTATGAACGTTTTTCAGGACCATTTTAGTGTTAAAATAACCAGTTTTTGCACAAATTATTTTCAATGTTTTATTATTCAAGCTTAACAAGATAGTTTCAGGAACGGTTTTTTTAACCTTTCTTTTTACAATAGCCATTTTTTTAAAAATATTTTGTTATTCAATTTGAACAAGATGGCTTCAGAAACGTTTTCTGGACCTTTTTATTGTTATAATATACATTTTTTTGCGCGCTACGCGCGTATTAGTTTCACTGATTATTTATTATTCAAGCTTAACAAGATAGCTTCAGAAAAGTTTTTCTAAACCTTTATTTTTACAATAGCCAATTTTTTCGCGCTCCGCGGGAATTATTTTTTATTTTATGTTATTCAATTTCAACAAGATGGCTTCATAAACGTTTTTCTGAAACTTTTTAGTGTTAAAATAGACAATTTTTGCGCGCTACGCGCGTATTACTTTGCCTGAATATTTATTATTCAAGCTTAACGAGATGGCTTCAAGAACGTTTTTCTAAACCTTTAATTTTACATATAGCAATTTTTTGCGCGTTCCAGGCCAATTATTTTAATACTACTTTGTTATTCAATTGGAACAAGATGGCTTCAGAAACGTTTTTTTGACCTTTTTCATTGTTTTTAGTGTTAAAATAGACATTTTTGGCGCGCTACGCGCAAATTAGTTTCATATTATAGGCCTAAGTCAAACTTAACAACATGGCTTCAGGAACGGTTTGTTAAACTCCCGGTTAAACCTTTCCTTTGACAATAGCCAATATTCCAAAAAATCCAATCCAAGCCAAAAACCCAATCCAAGGGGGCACATCCCCCTCAGACTCGTTACCGCGGATAGCGGTGCGAACCAATGAAATTTATTTTTAAGCCCCCCGGGTAAAAAATCCTGCGCACGCCTATGGTTCGGCTGTATGAGGGACACTTCAGTCCAAGCGCTTAAGCAGCGAGTTGTGGCATGCAAGAACTCAGCAGCGTTACTTCCCACACCATATGTTCAACGTCGTGATACCCGTTCGAGTGTATCAATGCTAGATCATGCTCTTTCACAGCCAACTGCTACATGGTGTGGGAAGTAACGCTGCTAAGGTATTGTAACCAGTGGCTGTTGAGCATTTTAAACAAGACCATATCTGCAGCGACATGCCGCCTGTGAATCAGGCTGATGATAATGAGCTGTGACAGAGCAGTAGCTTCATGACTTGAATTTATATAACCCTCTCTCTTCGCGGCAATTCTTTTAAATGTACTTCCTGGTAAAATCATTGTCGGTTCACTTTCATATTTTCTCCACCCAATGTGAAAAACCTGGCTACGCCACTGGTAATACATGTAATAATGTGTAGAACATTCATTCGTTCACACAGTTACAGTAGTTCGTATACTGATAATAAATGTGTTGTTTCTTCCCGCTTACACGTTTTGGAACGATATTATTTTGATCAATTTATAAATATGAACCACTCTGAGCTAGAACACTAAGAACAGTGGCGTAGCTAGGTTTTCAAAACATTAAACCGACAAAGAATACCGTCGCGTCAATTCGAGCTCGATAACCGACAGTGCCACTACTCAACCGACTCGACTCGAATATGAGGGTGGGGGATTGCCCCCTCTCGCTACGCTACTGAGCTAGAACATTATAGAACATATACCTATGCAGTGTCTTGTTATCTGATATGAAAGATTAATCTATAAATACGAAATCTTACGAAGAACAGTGGAGAACAGTGTTGAGCTCGCAACAATTTAGTAATATAGCTGAGCGTATAGTATTGTTACCTGGGATAAAATGATTAACATAAGTAATTATTCCCATAATTGAACTTTGATCTAATCCAGGTGACGCGCTTGGGTATTCGTCTGGTAACAAATTCTCAATGCCTGACAATGGACCATCCGAGGATAATTGCGCAACACCCTTCAGGTCTGGTTGGTGGTTTGACGAAGACCCAGCCTCGCAGGATCAGTGTATGGCGTCTAATTTAAACGGGTATTACTACAGTGATGCGGAAGATCCTTCGCGTGCAGTTCTTGAAGGCATTATCTGGAAACCGTGGAAAGGAAATGCGTATTCTTTGAAAGGATCGGAGATGAAAACTCGACCAGTATCTTAGTGACGGATAACAAGCAAATCTGTATTATATAGAAAAAGGACGAGTAGTATAATAGACCATCCTTTGTAATAATGGGTGTCCGTCCGGCTAGCCTCAGTCTTGTTTAATAAGGGCGTACAGCACTAAATCACTCCTTGTTTTGTGTAATGGTAGTAAGTTCCGGCAAAAACAAAAAACGATTTTGTGATTAATGGGGTCCTTTGGGAATCAGTTTGGCGCGAGGGTAGCATTTCATAATTAAAATGAAAGATACTCTCTTGTACTTTGATCAGGATATTGCAAATTTATCAAGTGGATGAACACACGTGCTCAGAGGCGGTTAGAAGGCGAGCGTCCGGGCTGAAAATAGAGGTGGCGCTGTTTAACTGATCGTATCGTAAAATCTAATTGAAAGGTGTAACACTTCTTCACGATTTTATGAAATGTTAATGTTTATAAATTAGAATAAAGCATTCGAGACATTCCAAAAATAGTTACTTAGGGCCCACAATCGCGACTCTTTTAGCCCTATTTTACATGTACATGTAATCAAATGGGCGTTTTTTTTAGTGCTGTGCCCCCATAATGTTTTTGTTTGTGCATGTCTTGTTAAAGAAGAGAAAAATAAAACATATCGCTAACGCCAGGGGCGAGAAATATATTTAAAAAAGGTCTCTAGGTTAGATATCGGGCTGTGCACAAACCATGACTAGGTTGGCGACTTCCTATAATAAGTTGGTAATGCTTGTATTGAGAGATAAATATATAACCTCATAAGCTCTTGTTAGCAATTATTTCAATTTGGATAAGGAAAAGTGAGTCTTACGTGTACTTAGCACTGTCATGTAGCCTGCATTCACGAGTTATAGTTATAATATAATGTAACGGTTGCGTCAACGGTGTTACTATTAAAAATCGAAGGATAAGATATCGTATAAAATGACATTTCAGTTTTATGTTTTTATCTGAAAATTGAATGAAATTGTTAATACTGAAATACACTAATAATCTATGTTCATATTTGCATTGTCTATTGGGCTGAAACATGATTTAATCATATCATATCATACAGTGCACTTTGATTTGAATATTTACATTGCTTATTATTGAGCAAACAGACAAGAGGCTTATGCCCCGTGGGTTTCCATCTCGTTTCCAATATGGTTGATTTAAAATGATATCAAGTTACCAACCATGGGTCGTTAAGATTGATGATCAAAATTGTATCTACTCTTGAAATATTTAAACAGTCATTTTAGTTTTTAACTCAATAATGTCCTCGGAGTTGCATAAAAATACCTTATGTTTCAAAGTGTACTTGTAAGAGCTGAGTGATACATCAACACGGATTGGCATGGTTGTTTGTTTTTACGCACAATCGAATATAAATCGTTACCCATTATAAACTGTGAGTACCCCCTGTTAAGATAGTAGTAGGTATAACTATTTGTTCATATTTTGCCAAGCACTCACCGGCACCATTTTGGTTGTTTGTCATCGTTGTGTATGAGTGTGTAAGGTAGGTAATTGATTAATTGTACAGGTTCTGATTTTAAAGTTGTAGTAATTCGTCGCTGCAATCAGACATTATGAAGGAAGAAGAAAGGTTTTACACAAATCTATATGGTCACGCGTTATGAACTCGCCTCCCAATAGGGTGGTGCCGTTACATTTTTTAGCTTCATGCTGTCATTTTCCTCAAATATTTTTAAAACCACAAAAGCTATCTCAACAAATTTGGTATCATTTTAAAGCCCTAATAACAAGCCATCTGCCTGCCAAATGGCATTGGTATAGCTAATACAGAAAGGGAGATACAGCTGTTTGATGTTTGGGGACCAGGGGTGGTGCTGGAAGGGGTGTGTCTGGAAGGGGTGCCGCCTGTACAAACTCAATGGGGATAATCCCATGCTTTGTTCTTTTTACAATAACTAGTCATCCCCTAATGTTAAAAACACAATTTTGGTCCCATTTCAAAGGATATTTAGTAGTCTTTAAGTATGTGGTTCAACAGACTTGTCAACTATTATTAACAACTAATTAATTATGGATAAGACAATGATCATCAGCTTTCTTCCTATACGCTACACAGTCAACATGAATAATCAGCCTCAATTTACCGGATTTATAAAAATGACTATAACAGAAAAAGTTTTCAACCTATGATAGCAAAAGTATACATTTTTGGAAAGCTTGTAACTAGAGGAATTCAGAAATGCAGTTTATATCAGGGAAGGGTTCATCCTTAAACAAATATTTCTGAAAATTCTAAAAATATATAAAATAAAAATTTGAGATATTCACTAGCCGGTATAATTACCATACCGACGTAGTAACTTTGACAAATATATATCATCTAATGGGTAATTTCATGAGGAATTCAAATATGTAAAAAGAATAATGATAGGGGTAGGTATAAAAAATATATGGATCTCAAATTAAAAATTAAAAAACTCTGATATTTTCCGAACATTTCCGATCATACCATTTTAGTTCTTGGTCGTACTATAATTTTAATGGCATATTTGGTTTTCTCGTGCAATTTCACTTCAGAAAATGTATACTTTTACTACCTCAGGGGGGTATACAAGCAAATATAAATGTGTAAAGTTAAAATCATGTCGCGAAAGCCAAAATCCGTGTGTAACGCGAAAGGAGGCGAGCTTAAAACACATGACCATATACAAGTGCTAATGTTGATAGTGACAATATTAAAGGGTATCTGAATACTACAACATTTACTGATATTCTAACCAAAGAGGAACAAAGTAAATGTGAAGGTTTATTGACGCATATTGAATGCAAAGAAGCAGTAGATCAACTAAAAACGGGTAAAAGTCCAGGTTGTGATGGTATTCCAGCAGAATTTTATAAGGTGTTCTGGAATTGTATAAGTAGTTTAGTGGTTAACTCATTAAATTGCTCTTTCGAAAAAGGTCACATGTCATCCACTCAAAGAAGAGCAATTATCAGTTTAATTTACAAAAAAGGCGACAAACTACAATTAAAAAACTGGCGCCCAATAAGTCTATTGAACACTGACTACAAAATCATGTCAGTGGTTTTGGCAAATCGTTTGAAGAAAGTTATAAGTAAAATCATACATACAGATCAAACTGGTTACATAAAAGGTAGATATATTGGTACAAATATAAGATTAATTGATGATGTTATTAATTTATGTATAAATGAGAATAAATCGGGTGCGATTTTGTTTGTAGATTTCGAAAAAGCGTTCGACACCGTCGAATGGAACTTTATAGTTCAAACATTACAGAAGTTTAATTTTGGACCATCGTTTATCAATTGGATAACCGTAATGTATAATAATATTGAGAGTTCTGTTTTAAATTTTGGTTGGAAATCAAAGTTCTTTAGATTGAGCAGAGGTTTGCGTCAAGGCTGCCCGTT
The DNA here is from genome assembly GCA_035610835.1 of Ophiura sarsii. Taxonomy (NCBI): domain Eukaryota; kingdom Metazoa; phylum Echinodermata; class Ophiuroidea; order Amphilepidida; family Ophiuridae; genus Ophiura; species Ophiura sarsii. Next base: position 13,987,945 of record CM069450.1, on the reverse strand, counting down.
ATCTGCGCTTTTGTTTGTTGTAGTCTCCGAAGTCTTAGCTTTGAACATAAGACAAGATAAAACAATCTCAGGTATTGTCATTGATGACAATGACGAAGAAAAATGTGAAGCTCGTATTAGCCAATTTGCTGACGATACAACTCTTTTCTGCTCAACGGAAGAATCTCTTGATAGCATGTTGAAAATCATTAATACATTTGGATATTTTGCAGGACCAAAAATTAATGTGGAAAAAACTCAAGGTTTAGCATTTGGTCACTTTGAAAAACATAACTCTGTAAAATGGCCAACTGAAAATGTTAAGTCTCTTGGTGTATATTTTGGACACAATATGATAGAATGTTACAAGAGCATCTGGCAAGAGAAAAAAGATCGACTAATTCGAATCTTGAACTCGTGGTATAGAAGAAAGCTAACACTGTATGGTAAAGCAACTATTATAAAATGTCTTGGTATATCCAATTTAACATTTTTAATGTCTTGTCTACCCGTTCCTGAAAACTTCACGAATGAAGTAAACTCAATTATTTTCAATTTCTTATGGCATAAAAAACCGGAGAAAATAAAGAGAAAGACTCTCATTCGAAATTACAATATGGGAGGAATAAAAATGTGTGATTTTGAATCTCAGTGTATAGCTTTGAAATGTATATGGTTAAAACGTTATATGTACGATGATGATAGTAAATGGAAATGCCTTTTTAAACGCTATTTAAATGCTCATGGTCCAAACTTTTTAATCTTAAATATGAATTTTGTGGAAGCTAAGAATGCCCCATCGTTAATTGGTCTACCAACATTTTATTCAGATCTGGTTAAAGCATGGCATAATCTAGAAAATGATTATAGAAACTTACCAATCAACGACTCATTAAGGGTCAAAAGTCATATTATATGGGGAAATGAACTGATCATGCACAATGGCAAGACCTTGTATTTCAAACACTGGATTGATAGTGATATAATATATATCAATGACCTTATAAATAATGACGGTATCTTTTCCACTACATATATACTTGACAAGCTCAAAAATAAGCACAACTGGATTGCAGAGCTATTTATTATTTTCAAATCAATTCCAAAGAATTGGTTTGCTTTATTAAACACCAACAATATGCCTATTGAAATAAGTACTCGTTTAAGAACCTCGTGTATATATGTAAATAAAAAACGTGTAAATATAATGTATTGGCAATCAAGGTATGTTTACGTTCATGTAGTTAAACAGTTTACAGTCGTGCCAATAATTCAGAACAGATGGGCACAGGAACTTTCAACGTCACCAAAATGGGACGATATTTGGACTATGAAAACTATTCTTGAAAAAGAGAGAAAATTGGCAGAGTTCAATTACAAATTATTGTATAGAATCATCGCTACCAAAGCAAACTTATATAAATGGAATAAGGTGAACTCACCCAATTGTTTTCAGTGCAACACGACAGATGATTATCTACATTCATTTATTGCCTGTCCTTTGTCAAAAAGTTTTTGGGTTCATTTTAAAAGATTTATTATTTCTAACAATATTCCATGTCCAGAGATATCGTTAAAAATCATTGTACTTGGTTATAAACCAGCTAATCAAAATGTATTGAATGTAATGCTAAATAGAATGCTTAGTCTGGCGTCGTTCACTCTATATAGATCCAGACATATCAAGATCACTGATAATAAAAACGTTGATGCATTTAAATGGTTTCTGTACGAATTAAGATGGAGAATTAGTATATTGAGACATAGTGAAAATATGTGGCATAAGATTGGCAAAAGCCTACATAGCACAGAGTAAATAGTAGGTTCTGATATTCTTAAAACACATGTACATATTATTCGTAAAACACATGTACATGACAGCCCATATTATATATTACTTTGCTTGTCAACTCACCTGCGAAAATCATGTGCCGTTGATGATCATTAGCCATCTATCTTCATGCTAATGGTAATTGTTGGTACATGCTGTTCGCTGGTAGGGTCATACTTATTGATACCAGTATGTTTAATATATTGTTATTATGTTATATAACTATGTATATAATGTAGAGAAATGAAAAATAAATAGAATGAGAAACTGGAAAAAAAAAAAAAAAAGAAGAAGAAAAAAAAATCGTCGCTGTTCTGACATAATGACACATCACAACAGAATTAAGTAAAGTGATGTGTCGTTATGTCAGAACAGCGACGAATTAATTAATTAATGACATATACGATTTTATGTATAAGCAGTTTTCATTCAGCATTTACATTTAGTTAATGATATTCTTTAACATATTGTGCGATTTGCCAAATGAGCACTACCGATAGTCCCTCAATTTAGAAAAGTGTATAAACACTGTCATATACATACAATATCAAACACATCCAAAAGCATGAGTGCTATCCCGGTTGGTTGGTTGTTTTCTCAGGTATTGTTACACCACATTAACAATTAATGACTATAACTTATTGTCTTCTTTTATCAGACTCTTGAACCGATGAGGATCCCCAACTAGGAGGACTTTGCTGGAGAACCCATTGTATCTGATTTTTGATCAGGAAAGGAATCAGGTACACCCAGTGACAGTGGTACACCGGACCACCGTGTTTACACCGGGCCACTGTGTTCAATATTACCCTTGGGCACAACCATCAGCTGGCGTAGAGGTCATTATAATCTTTAAATCAGATATTTACCATAGGAGGACTTATGGTGTTGGGAATTCCCCCATGTTCACAAGTGCTACCGCAAGCATATAACGGACATCAAATGCAGCGCCCACTAGCGACCAGCTGAACAATAGGAATCGAACCACGGCTAAACATCAATGGTCGCTTGCCCTGATGTCAATTGTCTAAAGCGAACTATTGGGAGTCAATATATTAGAAAATTGACAAATCAAATTTGTTGTGTATTGGTATGGATGTAATGAATATTAGTCAAACCACTATTATGGATGAGATGAGAGCCAAATGCCATTCCCCTGCAACATAGCAGATCGATACAGATGAGTGAAAATTAACGTGTCGCAAAAAATTCAAAAATTCAACAAAAATTAAAAATGTTTCCAACTTTCATTTCAAGATTTCTCAGTCAGTTATTTGTGCATTAAAGAGAATGACTTCGTCCATAATACTTATTTATACATCAAGGAATATTTTGATAGCTTACTTATTGAAATTGATTCTATAAATCGTCTAATATCAATGCTCCCGTAAGTCCCAATATATAAATAATTAAGTTGTCCCCGGTCAGTCCTTATATTTGGTCATATCTAAAACATTTTTAGTGAGTTCACACGCTCACCATAGCCCCATGAACAATGATCTCAATAAAGAAACAAACTAATACAACAACAAAGAGTTTCAACACATTTCCCAATCGACACTCTGCCCATCAACGGCTAATTATCGGTGTTTGAACTCACGTCATCTTAGCATATCACACGCTACTACACATGAATGCCTTCATTGCACACTAATCTATCTGCAGTCAAATCCGGCGCCACTACTGCACTGATACAATACAGGTATATGTTCATCGGTTAAGCATGAGCGGGTAATTTGACTATGAATAGGGTTGCGAGGTTTTAGAACTGACGGAAAAAAAGATAGGGAGGTCGAGGACAACCAAACAATATTTTATTATTGGCCTTCTGGTATTTTGAAAATTTATTCATAGATGATTGGTTCAATAGTTAAATGCGGTCACTTGGAGGCGCTGTATATAATGTCCCTAGTGTCCACTTGTGTTACGTTCTTATGTCCTTTCTCTCAAGCGATCTAAGCGTGGGAAAGCGCGATCTTTTTTTCTATTGTTAAAAGGATCGCAAGAGGATTGGTGATTAACACCCCGCTGGAGCCGCCTCTCTGCTTGTCTGGCGTTAACATTAGAACTATTGTAGTACGACGGCTCAATTAGTGAAGCATGAAAGCGCGAGGAAGGTTAACAGGTTAAAAGGTTTATTTATTTCGCATAAATTATACAACATATCAATACAAAGTCAGAGCAAAAAAACAAAACAAAACAATAGCATTATGTAAGACGTCGTTGAAAAAGCTCACGAATAGCTTACACCTGTCAACGACCCCTTTGGAAAAAATGATAATGGATGAGGAAATACAAATAAGCAATTATGTTACATAGATAAATCAATTTAATAGGGATATTATATAATGAAAGTATAAATTAATCTTTTAAAAATTGGTTGGTGTGCATACACCCCCCCCCCCCCCCGACACACCCCCACCCCCACACCCATTGCGCAAAACAGCAAAACAAATATGGACAAACTGGTTGGGTTGTTTTCTTTAAGAAATACCAAAGCTGATCAGTGATCACCCGACCCCCGCTGTGATGTAAATAGCGACCCATTTGGTATTTTTTAGCTATTGATCGGCGGTGAACATAAACATTTTACGACCGTGGAAGGATCGGGTTTAAAAGGCGCGCTCTAAGATCTAAGATGAAAGAACGCGTTTAGATCGGTTGAGAGAAAGGACAAGAGTCCTAAGCAAAATACATTTATTTTTATGAGAAATAACTCTTTTACATTCAATAGAATCCAATGGCCAACCAATATGGCATATGTGAAAATCAAGAGAGAAGACTTGAAGTTAGTGACACGTATTGGGGTAGGAGCATCGGGAGCAGTTTTCAAAGCAAGGTGGAATGGGAAAGATGTAGCAGCCAAAAGAGTCAATAACATTGACCCACATGAAGTCCATGTTCTAGCTGGTCTTGATCATCCGAATATTGTGAAGCTTCTTGGAGTTGTAGATGAAAACTTTGATCTATTTCTCGTACTGGAACTTTGTAAAGGTTCACTTCGGTCCTACCTTGATGAGCTAAAATCTAGAGGGGAAAGCCTCTCAACAGAGCAGATAGTAGATTTTGCCTATCAAGCAGCTAAGCCAATTCAATAGCAGAAGAAGATCGTTCATAAAGACATCAAATCTGATAATTATTTGATAGCTGATGGCGAGTTCGATTGGATTATTTACGACGCCCTGGAGAATCTCAGGGTGCTTTTACGACGCCAAGGGTGTTTTCACGACCCTGTGGAGACAAATACCCATTTCGGATTATTTACTACGGTGTTTTTAATACCCTGATATTGTTCCATGATCCGGGACCATAATTTGTTCCAATATAGTCATCCCGGACCACAATTTCCGGGTCAAAAATAAAGAAAGGCGTTTAGTGTCATCAATTTATAATATCAATAATGGCGACCACACAGAGTAGATCGAGCGAGAGCGGATTTTGCGGGGGATTTTGATGGGAGAAAAGCGGATGGAATGAAAGATACAGTAAGTTAAGTGACTGAGAAGTTATAACATTCTAGTAATGGAAATGAGGGGTGGTGTGGCTTTAGTAATGAAGCTTCAATCTCATAGGTACCGTAGCATGGTAATTGGTAGTGCAAGTGTAGCATGGCAGTTTACACTACAGCCTACAGGCGTAGCTTCTTTTTTTTTGAGCCCAGTCCAGAATAATAAGATAGCTATTTTATTTAACATAGTAATTCACAATAAAATAAATCATATTCAAGGATGCTTGAGGCGTGATGACTATACTATAACAGAGATCTACTCTGCGTTTGGTTTCGTAGGAAGCGTTGCACTTATCTTCAAAGTCAAGGTACTAGCTCAGCCCAACTAAACTGGAATGTGGTGCGGGACTAGTATAGGTCATCCGGGTGCTTCGTACATTTTGTTATTGTTTTGTACAGTTTGCCGTTGACCACGTCATAAGACGTACTAAAAACTCAGGTTTTACGCTTTGTTCATCCATGCAGTAGATTGACGCAAGCGATCGCATCACGGCGTGTAAGACTAAGAGTAAGAGACCGTTGTAAAGTGAACCTCTTTCGTGACGTAGTCAACGGTGCGTGACGTCAGTCCGTTTCAACCTATTCCTAATAATTATAATGACCCAAACCTATTATCGCTATAGGATGTCGGGGACATACGGGACCTTTGAGTTATTTTTAGCAAATTTGCTTGGCAACCAATATAGTCCAATGTTTCAAAAGCGAAACATTCCATGCACCCACTCAACGCTGAGCGTTACGCACTTGATTCGCAGTAGGCACAATGTGCGGTTGCCGTAATTGATTGTTCTGCGCAAGTTGTTTTTGTTTTTGTTTTCACCGGTATTTGATTGTTTCCACCGGAATGACGTAGGCCTAGGTCCGCCCCAACCTATACGCTACTCTTGCACGCAATAGAGGCCTATTAGAATGAAAGCGATGATCTCCCTTCATCGCGCATGTTCCAAACCGCGTCACACGATGCACAAATCTGCATGAAACCATGACGCAGTGTGGCGTGATAGAGCGCGGTGTGGGGGGAGAGCCTCGCTTTCAATGGTTCCATCTGTACCGTGCAAGAAGCGTAGGCCTATTATAGTCGTACGCATGTGATCTAGTCAGGGGCGGACTGGCCACTGTGGCGTTGTGGCGATCGCCACATGGGCCGCTTGGTTCTGGGCCTCTCAGGGCCGGTTACTCACAAAGTTTTCCGAAAACTCCCCCCCCCCCCCCTCCCCCTTCCCATTGTGTAAAGCATTTTTTCGGGCCGTTTTGGACTAACATTTGTCCTAACCCCCGCTCGCTACGCTGACATGGTCAAAAAGGGCCGCTTTAATAATTTTGCCACGGCCGCTTTCAGTTCCCAGTCTGCCCCTGGATCTAGTTTATTCATAACCCATCTATACGATTGCGGCCAATCTGATTACAGCTACTGCAACGTGTCGAACTGCTCAAAGAAAACGCTGTACGCAAATGTCACAGAAAAAAGTACCGGACTTCTCTGACGCCAACTATAGGCCTATAAAGTATAATCAAAACAATAATTTGTCGATCATAGCGTCATGATCCGAGCGCTCGCGATATTACAAAGGTTGAGCGTGTTTAATTGCATGCAGTACGTTCCAAAGCAGTCGCGCCACGCTGTTGGTGCATGTGAACTGTACAAATGACGCGGTAACGCACAATACGCACCAGGCGCATGGGACGCTAGGAATCATTACGCTGCGATCGACACATTTTTGTTTTGATTATACTTTTATAAATAGGCCTAGTTCTATGTGGGAGAGCCATGGAATGGTTCTATGTGGGAGAGCCATTGAAAACATTTATTTTTTTGAGTCGACATTGCGGATGGTCTGATATTTTCATCAAGATATTTTTCAACTGTTCAAGTAATAAACTTTGAAAATTCGACCCTTAGACGACCTTTGACCCCGGACGACCCAAGAAAAGCAAAGCCGTTTTATTTTTTCCACGCTCGACTCGTATACGGGCTTCCCGTCACCGAGTTTAAGCCCGAGCGGACAAACTATGAAAATTTGACCCTTAGACGACCTTTGACCCCGGACGACCCAAGAAAAGCAAAGCCGTTTAATTTTGTTCACGCTCGACTCGTATTCGGGCTTCCCGTCACTGTGTTTAAGCCTGATTGGACAACATTTGAAAATTCGACCCCTAGACGACCTTTGACCCCAGAAGACCCGACAAACGCTAACACATTTTATTTTTTCCACGCTCGCCTCGCATCGAGCATTGTGATCACCGAGTTTAAGCACGATCAGACCAACTTCAAAAAGTTGACCCCTAGATGACCTTTGACCTCGTATGCTCTAGCGAATGCGAATTTGCTCTTGCGGGGACTGAACCACCGAGTTTCTCATCACCGAGTTTAAGCCCGATCGGACAAACTTTCAACAAATCGACCCCTAGATGACCTTTGACCCCGGACGACCCAAGAAAGTAAAGGCGTTTTATTTTTTCCACGCTCGACTCGCATTCGAGCTTCCCGTCCCTGAGTTTAAGCCCGATCGGACAAACTTTGAAAATTCGACCCTTGGAAGCCGTTTTATTTTTTTCACGCTCGACTCGTATTCGGGCTTCCCGTCACCGTGTTTAAGCCTGATTGGACAACATTTGAAAATTCGACCCCTAGACGACCTTTGACCCCGGAAGACCCGACAAACGCTAACCCGTTTTATTTTTGCCACGCACGCCTCGCATCGAGCATTGCGATCACCGAGTTTAAGCACGATCCGACCAACTTCAAAAAGTTGACCCCTAGATGACCTTTGACCTCGTACGCTCTAGCGAATGCGAATTTGCTCTTGCGGGGACCGAGCTGCACCCACCCACCCAGTTTGAACGCAGCCCGACCCCGGAAAGTCGACGAAAAAGCGCGCACAGACAAACAGACAGACAGACAGACAGACAGAGAGTAGCGTATGCAAATAACATACACACTTGAATTATTCAGAACATTTTTTTATTGCATTTCTACTACTTCTAGTACAACCTACACATAGAGAAAAGAAAGAAGAAAAAAATCATTCACATTTATGAAATATGAATATTAATGAGTGCAGTAATACGCTAAAAAGGACATAGGTATTCTTCTCATCTATGAATGGTTAAAACTCTGTGAACTTTTGTTCTTTTTAAAGTTTCATCAGGTGGATTGTAATTATAAGAAAGTCAGCTATAACTTCCCTGTATAAAAAAGAAAATATCTTATGATTTTAAATATATATGATACAATAAACAAATTTGCACGCGGTAACAGCGTGGCGGTAACAGCGTGGCGGTAACAGCGTGGCGGTAACAGTGTGACCAAAGGCTGCCCCTATTATGAGCAATGCAGAAAGAGCAAACATTGAAGATACAATGATCTCCAAAACTGATTATTGTTGATTTTAATTAAATTAAATCACATTAATAGTGTTCTTTGTTAGTTTAAAATAGATAAAATACAATATTAAATACAATATTAAGTTGATTAAATTATCCAATTAAAACAATTTGAAAAACTCACTGTATAATTCAATGGGGTCACGCTGTTACCGTCACGCTGTTACCAAAAAAGTAACAGCGTGATATTTTGCTAATTGAAATAATTAATTAACAAAAGGTAGCACTGCATCTTTGAAGCATGTTTACATGTTGGTTTGCATTGCAAGTATTATTTGATTTGTATAGATTTAATGAAAATGTAAAAATAGATTAAAAACATCCATTTTTTCGGTAACAGCGTGACATTTTGGCGAAATTTTAATACAAAAATTGATCGTTGAGTCGGAACACAGAGCGTTTTTTAAAAAATATATATTTAAAGAATTTAAAGTATGTAAGAGCTCACAACTGATAATTATTTTCAGTTTATAAATGAATAGCATTATAAATAACAGATTTTACAACAAAATTAGTAGATTATGCTAATTAAAACAGGGAAAAAACACAAAATATGTAAAAAAATTGAAAAAATTGGCAAGATCTTCATTAGTATCTTATTGTTTTTACCCCTACAGCACTGAATCTTACCACAGCAGTCATGGTCCTTATAGTCCTATACATTTTCGCCTGATCCTGAAACGGAATCAATGCAGATTACGTAACCTTGTTAGGGTCAGGTTTCCCGCCAACTTGATGGATGGAGTAGATACAGACCTTTGGTTAAAAAACCAGCAATGATCACGCCAGGTAAGTGTGAACATAAAAATTCTTCAGACTCAGCTATCATTGCAAAAGAATTTTCTGCAAAACCACAGATTTTCACAAGGTCATGCCAACGGTCATTTTGGAGTGCAATTTCCATATTCCAAGTTTAATCTGAGACTAATATATTAGGTATATTAGTCTCAGGTTTAATATTGTCTCTTGTAAACAAGGGAACATTTGCTGCAGCAAATTAATTCCCAAAGGATTTAACTTGTGAAACCTTATTTTAAACAATCATACTTTGTACATTTAGGCATAGTAAAAAAAATTACATGTTTCCCGTCCGGACTTTTTAAAAAAAGGAGGAGGGAGGGCCTTACTATTTACTATTTTCCCATTTTTTGCTATTTTTTTCAAGATGACCGCCAAGTCGAAAGTGACCAACTGACTGTGTTGCAGACACTCCTAAACAGGATTTTCCACTCTAATTACCAGAGGAATAAAAATATGAAAAGGTTTACCTAATATATAGAGCCAAGTACATATTGTTTCTTATATGTTTTCTTCATTTTTCAGGTTGAATGAGGAACAAAACATCATTGATCGAAATGATGTAGGCCTACATGTATTGGTCCCCATGGTACTATTTGAGAAGCCATGTCAGTAATTCCGTGTCATGCATGGCATGAATGAACATGCTATGAAATGATACAGCATTTCTATTACACCTGCCATTCCTATGGGCAAAGGATCAATCACTAAAAAATTTTTTTTTTTAAATTTTTTTTTTTACAAAATTTTTGGAAATAGTAAATAGTAAAAAATAGGAGGCGGCGGCCAAAAAGGAGGCGGGCGGGGACGGGAAACATGTTTATTTTTTTACTAGGCCTTACAATGTAATTCAAAACATTTTTACTGACAATGGCATCCCTAAGGGACCGTTCATTATTTATGGTGGAGGGGGGGGGGGGGGTAAAATATAGGGGGGGGGGGGTCATGTAACTTTCATATGTTGAAATAGGGGGGGCTATGTAACTTTTTATTCTTAACCAGGGGTGGTTATGTAACTTTTTTAACTATAAAGATGGTGGTGATTTTAGAGGCTATTTTGAGTGTAAATGCAAAAATAATCGGCGCTTCGCGCACATTTTCTTACGACCTATCAACTTCAAAACATGTACTTATGATGAAACGACTTTCGGACAGCAACTCTTTTTAAAACACGCCCTGCTCGGACGATCTGTTGAAAAACACCTATATAATCATCAACAGTTGAAAACATTAGAGCCATCGGGTGTATAAAAACATGTTAATTAGCCTAGGCCTATGTTCCAAAATCCAACAATTATATGATTAAAAACGGTAAATTCTTGCATGCTTTTCACCTTGTCTCACTCTCAGCTCTGCTACATGTACTAAGCTCACAAAAGTAGAATGTTGGACATACGTTTTTGTCAGGATGTTCTAACTTTTTTAGGGTTATAAAGACTCACAAAACCACCCAAAATGTATAAATATATGACAAATTTTCAACCTCGCTACGCTCGCAATGTAATTAGTATAATTTCACACAATCAAAAGATCAAGAGGGGGTATCATTAAATTATTGGCCGTTCAGAGGGCACAAACAGTACTTACCAACGAATTCATGGACAAAAGAGAAAAAAAAACAGCCCCTTAGATGTGACAAGTTGATTTTTTTTTTTTTTTTTGGGGGGGGGGGGGTTGTGTAAAAAACTACTGGTTAGCAGGGGGGGTCATGTAATTTTCAGTTTCAGCTGTAGGGGGGTTAGGTAATTTTGACATACGAATCTTGAAATTGTCCCCCCCTCCACCATAAATAATGAACGGTCCCTAATCACTGAGCTGAGCTGGTCTGACCTATGATCCAAAGTGATCCTAATTATTTTGATACTCACGTTCTTGTAATTTAACATTTTCAGTTGCTCAATTTCACTGACGGTTAATTTAGCCTTATTCAGTTCTTTTTATGTTATTTATAACAAAAAATGCTCAAAAAAGTTTGGAATATTTTTTTCAGGCGCATGATTTGCAAATATCGCGGGATATGGTCATTATAAGTTATTTATCATCATCATCATCATCCTTTGGCTGTGGAGCAGGCGACCGCACGTTTTCTCCAAGCACGGTGATCTGTAGCAAGAGTGGCTGGAAATATGCCTTCATTGTCATCAAGTAAGTGTAATACAGTATGTCATTTAAAAGCTAATGTGTTCATCTTTACAATGATATCCAAATTGAAGCAATCCTTGTTCCAGTGCTTAGCCACATGCTTAAAGTCGCATTCAAAAAATGCTAAAATTAGCACCATTTTGTGCTTAAAAACATATACATGTAGATCATCACACTACACTGTAGTGGTCTATGTAACACTTCATTGAACAGACAACATGTACACTGAGCCAAAAAAGAAACTTATAAAAAAAGAAACTTATACAATTTTAACAGATCACCAAATGATATTCTGTGCATGAAAATGTACCAAATTTGGATACAATATTACTGCAATGTATTGCTTCAAATGGCAGTCAATAACCAATTGTTTGCTTCAATGACACAAAAGAAATGTGCACTGCCCCTAGGTGATCTGTTAAAATTTTATAAGTTTCTTTTTTGGCTCAGTGTATATTCATGTGAGCACAAAATGATGTTGATTTTGGCACATTCATATTGTGTTCTCAGGCAAGAACCTGAGCAAAATTGGTATCATTGTAAAGATGAACACATTAGCTTTACATGGATATATGACACTTAATGAACATATCCCTCAATATTTGAAAATCTTGTGCTTGAAAAAATGTTCCAAAACTTTTTTTAGCAGTTTATTTCACACATTGTTTACCTTGCAATATCAAATCGTTACAAACTAATTGACCATGCACACATTTTCTGTTCTCCTTGATTTCATTTTTTTTCTTTACTAACACTATGTTTAAAGATAATTCCAATAGTTGAGAAAAACATTGTGTGCCATCCAGCTGATGAAAGCTACTTGCTTTTCTGTAATATATTTCAGATTTTACAGATGATCCCGGGCAAAAAATGGTCTCATTAATAACCAACATAATAAGCATTGGCGTAAACCTGGACAGATATATGGGTTATCATGATGAAGGGATGGTCCATTCAATCATCCCTTGTTTCGTTCATGTCAAGATGTGTGTTTTTACCAAATTAACTATTTGCACACATTTTAATTTCTCCCCCTTGCACAATATTTGACAATTTTAGCTTCAAAATATATATATTTGGACAATTAAAATCCAATATAACCAAAGTTGCTGGATTTACTACATTTGAAAGAATTTGGCAAACACAATTTAAAAAAAAACCACAGACATTTATGACACTGTAACAAAGGGATCGAAACTGGAAAGTGGAGTAGAAATAAATAATAAAATTTAGTTGATATTAGATAGTTGATAGTATTAGATTGCTGTTATTCTCTCCTCCATTTTCCAGTCTAAAAAATTCCTAAGGATTTGCCATATAAATCCTTATGCTGGTTCCCTGCACCCTGGATCCCCGGACCAACTTATCCATACTATGTATACATGAAGGGGCAAGTACAGGGTTCTCATTTGCCGGCCTTAACCGTAATTAGTTCAACATATTACATTGTCGCTCTGTTATGGCATAAGGCAATCAACACACGGTCGCTGAGATACCGCATCGAATGCTGAATGCATTGTCGCGCTGCCATAGCTATGGCACGGTGGAGAAGGCGCTATGTGTGTGAAGTCCGGCACTGTGGTGAGCGCAGATACACGTTTAGCTTTGGTTTGTGCCAATCAGCAAATTTGTTATCATTCTAAGCATGAAGCTGGCTTGATCAAATTTATTTGTGGATCTTTTTTTCGTCAATCATGAATATGCATGGCTTTCATGCCTGCAAATCAGCTTTGAGTGGCCTTTCGGCGCATACCTGCATCTATGGATAAGTTGTGTGTATTGGGGGGAAGGGGAAAATGTATGGTTTCTTTTGACCAACAAACAGCCAATCACCCACCACCGGGTTACGACCCAAGGACGATCCACACACAAACAGACACCCTACCATTACACGACCCTACCATTATCACTAAATAACAATTTAAATTGCGGGTTCTGGGCTGTTGTTTGGTTTGTTCATGGGTATTGCAAGTGCTGAAACAGCTGTATGTAGGGGAGTGTGTGTGTGAGGGGGGGGGGGGGGGGGTGGTGTATGGTGTCAGTCATCAGGTGGTCACGTAAATGTACCATATTTTGTGTGTAATTTTTTGGGGAGGGAGGGGTAGTGTGGGTGGGGTGTGTAGGGTATGTATGGTGTCAGTCAGGTGATCACCAGAGACCCTATAACTATGGGACAAGTATCTCGGAGGCAAAGTCCCCCGTTTACTATGCTTAAATTGACGAATGATGATCTTAAAGGGGGCGCACTATCATGGTCGTAACAAACCAGACGACCTAAGACACGGTGGATTTTATCGGCTCAAAACATGATTTGTGACACAGAAATAGTACATCAATGGTAAAAAAAAGCTGATTGTGATTTAGAGTCAAACTTATTTGCTTTAATGATAGCAGAATTTAGTTCTTATATGACACGAAACATTCAGAATTGGTTATTTGAAATTCATTTTCACGTGGAACAAAATACGAATTTCAAATTGTGGATGGCTTCGTCTGACAGTGACAGAGGAGGGACGTGGCGTTATTTGCATTTTATGAATATTGTAATCAGATCAGTTGGGAAGGATGCTGGATCGCGACGATCACATCGTGTGAGGTCATGAATAGTCATGATGAATATTCATTCACAACGAATGATTGACAGTTTACGCTTAACTTCCGAATGATGAACTTATAGTGGGCGCTATACTGTGAAACAAAATCTCAACAATGGGCAGATAGGGTGTTACGTAGGCCTGTGATCACGTAAATGTATCATGTTTTATATGTGCAATATCTTTTGGGGAGGGAGAGGGGAGAGGGGGTAGTGTGTATGTGGTGTGGGGGTGAGTTTGCGTGGGTATGTTTGAGGGGGTGTGGCGTCGGGCTGTGTGTTTCTCTCATGTGCTGCTTTTGTGTATTTTATCATGTAATATGTATGTATAATTCTTATTTTACTGCTGGTTTTTGTTCAACATATTTTTATCTAATGTATACATATTGTACAGCGCATTGGTCTTTTGGAAATGCGCTATATAAATCCTTATAATAATAATAATAATAATAATAATACCAACTTAGCTAAGCGAGCAGTGATTCCCTACCCACACATCACACCGGAAGGTGACATCATTGAATCAATGCTGCAGCATTCATGTGGAGATAGAAATTTGCATAGGGAATCGTGGTGCTCAGGAGGGTTTTCATATCCACTAATACTTTTTTACATCTTTAAAAACAGGTGTGCTCTTACAAGGAAGGGGGCAACAGTAAACTTGCTGTCTTACTTCAATATTAGACAAAGCAGTGGCAGGTAGTTAACTGGCAGAGGTGATAGTGAGAAATGTGACAAGAGCAAGAGAATGCGCGGCTAAGAAGAGACAAAATGCTCCTGATAGATCCTGTCTGAGATATTTAAAAACAGGTGAGTCTTGATCTTACAAGGGAGGGGACAAAAGTGAGAACTTATGTCAAAACAATGTCTTTATTACACAAATTTACCAACAACAACAACAAATTTGGCTTTTGTGAGAGTCAGACTCAGCTCGGACTAGAGTGTGGACTGTTTTCAATAGTGATTCAACAAATCTTATCAGAGAAAATATCGCAAATCTTGTTCGGTTTATAAAATGTTGACTTTTACGCAAATGAGCATTACACGTTTACCGCAACTGATTTCAACCAACGAAAATGCTTTAGAAAGCTAATGAGATAACCTGTATACTTCGATAAAAAATCGGTGAAATTTTTGCACAGATTTTAAGATATATATAATTATCCCAAAGTTAAGTACGCTTTTTTTACACACCCTGTACATATGGGGTAAAAACACAGTCTTGAAAATGGGCCAAAATACATGTTTTCCAATGGGGGAATTATTTAGTGGTGGGGACATGCCCCTTATTAGTAGAGTGAGACGCTGCATTTATTTAATATAACTCAAATCTCTGGTTAAAATGGTGCTTCAGCAGCAACAGAGAGTATAAAAAATTACACAAAGAGAAGCAGGTATTCAATGAGCAATGAACTGAGGATTTTTCTTCCTAGACGCTTTTCCTCCCCCTATTCATACTCCTCATCCAGACATGTTTTGGAATGTTTGACAATCATTGACGTGTTTTGGAATGTTTAACAATCACTGCAGCCTGTGAATGGATCTCAAAATCATAATTAATGAGACCTGGTCACAGTGGCGTAGCTAGGTTTTTTTTCAGGGGGGGCAAGATTTCTAAAATTTTCGTAAAAGGTTGCCCCAAAAATTTTCCAAGTCAGTCACCTCGCAATCAGAGAATGGCTATCAATCCAAGAACCGCCCGGTGAGATAGTCAGCTATGATGGCAACAGTGTTTCTATAATTAATCTTAATAATTTCTCTGGATAGGCTTGTTTTTAAATAGTGGCCCTACGAGGAGGGCTAATAATTATAGAGCAGGCCTTCTCACGCGCCACTTGTGGCGCATTGCATTAGTCCAAGTGGCGCGCGGAAGGACGCATGACAAAATTAAAAAGATTTAAAAAAAAAAGAAAAAAAAGAAGACGAAATATATATCCTCAACTTCAACCAGATCGCAAAAAGCATGAAGAGACTTCAGCCACTAACTGCAGTGGGATAAGTCATGATTATTAGTAGTAGGCCTATTGGTTAACACTACATTTGCTACCATTGTTTGTACATTTTACCATCAACATCTCTTTATTTCTTGTACCATATTGCATGCAAATATAGCTCTCCTTAGCCTCTTAAAAGGGGATAAACCCATGAGCCCTAAGGCGGCCCCTGGACCCCATCCGTTGTTCGCTCCGCTCGCTGCGCATGCAGGGATAGTGGCGCTTTTAGATCACTAACATCTCAAAAGTGGTGTTTCACAAAATCTAATTGAGAAGGCCTGTTATAGAGGATAGTCCAGTCTGAGTTGACCTATCTAAAATGGATTCAGATTGATATAATCAACATTTTGATGTAAAACACACACTAATACAAAATCTCAAGTGACTCTTGCAGTAAGTGGCACCCAATATATAATTCTGGTTAGCCAATATGTTATAAATTTATAAACTTAATCACAGACCACATAGTCGACGTAAGAACAGCCGAAAATCTGTCGAATATTGAATTTTGTTTGCCGATGCCCAAGTACGATACCGTATTTCATTTTCAAGTAATAAGTGTCCCCAAACTGTTTAATTTAAATGAATGTGTTTACAAGTATTATCTTATCAATTTATATTTTCATTACAGTATTTGTAATACGCATGCGGCATGTACGTAAAACTCACATAAAAGCATCAAAACTGCTAGTTACTGGTTATGGCATTTTCAGTAGAGTAATTATTATGAAACACAAATCGATACTAGGCGTCTTGACATAAACAAGATTTGAATGACGATTATACTCACAAGTTTTGAAAATTGAAGTCGCCTGCAGAAATTTAGATAGTTTAGGATCAAGTGAACTGAGTAACCAAGAAAATATATTGGTAGCTTCCCAGAAACTATTGTATCCGATCTCATTATCCTGTTTGATTAAACTTTCCATAAACTGTGTACAAGTTCCCTTCATTATATGGGTTCAATTAGGTTATAATTTCTTTCACTGTCAATTTGTAATTCATGTAATTTAGCATAAAAATTAAAAGCAAAATGCATTGTGGGAAGGAGCAGAACCAGAACTTGCCAATGTGCGAGTTGTTTTACTTTTGATTCATGTTTACCCAGTTAATTCCGGATCATGAATGGGGAACCATGTACAAAGTAATGGGAGTGCAAGTTTGATCAGAGAGACATACTATTGCGACCTGCCATAATGGGCTCTGGGAAGCTACCGATACACTTCTCTTGTAGCAAGCAGTTATAGTCCAAACCTCTGGCAAGTCAGTGGTAATGAATTTATAACTTAGATTAGAATTAACTCATCATACATTACATGCTAAAATCACTGTGAGATATAAGTGTGGAATGTGGATTCCTTTTTTGAAATTGACAAATTGTACACACAAAAAAAGAACAAACACCGCTATTCTTTATAGTATAGTAAATATATAACATTATGCAGCCGATGTGTGAAATAGCAGCAATCCTTGCACCTGGAATAACCAAATCTCTGGGCTATTATTATTGTAAAAAACAGTTTAGAGGCTGATGAGATATAAAATTGTGAGATAGGCTTTTATGACGGGTATTCATAATATAAGTTAAAAGTTTAACAGGTTCGCCGTCGGACGAGTTTTAATCTGTCAAGCTTTCGTCAGGATTAGCTCTGACTTCTTCAGGACCAAATTATTATAATATTAAACAAAACATAGAGATTGCCACTTCTCTTGTTATCATCATTTGGGCTGCCCCTTGCCCGATGATTTGAGAGTAAGTGCCCTTTCCTACTTGTGAAAGAATTGGTGGCTCTGAAAAGAGCCGTTCAGATGGATTGCCGCTTCCACTGAACATGTAGGTTGCCCTTTTCTACTTGTGAAAGAATAGGTGGCTCTGAAAAGAGCCGTTCAGATGGATTGCCGCTTCCACTGAACACGTAGGTTGCCACTGGCCTACTATATATAATTTTTGTTCTAATAGAACCTCCAAAGGACTTCCCCTTGACCAATGGAAATAACGTAGAGACTGCCCCTTGTCTACTACAGACTACAAAAGTCTAATGCACAGTAGTGCGGTCACTGATCTGTAAAGATCGTTTGAAGCTGTAACAAACTTGAGCAGGGTATATAATGGTTCATTGCGGACCTGGCTGAAAAAATAACAAGACTGTTATCGATTGGCGGGATTGATTGATACTGTAGGAAATAGAGAGCGCCACATGCGGCTGATATCTTTGCCGTCATTTCTATTGATATGATTCATTGATTCTGATCTCTAGAGCTTCACGAACAAGCCGCATACTAAGATTGGAAACCTGTGCAATGCTTTTGGATTGGTTCCAGAGTGGTTCATGACCTTCTTCACACGCATGTTCAGCTAGTGCCGAGCTATCTTTCTTGCCTTGTAATGTAGCTCTTTTGTGTTCAGACAATCTGACCTTTAAAGGCCTTTTGGTTTGACCAATATATTGTTCACCACAACTACATGGTATGCTATACACGCAAGGTGAACGACCCTTGGGCATAGGATCTTTAGGTTTGCTGACAATGTCTCTGAGTTTGGTCGATTTGGTGAAGTAAGTTTTAACACCAGCACGATTTAAGAGATATAAAATCCTCACAAAAATCACCTATATACGAGGGACATTCAATAAGTTCTACCCCCTACGTCTTAACTCTTTTTATGATCATTTAAGCCAGTCATATGAAATATTCAACAATTGAGCTTTGAATCTCAGCTACAAATTTTGAATCTCAGCTAAAAATTCATAGTACATGTAGATTAGATTGAGTAATGGATGTACTTATCTGGAGATGCAGTGAAAACCAAACGTCCACTTAGTGAGACGGAAATGGATAAGATGCAGCCAAATGTCTCATATAAGTGCTTTTCATTTGACCAATTCTAAGTGACAAAACCAAAATCTTCTGCCAGGTTGTAGGCTGGATAACTAGTTCATTTTTATTTATTTTCTAATGCAGATACCAGTTTGATTTACATGTACTAGCGTTACATATATAACATTATGTGTTTGTATTTTATTTCAGTGACTGACCCATGAACCATGGAGCTGCACATAATGCACATGTAGCCAATGATCGTATGACCTGGAGAGCAATAGTTGCGTGTGCAATGGCAACATAGCCGGAAAGCGTAGACGATGATGATGATTAATCTAAATTTGATTCTGCTTGCATGACAGTAACAAGGTAAGCTAGATTTCGACCGCCAAGTTTTTTATCTCCTGCATCAGCACTCGACTGAATGGTACAACCAGGATGACCTGGGCATTGCACGTTTTTGCCCTGTGCCCTGGCGAGATCCCCCGACTTACACAGTTTGCTTGTGTGGTGGAAAGCCATTATCTTCTTTGATGGGGTAAGGTTCTCTCTCAGCTAGGACATCCCTTGTCTGGGTAGCTGGGGAGAAGGGTGTTTTTTGACGACTGTTTCTGAGTGTTATGCTATATTGCCGATCACACTCAGCGGGGATCGGCGTGTCACGTGAATATCCCCCATTCGCTAAACAATCCTTCAGTTTTTTACGCTGAATTGCCATGTCTTTTTCGTTGATGCTTCGAAGCTTGTCTCCAACTTTATTCAGCCGCTTCTGTAAGCTGGATGGCGCAGGGACTGATTTGTTCATTGATGTCAGTATTCGTTGCACACCAGCTGTAGCAATCCTAGCTTGGTAGAGACCTACCGCCAAGCTGCGATTGGGTTCGCCACTCTTTCTCCCTCTCCCCGTTGTTGGGATTTCTCGGTAAAGTTTTTTCTTTTTTGAGATGAAAGTGCATGTGTCACATTTCAAATTGAAAGCAATGCTGACCCCCCCCCCCCCCCCCCCCCCCCCATTTCTCGACTAGGTCAGCTGCAGTTACCAGGCGACCTTTACATTCTGGGCTGGCATTGTGATGTTCGGCGATACAATCCTGCACAGCGTCCACACACATGGGTAAATGCACCTCGGTATAACCACTAATTTCACCTTTGCTCTCTTTTTCGTAATGCTAGTATTAGTCATAATCCTTATCTATAAAATAGTCATTACTTGGATTAAATGCATCGGAGGTCTGTCTTCAGTAGGCAACCATTAAAACAGTCTGTATGTGCAAGTCATCGTTTCTAAGTGCTATATTTTGGATTTGGCAATCATTTTTATTAAAATGGTAGTCATTATGTAATAGTAAGTGTATCTGGGTGCTATCCACAGTAGATAGCAACCATTAAAATAGTCATTGTGTAACAGTAAGTGTATCATAGTGCTATCGTCAGTAGATAGTAGCCATTAAAATGGCATTGTGTAAAAGTAAGTGTATCTGATTATTATCTTCAGTAGATAGCAGCCATTAAATATTCTTTTTGTAACAATAAATGTATCTGAGTGCTCTTCAGTAGATAGCAACCATTAAAATAGTCATTGTGTAACAGTAAATGTATTTGAGTGCTATCTTGTGTAGATAGCAACCATTAAACTAGTCATTGTTTAAAAGTAAGTGTTTCTGAGTGCTATCTTCAGTAGATAGCAACCATTAAAACACAGTCATTGTCTAACATTAAGTGTATATTAGTGCTATATTCAGTAGTTAGCAACCATTAAAATAGTCATTGTGTAAAAGTAAGTGTATCTGAGTGCTATCGTTAGTAGATAGCAACCATTAAACTATTCATTGTTTAAAAGTAAGTGTTTCTGAGTGCTATCTTCCGTAGATAGCAAACATTAAAACACTCATTGTCTAACATTAAGTGTATACTAGGGCTATATTCAGTAGATAGGAACCATTAAAATAGTCATTGTGTAAAAAAAGTGTATCTGAATGCTATCGTTAGTAGATAGCAACCATTAAAATAGTCATTGTGTACAAATAAGTGTATCTGAGTGCTATCTTGTGTAGATAGCAACCATTAAACTATTCATTGTTTAAAAGTAAGTGTATCTGAGTGCTGTCTTCAGTAGATAGCAAAAATTAAAACAGTAATTGTCTAACATTAAGTGTATATTAGTGCTATATTCTGTAAATATCAACCATTAAAATAGTCATTGTGTAAAAGTAAGTGTATCTGAGTGCTATCATTAGTAGATAGCAACCATTAAACTATTCATTGTTTAAAAGTAAGTGTTTCTGAGTGCTATCTTCCGTAGATAGCAAACATTAAAACAGTCATTGTCTATAACATTAAGTGTATACTAGGGCTATATTCAGTAGATAGGAACCATTAAAATAGTCATTGTGTAAAAAAAGTGTATCTGAATGCTATCATTAGTAGATAGCAACCATTAAAATAGTCATTGTGTAAAAATAAGTGTATCTGAGTGCTATCTTGTGTAGATAGCAACCATTAAACTATTCATTGTTTAAAAGTAAGTGTTTCTGAGTGCTATCTTCAGTAGATAGCAAACATTAAAACAGTCATTGTCTAACATTAAGTGTATATTAGTACTATATTCAGTAGATAGCAACCATTAAAATAGTCATTGTGTAAAAAGTAAGTGTATCTGAGTGCTATCGTCAGTAGATAGCAACCATTAAAATAGTCATTGTGTAACCGTAAGTGTATCTGAATGCAAACAAAAATGGTACAAAGTGTGAATGAAGGAGAACCGTCATCACTTCAACACAACAAACAAAAGTGGTAGCGTTGAACTAATGACAGATCCCCAACTCACAATCTGAACAAAGCCATAAATAATAACATATACATTAAGAACATGATACTGAATTCACAAACATTAATCAAAGACATCACTCTCAGATTTCATAATTAAAATCTTTAACAATGTTTTGAATGAGTCCACAGATTCTGCAGTTTTTAAACACTCCGGAAGCGAGGTGCAGCACATAGAAAAGAATGTGATCCCCAGGATTTTATAGCAACCATTATTAGTAAGTGTATTTGAATGCCATCTTCTGTAGATAGCAACCATTAAAATATTGATTGTTTAACAGTGCTATTTCCAGTAGATAGCAACCATTAAAATAGTTAGTGTGTAACAGTAAGTGTTTAGGAGTGCAGCTATCATCAGTAGATAGCAACCATTAAAACAGTCATTGTCTTACAGTAAGTGTATCTTAGTGCTATCTTCAGTAGATAGCAACCATTAAAATATTAATTGTGTAACCGTAAGTGTATCTGAGTGCTACCATGTGTAGATAGCAACCATTAAACTATTCATTGTTTTATAGTTATGGTTTATGAGTGCTATCGTCAGTAGATAGCAAACATTAAAATTGTGTAACAGTAAGTGTATCAGAGTGCTATTTCCAGTAGATAGCAACCATTAAAACACAGTCAGTGTGTAATAGTAAGTGTATCTGAGTGCTCTCCTTAGTAGATAGCAACAATTAAAATAGTCATTGTGTAACAGTAAGCGTATCTGTGTGCTCTCCTTAGTAGATAGCAACCATTAAAATAGTCATTGTGTAACAGTAATTGTATCTGAGTGCTATTGTCAGTAGATAGCAACCATTAAAGGAATACCGTTCTATTCATTACACCATGCATTATATGGTAGGAAAATAATTATATAATGTACATGTATATTGACCATTTAATTGAACACAGAACTATAATGTTCAGTTCAACGAATTTAAACTGCACATCCCCAACCTGTGATTATTTGAAATTTGCGCCCGGTTGTCTGTGTCGAAAGTGCTGCGCTGATGGGATAGCCATACCCAATATTGTGATGTCATCATACCTAAAACCGCCTCATCAGCAAGAGGTCGCTGGACAGTATCACACAGAAATTCAATGCATAAATGGATAATATCAATACATGAAACAGAGATGCGGACACCTCGTAAGTCTTTTGTCATAGCTTTGCTGAATATGGCGACACCCATACATGTGATTGTTTTTCTTTCTAAAGTGGTCTGTATAATAATAATAACATATCTGAGCGCTAAATTCCATGGCACTGATTTCCTTTTTAAATAGTCATTGTGTGGCAATAAGTGTATTTGAGTGCTATCTCCAGTAGATAGCAACTATTAAACATCATCATCTAACAGTGAGTGTATCCAAGTGCTATCTTCAGTATAGCAACTTGGGTTGCACAACAAGTTTTTTTCCTAGTCCACCAGTCGCCACATAATAGTCGCGATTAGTTAACTTCTAGAAGTCAGCAGCATTTCTGAGTGTTATCTTTAGCATAAATAGGCTTAATAGCAACCATTATAGCAGTCATTATGTAATAGTAAGTGTATCTGAGTGTGATATTCTATAATTAGCAACCATTACAATATTCATTGTTTAACAGTAAGTGTTTCTGAGTGCTACTTCCAGTAGATAGCAACCATTAAAATAGTTAATGTGTAACAATAAGTGTATCGGAGTACTATCATCAGTAGATAGCAACCATTAAAACAGTCATTCTCTAACAGTAAGTGGTTATTAGTGCTATCTTCAGTAGATCTATAGCAACCATCAAAATATTCATTGTGTAACCGTAAGTGTATCTGAGTACTATCTTGTGTATGTAACAGTGTCCTTTTCCCTTTCTTTTCCTCCCTCCCTCTCTTTCCCTCTTTTTATTTTTTATTTTTACCGGGGGGTGTGCGTCCCCTCCGCCCCTCCCTGGATCCGTGCCTGAGCCTGGTATGTTAAAACCAAACTGATGGGATGGGAACGCAGACAAACAGCATCATAGACTACTTACTGGACTTTGACAAGACTAATATATTTGTCTAACTTTTAACTAAATGCTCGTCTACACTAACCAAATTGCTGTGATGTTCTGGCACGTTTGAAAACAAACACATATGTGCTCTTAGTGCATGTTTGGGTACTTTCTGCAAACCTGTGCAGTACCAATATTGTGACTCTAACAGGCCTATAATAAACACAGCATACAACATAATTATAATCAGATAAAAAACCCTGATGTTTTCAATGTAAAAAAACCCAGATTTTGATCAAATGATTCCAGAAAATTCATCAAATGTTGGATTTAAATGATATCATCCTAAGGGACTGTTCATAAATTCCTGGAGGTGTGAGGTACTAGACAACAACAAAAAAAAGTCCCTAATTTTGATTGTGCATTATGCACAAGTTTTTTTTTAATATTTCAGCTCCATGGACCCTAATCAAGAGGAAATCAAACTGTGTTTTGGGGGGATTAAATTAAATTACCATATGTTTTTGGGAAGATGCTTCTTAAAAGCCAAAATGTGCCTCAATCATGACAAAAAATAGTGTAAGATATCAAATTTGTGCTCGTGTTGGGGTCGGAAAAATCTTGTTGGTTCACAATTTTATTTCTTGCCCCCACCCCAATATGAAAAACATAGCTAGGCCACTGATGATTGCTACAGTATTTCTTCTACCTTGTACATGTAGGGTTGTGTGTGTACTTTTGTGCAAAAAACTTGAGGACTGCTTCAGTTTGTTGATGTGATCTGAGATGCGCAGAAAATGTATAGCCTTTTTGCCACAGTCTGGAATATGTGCTAAAAGACCTGAAAGTAAGACCAATTGTGTAAATGCCTATGATTTTTTTAAATTATTATGATTATGCATACTGTCTATATAATGTGCATCATATAGGTACATTTGAGAGAATAAAAAATCGTTCAAATGTGGTGTTTTTTTACAGGAAACAAGGGCGATACGATAACATTTCAAAGCTCATCGGATGAAGTCTCTTCTGGTCGGTCATTTTTTGGTGAGAAAAAGTAATAATCTTAAAGTAAAATTCAGTATAATTTCAAAATGTAGTGGTAACAAATAGATAATTATTCTTGTACATATCCCAAATGGGCCTCTATTTAGTAGCATGCACAAAATGTTTAAAAATGTCAAAATAATTGAATTTCATTACCATATTTGGAATCACCATGAGAAATGCATTTATGTACAAACATACCTATTATTGATTCAGTAGTCCAAGCCTGTGCACCCTGCGACCTGTGGGCCGCATCCTGCCTCTAATCTGCGGCCCGCGAAGCAATCCCAAAATTCCCATTGATGCAGCCCGATTTAACCGGACCTCCCTAGGTTTACACAAATGTTGGATTTATTTAGTGGTGTTCTCCTTATAATTAGTAGGGTGACGCGCTGCATTTAGTAAATATAACTCGAGGCATGATTGCATGTTAAAATCCCTGGTTAAAATGGCGTTTGCAGCAGCAACAGCGAATAAAAAGAGGAAATTGCACACATAGAAGCGAGTATTCAATGAGCAATGGACTGAGGATTTTTCTTCCAAAGCTTCCCCTCCCCTTTTATTCCTCCTCCAGACATGTTTTGAAATGTTTGACAATCACTGCGGCCCGTGAATGGATCTCAAAATCACAATGAGGCCCGGGTGGTGGAAAAGGTTGCACATGCTTGCAGTAGTCCTTGAGATAGACCTTGAAAGCTGGAAAATGTTTATGAAAAAATATGGTTTTTATGGTAAAACCAAAATCTGTGTGGAAAGTGTTAAGGGATTTGGTCAGATCTAACCCTTGACCCGTATCCAAATCTAATCAGCTCAAATATCAGCTGTTTTGAATGTTATAGCGGACGAAGATTGTAAGCAATTTTTAAACAGTTTTAACAATGTTTCCATGCATATTTTCTTTTAATTTTGATGTGTTTTGTAAGTATGAAAACTGTGTAATTCTATGCTAGACAATTTTAATTAAAAGTAAACGATGATGTTTAATGAAACCCGCAGACAAACTCAGCACTTGACTAGAATCAAATTTGGCGGTGTTGCATAAGTATTTTGTGTTTAACATGTTTCTCATAGTACAAAAATAATGTCATGTATAAACATCTGATTAGGGGGATTATCATAAGAGTAATGAAGTTTATAGAAGCAAAACTTTGCCAAACTTTGAATCCATGAATTAAGCTTATGTTCTGTTATACTCTTTATTTTAATTTAAAAAAAGCTTAAAAGCTTTTTTATTAACCAGGCTTACTGTTTTAGGCCTTTTGTCGCAAGGGGAAACCGGGAGTTTGTATAAAATACACAGAAATTGCAAATCAAATCAGTAACCCGAAAAGTTGGAAATACGGATATAGCCATGAAAAGCTGTAAAGTTGCACTAAATCTGGTGCAAATACAGAAAATTCCATGAAAATCTGTGAAGTTGCATTAAATCACTGTGAAAATACAGACAATTTCATGAAAATCTGTGAAATTGCATAGAAACCCATGAACACACAAAACCTTGCAACATGATGCCTTGTATTTTAACTTCTATGTGTGTATGTACTATTTTCAGAAATAACTTGCAATTCCTGACAACAATAATGCTTTCTCAGAGCATAACCCCAGTCGTAATGACTTCCGACCAGAGGTGAGTTACATTATAAATAAAGGCTGATAAAGGGTGCAAGTTAAAGCATGTAACACAACGTACAGTCAAACAAACACCTAGATATTCAATTAAACAAGAATGTCTTTTAAAAAGGATGAAAACTGTCCTGACAAGTATTTCTTTTAAAAGGATGCTAGCTGCACTGACAAAATGTACACATTGACAAGGCCAACTTATACCCCTATCACACATATTGCGATTAGGCCAATAATTGCACTCCGCTCAAAAAGTATTAAAATATGTATAACACGCAGTAGTGACAGCGCGGAAAACTGTCCGAAATTGTCAATTTTTAAATCAAGGTCACTAAAACCCTTTCACATTCTACTGCGATCAGGTCGGTGCTTAAATTACGCTGAAACAGTATCAAAACGTCAAGCCAAATGCATCAAGATCTCCATGAATCCCTCAGTGATGCAGTGAGAACTGGCTGGGATGTCTGCCCTTAAGCGCAGTGCACCGCGCTTGTTTTGTGCATGCACAAAACAAGCGCGGAAGTTCGGCGCCTTCAGAGCATTGTCCTCTCCTGTCATTCTATGTACATGTATGTTATTCACTTGTCAAACTCCATGAACAGACTGAGCATCCTTTAGACAAACACATGTCTGGATGATGGAGTCCAATCACTTGGATTATTAAGTTTAACAGGTTGGTATTGTACTTGGTGTTGATTTGAATAATATTGACCTGTTTTGACAAATTGAATGTTCTGACATTTCATTAATTAATAAATTAAATATTCATCTTACATGCAGGTAATTAAATTGCTTGCAAATTGTAGCTAAATTGACAAAACACACAATCAAATTTGTAGATAGCAACCATTAAAATATTCATTGTTTAATAGTAAGTGTTTTTGAGTGCTATCTTCAGTAGATAGCATCCATTAAAAATAGTCATTTTGTAACAGCAAGTGTATCTGAGTGCTATTTCCAGTAGATAGCAACTATTACAATAGCCAATATGTAACAGTAAGTGTATTGGAGGGCTATCATCAGTAGATACATGTAGCAACCATTAAAACAGTCATTTTCTAACAGTAAGTGTATCTGAGTGCTATCTTTAGTAGATAGCAACCATTAAAATAATCAATGTGTACCAATAAATGTACCTGAGTGCTATCATCAGTAGATAGCAACCATTACAATATTCATTATTTAACAGTGTTTCTGAGTGCTATTTCCAGTAGATAGCAACCATTAAATGTGTTAGTGTGTAACAGTAAGTGTATCGGAGTGCTATCATCAGTAGATAGCAACCATTAGAACAGTCATTTTCTAACAGAAAGTATATCTTAGTGATATCTTCAGTAGATAGCAACCATTAATATATTCATTGTGTAAACGTAAGTGTATCTGTAACCGTAAGTGTTCTGTAACCGTAAGTGTATCTTGTGTAGATAGCAACCATTAACCTATTCATTGTTTAATAGTAAGTGTTTCTGAGTGCGCTCTTCAGTAGATAGCATCCATTAAAATAGTCATTTTGTAACAGCAAGTGTATCTGAGTGCTATTTCTAGTAGATAGCAACCATTAAAATAGCAACCATTAAAATAGTCATTGTGTAACAGTAAGTATATATGAGTGCTCTCTTTAGTAGATAGCAACAATTAAAATAGTCAATGTGTAACAGTAAGTGTATTTGAGTGCTATCATCAGTAGATAGCAACCATTACACATCATTGTCTAACAGTGAGTCTACCCAAGTGGTTTACACATAATAGTCGCGATTAGTTGACTATTCTAAGTCAGCAGCATTTCTGAGTGCTATTTTTAGCATAGGCTTATAGCAACCATTATAGCAACCATTATAGCAGTCATCATGTTATGTAATAGTAAGTATATCTGAGTGCTATCCTCTTTAGATAGCAACCATTAACATATTCATTGGTTAACAGTAAGTGTTTCCGAGTGCTATTTCCAACCAGTAAAATAGTGAGTGTGTAATAGTATACATGTGTATAGGAGTGCTATCATCAGTAGATAGCAAACATTAAAATATTCATTGTGTATGTGTAACCATAAGTGTATCTGAGTGCTTTCTTTAATAGATAGCAACCATTAAATAGTCATTGTGTAACAGTAAGTGTATCTGATTGCTATAAATCGTCAGTAGATACAAGAGTTATTGTAAATTGAACATAACATGGGAACATTTTCTAAATTCCCCATAGAGAATGTACACAGCACCAGTGGCATACCCAGCTTTTGAAAACTGGGGGGGGGGGGGGGGGGCACGTTCATAGTTGTACAGACGAAAGGCATGATTTACAGACTTTTTGTTATACAGACTCCCAAAAAATTGTAAAACATGCACACAATTGTTGCCGTCAGCAGCTGAAATCTTGATAAGTGTGGGGGGGGGGGGGGGGGGGGTAGCGATAGGTTGTCCACAAAACCTGTCCAAAAAAAAGCATGGTCAAATACGCAAATCTACCCACGGAGGCTCGAGTTTACCGACAGGCTGGACCCCCTGGGTACGCCACTGCACAGCACCACCACTACATGTACCACCGCCACCACCCCTGACTTTCGAAATATAATCAATCATATCTCAGCCAAATAGTTATAGAAATACCTGATTTATTCACACAGTGTAGCTACCTAAATAAGCTTTCAAATGACGCATAAACCATAGTTCTACCACATTTCGGTGTTGAGTTTATAGAGAGAGATGGATGATTCGTCACCAAAAAATGTAACCCCACCACCCTTTTTGGGTGGTGAGTACAAAACATATGGCCTTACCATACCAACCATTATAGCAGTCATTATGTAAAGTGTATCTGAGTGCTATCCGCAGTAGATAGCAACCATTAAAATAGTCTGTAGTGTAACAGAAACAGTAAGTGTATCTGAGTGCTATCATTGTCAGTAGATAGGCGGTTAACAACCAGTTGATCGCATGAGCGAAGTGTTTTTATTGCGGTCCGACAGCCAAACTTGCCGCCTGCTCGTTATAATAAATGCCACGGAAAGGTCATACTCATCTGTTTGCGAGTGGAAATTTTGTCAGCGCATGCTTTGTCATAAATATTTGTTTTTAAACACAAATCCCTTCCTTGATAACTCTTCGTAAAGTTTCAAAATTATATTCTAAAATAATCAAAACCTGATTGTTGTATTTGATTGCATTTTCAAAACGAAATTATCATAATATATAAAGAAACTAAACAAATAAGTTTGCCATATATATCTTCGAACAAGCCTAATATAATTACGCCAGCTGATTAAAAATTTGACACATTTCAGCAACTTACCCCTAACTTGTATCAGCGTACACCAACGTACGCCAACGTACGCCAATGTACGCCAACGTATTTTCCAATATTTCGCATACGTTGTTATACGTTCAGGCGATACGCCATGGTGTGACAGGGCTACCGTACAGCTAGCGCGCATTCGGCGTTTTGGGAACTTATGGAGGGTTTGAGTATATAAATGGGTCCCTTGAGTATCTCATCCTCACTTCTTCATGGTCTGTCTTGGCCTTCTTACTTTTTTTCTCCTCCTCCTCCTCGGCCTCGGCCCCTGGTTGCTTGCTTCTTCTTGGGAGGCATGTTACCTGCTTGATGACATCGGCGGGAATGATGTAATGTGAGATCGGCGCGGTATTTATACGTGCTACAGCGGCATAATAAGCCACGTGTTTGTTGTACGTCGAGGATACGCTGACGATACGTCGAACACGGCAGACATACGCTACGAATATGTTAGTCATACGCTCGCATACGCTCGCATACGCTGTGATACGCTGTCATAAGTATGTTATAAGTTAGTGATACGCTATCAATACGTTAGTCATACGCTATGTATACGTTCAATACGCTATGGATACGCTATGGATACGTGACAGGGCCTTACACGATCGCCCGGCATAAGGTGAATACGTGAGAATACGTCGAAACTCGTTGAAAATACGTCAGGTATACGTTAGACCTACGGCACAAATACGTTATCAACTCGTTATCACGTTCATTAAACGTATACCAACTTACGAGTAACGTACGAGTAACGTACCACTAACGTATGTCAGCGTATGTCAACGTATATTTAACGTACCACAAACTTACCGGGAACTTATGCAGAACGTATTAAGCACACGTTGAGTACGTCGAGAAATTTTGAGCATGCTCAATATTTTTTCGTGGTCCAAATTGTCACAGCGTATCACAGCGTGCTCTTAACGTAAACGACGTATACCCAACGTACCCCTAACTTATATCAGCGTACGCCAACGTACACCAACGTACACCAACATATTTTTCGATATTTCGCATACGTTGGCATACGTTGAGGCGATACGTTATGGTGTGACAGGGCCTTAAGGCCGGGTTGCACCACCGATGCAAAAGTTACTCGGAAGGCTCAGTGGTTATTGGAAGTGGGGTATCAAGCGCGTACAAGAAATCATGTAATTAGGGTTGATTTTGAAGACAGGCGCAATACGTATGTAACATGTTTAGGGTATCAAAACAAGGAAAATCAGGAAAAAGGGTATACTTTTTATACAATGCTCTTACATATTTAGGGTCCTTATTGTCTTCTATCTATGATTCTATGAGCATTTTTAAATATCCGCGATATTATTCCTCAATCTGTTTCCGCCGCAATTCATCCCAGCATCGACCCTGGCTGGAATTCCGAGAATTCTCGCCAATTTATAGTCTTCATCGCAACAAAAGGGGTATCATGCTTATGTTAAAAGTAGAATACGGCTTGCTCCTGAGGCTTGCTGAAGACAAGCTTATTTTGCGTTGCCAGAAATATTTAAGGAAAATCAGTGTTTAATAGTTAGGCCTTGAGTGCATTGATTCTTAGTTAGGATTCAAAATGTACAAATTACATGCTTAGGGTACGTTGGGCCCAAACTATCACAAAGTATTTGGATTACTTGTTTAGGGTATGAAAATACTGAAGTAACTTGCTTAGCCTTAGCCTTCTTTGGGTATGTAAACAACTGCCCTTACTTGTTTAGGGCATGGACTTATCAGTCTAGCTTAGGGGTACCTTTTCACATTTATGCAATTACTTATTTAGGGTTCTTTTTGAAAGTCCTTGGACGCGCATGATGCCCCCTTGTAATGACCACTGAGCACCCCAGGGAAAGTTAATCTCATGATCTTGTCAGGCATGCTAACACAAGCTTTTCTACATAGTACGGGCATAATATACTTATTGCATTGCTTGTTGCTTGCTAGTCCGAGGTGGCTCAGACTTTGTTCCGATACAAGCGCACTGATGAAGGAACGACACTATTGACTATACGCTACGTGACAGGCTGATTACTTGCCTGGTGACTAAATTATGGTTCTGAATCTGGTTGTACGTATTCATTCATATTGAGTTGGGTGGGGTAGAGGTTTTTTGGGTTTTTTTATTCACCAGTGGGGGAATTCTTTTTTTGTTGCCTGCATAATACATTAGAGGGGGATTTTTTTTTTAGGACCCCCACCTGAAAATCGAATGGTACGTCCCTTATGGCTAATGGAAGATGATTCCCAGTTTCCTGTTGCCTTCCCGACTCATTTTTTTAGTTTTACCATGTATTTTCATTATTTGGGAAAAAATTACATTTCTGACAAACTTGAGTACAAAATCTAAATTTGTAGAGGCTCTAAATACCAGGCATCTCTTCCTGTTGATTTTAAGGGATTTTATTGGCAGTGATGTCATGGTATATGGTTAATAATGAAAATATTTGCATAATTACTTACCTACTAAAATTTCAAATGGTATTGATGTTGCAATATTTCAGACACATTTTTGACATGTTCAAAAACGCATATAAAAATACTTTCTTCATTGTTTTAAACGAGTCAATTCAGGTGTAATATATACGAATCAATGGGTAGTAAGTAGTTAACACTGCATAGTGGGGGTACCTTAAATACCTTTCGAAAACCATCGGTTCTGATTTAATAATGAATAAGGCATTCAATTGTATACTGTTTCTGGGGGTAACTAATGTGTGTGATTGTGAATGACCAGTATGTTGATACACTTACCACTGATTGGGATGGTCGAATTGCAGATATGATGAAAACAGACTGTTGTGTAGCAACAGACCATTTCTTGAATATTGCTCATTTGAATAGGTCATTTAAGAGTGCCATATCATCAATGGCAGTAAGCCAGCAACAGTAACAGGCAGAAGATAACCTGCCATGTGTGCTGTAAGAAAAAGTATGAAGGAAAGTGTCAGTTGAAATAGTGAGCTCTGTTATATTAAGGGAAATATGATAGTATGGTACCTCCATATGCTGAATAGGTAGATTCCATTTGATTGAAAACCTGAACATGTGGTGTCCCAAGAAGACCCGATTCCACCTGGCTCACCATACTGTCCTACCATGGCAAAAGAAAGTATTGACCACAATTTTCAAAATGCACCTTTTTGAAAAAATTTACTTTTAAAAACAATATCTTCCTGCCTTTAATGCCGATTTGGTCCAGTGCAACCTTCAGAAAGTTAAGAAAATTTGTCCAAGAAAGCAACTTTCTTATAATTGTACACAAAAAGACTAATACTTTTACCTATTAGTAATAGGAGAATATCAGAATTACCACGACAAAAGGAAGTATTGACCATATATTTGGACCAAATTTGTGCATTTTTGCCATCCATCAATCTCATCAAGCAGCAGGAGTATTTCTTCTTGATGCATATATATCACAGCGCAGGAAAAGATGCAACAGAACAGCTTGGAGATTGAAACACATAAAAATGGAAAATTTTATTCTACCTAAAAAAATTAACAGCAGTTTTTTTGGGTTTTTTTGTTTTTGTTTGTTGAATCCTATCCATGGTGTTTCACTGAAAAAGTCATGGACTGTGTGTGTTCCAATGCATGATCAAATGAGAAGCCAAGGGTTGATCAAATTAGCCATCAATGTTAAACTTGGTTAAATAATTAATTAATAACAAATAAAATCAGCAGAATGCAGTGGTGTAGCTAGGTTTTTGACACTGAGGGGGGTGGGCAAGATATAAAAAGTGAACAGGGAAAATTTTGCCGACTAAATTACATTTTGCTATTTTACACTTATTTTTGCTATGATTGAGGTACATTATAATAGCTTTAAAACATTCAATTTTGGGGCACGCGTGTGTAGCGCGCATAAAATTGCCATCTGTGTACTTTTGAAAGCCATAATTCCATGATTCCTCTTGTCAAATGAACCGACAGTGCCAAACTGCCAATCTAAACCGACACGGCAGTCAATATGGGAAGGGGGATCACACTCCCTCGCGCCCCTCTAGCTACTGCACTGGCAGAATGTACCCTTTAATTACACCTTTTGAGATCAACGAACTCATTAAATAGTCATACTGGTGCACTAGGGAATGTGAAATAATGATAATATGAAAAGGCCATGGAAGGCAATGTACACAGCTTTATGTTCATTGACAATCATGTGACCCTCACCCTGTGCTGCAATTTTCTTAGCCATCCTTATCCTTATTAGTAGCTCCCAAGCATTTTCAACTTACTTTATCATTCACATTCTTCTTAATAGCAAGCTAAACCATTCGGTTTTGTAGAATACTGTTGTAGGATCGCATTATCCCTGGGAAGAGGCATAATTGTTGTTGTCACACCAACCAAGTTATTTCTGAAAAAAAATAAACACACAGTATAACTTTAAAGAAGTTAAAAAAAGGAATGCAAACAGCATTAAAAGCATAACACAACTAAAACACCATACATCGAACAGACTATACAGCTTTACAAGCCAAAACATTATTAGTTTCATTTTAAGCACTCTTCCCCTACTAGTATTTACACAATACAATGGGATGGGTATAACTAACCTACCGTAAAGCAGGGTGCCCCCATGTCCCGATTCACCCCGTTTTACAATACACAATTTGCCGGGTAACATTTAAAAAATGTTCCCATTTTTGTCCCTATTCACAAGTTTATTTGGGTATGTCCATGAAGTTGGGCCAAAAAGTGTGACATGAGGTCAAAATTTCAAAATTGTTCAATTGTTAATCTGATATTATTTTTAGGTCCGACAATATCCATACTTTTGAAAAATAGTGAACTTTTTCCTCTCAAGTATGAAAATAATCATTGATTGCAGGTTAGTTTCAGGTTATTATGGTAAAAATGCCTATGCTACATGGACACCATTCTGACACTTCTCCCTTGCATTATTTTAAAATAGTTCAGGTTACTCACCATTCTTATATAGATTTATATTGCACTTTCATGGTCAGATTCATAAAAGCACACAATTGATACTACTCTACATCACAAAAAGTGATATGATGCTTTGCAAATTGAGGGTTGTGGGGTAATTTGGTTCAAGCCTTTTTGATGTAGTATTTATGTCTGTAATCAATAAGGATTGCTTCTGACACACATATATTGTATAATTTTATCATCACTGATAACTGTTTAACTGATTTAGTAACATTACAATTAAATAAAAAGTAAAAGCTTCTGTCCATACGGCTAAACATACAAGAAATTTACCTGATGCTACATGGACACCATGTCCTGTAGCATAGGTATAAATTCTATTGTTTTACAGATAACTAACATAAAATGAAGTAAGACACATTTCACTTCCTCTTTATATCAATAAAGTAAAGACTCGTGCCGAGCAAAGCTCGCGCGCGGAGTGCCCATCTCTCTTTCATTAGCGTTTGGGCCAGACTCCCCATGTAATACTTGGCTGTGGGGGTTCGCCACTCCTCCCGCACAGCGAGTCTGTTTTACTTCCAACATGAATTAATGCCGGTACCCAATTATACACCTGGGTGAAGCGTGGCAAGTGCGGTAAAGTGCCTTGCCCAAGGACACAACACGTTGGCACCAACGGGGCTCGAACCCACAATCTTTGCATTGTGGAGCGAGGGTGAATCCGCTGGACCACACGCGCCCGACTTATATCAATAGCCACTACAATTACTACTAAAAATAAGAGTGATGTATAGAATTTTTTTTATTTGATACCCAATATCTACATGTACTTGATTACCGGCACTACATGGACACAGTGTCCATGTAGCATCAGGTACATTGTTTTGGTAAAAATTGTATCAAATATTGGGAGTTATCTCACTAAAAAATGTCATGTTATGTTATTTCCCATATATTTTCAAGTAGAATTGAAATATTTGAAAAAGAATTATGGGTGCCATCATTATAAACTAATTACCTTGTCCCTAAGCTACATGGTAATACCGGCACTACAGGTGGACACCTCGCTTGTTTTCAGTTTTTTTGCTGTCTTTAATAAAAACCAATTACCCTAAAACTGGTCCCAATGAGAACCTCTAGTAAAACACTTAATTGCAGGGAGCCATTCATTTCAGTATGTGAAAGGATCTTTTTACTTGAGAGGGGCAATCATTGTAAATGTACCTATGCTACACCGGACACCTCGTCAAAAATCAGTGACGTTTCCTCAAATAATTTTAAAATAACATCATCTATGGGTACAGTTGTTGTTCAAACTTTCTTATGAATGTGATACGGTAATTTAGGACCCAAAATCAGTGGGTTCAAATGTCATCTGTGTTGTTGGTGAGCTTAAAATACCGATGCTATGCTTTTTTGGGGTGGACTCCTTTCTGTAGCATAGGTATGGCAATTTCCCGAAGACGTCATATCAAATTGGCCGATTTCTGTTCTGTCATAATCTACTTAAAGGTGAATTGGAACATATATTCATAGATTATG
>CM069450.1:13748966-13951623 GCA_035610835.1 Ophiura sarsii | reverse complement strand
ACTAAGTGGCACGACAATACATGAGTACAGCTTTCAATCACGCCCGAGAATAACTATAGATCTATTAATTAATTAATGAAATTTACAAAACCCTGGAAATACACGGTTTTGATACTTACAACTCACCTTATAATGCTGCCGCTGTACGCTCGCTCGTCCTCCATTATGGTCATGGTTGATAAACATGATGGTACCCGGTGTTCAACAATATTCCGTTCAGCTCCCGAATAGGATAAAATGTCACGAGAAGCAGCGAAAATGCAAGATCTGATTCCTAAAATATTACCCTAAAACAAGTTTTCAAAAAACTTTTCATGTTTTATAAAACCGCGGTATTACATTGCCCACAATGTAATATTTAAAGCACTGTAGGCTCTTATTTTAAGTATTACCCCCAAATCTACACTTTTTATGTTTGGGACAAAATTCCCCTTCAAATTAATCATAATTCTTTACGTATCTACTTTGAGGCATCACTTTTAGGCGACAGAAAAGTTCAGAAACCCACTTTGAAAATTGACATTTTTCCATAGTCAAATGAAAAGCACATTTTAATCAAAGTGAAGTGTTTAGGATTTATTCTAAACCGTGGAATTAGTTTTTACATGTTCATAGAAAATAATAAAACTAAAATGTAATGCTCATGTTCTCATAATGGCACAATACAGCCTCTTGAAAGAGGCCTCCTGCCGGCGATGGAAAATGTGAAAAATGCATATTTTAGACAAATCACCTATCCCATCAATTTTTTTTCTATACAGAGTGGTTCTAAAAGATATTTGGTATGTGTTTACATTGTTCAAATCATATTTGGAGTAAAAATGAAAAAGATATGACTATTTTCTCCAACTTCACCGTACTCCGAAGGACCCTTTTCAAATGAGATTATTTTAATAATGACACATTTCTTTGACTCCTTAAGATAGATTACAACACATATGACATCAGCCGGGGTTTTTAATGAGAATAGAGCATGTAATACTCCTGAAAATCTTTGTTTTACTCTTCCAAACTTTAGTAACTTCGCACTGTTACTTGCGACTAAAACTTACAAAAGGTCGTAAAACCCCCAAACGATCTCTTCGCGTAACTTTCACATAGTAAGCTTATATCATGTTACATTGAAATTGCTTTAAAAATCCTAACACATAAGATATGTAAAGTTTAAAAATATGTGTATTAGAGCTGTTATTTTTAAAACCTTTATAAGCTGAAGGAGTCGTGTTTAAATGATCCAAGTCCAAATAATATAATAGAATACTTGTGACGAATTCATTATTCGTTCACGAGACACTAGAGGGCGTCTAATATCGAGATCTCCTCTTTCTTTAAAAAAAACCAAAACATGATATCATAGATAATTTTTAGGAAAAACGGATACTAAAATATTCCTGAGATCAAAATCATACAAAATACACGGTTTCTGATCAATATTCAGTACGGGGTATGTCTCTAAATGCTCTTCAAAGTTGCGATGGCGAGCCGATTGCGTCATATTTTAACCCGTTTTTAGCAATTAAATAGAGTTTTTACCCCTTTCCAAATAAGCAAAATTAGCGAAAGTTAATTTTTTATGTTACTGAATAGCTGTACTTCTTGGATAAAAAATATGAAAGTGTTAGAAATGTATTTGATATGTGAAAATGAAGATATTTTCTTGCGAGCGTCGTAAAAAACCCCTTAGAAGCCAAATAAATTGGCTTATGTCGGTTGCCTGGGAAATTGCTATAATTATCATATTTCTTGACAATTGTTCGATAAAACCTGTTAATATCCCTTGGAGAACTATTATCTAACTACCAGTATCAATAGATGGCCATATACATTGTTTGAAAACGTTTTTTATTGAAAATCAATATTGCGACAATTTTGGCATTAACATACGTGGTTCAAACCATTAGCCGTTAACTAGACTTTTTTTTTAGCGAAAGCGAAACGGACATGTAAAGAATGTTAGCGAAATTTGTTTTTTTAGGTTAAGTAGTGCCATTCTTTCACCATGGTAACACTCGTTTCTTGATTTTTTGACAACAACTGCTTTAAAACCGAGTGTGTCGTAAAAACCCCCGTTTCTTCTCGCCATTTCCTCTATGGGATGGGCGTCGTAAAAAAACCTTCGTCTCAAAATATAGCTAGCGTAGCGAATGATATATCGCGCTCTAGTAGGAGACGTCGTGAAACTAGCTGATTTTGGTATTGCTAGGACAATTGAAGAGACCATAACCAGGGCAACAGACAGTGGAACGCTTGTATGGATGGCCCCAGAACTAATGCGTGATGGCATTCTGTCCCCTTCATTAGACATCTACTCATATGGCGTTGTGACATGGGAGCTATGTACAACAAAGGTTCCATTTGATGAAGATCGAAGTAACATCAGAAATAGAATATGCGATAATAAAGAGAGACCACCAATACCAAGTGACTGTCCCGATATGGTTGCAGATCTAATACGACAATGTTGGCATTCAGACTATAAAAAGAGGCCTACTGTTGGACAGATATTGTCTATGGTGAGTTAAATAAAGGTTTTAAAGGTTTCAAATTAAGTACAGGTCGCAACGGCATCTAGAAATGGCCTAGAGACATTAATTTGAAAGATCGAATGAACATTAAATACAAGATTGATACATTGGCTACACACGACCACCATTTCAGAACCCTAGGCCTTACTGTAAAGTGATGAGTAAAGGATAAAGACAATTGTATTAAAATGGTCAACTTGCCCGACCCCGGGGCAGGTTCTTCCATAGGCCGGGGCAAGTTCGCCATGTGCTCATAATTTGGCTTCATATAGTATGTATTATTAATAGATATACACATTTGTTATGCAATGTGATTTTCTTCCAAAATAAACATTTAAGGAGTCCAAAATATAAAGGCGGGTAATTTTTGCGGAATATACTCGTTTAGAAATTTAAAATGATAATAAATAACACATTTTAAAACATAATATTTTAGTACTTCTCCATTCTAGATTTTTTTATAATTACAAATAGCTACAGGAGGTGGATAACAATTTAAATGATACAAAACATTTAATCATCTCAAAGGTAGATGTTCTGATTGCTGGCCCAATTTTTTTCAACTTGATGTTTCTATTTTACATGGAAGGTCATCTATAAAATTGTCACATTCCAAAGTTTGAGTTGTATAACTCCAATGGATCTTATTTTAGAAGCACAAGGTCACAAGAAATTGGTTCATTGAGTAATACTCAAACTCAAACATGGATGCATACGTAATGAGCTAATTGTTCGCGTGGGGTTCAAAAGTGACCAATGGCAGACACGATAAATACGAAGTATATGAATATTTATATACCGTCTTCGCAGAAAGAAGAATCTTGCTCACTTCGATAAATTCAAAATTTCGATTTTCTCGCACTGGATAGCCGCCGTTTCGGTCTATAATCACACTTTAGGAGTAATCTTTGACATTGGTCCTCGCCCAAAATATTTTCCTCAGAGATATAGCTACATTTCCGCTTATATGACTATTTCCATGCTATTTCCTATCTTTCAATATCGTGTAATAAAAAAACATCCGAACATAGACAAATAATTTGATCATTTTTTACGATAACTGGAAACTCTTACACAGCCACAGAAATATCGCCTTCATGTGTTTCTAGATGTACAGGCAGCAAATTCAATATTAGCGCGTTAT
Source organism: Ophiura sarsii (assembly GCA_035610835.1). NCBI lineage: Eukaryota > Metazoa > Echinodermata > Ophiuroidea > Amphilepidida > Ophiuridae > Ophiura > Ophiura sarsii. The sequence goes on along the minus strand of CM069450.1, from coordinate 13,947,954 downwards.
GAAGGGATGTGATAATATCGTGACACATACAAAGCATCGTCCCTATTAATCCACAGTGTGCTTAAAGCGCAGTTCTTTGGTAAATCCAATGTCAGTAGACCTTGTATTTGGTCGGTTCTCGGATGGGAAGTATCAGAGGGAGGGTGTTGTTCGATTGTTTGACAATGACATTATACAAGGTATACCAAGTCGACTATCTCCCGCCAAGTTGTCGGAGGAAATGTTTTGCCCCTCCCATTATTCTCTCCATTTGTATTCTTCATGATATTACAAACTATAATTCGTTCCCTCGAATTACAATTTGTTCCCTCATATTACTACCCTACAATTACTAATTCGTTCCCTCAAATTACTAAAATTTGTTCCCTCAAATTACTAATTCGTCCCCTCAAATCACTCATTTGTTCCCTCAAATTACTAACTCATTTCCTATAATTACTAATTATTTCCCTTCAAATTACTATAACACCATTAAACAAATCCCGCGTCAATTCAAAGAATACATTGACTGTGGACTGTACTGACCTACCACGACAAAAGGAAATAATTCCATGTTGATGCTTTTGAAATATAAACTGAATAATTATCCTTGATGCATCTGTGAAATCTTTATTTATTTGGATTAAATATGTGTTTTGATAAATGAATAACACATACCTAATAAACAAATCTCAATTTGTTGAGTTTGTAGACAATAACATGTGAACAATCAGTATAATTGATTACTAATTGTTGATTCCTTTCTGTAAAGCCGATCGATGAATACGTTCAAGGTCTCTCAATATTGATAAAATTAACTGATTTAGTGACACCTCGCTCGAAGTTATTGCTAATACACCAGCAAATTTGCAGGTAAGCCCACATCTCCATAATTGAGATTGGGAATTAAATTCCCGAAATAGGAGAGCATGCAATATTGCACGGCGATGAATCTCTGAAATCGCCGGGACGATTGAGCATTTATTGTGAGCCCCTTATCAAAACGTTATGGGTTTTTAATTAGTTTCATTTCGCATTCAGTAAGGCCGGATCATATTATCAGATTATCATGTCTTTGCAGTACTCCCATCCCATGAAATAATATGGGGATTCGGTATTGCCATTTAGTTATATCAGGGTTTGTAACGGTACAATACAACTGTGTATTGAATAGGAAACCCACTAACGGCAGCCTGGTGCTGTGACGTCATCAGTGATGGTTTCCAGTTTTCAATACGATTATTCCGTTAAAATATACTACCGGGTTCCAAAGTGTCGGCAATCAAATATTTCCTTTCATCTTCAGGCTGCCGGTAGTCAGGTGCATTGAATATTGTTCAAACAAAGTACCCGGATGCGACCAATATTCTAAAAATATGTATATCGAGTTATTGATTTCAACGAAAATAGGCCTACTTTTGACTATAAGTTTGGACTGAAATCCAGAAGAATCATCTAAATTTATTTTAAACAGAATAAGAGAAATACACGAACACGATCTGTCCACGTGATGCAATGACACTCTCTCGTTGCCAGGGGTGAAGTCGTGGAAATGGGAGGGGGCGGTGGGTAAGGCCATATATTTCTATCCAAACCAGCCCGGAAAATGCTTGATTAATACGTATCAACTGATCAGCATTGATGGGCTTCTTACGGATAAATTATGTTTCCGCTTGTTATATGAAATAGCGCGTACTATCCAGATTGTTTCGTCTGGTATCAATAACTATCCTGTTCCTTTTTAATATCTAGTACCATTTGAAGAAGATAAAAGGCTCAAATATCGGGTATTAAATGTTGTTTTAGGTTAATTTATAGAAACTGTTCATATTTCCTATACAGTCATAAAAGAGTACCTATGCAGGTAATAAATGGGCTTTTAACTCTAAGAATATAATATCCTATCTAAAAAATATTAATTTATAAAGTTGTTGATAAATGTATCTACTTTAATATTGCACGGTAGGATTGGGTGATTATTGAGTAAGTGACACTCCAAAATGTAAGGTGAAGTCCGATTTTCATTTTCGCATTTTTCTTTTCTACACGCGGGCCCAGCTACGGGTACATTGTCGATTACCAATACTTGAATACGTTACACACACGCTACCTGTCCATGAAGCTAATACACAAGGAGAAAGTTCTTGTTACGCAACCCTAATCATGCAATTGTCCCATCAATTGCGCAACCCTCTTCTTTGAGCGATGATATTCACCGCCGAAGTTGCCAGCCAATTTAATTGGATTTTCAATCCAGTAAATTCGTGATACATTATGTGGCCTATTTTAAACATTGTCATAATAAGTGGTTTATTTTGGGATCGGAATGTACGTTCAAACATTGCTTATTTTCCCCTAAATACACACTCCGCGGTGCCAAGAACAATGTATTCTGAATAAACTGAAAATAAAAGAATATTTTCAAATTTACTCAAAATTGATTTTTACATTGAATTTATATTATTTATTTTATGGTTCTGTTATATCAAGACAGATATGGTGTATACGTAATTGTATTAAACCTTTTTAAGTGTGCGCAGATTCGCGCGATTTTTCTGTTGAAATATAAACTGTTCAACATTTTGAATATCGGCTAATTTTTATTTACATTTTGATCCACAACTTATAATATAGTTCAACTGCCTGTCAATAGTTTCGTTATGATATGTACAGTATTTTGCCTGTTTTTTACACATTTGCAATATCAAAAACATAAGTTATTTACCAAAATAAGTAGTGCTTTGAGATAAATAGATATTTTCAATACAAGAATTGAGGTAAACACCCTAGCGTCGGACCATCAAGAGTGGGACTACCGCTTTGTCAATCTAGATTGATTTTTCCGCGGTAACTTTGATTGTCAGTGCAATACACGTTGTAACACTGATTTAGCCTCTTTTGTGTAGTACCACGATGATCATCATCGTTCCATTGATTCTGGCAAGAAGTTACTCCTGTCGTCTAGCTTCATGACCTGTCATACACTCTAAATATCAGGGATTTAAATTTTAAATCTCAACCAGGATTAAAAACAATTTTAAGAATATTTAATGACAGACTCGGTTTAAGTTTAAATCTTTTAAAGGACTTACATTTTAAACAAATCATATTATCATGATGTGTGCACGTGATCCAACCTGAATCTTTTTACGATGTTGCTACGAGGCCATCTTTCTTTTACGACTGTGTGCGGTGTATGTCTGTGGGGGAAACGTGGATAAACTCGCCTGACCGAAAACGACCCGATGCCTGCACCGCTGACACACCAAAAGACATGCTTCAACCCAGTGCACATCCGAGAGCATTTTAGAACAGTTTTCACGGTGATAAGATGTATACTTTATATTACTAGAATTGTGTTTTTCTGTTCGGACTCGCCGGTGGATGGAGTTAAAGTCAGGAATGCCCTACATGCGTTGTTCACTCATTCACTGTGGCCCTGATCGGCTCCCGTATTATTATTATTATTTACTCAAAATGCTCTCGGATGCATAAACACCAAACAGAAACACACCCTGCAACATGACAGCGATACTGACATCAAAGCCACGGTCAAGAACAGCCTCCACATACGCCGCACACACAAAATTGGATTTGAAAATTCAAGTCCAAACAGATTGCTTTTAAATCTTTCTGAGGGTAGATTTTAATCCAAAAAATATTGTAATCCCTTTGGATTAAAACTTTTAAATCCTTGAAAATATTTATTTTAAAACCACGGTACATTCCTACAATCCCTGAAGGATTTAAATCTAAATCTCTTGAGATTAAATTTAATTCCTTGTAATTTAGAGTGTACTCTTCCCCGTGTTGAAAAGTAAAATGTGAAATTGAAATTTTGACTTTACCTTACATTTTAAATTGTCATTTCAATATTTAACCGATCCTAGCGTGCAATATCTCATATTAAAGAAAATAAATTTCTCAACAACTTAATACTTTAATATTTTAGGTAGGATATACATTTTTTAAAAGCCCATTTATTACCTGTATAATTACTTTATTGATGACTGGATATATATAGTGTCTACACGATTTAACGAAGGGTGCTCTTATAGCATTTCATGGACAAATTCGTATTTTTGTTTATTTTTACAGAGTTGATGCATATGAGATATGGTACTCTATGGAGTACTTCTAGTCTGATGCCAAACATAAATAGCACGCTAACCTACAAATAAACTGCTCACAAAAAGTATCGAAACACTTAGAAATGATCCAATATATAACGGCTCGAAAAGGTATGCATTAATCGAAGCAAATAACCAAATGCATAATTTTGTTCTGCATATTTTGACACCTCGATCGTTGAGATACGATGTTGCGGAGCGGAGTTATTGTCATTTCAATGATCGTGGGTCCAGTTTCAAAAGTGACACTCATCCCTATTGAAAATCATGAATCTGATCATTCTAAACAGTAATGCAAACCTCTTTCTATAGGAAGATTGTCACTTTTGAAACTGGACCCACGACCATTGAAATGACAATAACTCCGCTCCGCAACATCGTATCTCAACGATCGAGGTGTCAAAATACGCAGAACAAAATTATGCACTATCTTTTAACTTCTAGTCGGCACGTTCTTTCAGTACGTCTCTCAATATGACGACCAGCTGCAAGCCCTGAAATGCACCTCATTTACAGCTTCTAATGCATCCTGATCCGGATGATCCTCTTCTTATGTCCTGACTCCAATGGATCTATATCCAGGTAATCCTCATCTGACTTATCCTCAAGTTCCAAAACTGCAGCTGCAGGGTCGGTGTCGTCAGCTATGTCAGTGTCATCGTCATCCTCATTCTCAGCTTCTAGGGTTGGTTCATTCACGTCCATGACTTGGTGGGTTTTTTCAGTACGTCTCTCAATATGACAGTCAGTTCTATAGCTTCTAATGCATCCTGGTTATCTTCTTCTTCATTTTCATCTCCCATCAATTTGGTCATCCGCCGGATGATCGGCCAAGAAAAACTGGTCATCCGCCGGTATGTTTGGTCATTTCGGATGACCGGATGGCCGCTATTTCGAACGCTGCATGTAGCTCTGCTGCATCGCCTAGAATTCCCATTACAAGTTACCGGTTCACTACCGGGAGGAAGTGATGTATGTAGCTCTGCTGCAACGCCCAGAATTCATATTATTTGCCTACCCCGTGTTGCTATACAAAAATGCTCAATACACAAATAAAATACCCGACATATGGCTACATTTGATAAATTAAGAACAGTTGCTATACAAAAATGCTCAATATAATATAATGAAAACAATTCACAAATTAAGCAACAGTCACAAAATGCCCAACAAATGGTTAATTAATAATACCCAACTGTTGTGTAATTAAAATTGTACAACTGCTGAGTAACTGGAATTGTTCAACTGTTGGTAAAAACATGTGTTGGGTAAATTTTACGCAACTGTTGAGCGGTTGCATACTTCAACAACGTTATGTAAAATGTTGAGTAAATATTTAAGCAACTTTTTTGCAGTGTAGAATTAGTTCATAGATTGATATATGAACGACCTTACCTCTACTTCTATTATACAAACTCTGTTCAAAACAAATTTGTTGTATGTAAATATAAAAACACACGCATTAAAGGTATATTTAGTGTGTTTATTTCCAGGAGAAGCCCTTAATCCTCGAATTTGTTTTGGAAGCAGATTTTCTTGCAGATTTATATTTCTGATCATAAATCATAAATATATTCCGAGTTGCAGAGCGATACGATTCTTAATTACCACAACATCATGGTTTTAGAGTGAATCTAGAGTTTAAACTATCGGGTTAAAGGTATATTATGTGATCTTTCCAAACGCCCTCAACATAAAAATTACTTCAAAATCATGATTTTAGAGTGAAAATAAACTGTCGGATTTTCCGACAGTTTATATTTTCACTCTAAAATTCACTCTAAAACCATGATTTTGAGGTAATTAGGAATCGTATCGCTCTGTAACTTGGAATGTATGTATGATTTATGATCAGAAATGTAAATCTGCAAGAAAATCTACTTTCTAAACAAAATAATAAATAGAGGGCGCTCTCTTGAAAAGATCACATAATATGCCTTTAACCCGTCAGTTTATTTTCACTCTAAAACCATGATTTTGAAGTAATTAGGAATCTTATCGCCCTGTGACTTGGAATGTATTTCCGATTCATGATCAGAAATGTAAATCAGCAAGACAATCTGCTTCAATTTTTGTTCAGGGATTGAGGGCGTTCCCTGTAAAAGATCGTATAATATACCTATAATAGACGTTATTCATAATTGGCGCATTTACATCAATAGAGGGTCGTACTATCCAACAGAGCATGCTCAAGAGCAACTAGTGCTCCGAAAACGAGGCCAGCGATGTAGCCGAGACGAGAGTGATGTTGTTTTTCAATGTGGTAAACTTTGCACTAGTCATAAAAAAAAGTCTTCATACTTCTGAGCTGTTCAATTTTTGACCTTATTACATTCGTGAAATAAACTTGAACGTATAAACTATCTATTCCACTAGTTTGAAATTAAATATTTGCTGATAACCGACAATATCTAGGAAAATGTAGAAGTTCACAGTTCATTACATTGCAGTAAAAGTACGAGACTTAATGGTTATCGGCGCTCTAATTGCTGCGACAATGCTCAGTTACAATTCACACCCTCTGTTGACGTAAATGCGCCAATTATGAATAACGTCTATACATGCATTAGGATAAGTACAAATTATGTCTAGTATTTGTTAATTAATTTTTGAGATAGAGTTTGAACATTTTGAAAGGTTTCTGAAAAAGTTTAGTTTAATCATGATAACATGCAAAACGCTGGCATGGCGCAATGTAGTCTACTATAGTATACCTTTTTTCCTTTTCTTTGTCACTCTATGAACATGTACCGATAGAGGGCTCACTCCCCATGGACCGCTCCCCATCCTCTGATCTCAGCCCCGGAAAAAAGGTCTACTTGCATTGGATTGACCTTGCTGACCTCCGTATACCTGTATAATTGTTGAACCCGCCAATCCGAGGACATTTGTCCCTACCAGCCGGCAATGTGAGGACAAAAAAAATGTGAGGACCTTTTTTGAAGTCCTCTCTTTTTTCCTGCATAAAAACGTATAGAAGTTGGGTCCTTACCCCCCTAAGGGTGTATGGCCATGTCCTCAATTAGGCGTCAATATACATATCATACAAATGTCCCTACATGTATGGTAAAAAAAGACTGTAACTTCTATACTTTTTACACACGTTTTAATACGGGTCCTCACATGGGTTGGTACTCGACTATAGATGTACACTAGTGCTAGTCCAAAAATTGGACGCATACGTAATGAGCAATTTGTTCGCGTGGGGTTCAAAATTGACCAATGGCAGACACGATAAATACGAAGCTTATGAATATTTATTAACCGTCTTCGCAGAGAGAAGAATCTTGTTCACTTTGATAAATTCAAAATGTCGATTTTCTGGCACTGTATAGCCGCCGTTTCGGTCTAAAATCACACTTTAGGGGTTATCTTTGACATTGGGTCTCGCCCAAAATATCTTCCTCGGAGATATAGCTACATTTCCGCATATGTGACTATTTCCATGCTATTTCCTTTCTTTCAATATCGTGTAATAAAAAAACCTTTTAACGTCCAAACCGAAAACAGAGACAAATAATTTGATATTTTTTTACGATAACTAGAAACTCTTACACAGTCACAGAAATACCACCTTCACACGTTTCTAGATGTACAAACAGCAAATTCAATATTAGCGCGTTATGAAGGGGGTGTGATACTATCGTGACGCATAAAAAGCATCGTCCCTGGTAATCCCTAGTGTGCTTAAAGCACAGTTCTTTTGTAAATCCAATGCCAGTAGACCTTATATTTGGTCGGTTCTCGGATGGGAAGTATCAGGGGGTGTTGTTCGATTGTGTGACAGTGAAATTATGCAAGGCCGTACGAGTAGACTAGGCGCAATGTCGCAGTGTCATTGTATGCGTGACGCTTGCGTATGCCAACATTGCACTTATACGCTTGGATTTAATTTTGCGTACAAATATTTCTCGGCAATTTGGTACTGTAGCGGGAATAGGGCGATCGAAATTCAAGCCAGTATTCCTTACAAATAGTTGCAGGTTGAGATATTTAACCAAATGTATACATACTACTTGAACATTAAGCATGATATCTAAAGCAAAAGTTTTACTAATTTTATTCAGAAAAGTGGAAAATTATTGATGATAATATTCGATCATCCGCGATGTCGGCTCAAATGCTTTCATTCCATAAAGCTAGGAATCAGAGCTAGTAATTGATAGTATTAAAGTGATATGTGAGCATGCTTAATAACAATACAAATTAAAATGTGCACACTCGTTAGTTGAAGCAATGCATGGTTTATTCGGTTAGGGATGTTTAGCAAGATACACTCATAAACATATGAACAATTATGTACATTCATAAGACATAACTATATAACATGTTAATATTCATTCATTCATTCATCCATTCATTCAATTGTATCACCACAATTACTACATATTTGCACAATATCAAAAAATACATAGGTAGCACACATAAAATACATAAGCATGAAGTTTGCTCATTTACGGCAGTTTTGCGGTAATGCATAAATACCAGAGAGTATCAATCATAAGTCCAAAGAGCCTCCATACATGCCATATTATATATACTGATTACTGTATTATATTTATTTATATATATAGGAAGCTTATTCCCATTTGGGGTCCTAACACTATTTGTATACGACACATCAATCGAATTTTGCCTCCTTGTCTCGACCGTATGTTTTTTGTTCATAATCAAAATAATTATGAATTTATTTACTCCTCTATCTTAAGAGAATCCCTACTTTTTTCCCACACTATATTGTTAACCGATATATACCTCAGCAAATTCTAAGAACGAGCAGAAAATACTAACAAATTGTTCCAGAATTCATCTGTAAAACGACAACAGGGGTTATTCCTTTTGGTGTTAGTGACCATTCCATGATATATTGCACCAGAAAGCAGATTAAGAAAAAATTCAATGAACACAAAACTGTTTCTATGAGATCAATGAAACATTATAGTGCTAACATTTTGTGTAACTATCTTGATAACTGTGACTGCATGGTCTTCAGTTCTGAACTCTAATTGTGTCAACACTGCTTGGAGTAATTTTACGCAGATTTTTAACACCGTCCTCAATAAAATTGCTCCTTATAGAGTCATCCGTATAAAGCAACGTACGGAGCCTTGGATGACTTCTAGCATTTTAGATTTGATCAGAACTATGAGACCATATGCGCTAGTGCCTTGATAGAGGATTTCCAAATCCCTCTTTCAGTGAATTTACTGCCATCCGTAACACAGTTCAACGGGAAATTAAGAAGGCGAAAGCCTCTTACTTCAAAACTAAATTGGAAGATAGTCAAGGCGATCCTAGGAAACTGTGGCAGCACTTAAAACAGCTTGGCTACAGCTCCAAGTCACCTGAAAATGCTAAGATTGTCTTGAATATCAACGGCGAGCTTTGTCATTTTACCCGATCAATTTGTAATTACATCAATACATTTTTTACCACTATTGCTCATAGCTTAGTTAGTAAACTTCCATCTCTTGCAGGTGTTTCTGGAGCAGTGCCTGAGTCATTTGTTGAGTTTTATAGAATGAAGGGTATGACCCCCAATGGCTGTATTTTACAACCTGTTTCTGAGGATTTCATTTTCAAGGAGCTTTCAGGTCTCAATAAAAACAAGGGACCTGGGCTTGATGGTATTGCTCCTAGATTCTTAAAAGATGGGGCCCATCAACTTGCTCCCTTGATAACTCACATTGTCAACCTTTCAATTCCTCAAGCACTGTCCCAGATGATATGAAATCCGCCAAAGTCATTCCTTTATTTAAAAAAAAGAGTAGACTTGAAGTGGGTAACTATCGCCCTGTGAGTATATTGAGCTGTGTGTCCAAAATTCTTGAACAAAAGTGTTTATAAACAGATTGAAAACTATCTAAGTTTCACGGGTTTACTATTCAAATTCCAATCAGGCTTTCGTGTAGGTTATTCTACTGAAAGTTGCTTAATCATGTTAATATACCTCACTGATTATATTAGAAAAGAAATTTCAGAGGGTAAGTTTGTTGGTATGCTATTGCTTGATGTGCAAAAAGCCTTTGATAGCGTGAATCACCAAATCTTGTGCAATAAACTTGAGGCTATGGGAATCGACCCCAGTTGGTTTAAATCTTATCTAGCCAATAGGCAGCAGCTGGTGAGCATTGATGGCATCAATTCCAGTCTTGAGCAGCTCTCTTGTGGAGTTCCCCAAGGGAGCTTGCTAGGTCCCTTGCTCTATCTTTGTTTTAGCAATGACATGGAATCCTCTGTTCACAACAAGCTGCTTCTATATGCTGATGATAGTGTCATCATGTCAGCCTCAGCTCTGATTTGAAATCATGCAATGATTGGTTGATCGCTAACAAACTTTCCCTCCATGTTGGCAAAACTGAATGTATTCTTTTTGGAACAAAAATCAAACTTGGCCAAACAGGTGATCTTAACATTTCTTATAACGATCAAATTATCAAAAGCCAGGATTCCATCAAATATTTGGGTGTGACGCTTGACAAATGTCTCTCTGGTGACAATATGTTTAATTCCATCATGAGCAAAGTCAGTGGCAGACTAAAATTTCTCTACAGACACTCTCAATATTTCAACCAGAAATTGCGCAAAAACTTATGTTCGGCTCTTATTCAGTGTCATATTGATTACTGCTGCACATCATGGTTTTCTGGTCTCACTTCCACTAAAAAAAATGGAAACCTTCCAGAACAAAATGGTTCGTTTCATTCTGAATTTACCTCCTAGAGAGCATATTGGTCAGGTTAACTTGAACTCTATCAAAATACTTGACATCCAGGATAGAGTCAAACAGTTGCGCCTCAATCATGTGTTCAATGTCTTCCATGCATCCGGTCCATCCTATTTACAGCAGTTTTTTCTCCAAAGTGTCCAATGTTCACTCCCATGGCACTCGTTCAAGATCCTATAACTTTCATGTTCCACATCACAAAGGCCTTGCTGCTGATACTTTTTATTACAATGGTATCATTGACTGGAATTCTTTACCTAACCATGTTAAATCCATCTCTAATAAACATGCCTTCAAAGCCCATGTCAAAGCACACTTGTCTCAAAGTTCGTTGAACCGGGAGTTGGCTGAGTATGCTTAAACTTATTTCTATTGGTCCTCTTCTTTTGACCTGTCTTGCTTTGTTTTTTCACACTTTGCAGGCTCCATTTTCTTTACTGGACCCCATTGGAAATAAGTTTGCATATTTAGCCAACTTTATGGGCTATCCTGGCATATTGATTTGGTTGTCTATTTTTGTGTGTACTTATTATATATTTGCTCTTTGTGTATTGATTGCTTTGTAATTTTTTGTATTGTTTTGTCAATTTGCCAAATAAACAACAAACAAACAAACAATCAAAATCTGTGTACGTAAATCCCTGGTCATCACTTGAACATGTACATTACATAATATTTAGCATTTCCGGTGTTGCCAAGTCATACTTGTCATTCTTAAAGAAGCCCAATCACATCACAAAGCACTTGAGCACTGAAGCAGGATGTGCTACAGTGTGCAAGGATACACTAACAACCAATTAGAATTGACATTTCTGCATGATCTTCACTCAAGTACTACATCCTGGATACAGTGTTCTTTCTTTACAAAAATCCCCATCACAAAACAGCACAACTTCATTAGTTCTTTTTAGTTTTTTGAGTTTGAAACATCTTCATTTTAAGAGCAAAATGTGATTCATCAGTATTTAATTAAGGTGATTATTTGACAGTTCTTGATCTACTTCCATTTGGAAATATGGTAGGGTGAGCACCATTATTTTCCAATGTGGATTTAAACCCGATTATAGTTCGGGGTATTCTGGTCATATTTTCATGATATCTCTCAATTTTGGTCCATAATTGGTTATTTTCCAGCCCTATTTCATGTACTTCCATTTTAGTTATTTTCATTGAGTACATAACTCAAGCATGTCAGATTTATAACCACTCCATGAGTTTTCCTTACATTATAGAATGGATGACCTACCAGTCATATATTTTTGGTCACCATCATTTTGTCCTACGGTTTATGCAACAGTAGATTAGGCCTATGCGATATTGATAGTTTTAGGCAAACACCTACATCCATGTTATTTGAACACTTTAATTAAACATGTACATAATATCAAATATCAAAACTCATTGAATTGACAGTGTCTTGAATTAATTCCTTTCTGTCAAAGTTTGTCCATTCATTGTTAAAGCAGTAACACCACGACAAAACAGCATAACAGACATTTTGAGCGTAAAATGGGAGATTTTTCAAAAAAAGAATTATATCTTGTAAGACATGCCTAATGTCTATTCAGACAAGTTGAAACATAAATTAAACAGTCACAAAGTCTCTAAAGGCTTTTAAAATAACATGTTTTGCCTTATATCTCATAAGCTTCAAAATGTCTGTTATGCTGTTTTGTCATGATGGGGCAGTATAATGAATGCTGTTTCATTAGCTTTTGCGGTATAGGTATTACATGATATTACATCATATTTCTTTATCAAATTTTGGAAGATTTACGGCGCGTATCGAGATGTGGGAAGCCTTGGTGGGGCTTGAGTCCATCGAGGTCATTATTAATAGTCTGTTGATTATTGTCGGACAAAAGTACTTGCCCAATTACCTAATATTAATTGTTTTTACCCATGCTCAAAATTTGTTATGGCAGTAAACTGATGAAAATAGATTGTTATCAAAAATAAGCGCTCCGTTAGATCGGCTGTGCTTTATTGTGTAACAACCTGTAATGTGTGTTTTATTTCATTTCATTATCATTGCTTTCATCAAAATAAAGTGAAGAAAAGCGTGGATTGAGGACTCGATATACATACATGTGCATTTCGCTTGTTACACCCTGTATAACATGGTGATTGTTGGTCATATGTTGGTGTTTGGTGCAGTATTATTACAAAACGTCAATTCTAAAATTTATTGTTACACTAAATTATGATAACGGTTAACTTTATTTAGAAATACGTTTTCACATACTTATATTGCTACAAATTTTGACCACCCTGTAAAAGGTATCCTTTATAACTAAAGACAAGTCAAGGTGGCCACATTTTGATTTGTAATAATAGTGTATACTTTTAAATTATGCAGCTTAATAAATTATTATTTTATCTTCAAGGTATGAAAATGGCCAGTGAAAATGTTGTATTGTTAGTGCATTTCTTCATGTTTGCACCCTATATATTGTCTACCCACCATAAAAAATGACTTTGATATTGACATTGTGAGATTTGGAAAGTTGTACGCTTTCAGGAATGTATACATGTACTTTCATTATATACTCCTATTTTTAGCATGTCACAGGGGCCCTATTATGACTTGTATTAATGCATCCATGCACGCCAATCGAGGCACCAACACTATACAAGCCGGCCACAATCCACATGAATAGCCATCCATTCCCGGGTCTGTTAACCTGTACACAAAAAAATCTTCTCTCTAGGCTTCAGAGAGTTACAGTGCGTTTATCTTCAACCATTTGAAGGCAGCACTTTACAGGAAGAAGAAGAAGAAGAAGAAGATTCAATAATGCAAAATGACTGAGCAACATGTAGAAGTGAATGTAGGCCCTTTTGCAACACAGCTCTTCATATGTGTTTCTGCCATATGTGACGCGACGGAGGAGGTAGAAATAAAACGGTAGTATCTAGTAACTAATGCCAATCAGCACCGTTGTCAGTTGGCCGATGGTTCACTATTGTTGGAATCAACGCGAAAGCAGCAAACGCTTTGAAATTATCCAAAAAGTAAGTTTAATTTCATTATTATTCCTAATGTTAACCTTCAGTTGTACTCAGGAGTGCAGCCATTCGCTAAAATGTTCGGCATGCTCATACTCATGGACAATTAGCAGTAAATCATATTTAACATTTTTAAGTATAATAATATAACATCACTTACTAGTTTTGTGTGTTCAGACCGTGATAGCCTACGATGCTTACGTTAAAATCATTCGTTAGTCAGGCAAAATATTATAATCCTGACGAACAAATTGTTGACAAGTTCAATTCAGAGATTCAAACGGTTTTTCTTCTTTTTAACAGTCTCTGCCTCTAAGAGTGTTCCCTGTGGTGATTCATGGGTCCTCAGATCGTCTTTTTTAAAACCCCAGTGATACATTATCATAACATTATTCTATAGCCAAATTTTAAAATTCCCAAAATGTTTGGTTCGGTCGTAAAAAATCACCGACATTTCAGGAAAAAAATCCCAGTAAAACGATTACTACGTTCCCCATAAGTATAATTATGCGCGCCATACACATCCCAACGAAAGGAAAACATATTTTGAAACCTCCAGTTGGGTACACAACAAAAGTGGAACAAAATCGTTGAGATCTGCGGGGGCATTACGCTGACCTTGAAACTGGGACAAACAGCGTCCTCAGCAGTTTTCAAGCCCTTGTAATTTGACGCGCCAACAAGATCCCATTACATAAACAAGTTCATATGGAAGAACTCGGAGCCTTTAAAAAATTCAGAAGTAAAAATTGTTAGGATCTCGTTGGCGCACGGAGATAATCCGGGTCAAAGGTCAAATTTTACAATTTTGAGCCATTCTCGCACCTCCGTAAATCCGTACGCCATCTTTAAAACACATTGGAAATGACATTTACTTGTAAAGATGGTTTACATTGAATGAAATGAAGAAACTAGCTTGGGATCTCGTAGATTTCTTTTTTAATGATTATTTAAAAATTTGCTTAAGATTAACAAACACTGTTGATATGGTTAGTTATCGGCCACCATCCAATAGTTACCACTGGAAAACCCTTTGGGATTTCGATGGCGGTTAATTCTACATGATTGCAAAGTTGAGGCGTCATCAGTTTTATTCTCGAGCCTTCTTGTGCCATTGATCAGGTTATCAGAATATCAGAATATTAGATTACTTTGGTAATGTCATATGGGATATTGTTTTTTATGCATTTTAGACCATTCTCAACACATCAACATTAATCTGTTGCATGGTGTTTCATAAATTGCATATTATGACTTCAGAATTCAACAACCCTGTCGAATTCGGAAGACATGACAAAAGAAATGCATAGAAAATAATGTACTATAATTATTAAAGATCATCAGCTAACCACGGAAAGAAGATCCGATAAACTAACCTAACTGAATTAAGACTTGATTGTAGAATTTCCGACCTAGATAGGAACTTTTTGGGATGTACAAAGAGTCCCACGATCCTGTGATTTTAAAAATATTTAAGGAATATGACAGCTAACTATAAAAAGTGTATAGCATCACCCTATTGGGAGGCGAGTTCATAACGCGTGACCAATTACGAAATAGGCTACAGGATCGATGTGAATTACAATTTTGAAATTATACAAAATCATAAAGGGGCGTGTACATCTCAAGTGTTTGTCCTGGACAAAAATCACATGACTCCCTACGTATCTGAGTCTCCGTGTTTCCATGTAATAATACCCATGATTTGCCGCGCCGAATTCCAATCGATAAAACGTAATGGCCAACATTTTATGTACGAACGAAATACTAAGGAGTCTAGAATCGTTTCGAAAAGTAGTGTTATGCATTATAATGAAATCAGAATTACAATCTCCTTCAGCATATAATCAACATTTGGGCGATAATCCTATGTTAAAAACGCACAACAATCGAAATAGAAAGCATTTTAGCCCGCATTTTTGCCCCGATTCATGTGATATTCGTATTTTGAACTTTATGTATTTTATTTTCTAAATGTCTATGTGTAGTCTTCATTAGCTCAGTCGGCAAAGCGCCGGCTTCATAATCATGAGGTCAGTGATTCGAATCCTAGGAATGTTATACTTTTTTCTGTTTGTTATTTACACTTTATTTTTAGAAATTGACAGGATTGCATATCGTTCGCAATATTTATTGAATGTTGAATGATATTTTTTTCTTCTTTTGCAATTTCACTGCGATAAAGAATACCCTATAAATATATTGTGTTGACTATTCCGTTCAATTGAACTATGGAGACCCTAGCTAGTCTATCAATGAACATGATTTGCAAATGCCAATTGTTATGTAAATAAGAAGCCAATCGGCTAATATGTCCTTGAATCGATTTTCTTATTTCCTATACGACCGATATTTGTATTTGCTGATTTGCTCCAAACTTTAAAAAAAAGAGAGTGGTACCTTCAAAAATACGTTACGCGGTTCACGGCTTTCACGGCCTGGTGTGAGCGACTGTATTTTGGCGTGGATTTGATACCGTGCTCAGTGTCGAACCCAGGGGTCCAGGGGCCGGTGCCCCCTGAAATATCTCCGTCGGTAAACTTGAGCTTCCGTCGGTACAGTCAGATGCCAACGTTGAGTGAGTCTATTGTATACGAAGAGAATTTATTTTTCCCTTGAAAAGCGGATGTCGATATCGTGCAATTCAATTTATGCCAAAATGTCAGCCTTATACAATGACAACATTAAGGCATTTAAATGTGGTTCAACGTCATGTGACTAGGGGGATATTTTTCGTGGCGCTGACCCCTGTCTCATTAAAAGCTTTAAATTAATAACCTTCCACGATCATCAATTTATTGCTCTTTACATTGAATCCAAACCTAGCTTGCAGCGACACCGTTTTCACATTTAAAATACAATTTAGAAACTGGGTTCAAATTGGCTACATTTCGTCGAATACTCAATAGTTCACCACTAGTTCATTATTATAGAGAACACATAGACACGTCAGTAAGTAGTTATGGCCGAGCGGTTACGAATATGGACTAGTAATCTAATAGATTCTCCCCTCCTCGGTTCGAATCCTGCTGAATACCTTTTTTTAGAAAAAACGATTTAGTCTCTGTGTGTTGGAAAATGGCGTATATTTTTACCGTAGGTGAATAAAAGTCGTGGCCCTGACCCCTGTCCAAAAATGTATTACAAATAAATATATTTTTGATCAAGTTTAATACGTTAGGAACATTTCTTGTGCATAAAGTTTTTGCTATGACGTCTAAAAATCATCAAAAATACGATGTTTACGATCGCATTGAAAATGCATCTTTATCGACTCAAAGATAGTAACAAAAATCGTGTTTTTTATTAAATCGGAAATGACATCTTACATAAATAGGACTTCCCCTTAAAAATGAGCCTAAGATGATCAAAAATTGATGGAGGCAATCCTTCACAATCGCGAGTTGTAAATGATCCGATTTCTATTTGTTTTTGTTTTTGAAATCTCACTTCACTGGCGGCCGGGGCGAACATAGACGGTATTTTCATGCCTTGACTTCTGACTGGGTAGATTTGCGATTTCTACCAGGCGATTTTTTCAGCTATTGGTGACAATGTCATCGCTACCCCCACTTTTCAATATTTCAGCTACTGACGAGAAGAAGAAAATTGGGTCATTTTTGCGATTTTCTTTGTCGGTACATCATGACTTTCGTAACTATCCCCCCCCCCCCCCCCCCCCCCCCACCCCCAGTTTCCAAAAGCTGGGTACGCCACTGACTGAGTGCTGAACTCATCATGTTCATTGCTGCTGCGAGCATCTTACTATAAATCTGCGTGGGGGTGTGTGTGTTTGTTATCCTTATATCTCCGTTAGTTTTGATCAAAGTGGCGCATAATTTGCATGCAATATCGAGGAAATAAAGGTGTGTTAAAGTTTATTCCAGTGAAATTGGTTAACAATTTGCTCCAAAAACAGCAAATCACCTCTCAGATTTGGCTCATAAATGCCACTAGAATTGAACAACATTGTGCGTTGCGCGTACTGCCGCGTAATCATACCGTGGTATCGCGTTGCGTGTCGCGTTTGCGCAAATGCTAACTGCTAGCTTCACTGTCTATAATCACTGTCATAATGGTATAATGATATATTACTAAATTCAAGCTATTTCACACGAGCATGTTTCGTCGTTGTTCGCGGAGCTGCGTCCAGATGCCTGAAATGTGCTAACTAACGTGCGTGACGATATCACGATTGACGCGCGGTCATTTTTTAATGTGCCCGGTACGCACCTCTGGGTTTACGCACATACGAATGCACACAAGTTTGCACGCATAAAATGGAGTTGACCATAGCATTATGACACTGACTATACGCTACTTGTACGCAATCCTATTTCAAAATAAAAGCAAGGCTCTCCCTAGTATCAGCGGGCCCAACCGATATTTTAAACCAGCTAATATGCATAAAAATAATATAATTTATTAATATGCACCGAACGCATTGTCAGCTATAACTTGAATTTCATTTAATTCAAATTGGTCATTTCAAACGGGAGATATGTGCACTTTTCCAAGGTACCTCTATGAATGCAAAAGTTTAACTCACGCATTTTGAAATGTCAATCAATGGCGTGTTGGTATTCACAATGCCTACAATGGACAATGGGGTATATTTGGAACACTTTCATGTATAAATTCAAGTATAAAGAAGTAGCTAGTGTACCCATATATGCAATGAAGACTAATTGGTTAATTTTTAACAAAAGTATTTGTCGTGATTTTCTAAAAACGGGACCTGAATATTTTGACTCACCCTGTATACAAACCAACATCAGATTTGTATTTAGAGAATAAAATATAGTTCTAATACTATATACTGTATACGATGGTCTTATAATGTAAAGGCTGTACCATGGAGTCGTATATAGCAAAACAGCTAAGAACTATGTTTGATTCTCATTCATATTTAGATTATTGGTTATTTTGGTCTTTAATCAGTTTGTTAGATTTATTTTAACAACAAAAATAATAGTCAAACAACATTATTATATAGTGGGTGTGGTTTGAGATGTCAGCAGGCAATTTAATTGGTTTTGGCTGATTTTGAGGTTCAAAAAGTTTCGCACGGTCAAAAAAAATCGCACAGTACATGTACTATTTTGCCTTTTTTTTGACTATTTGGGCTGAATATACCAATATATAACCGCCCGCCATCTCGGTCTTTTATCATTATTTTCCGATTTTTCATTTTTTTCCTCCTGTTTATTTTTTTAGAGGGGCTGGGGGCGGGGGCACAAATGGTTTTTTTCTGTCAGGGGGGGGGGGGGCATTTGTGTCGTCGTGTATTGACGCCTGCGGCGACCATACACGACTCCAAATATGGTACAGCCTATACACTATAAGACCATCGTCTATAGCAAAACAGCTAAGAACTATGTTTTATTCTCTAAACGTACAACAACTTTCCCCCTTTATAAAATCGGCGAATCCATCGAGCTGTTTACCAACTTCTTGCTTCGAATTAATTGCGTTCTTTAGCACACTCGCATATGGCAACGCTGGGTTACACGCACAACGCATACGCCGGCGACTTTGTGTAGGGGGCGCTAACGCAATGATCATGCGCACTGAATGTATCATTATTCAAACGAATCAAGCCCCACCCTAAATGTCTCATAATATAAACTGCTCACAAAAAGTATCGAAACACTTAGAAATGATCCAATATATAGCGGCTCGAAAGGGTATGCATTAATCGAAGCAAATAACCAAGTGTATAATATTGTTCTGCGTATTTTGACACCTCGATCGATGATTGCAGAGCGGAGTTATTGTCATTTCGATGGTCGTGGGTCCAGTTTCAAAAGTGACAATCATCCTATAGAAAGAGGTTTGCATTACTGTTTGGAATGATCAAATTCGTGATTTTCAATAGGGATGAGTGTCACTTTGGAAAGTGGACCCACGATCATTGAAATGACAATAACTCCGCCCCGCAACATCGTATCTCAACGATCGAGGTGTCAAAATACGCAGAACAAAATTATGCACTAGGTTATTTGCTTCGATTAATGCATACCCTTTCGAGCCGTTATGTATTGGATCATTTCTAAGTGTTTCGATACTTTTTGTGAGCAGTTTATATTGCGTATCGGATGAAAATCAGCAATAAAACACCAATCACAGTCCAGTGACATCCAAAACCACACCCACTGTAAACATGGTAAAGAATCTACAATATTGCAATGAAATCAAAGTAAAACAAAGTACACCCTAACACATAAAGAAGTTCGTCACACTTAAGTGATGTGTGACGATCCATTTTTACTCTTCAAATTAAAGGATGTTAATGATTTGAACAACCATAACGAACAACAGTTTATAACAGACGGGAACAATAGCAGACAAGGCATTGAGAGACTATTTATGTTTCTTTCAAACAAGTTTAAAACTTTCCACGCGGCTATTTTAGTTTTACCACACAAAACAGATGTTTCAAAAAGCCTTTCCGAAATTTCAAGTAATCTCAATAATTAGTGAATCAATACAAGATATATTTGTACTTATTTTAATGTATTTCTTGTGGTGATTCCAAATATGGTGATGGAAATTCAATCATTTTGACATTTTTGAAACATTTTGTTCGGTTCATAGACGCCTGCGCGTGGAAAGTGTTAATACACACACCCCACCCTTTTGTACTTTGCCAAAGAGGTGAAATAATTCCGATATTCGTGATCGTAACATTTTAATGAAATGGTTATGTCAAAGATGATGACAAAACCTGGACCTGAATCTCATTGATTTTAATGATGGGCATCGATGGGTAGGCGCAGCCTACTATATCATTTTGGGACAGCCTGTATATGAATAAATGCACCAAATTGGAAATTGGACAATTTGCGCATTTGACATTGAAATGTTCTCTGAATACGTGTCATTTATTTAGTGTTAGCATACAACTGAAGATTTCGAACACTTTGGAGTACGTCTCATGTATTTAATGTTAGCATAAAACTGAAGTTTTGTTGACAATTTGTTTTTGCAAAAGCCGCATGAATATAAAAAATGAAATCTGAAAAATTATCAGCACGTGTTTACCATGTTGAATCAATGTGTCTTATTTAAGTTATACGATCAAACATTTTAGCTCATATGGCCATGGGGCCTCAGATATTTTTTTTAACTTGTTGAATTATTTCACTGAAGTTTAAAAGGGTATCAAAAGAACGTGTTTAGATATATAGATAGATGGATATATTAATGGATAGATATATTGGTTCAAACGGTCTTTGTATAATTATATGAACAAAACAATAAATGAGCATTTTTAGATGGTTTCAGCTTATTTTACAACTTATAGAGCCAATTATGTTGAGATTTGACATAAAACTATAGTCGGCATACCCACTTATTTAGTCCAGGCCCGTAAGAAGGGGGGCGATGGTGGCGATCGCCCCCCCCCCCCCCTTGAAAATCTTCCCCGGAAAATTTGTACACAGATGAAAAAATTTCGCGCGCTACGCGCGCATTTGTCTTCACAAAATGCAATATTCTTTGCTACAAGCTTGTTTAGAGCCAACATGTACCTCGATCGTGCACAAAATAGGTGCAAATTCGAACATTTTCGCGCGCTACACGCGCATAATTGACTCACAAAAATCTTCCGGTGATTTTTTTTTGGGAAAACGCCCCCCCCCCCCCTCTTTCAAAAAAGTGTCTTACGGCCCTGTAGTCTCACAGTAGTGGCACAATACAAATATTGGGTTATGATGTGCTCAGGACCGGGAGTCAAGACGAGAGAGATTTAGGACAGCGGACAGCATTTTATAATTGCGCTCTTGCAGCGATGAGCATGATGAGTTCAGCACGGTATCAAATCTACGCCAAAATACTGTCGCCCATACCAGGCCGCGTAAGCCGTGAACTGCGTAATGTATTTTTGAAGATACAACTCTCTTTTTTGAAGATTGGAGCAAATTACAAATATCTGTGTTGAAGGAACTAAAAAAATCGATTCAAGGATATAAGCCGACTGGCTTCTTATTTACATAACAATTGGTCTTTGCAGACCATGTCCATTATAGACGTGCTAGGGACTCCATAGTTCATATGGTTCAATCAACACAATTATATTTACAGGACATTCTTTATCGTAGTTGCAAATGAAAAAAGTATTATTCAACATTCAATAAATATAGCGAACGATTATAAGCAATCCTGTTATTAAAAAAAAAAAGTGTAATAACAAAAAGAAAAAGACATTTACAAGATTCGAACCACTGACCTCATGATTGTGAAGCCAGCGCTCTACCATTTGAGCTAATAAAAACTATGCATAAAACAGTTTTAAAATAAAATTAGATAGAGTTTAAAATACAAATATCACTGAAATCGGAGGGTAAAATGCTTTATATTTCGATTGTTGTGCGTTTTTATCAAAGGTTATCGCCCAAGAGTTGATTATATGCTGAAGGAGATTGTAATTCTGATTTCATTATTATGCAATGCACTTCTTTTTGAAACTATTCTAGACACAGTTCGTTCGTACACTAATTTCAACATTACGTTTTGTCGATTAAAATTCGCGGCAAATCTATTGCACCATGGGTATTATTACATGGGAATACGGAGACTCAGATACGTAGGGACAGTCAGTACTCAACCACGCGAAAAGTCGTTCCTTTTCTAACCCAGCAAAGCGACCCGGAAGTACTCACCCGTAGCGATACCGCTTCGCAGTCATAGTTGACCTCGTAATAGCACGATGTAAATCAGCTCTTTTCATGATTATAATCACACATTTCAAACACATTTGCCATGAAATTGTATAGTAAAAAGGCATATTATGCAAATAATATTATCTAATATTATCTGTGAACTTCATGACATGTTGTATTTTCGGTGCAAATTATTGCAATCCGACAAACCCGAATTCAAGAAAAACTTGACGAAACTAAAGCCAAATTCACGGTAAAAAAGTCGCTTCTGAAGAATTAGGCATCAATTTTATCCATCGTATCATAATATTCATAGTCTTTTGTAACTAGAAACATGCTTACAATTTTATAAAATTATTTAGTCCGGTCAAGTGAATGCTTATAAAATAGCTCTTCGAATCTTGTCTCGATCTAAATTCATTTCGTAGCGTCGACGGGTTGTTGATCAAGTGTTTAAATCTCACGATTATATTCAGATTTGCTAGATAGCTCAGATGGTAGAGAGCTCGCTTTGGGAGCGAGAGGTCCGGGGTTCGAAATCAATCCTTCTGCGCTACACAATGTCATCATATGATATTTTTTTACAGAAAGGCTATTCTGGTCAAAATGAATAAACATTTCACAATTTCATCACACAAAATGCATGAATTCGGACGTTTTCATTGGAAAAACGGTTTTTTTTTTCAAAAATTTCAATAATGAATTCAAACGCGGGCATGAAAATGAAGCGCGGGCGTGTTACGGGAAACTAAAAATCAAGTTGGCGAGGCCTAACGGGGGATCGTAAGTTTCGTTTTCTGACCGAAAATCGGTGAAAATCAAACTCGGTTTTTCTTATCAAAAAAGAAGTCGGGCATCAATGTTTTTGATATGAAATTAAAGCTTAAGATTCCGTTAGTACGGAAATTGCTCTTAAAATATTGTACGAATTTTAGTCCGGTCAAGTGAATAGATACAAGAAGCAAAGTCACAAAAGTTGTTAAATTCTAAAATTAGCGATAAAATCACTGTTTGTGGACCAATTATGTCAGATTTGGCATCATATTATAGAGAAAATTACGAACAATCCACCTACTTCGCCATCATGGCTGCCAGCTAACCCTACCTCAATTAATTCAGGGAAAACAAACTTCCCTTAATGTTTTAGCGCAAGGTTGACATCCTGAAATCGATCTTTGCGTGGGTTAGAAATCGGCGAGGTCACTCATTAAAAACGATACCGGCGTGCTGACTGAGTCATGTGATTTTTGTCCAGGACAAACACTTGAGATGTACACGATCCTTTAAGCATGTAAATCCCATTGACGAACATGCCCCGTTATAAAAAGGCGAATGTGCCCCATAGCACAATAACTTGAATCAAGTACATAACCACGCATGTCCCACAAACAATGACGGGTTTATAACTGCATCAATTCCATAACCTATCCAATACCTACCTACAATCATTGGCCGCAATGATGAGAATCACGCGGTGGGCGAACTTGCCCTTATGGTGTACACTCTCCGCTCTATATTGGTATCATATTAAAGCTGACGTCATCATCTTCCATTTGACACCAGTCATCATGATCATGATGAAATAAAAGGTTTAAATATAGAGATATCCTTAACAAGAATACTGTGGTGAAAAATTAACATTACAATTTTGTAGCAAAATGTCATACTAATACTTGGATCTTATCAATAATTTATCTTATAATTTCCAAAACCCGACACAACATGCATGGCAACCAATACTAGGCATGTTTGTACTTATTTAGATGTATTTCTCATGGTGATTCTTAAATAGTTAGATGTATTTCTCATGGTGATTCTTAAATATGGTAATTTTTTTTTTATTAATTCTGACATTTTTTAAAAACATTTTGTGAATCTTGGAATGTCGCCTGCAGACGCTTACCGCATGGAAAGTTTTAACTTACACTTACAATCCATAATATATTGAGTAACATATGCTATTTGGCATTGGCTAAGATTATAATTTCCCTGGTAAATTTCTCATTGTGTTACTGTATGGATTGTTTTTGAAAACATGCAAGTGGTAGGGTATACAAAGTTATTCCTGCTTTTCATCAACAGTGGTACATGGATCGACTAGAGTGGAAATATGGTCTTAGATTCCACTATAGACAAAGTGTCTGTAGAGCTCAAATCATACCTAGAGCGTACAAAGCCGAATATTTCTGAGCACTATCCAACTGAGCATGCTCAGAGCAATTAGTGCTCCGAAAACGAGGCTAGTTATGTAGCCGAGACGAGAGTGATGTAGTTTTTCAATGTGGTAAACTTTGCACTAATTGTTCATACTTCAGAGCTGTTCAATATTTGACCTTATTACATTCGTGAAATAAACTTGAACGTATAAACCATCTATTCCACTAGTTTGAAATGAAATGTTTGCTGGTAATCGACACTTTCTAGGAAAATGTAAAAGTTCACAGTTCATTATATTGCAGTAAAAGTACGAGATTGTATGTTTATCGGCGTGACATCGAGTATGTCTCCCTGTTTGATATGAAATCGCAAATTACGAATAACGTCTATGCTTGTTGGCAGGCTGTCTGTTTTCGCACTGCACTTGTCATACGTGTCTACAACCTAACATATCCCCATAGATTCGAAGGGGGGGGGCAAATTTTGTCAAATTCAATAATGTTGACCTTTTTAACCTGGGGGTCTGGTGGCAAAGGACCGATAAAGCCAGTAGTCAAACACAATTTTGTTTCTTCTTATATACTTTCCCATCAGATAAAGAATTGATTTCATCTTCAGTCATCATCACAACCTTGACAATGGAGTGGTATCATATCAACCGTCGTATGTTGGTCTACAAAGCTTGGTATTTTTTCAGTATAAGTGCCATGACCGTAGCACCATTTCTAAGCTTACATCTGAAGCAGTATGGTATGTCTCCATCTCGTATAGGACTTCTGACCTTTATCAAGACTGTATGTGTTGCCATGTTAACACCCATCATTGGGGTGCTAATGGATACATTTCGCTGTCCAAAGCTGGTCGTTGTCACTACGGGTACCGTCTGGATTGCGAGTGTTCTTGTAGTTGGATTTATGACCCCGCAGCCGCAACAGGAGTCTTGTGATGTAATCAGGGAAAGACTAGATTATGAATATGATCAATGTTCGATCAGATACGTTGTCGATAAAGAAGATCCACCTGTCAATGAAGGTTCTTCTGCGACTCAGTTGAAAAGCTTCAGACACGTCGATCATTACGGAGTTGAGAAATCTATCCGATGCCAATCTCTAAACGAAACACTATCCACAGATAGAACATGGTTGTACACATCGGATAGTTTACAACTGACATTTTACATATTCGTGATAACCTTTGGTTTGGTGGAAACAAGTTTTCAGGCTTTAATCAGCATTGCTGACGCAGAATCCTTGAATGCATTAGAAGACATGGGTATTGACATTGCTGACTATGGAAATCAACGAGCATTTGGTTCGCTTGGTTGGGCTATTACGTAAGTACGATTTGAAACTGGTAAACGATTTTACTGGTAAGCTCCATTTCCCGGGCCTAAACTGCTTTCTTAATTCTTTGGGCTAAAATAGTCTGGTAATCACAACGTATCGCCTTGTTCGCGTGCTTTTCGATGTTAAGGGGTGGGGGGAGATCAGGGCTGGGGAGGGGGAGATCAGGTCGGGTTGAGGGGTCATCATGGTTGTCATCGTTGTTTATAGTTTATCGTTGCCCAAACTAATATGTGCAGCTGAGATATTTCCATATTTTAGGCCCTGATTTCAGTAATTCAGAGAGTCATCAAATCATTTCCGTTTGCATAAGTTGATCACAGGGCCTTGAATCACTAGAAAGTGACTACCTGATATAAAATAAATACGATTGTGTGCCTACATGTGGATTGACAAAATAATGTGTGTACTTGTTTTTGTAAACTCAAATGAGAATAAAAACTTCAGCCGCATTATTAATTGACATATTTTTTTAATTTTGTTTGTGCCAACAGACCGGTTCTTTATGGATTATATATAACATATACACGTAACAGTGTAAGCATATGTGGTTTTGTGCTGATGATAGTCGATTATAGTCCAATGTTTTGGGCATTTCTAGTTATGGCTATTATTACGATGATCATCATGGCGTTCTTTTCACTAGAGGTAGGTCAACTTTATAAAATCAGCAAACAAATTGTTCGACGAATTCGCAACTAGCATCCTATACACATGATACACATACAGGTGACTTATGCAGTTTAATTTATAAAATACAGGCGGAATTGTGCTGAATATAACAGTGTCAATAAATTCACTGTAGTATAACTTAACAGCAAAGGTTAAGTTGTTATTGTTTTCGGAAACTTTGAAGGTTTGTATGTGATTGACCAAATTCGGGCATTCAGAAAGGCCTGATACTCCAGTAACACAGAGATCAGGTTAAATTTAAAACATCGAATACGCGCTCTCTGATGCGAATTCTCGTTTTTACATAAATTAAAATTCTCAATCGAAAACTGCGTAAATAATACCAATTTATTTATATTAACTGAAACAATTCATCGGTGATGTTTTGAATATGAGTCGTGTAATCGAGCGGTGATTTAGACTCATTAAATTACACTAAAATCGAATTGAAACTCTAATTAATTAGCAGACAGTTCCTTCTGATTATATTTTCTTTATTTTGTAGAAAAAATTACAACAAACAACGCTTAATAATTTGTTAACAAATCGGTTTAATGTGCTGATAAGATTGCAATCTTAGGCCAAAAAAAAAAAATGTTATGTTGTCCTCGACCGCCCGCTCGTCATTTTAGGACCGCTCCGATTTTTTTTTTTTTTTCAGATTTTTTTTTTTTAAAAAATCGTTTTTTTTTTTTTTTTTTAAATCGGATTTTTTAAATTAAAAAAATCAGATTTTTTTTTTTTTTCAGATTTTTTTTTTTTTTCAGATTTTTTTTCCAGAATTTTTTCAGAATTTTTTTAAACAGTTTAAATGGCATTAATATTAAATTAAGTGTTTATAACATATATGTGCGGCTCTTAGAGTGATTTTAACTTCTTGTTGGCTGAACTTTGAGCTTCTAAAAGAAAATTTAAAAAAAGAAAATTAAAAATTAAAAAAAATCCGCCCGCCCGCCCCTCCTCTCTGAAAGCTGTCGAGGACAACATAACAAAAAAAATTTGGCCTTATGCTAAAATGGTCAAAACAAATTTGGGGGGGGGGAGATGCATTTTTTTTTGGCGGGGATATTGTTGCAAAAAAGCTAAAAGGGAAACAAGTTGCTGTTTTTTCCTTTATCACTCCAAGGTTCTATATACTTTGCTAAAATGCAAATAGCTTGTAAATGGTCAAATTGAGGGCGTAATGATAGCGATTTTCCAATCGTTATAATGTGATTTCCAAAGTTAGCTCTGAAACAATAATATTACGCTTCACTAAATAACGCTGGCATTGGTACACTGACTTTATTGGGGTGGGTAACGTAAAACTGTTTAGTGCATACTTTTCAAACGCTTAGTTTTACATCACAACACATTTTTTTTTTATATTCAATCTTCTTTTACCAACGGAAAAACCCCAAACAAACAGTAATAATACTTACCATATAATAATCTCACTTAACTTGTTTTAAATGACACAAGCACATATTCTATACCTCAAATTCTAAACATCCACAATGATAATATACAGTACTATCTAAGTACTATCAAATGAAATATAAATTTCTATGTATAAAGCACCATCAGTGTATTCAGCAATGCCTAGTAAATGGTATTTTAGTAAGCAGTTCTATATTGTCGACTTGCTCTTTTTATGTAGGGTAAATATGGTGAATAACGTAATAAACATGGTCACTAAATCGACAGATGTAACATGGCACTCTGCAGGTATGTTGTTAAACCATGACATTATTACCTTTATGTAAATTATAATAGCACTAAATATTGAAAAGCCTTTTTATCACTTAGAATTAGTAAGATATTGATTCGTTTTATTCTAAAAGATGGTTGTAAATTTGTATAAATAAGACTGTACTCTGATGACCTTTTTTGTCGCCACTATTGCATTTGGTTCTGCCGGTATCGCCATTGGTTTTTTGCACTGTGTCGCCCATATTCATGTATAATAATGATAACGTAAACAAAACAAAATATTGCAGCTGTATACCGTATTTATTCACACAATTATAAGAATTGGTTTATTACGTTATCCAATAGCCATAGAACTATGCATCATTAAAGCAAGCAAACAAATTGTGTCAGTATGTGAGACAATAACAAAATCCCGAGTAGTCTAGACTAGTCCGGACCGGGTCCGGACTAAATCACTAGTGGGAACGCGATTCAAGTATAGGTCCCGGTCCGGACTCAAATGGTTTTTGTTATTTTGTTGAGTCATCGTTGTGACGATCACTTATGTGGGAACGCAACTTTCAAGTGGGTCCCGGTCCGGACTAGTCCGGACCGGGACGACTTCTACTTATGTGGGAACACGGCCTAAGTAAACATTCATAAACTCAGTCATGATACATGTTGAATCACTGTGAACAATGTGCAATTATATTTATCAAATGATGAACAGTTTATTACGTTATCCATTAAAGGTATATTATGTGATCTTTCCAGGGAACGCCCTCAACATCGAAAACAAAATTGAAAGAAGATTTTCTTGCAGATTTACATTTCTGATCATAAATTGTACATACATTCCCAGTTACAGGGCGATACGATTCTTAATTACTTCAAAATCATGATTTTAGAGTGAAAATAAACTGTCCGATAACTCCGACAGTTTATATTTTTACTCTAATTTCACTCTAAAACCATGATTTTGAGGTAATTAGGAATCGTTTCGCTCTGTAACTTGGAATGTATGTATGATTTATGATCAGAAATGTAAATCTGCAAGAAAATCTACTTTCTAAAAAAAATAATGAATAGAGGGCGCTATCTGGAAAAGATTACATAATATGCCTTTAAGGTGGTTTCAGTCCTGACATAGAATAGTCCACATATTAGAATTATAACATTGGGTACAATGTATGATACTCAAGTACATCAATCATAACAGTTACGGAATTGACGCCAACATTGACATGAGAATAGACAATGAGGTTGGCTACGTTATCCTGTTTATTACGTTATTGGCAACAGCAACAGTGCCTAATGCTAGTTTATAACGTATATACAAAGCAATCAATATAGTTTTTAGCGAGACCTACTGCATTTTTTTCACATTATAAACACCATTCTGATATCATAGGTCCATTGTCAATGCTCTTAAGAGATCTATATGACGTCATTCATACATTCATTCATTCATTATTATATTCATCAAAGGTTTATTAAAAACTGTTCTTGCAGCAAATACAAAGTAGCTGAATTACAACAATTTTACAATTTTAACAAAAAATATAATCATTAAAGGAACAATATAATCTACTAAAATTAATTACATGAACCCAATCTTCACACTCACCGAATACCACTAAACAACCAACACATAAGATACATTTAAGTCACAGGATATTTGAAAGTGGAATTTCATTGATCATTAAACAATTTGGTCATGCACAGCAGTGGACTGTTCTGGAAGCGAACAGTCCGAAATTTTGGCAGGGCAAGTTTGTCCGAGTTTCGTAACTCTACCATGTATGGTGCCTTTCCTGGGTGGCACCCAACTGTTGAAATGCTTGGACTCGAGAAGAGAGTTGAAGAAACTCAGACAAAGCTGCTTACGTCTATCATGTAAAGCTTGAAGATGGCAAAGCTCAAGGGCTTCATGTTAAGTTGTGTAGTATTTGCCAACGATGATCCTGCATGCCCTCTTCTGGATCCGTTCAAGAGCGAGATCTTCATGAACAGTAAGCACAGGATGCCACACAGGGGCAGCATATTCAGCCATTGGGCGAACGAATCCTGAATATATGGTTACAGTTGGCAAGTTGAAATGTTTGAGAAGCTTCAGTAGATGGTCGAATCCAACGAAAAGTGTACACGTGATGTTCAGGCCTCTAATAAAATAATCTATATCTTGACAATTTTATTTTTGTGTTATACGTATCCGCCTCGATGAGACGGTTCGCGCCATATATAATATGACCAACTTAAATGCACACTTGGGCTTATACGAGCAATAAACCTGCTATTTTTTACCCTTTTTACAAAATAGTTGTTAAGGTTTTTTGTTAGACATATAACCGTTTCGATGAAAACGAGCTTAAGCGGAAATAATTTTGCCTGTTTGATTGCTGGATATCTCAAGAATGCCTCTTTTAATTTGTGGTTACTTTCGATCAATCCCTGAATTGTTGTGATTTTTTTTGCTGTGGTAAGTTTTGACGTTACCTACAAATACATGTTTTGTTAAATCTCACTTTCGGGGAAGAATTCGCCTGAGGTAGAGTAATTTGTGCTGTAAGGAAGCCTAAATATGTTAAATACTTAAATGCATTGTCCCCATTCAAGTCGAATTTTTGATAAAGCTGTTAGAAATTTGAAAAGCTGAAACCATCGGTTTGGTAAAAAAAATGCATTACCTCCGAATACCTATTTAAAACACTGCCATTTTAATATAAACAAAGATTAGTGAATGATATCTATAAAATAAGCGAAGTATGATACAATGTACATGTGCGACAAGTTTTATCATTTTGAAGGCAACATTTTTTGAAATATCAGCAATAAAAGGCTGTATTCGTAGGCAAATTTGAAATATGAACTTTTACCTTCAAATACAAATAACGATACCGTGGTACTTCCCTCTGTTGTTACATACTTGTAGCGACTGGAATAAAGTAGAAATGTGCGCTGCGTTCGGCAAGCAACGGAGAAGATTTGCATCAAACTTTCAGCTTTTGTATTAGTAACCTTTCACAAAATTCTGTACTTTGTGTACAAGTGCATCAATAATTATGTTGTTGTCTTAAAAGTTGATTATATAGCCTCCCTCTGTCTCAATCGTATTACTCCTATTAGTGTAGTTTTGTATGCTATTCACGCAAAGACATCATCTGACATCTAACTAGGAAATTATATCTTAATTCTAATCTGACAACTGAATGTCTCAGTGCTGAAAGTTGTACGTGCTTTATTCCGTTGTGGACTGAAAGGCAAAATATTTGAATGTTCTTTGACTTTGAACATGTTAGGCTCATATTAAACTTATATATATAAGGTCTGATATGAAATTATTTCAAAGTATATATTAAATGAATCAAAAAGCGATCTGGCTTTCGTGTTTAAAACAGCTATTCAAAATGATAACTTCCAGAAGACCTCACTTGCCTCCTTTATTTAGAACAAATTGAGGAAGGCAACCGGTTGTTTTATTGCTTAAAACAAATAACCTGACATTCAAGACTATGAATTACAAATCAAACTGTTTGCTTAAAGGAAACCGCTCGCTTTCTAATTAAAGATGGCTCGGTGAACTATTCAATAGTTGATTCGATCCAATACTTTGGATTCACACGGAAACTGAAACGTTCATTCTTAACATTCTAGAATGTCCTATATAATAAACAAAGAGTAATTAAGTTCTATTATATATTTATCCTCGCGACATGAGAGACCTAAAGAACTAACTACACACAGAATACATCAAGAACCACTAAACTTGTTAAGTAGAGATTAGAGATAAGGCTGAATGATCACGAGGCTGAATGATCAGATGTTTCTTAATTAAGTTTTTATCATGTTTAGTTGTAATGATGAACATGCTTTTTACCAAATTAGATCAGTAATTATATTAGTATTACTAGCGAGTTAATTGATTGTTTAACTATACCTTTACGAAATTTTAACCCAGAACGATATGTATGTTGTCATCATCTTGCCCTAAATCAGATGTTGAATATTACCCACTTCTGACTGTTTTGTAGACGTTAAACGCACATTCTTAATAATTGAAAGTCAAGCAAGAAAGACACTAACAAAATTGGATGATCAGATAAAACATTTTCTGCCATAATTATCATGTGTAAAAGGTTAATTCTATTCAATATGCCTTTAACATCAAGATATGTCTATCACTAGTGAAGTTATTGATGCTTAGGGTGTTTTCTTTTATATCTTAAAAATAGGAACATGGTTTTATATTATTTTAATGTTTAATTGGTTAATCTTGCTGTTTTATTCAAATGTTGAATATTACGCAATTCTGATTGTTTTGTAAAAGCAGCGCTGAGTGCACATTTTAAAATCTACTTACAAAGTCAATCAAGAAACCATTTTGATACGACATTCCCCCTCACACGCGATTCAGGGCATAAAAAACTACGTCGAGTACAATTTTGCCCTTAAACCTATGTCAAATCAACAGATTCAACTGTTCTTAGTCAACGAAGTTGAAGTTGAGAACAAATGTGTTACCTACGAATACTTTGATTATTGCAATGTAAGCTACCGTGTTTTAAGTCTTCACATGTTTTTCTCTTATAGGAATGCTTAAAAATGTTGCCTGATATATTGTTCTTAATAAACCTTTTCAAAATTACAACTGACAGTTAGATATTGTATATATTTTTTAACATTAAATTAATATTCTAGTATCTATTTAAAGTATACTACTGGGAATATGTTCATAATATTAGGATTTAAACATGTTTTAACATGTTTATTTAAAAAACCAAATATTGTTAACAGCCCTGCATAATTATTTCACCCCAAAATGTAACATAAATTAAGCAGAACATTAATTTATTACAGTTTTACTTCTATTACCTACGTATACATTACCTGTTACCTTCGAATACCAAATTTCCACATTCCTCTATGTACTTAGGTTTTGGGCGCATGCTCAAAATTCTAAATTTTACAGAAAGGGTCATTCCCCCTCTTTGAGGTACATGAAAACAAATGTTCATTAAAATCATCTTGGTGAAAGTACACAAAGTGACTCAACCTCATGTTTCAAAGTATTGAGAGTCTGCAAATGCTACCTAACTGTGTGAATCTAAAATGTAAACAAAAATGCGCACCTGGACAAATATGATCACTTTCTATCAGCATTAGCATCTTCTGAATACAATACAATCACAAATTTGAATGAAATATGTAAATATGTGGAATAATCATCACTTGATTAAAATATGGTACTTGTATTTGTAGGTAACATTGAGAAGTGTACCTTCAACTTCATCATTCCGCCACGTGGTCAATTGGAGAGATTAGTGATGGCACTTTTTTCCATACAAGCTTGATATGTTGACTTTGAGTTGGGAAAAGGAATAAGAGATTGAAGCATTTTGAAACTGGACCCTAAAAATCTAGCCGTGGACACTTTTCGTTGGATTCGACAGATACAGTCTGGAATTAGCTTTCTTGTGCACCTCACAGATATGGTTACTCCATTTTAGGTCTGAACTGACATGGACACCCAGTACTTTTGCTGTCGATACCTCTTGAATTGTAGGAATTTGATGCTCATCTTGTTTCTTAACCCTAACCCCCCTGAGTACTAAAAAATGCTAATCCAAAGTCCCTCTCCAAACGCATGCGCCGTCGGTTTTCGATGACGTAGTCAACCGAGCCTATATAATGAGTGCAGTATACTGCACGAATGTGTAGCTGAGGGCCGTGGCTTAGTGGTTGGAAGGAGGGGCTTGAGAACGGAGGGTCCCCGGATCGAATCCCGGGAAGTTCCCGGAGATTTAGTTGGTGTTTTTTACTCGAAAATTGTGATCCCGGTCAAAAATCCTAAACCGGGGTTAGGGTTAAGAAAGTAAACTTTCATGTAATCACATTTAGAAGGCTTCAACTTCATATGATTGTTCTCTCGTCTCAATCAAGGTAATGTCATCGACATATTTCAATGTCGTAAGAGCAACATCGGTAGCCGCGTCATTGACCAAAGTGACAAATCCAAGTGGACCTATCCGTATTCCTTGTGGAACACCCATTAGGCTACAAGGCCCGCTTAGCAGCGCTATAAATTCATGTAAATTGTTGCCCTAAAAACCGTCACCAAATTTAAATATTCGCCTTCCATCAAAGCTGGTTGCTACATGACATAATTCTCGTGTGCAACCAACCGGCTGTATTATAATGGAAACCCATGTAGTTAGCAAGTAGTACCGCTCGTACACGCCCCGAATCTAAATATGATTGCCTGGTTGTACACGCGCACTGGGCAATCCTCTCGTAGTAATGGATAACAATAGGTTTACCAGACCGAATTAATAGCGCTCCTAAGTGGGCAATTTATGTCATGACCTTTGAGTTTCAACCACTTGCTATTATGTCCCTTATACCTGACAAATTGTTCTCTTCCATCAAGGAAGTTTGCAATCCATGCAATAACAGATGGACGCACACCAAGAGTGATGAGTTTGTTAATTAAGATATTGTGATCGACTAAGTCAAAGGCTTTGCTGAAATCAGTGATAACAACAGAGCTACAGTGACACGGTTTATCAGAATTATTCAGCAAAGTATCACAAAGTAGTGGGTAGTGGAAACACCCTTTATATTCCCATAAAGATCACATAATATGCCTTTAATTCATAAGCATTCAACTTTCATTCAGCTTAATTTTCACATTACTTACAAGAAGAAAAAAAGGAATTCTTACCATTCGTCGTGTTTGTTTTGCACTGTACTTTCAACGAGTATTCCCCATGTATGCCTGCGAAAGGGCCTGCCACATGTCTTTCTTTACTACAGTCGTAGAGTGCGGCTGTCTCTTTATCGATTTATTCGATGACGTAATAAACGATAACGTAGTAAACGTTTTAGTACCATGTATAGACGATCTGGAAAGAGCTAGCGAGTGCTCCAAGTAACCAGAGAGTCTATGTATATGTATCAAATAAGTTTTTAACAAAAAAGTGTGTTTGATACATAGTTCGGGAGAAATATGAATAACGTAATAAACATCATTAACAAGGTCGCATGCTTTGCAGCATTTTGATTTTTTTTTCTCAAGGTCAGACATGCTGCTAAAAATATTGAAAATATTATTTTCAAACACCAATGTTCTTTTTAGATTCAGAATATGTACATTTAACTGTTTTAAATGGTAATTTTGAACAACTTTGATCCTCTATATATCTGCTAATTTGAGGGATATGGGCGCAAAATTTGTACTGAAAACACGATCAGAAGTATAGCGAAGTATATTATGTCCAAAT
Source organism: Ophiura sarsii (assembly GCA_035610835.1). Taxonomy (NCBI): domain Eukaryota; kingdom Metazoa; phylum Echinodermata; class Ophiuroidea; order Amphilepidida; family Ophiuridae; genus Ophiura; species Ophiura sarsii. The sequence goes on along the minus strand of CM069450.1, from coordinate 13,912,323 downwards.
AGAAAACATCGAGATCTACCCCAAAAAGAAGTTTTCAAGCAAGAAAGCATTGTATAATATATATTATTTTGCACTGTTTTCATGAGAGTGAAAACCTTCTGTTTTTTTACCTCAATCACTGTTGTTGTTTAATTCATATCTGTTACGGACCATTAGATTTCCAGGGAGGGGGTAGGAAGTTTTTGGAGAAAAAGAAATTCACCCTCTATGCAGGCCCAAAAAAAAAATCCCCCCCCCCCCCCCCCCCCGATGAGTAAAAAAAAAAAAAAAATTACGGCAGCCAAAAAAAAAAATTCACCCCCGGACCCAACTTCCTACCCCCCCCCCCCCCTGGAAATTAAATGGTGCGTCCCTACGTGAATGGGAGAAAAGTGAGGGCGTAATGAAGATTACTGCTATAACTTGCACAGTGCAGTGCAGTGCAGTGCAGTGCAGTGCAGTGCAGTGCAGTGCAGTGCAGTGCAGTGCAGTGCAGTGCAGTGCAGTGCAGTGCAGTGCAGTGCAGTGCAGTGCAGTGCAGTGCAGTGCAGTGCAGTGCTCTTAACTATGTACTTTGGACGTTTCTGTTTTTATTACCCCCATCACTGGTTGTTTTATTTCATATCTGTTACGTGAATGGGAGAATATTTTCATCGCCAAGCATTCATTTTGAAATGATTTAGAAAGGGATGGCCTCTGAATAATGGCGATAAACTGTTATTTTTATATTTTTATAAATGATTCTGGCACACCCTGTAGTTGCACAATCCATGTAATATGGAAACAATATTATCCAAAAATGCACGATAATGACTTTATTTTTTTCAGTATAAAACCAAATCAAGCACATCAGCTGACGAGGGAGCACGACAAGTTTTATGCAGACTATGTACGCTACCAAGAATATCGGTTATAATTGTTTTAACATTCACGGGAATGTGCAATGGAACCGCCATTGGATACGTGTATTGGCATATAGACAACATTAGTAAGTAACATTGTCAATCAACATGATCAATAGCTCTGCTTTTAGTGTCTTAATTAGCTATACCATATTTTATCCACCTGAGTTTTCCCCAAAGTTATGTTAACCCACCTAGTTTATTCCAATTTTGATGAATCCAAGTTCTAGAAACACTGTAGATCAACTATCTACCAAATTACTTATACGGCAATAATGTGACCAGTGACCATCGAGGATTGGCCAGGTGGGCCGGGCCAATTTCAGTAGGTACCAACACACACAGGTGTGGAGTACAGATGGACTGAGAGAGAGTGTTGGTAGATAGTCGATCTCACATAAGTGTTTCTAGAACTTGGATTCAAGATAAACACGGGATGGGGAAATATGGGCTCTACAAGCAAGATCAATATAGGGGTGATAGAGGACTATGGAGAGAGATCACGGTTACAGAACCGTTGAGGTTGCGTCAAGAAATGATTGCAATCTACTAGAAATAGTGTACATAAGGTTCCATACACGTTTTAAGTCTCTGACGGAATAAAACGCATCATTCAGTTATCATGGGACACCTCATTTTACCGTGCAGTTGTTGCATACCTACCTGGGACCTAAAGTTCACTTTATCCAATCACTTTTCTTTTTCGGTTTCATTCTTCATTGTCTTTGCCACCGCCTCCCTCTTCTTTGTTTCAATCTATTTTTGATCTCATATTTCAAGATTCTTCAGTATTACCAAGATATTTTTTCTGACATGTCTAATGAACAGTCATAAAACAAACTAATTATACAGTCATCATGATAATACGACCAAATACAGTCGTAAGCAGTGCATACTGATTCCAAATATACAATTGTTTAATGGCATTTGAGGCCCAAAAGACAATTTTGGGGACACTACATTTTGGCTTTTGTTGTGTGTAGGCTTAATTGATTTTTACAATAACAAATTACCCATCAATGAAGAGAAGCTTTTGTCGTAAATAAGAACCACGAATCTTCACTGTGATGCCGTTGCCAAGAGCCCTAGAGACACATTTTGGCGGGAAAGCAGACTCTTTATCATTCTGTGTTTCCAACCACGTATAACGTTATCAAAGAGCACTGCATAGCAGGCGCGTACGCAGGATTTTGTGAAGGGGGGTGTTTTAGAAATATTGATATAATTATTTCACTATCCATGCCTGCGCGAAGCACTGGCCGGGACCAATGGCGTATCCAGGACTGTTTTGATGGGGGGGGGGGGGGGGCAAAAACCCTGAAGCCATCTTGTTGATCTTAAATATCGAAATGTTAAACCTTGCACGCGCGCGCGAAGCGAGCAAACATTGTGATTTTAACACTAACAAGGTACAGTATGATGTTTTTAACGTCCCCCATAATATTTAGAGTATTTGGTGTGGTTTGAAGCCCATTATAATATTAAAACCTCTAGAAAACATGCGCGCGGAGCGTGCACAATTTTGAGTTTGTGAACTAAAATGGTCATGAAAAACTGTCCTGAAGCCATCTTGTTAAGCTTAAAAATAATGAAATATTGAAACTAATACCGCGTAAAGCGTGCAAAAAAATGCATTTTTAACACAAAAAGTCCGTATGATAATAACGTCCCCCACATAATATTTATAATTTTTGGTGTGGTTTGAGGGTCATAATAATGTTAAAACCTGTATTCTCGCGGAGCGCACACAATTTTTGAGTTTTAGAACTAAAATTGTTCATGGAAAACAGTCCTGAAGCCACCTTGTTTAGGTTAAATAATAAAATATTGAAATTAATGCGCGTGAAGCGCGCACAAATTGGCATTTCTAACACTTAAATGGTCCAGTAAGATGTTTTTAACGTCCCCCACATAATTTTTGGTATGGTTTGAGGGCCATTATAATGTTAAAACTGCATAAAATATTTTGACTTTTTGAACTAAAAATGGTCATGGGAAACTGTCCTGAAGCCATCTTGTCAATTTTGTATAATGAAACATTGAAACTAATGTGCGAAGTATGCAAAAATTGACATTTCTAACACTTAAATTGGTCCAGTATGACGTTTTTAACGTCCCCAACATAATATTTAGAATATTTGGCATGGTTTGAGGGCCATTAATGTTAAAACCTGTAGAAAATATGCACGCAGAGTGCGCAACATTTTTCAGTTTTTGAACTAAAATTGTCATGGGAAACTGTCCTGCAATGCCATCTTGTTAAGCTTGAATAATGAAACACTCTAACTATGCGCGCGATGTACGCAAAAAATTGACATTTCTAACACTTAAATGGTCCAGTATGACGTTTTTAACGTCCCCAATATTTAGAATATTTGGTGTATTTTGTGATCCATTATAATGTTGAAACCTGTTGAAAAAGTGAACGCGAATCGAGCAACAAAAACCCAGTTTTTGAACTAAAATGGTCCAGAAAAAACGTTCCTGAAGCCCTCTTGTTAAGCTTGAATATTGAAACATTGAAACTAATACGTGCAAAGCATTTTTAACACTAAAAAAAAGGTATAGTATAACGTTTTTAACGGCCCTCACATTAATAATAAAATTTTGGGGACGTGAACCCGTAACCCCCACCCCCATTTGCGCCGCATATGTCCCTACCCTTCCTCCTCCTCTACCTCCTTCTTCTCCTCTTCCTCCTTTTTTTTAAAACTTTTTTTCGATTGGGGGGGGCATGGCCTGCTGGGCCCCCTGGTTCGAGGGTGGTATCCCCCCTTGACGCCAAAAATTCACGATTGAAAAGAACACATTTCCTTGCATATTTTTACTAGTACTAGTCTTTTCTCTTACTCTTTCCCTCCCCGTTCCCCATTGACAGTTCAACGAGGCTTTGTTTCCCCTCTCCCAAGTGGCGTAACAAGGTTTTTCATATTGGGGAGGGGGGGGGGGGGGGGGCAAGAAAAGTGAACCCAATTTATTTGTGCTATGATTGAGGTACATTTCTGCTTTAAACAAGCTTCTACTCCCAAAATATTCCATATTTTTCCGTTTGTGTACTTTTGACTATATCATAATTCCATGCCATCTCCCCCTTCTCTTTTTCCTTCTCCTTTCCCTTCTCTTTTCCTCTCCTTTCCCTTCTCTTTTTCCTCTCCTTTCCCCTTTTTATTTTGTTAGGACAGATCCAAGGGGGGTGTTTCACACCCAAAACAACCCCCTGCGTACGCGCCTGCTTATTTATACCGTTGAAAATATTGTAAGACCGTGGAAAACTTGATGTGTGTTTTATTTTATATATTTATTAATTCCCTATTCTTTCTGGATGAAGTTCTGCTGACATCTGTCGCTTGCGCTGCAGCGGTTTATAAAACAAGGCTCCGCGCATCATTTTAAAAGTCAACCGGCGTCACTACTCATCTGCTCCACTGCTTCATTCTTTACACTGGGCCACTGGCTACCAGTTGATAGAAGAATGATCATGTTCAAAACATTTCTTTATGTCTACAAATCTATTACTATAATAGTTCAGCCCCTATATACATATCCGAGTGCATTTCCATCTACATTCCATCTAGACAAGGTCTACGATCTGCCACAGACAAAACCCGTCTTGTTATGCCAGCCAGCCATCCGCATTGGAGCTGGCTCCGGGCTTTGCTTGTGGCTGGCCCAATTCAGGACAGGCCTTCGCATAACCGAAATGTCAATGATGAAATGCGTAGAGTTCTTGAACGATCAGCAGGTTTTTGAAATATCTGTTTTGTAATGGTAAAATAAATAGCCGCGTGGAAAGTGTTAATACAAAGGTTTAACTTTGTCTCGGATCTTCCAAGCAGTCAGTGCACACTATTTAGATCTGAAATAGATCAGTCTGATTACTCCAATCTCTCACTATGGCCAGCAGGCTTCACCTCCTGCTGGCCAAAACTCCATGGTCAGTGGAGATAATATTGATTAGGGGAGTTGAGCGGTATTGGGGTCTATGGTTAGTGGATATACTACTAAAATGTGTCTTATGCTAGGTCTTTCAAATGATGTTCTTTATATACAGTATGTGATGATTTACCCGTACTCCAAATATTTGATGTGTTCTGCAAATCCTACTTAAAACGTGCATGGACCGCACGTAGCATTCAACTTGTATGATTCTATGTTATCATGTAAATATTTGTATATATTCTGCCTTTTTATTACATGTGATAATATTGTGTAATATGTTTTAAGGGCGCATCAGTCGAGAAGACTCATGCCACTGTTTCAAAAGTGTATGTCCAAATAAATAAATAAAATAAATAAATAAAATATAGATCATTGGAGTTGAGCTGAAGAAGGTTTACATGGTCAGTGTATCCTCAAATCAGAACTACACAATATTATGGTTAAATTTGGTAATTTGGTGATTGGTGACAAAACACAAACTTCGTATGTATTGAATATAGTCTGCCATTGTCCATCACGTATACTACACAAAACGTTAAAATGTAGGATGTAAACAATATGATTAATGATGTCAGGTACGTCGTAAAATCAAGACAATTGATGAAAGTTCCGTGTTCATTAAGCATTGTATGTCACGCTGGATAGATAGTAACAATTTCGAATCTCATTAGTATATTATTTATAGAATCTGAACTTATTTCAGTGACGCTAGTTGACAATTGAGGAAAGTTCCGTGTTCATAAACATTGTATCCATTAGTCACGCTGGGTAGATAGTAACAATTTAGAATCTTATCTCGGATTAGGGCATAGATTTATCAAGTCTTTTCTTCAAAGCTTTGATCAGAGTCGTTCTTTGACAGTTTGAGTAAACATGTTTATTTCACTATGTGGTATTTCTGTGGTGTAGGCCTAATATTAATATATCGACAGACTCTGAATGTCATAACGTCAGTTTACCTCGCAAACGTGCAGAGAACCAACTTGGCGAATATTGGCTTAAAAAGGACATGGGGTCCTGAAACGCTTATAAGTTGACCCATCAAATAAATGTTAAGTGTAAGTGTGACTACTCGTATACACAGCATAAAATCCCTTCGCAGTATGTCTTCCCATCACAATTTCCCAGGTGCTCTAAATTGGAGATGCCTAAATGACGGGCAACATTGCACTAGTGATTGAAAGCTTAATTAGCTTCAGAAATGCAGTTAGGTGCAGTGGTCAGTGTTGTGACCAAGTCACTAAAGCTCTAGTCACAAGTCAAGTTAAGTCAAGTCACAGACTCAAATCAATTAGTGTTTCTCAATTTACCTTAAAGGGGCACTGAGCTCAGGGCCCTTGGAAGTATATTTTTGATGGGGGTGCTGTAAATTTGTAAGTCTTCACCACCACTTCGGCGTGGGGTCCGGGGCGAAGCCCTTAGCGGAGGTTCAGGGGCAGACAATGGCGCATCCATGACTGTTCTGATGGGGGGGAGCGCAAAAAACCACCTGAAGCCATCTTGTTGATCTTAAATATGCGAGATTGAGGTACATTTCTGCTTTAAACAAGCTTCTACTCACAAAATATTCCATATTTTTCCGTTTGTGTACTTTTGACTATATCATAATTCCATGCCATCTCCCCCTTCTCTATTTCCTTCTCCTTTCCCTTCTCTTTTCCTCTCCTTTCCCTTCTTTTTTTCCTCTCCTTTCCCCTTTTTTATTTTGTTAGGACAGACCCAAGGGGGGTGTTTCACACCCAAAACACCCCCCTGCGTACGCGCCTGCTGCATAGTGATAACTTGATGATGTTTGAGGAAATTTTCAGATCGCCATCTCTCTCCTGAGGAAAATACACTTTGTTGTCTTGCATTCATACAGGGTGTCCAAGAATAATTTATACCGGGGCGGGAAGGAACATTTATTTAGCTATGATAGTATTGTACTTGGTCAAAGTGCTTATGCAATACATAAATCAGACGTTTGCGACAGAATTTATGAACTTGTTAGTAAAAATGGTAGATTCCAAGTTTGACTAAAATTACCTTTTACGAAACCCGTAACGTAAACTCATTGACCAGTTTTGGCACAAAGCTCAATATAGATGATAGGCAGGTAATTTGCTTTGTCCTCTGTTAATTTCCACTACAAAGTAATAGATAAATGTGTTTATGATGTTTTATGAAGCAGTGTTTGAAAGGTGTGAGGGGATAGTTCTGCTTGGTGATTTATACCATACTTTTCTCAAGCGACAGTCTAAGATTTGGTGTGAGTTTTATCAATACGCTGTTCCAGATTTTTTTAGCACGCATTGCATTGTGGGATCGGCTGCAAAATAAAATTCGGAACGGCTCAACTTCTGATTGCAGGGAATGCCCCATATTTGGCGAGCAAACACGTACGTCGTCGACCTACTTTGTACGAAACTGCGATATAATTGTTAACCTTACGAACTGTTTCCTTTCCTAAATGTTTATTTACTTACAGGATACTTTTGCATCACCGAAATTTCTATTTTTCGTTGTTAGTTCGTTATTTGGGATTTTCAGCGTTAGTAAAATTAAATAAACAAAATCGTACGTGTTGGACTGCCGAATTTGGAAACACAACGTCAGTATCGCATGATCAAAGCTTCTGAGTAGAATGAAATTTAATTTCTGCGGCCAGTGCAGCATATAGGTGGATTTTATTGTTTTCTTCCCGCATGGAAACAGCTTAAAATCAGTTTCACAGTACTACAAATTCAAAACATTTCTTTTTTTTATTTCAAGAACTTCCTTTTGTACAGCTGATATAAACAAACAAACAAATAATTAAACAAACTGACAAACAGACATATGGATAAACAAAATAACAAACAAAAAATGAATAAACGAACAAACAAATAGAAAAACACACAAACAGACCGATACAATACACACAAATAAATTAATAACAAAACAAGCAATTAAACAACAACGTCGATAAACAAACAAATAGGCAAATAAATAACCAAACAAATATTTAAACAAATAAACAGACACACAAACATAAGAATAAACAAACAGACAAATGAATAAATGATAATAAAAAAATAGACAAATAAATGAAATAAATAGATGAACACAAATAGATTAAATAAAAATAAAAATCAACAAAAAAAATAAACAGAACATAAACACACAGACAAGCAATCAAAAGGATAAACAAACAAATAAACAAACAAATAAATAACAGCAGACAAACAAATAAATAGACAAATCTACAGTCTACAGACAAATAAACAAACACATAAATAAACAAACCTTATTGGTACGGCATAATATACTTCGAAGACTGTAAATATGGGCACGGATAATTATTTGATAAATGTATAAACACTCACCTAAGGCCAAAAAAAAAAGAAGGTTTGTCTCAGATGACATGAGAGACTGAAAATCTAATGCGGTCTGCGGTTTTTTTTTTTTTTTTTTTTTTTTTCAATTTAGACCTGATCGTCATTTGTTTGGTCAAAAAGTTGGATTTTGCAAGATTTTTTTGAGAAAATTGAAAAAAAAAAAAAAATTGAAAAAAAATTGGAACAAAATTGGAAAGAAAAAAAAAATTGAAAAAAAAAAAAAATCCACTAAAAAAAAAGCTTACGCGGGCGGTTTCGGGAATGCGCGCGGGTCATCTGAGACAAACCTTTTTTTTTTGTGGCCTAACGTGTTTTCTTTTTAAATTGAAAACATCGCAGATGTAATTACATCGTTGTAGTATCGTACACGTATTCAGATCTCTTTATTGTACGCACCGGAAGTTGATCCGTTCCGAAATTTATTTCAGCCGATCCCACAATGCAATGCGTGCTAAAATACTTGGAACCGCGTATTGAAATACGCTGAAAGTGAAAAACACGTTTTCACCTATTTTCAATAATGTCATGCCATATCGGAATGGATAATGATATCTTGATGAAATTGACATAGTAAGTAGCAAAAGTTCCCCTTTACATTGCAGGTGCTAGATTAAGATTAAGATAAAATTATTGTTTTTATATTTTTAACACGATATAAATCATTCTGGGACACCCTGTATAGCTGCCAAATCCGTCACTAATACTCTAACCCCGTTATTCGGATTTTCAGCTTACATGACACAGACAAGGTTTCCATACATGATGACAACATGTTGCGCGCGGTGCAATAACTTCATATTACGTAACAGCCATATATTTAGTGATCTCACAGATAACCCCACGCACAACCGTCTACAGAAATATATATCAATAAGCTAACTTTAAGGTATTGATCGATTGAGTCCATTACTTGAACAAGTAGGCTACTTAATACAAGGATGTCAATATCGGTAATGAGCCTTCACTTCACTTAACTTCACATTCCCGTCGCCATTTCCAGAGCATTCCCATGCACATTTGTATTACAACTTTCTTGCATGTTACAACCCCCACCGACATGGGTACCTGGCCCTAGATAAATCATGCTCTTAATTTTATTCTGTATTACAGATGGTAACGAACTGTTGATGGGGTTGATGTCGACATGTCACGGTGTATCTGAAGTAGTGATTGGCTTTGCAAGTGGCGCGTTGATCCGACAATTTGGTTACTTCCCTTTGATTATTGTAGGGACTCTGACGTATCTATTCAGGTTTATATTCTACGCTTTCGTAACAGAACCATGGTGATTTATGGTAACCGAAATATTCCACAGTTAGTATTGCAAGATTCTCCTGTTCAACAAAAAATAAGTTCCTCTTTAGATTATACCTGATATTTTTAAAATTAGCTACTCCATCGAAACGATTTTTGGTACACATAATGTACGTGTTCACAGCAACACTAGAACGGGCTATAAGTACGCAGATGTTGTAATGATTGAATGAGCACATATTGAATGGAGGAATGCCTCAATTCAAAAGTTGCTAAATGATGTATTGAGGTAAGATGATAAAGCAGCTTGAACCAGGGTCTTTGCATGGACATCGCACAGGTGTTGTATTGCTTGAATGAGCACACATTGAACTTTTAAAAATATCAGGCATAATCCAAAGGGGAACTTATTTTTGTTGAGAAGTGTACCATAAATGTAAGGTAGTATGAAGAGTATTGAGAGTTTTAAAAAAATCAGATAATATCTGATTTTTTTTATTTCCCGAAGAGAATTTCTTCTTGACTAAACTTGGGTAAAAAGGGTAAGATTATCGTATCTCATATATTGTTACCAAATCGATAATTTTGAAAAATGTGGCGTAGTTTCTTAAGAAAGTACAGGCTGTAACAGAAATTCGACGCATCGCATAAACTTCGTTCTCTGCTATAACGAGTTCTTGATTAAATTTAAAGACATTGCAGAGTCCTGTAATGTCTTTAACTAATGCTATGCTCTAACGATTTATTTGTTTTAAACGTCTTTTATTATATCTTATATATAGGTTTGTCATTTATACTGTCGTGGAACGTGACGTTATCCTATCTCAGTCTCTTTATTCCTGAAGAATATCGCACATCTTTGGCAATGTTTCTTAATTCCATCGCCAATGGATTAGGCGCTTCTATCGGTTACCTGCTAAGTGGGTATCTAATAGAGATATATGGAACTGTAATTGCATTTGAAATATATGCTGGTATGTGTGCTGTTGTCGCCATACTAGGCACCGGTGTATTTCTTTACGTAAGATTATTTTTTGTTTGTTTCTAATTTTTGCTAAATTCGTAATCAATACTTGGTGTAGTTAAACACTTTCATGACTTTGACCCTGCTAATCATTTTTTACCAGTTAGAATTTGGAATATTGCTCTTCCTCTTTGCTTGGACTTACTATAGGCAGATAGGGTTGCCAAGACCCCTGTGTTACCTTCCCTCCCCTTACCGCCCGTGCCCCTTCCACTTCCCATTCCCCCTGGTTTAGAAGGCAAAGGTCCACAGTACACCTGTTCATTTGGTGACAGATTAAATAGAGTTAAGATGGAGAAATCTCAACCTTGAGATATTCACAAAGGATCTGTCTGGTAAGATTGGACTTAAGGTTTAAGTTCCAGTTTCATTTCCTTTTAATTTCATTTAACTTATCTTTTTCATATTCTTGTCTTTCCTTTCTCTTTTTCTTTTTCTTTTCTCATTTCCCTATTCTCTCTCTTGACTTCTGTTTTGTCTTTTCTCTTTTTGTTGTTGTCAGAAAAGTATTTATTTAATTATCTCAATTCCAGACGACCTCTTCTCACAGCGAAGACCTGCAAATGCAGCCTATGAAGAAATATGAAAGATCGAACGACAGTGCTATCGGCATACAGCAGAAACCATCTGTACCTCCTGTACCCGAGTACTTACATGAATATCAACAGCCGACATATGACGATTCCTCGGATGTTTCATCAAGCGCAGCATACGCATACAAGTGATCTCAAATTTGATTTTGATTCAGTTGTAATAATAATAATAATAATGACAACTTATAAAGCGCCGGTATCCGCCATAAATGGCGCTCATGGCGCTTATGCATTTACAAACAAGTAATACAGTCAATAGAGCACAAAACATATCACTGTCAGATGACCACAAAAAGATTATTGAGTAAAAGCCACTTTAAATAAGTGGGTTTATGTCCTTTTTGAAACTGTTTATATTGCTGTTTAATCGGATGACAGCAGGTAAATTGTTCCATATTCTTGCCGCTGAAATCCCAAAGACTCTGTTGCCCCGCTGCGTTTTTGTACGATTTAATTTTAAGAGACCTTGCTCTGACGAACGAAGAGCACGCCGAGGAGTGTATGTTTGGATAGAGTCAGCAAGACACACGGGTGCTTTACCAAGTTGTATTTTGTAGATGAGTAAAGAGTATTTGAAAACAATGCGTTGTTCCACAGGTAGCCAATGTAAATCAGCTAAGACAGGGGAGATGTGGTCAAATTTCCGAGTAAGTGTGATTAGTCTAGCTGCCATATTTTGTAACCGTTGAAGTCGAGATAATAAGAAATCAGAAATACCAAATAAGAGAGAGTTGCAGGAGTCAATCCTAGAAATTATGAGAGCATTTACAATGGTTTTCGCTGCATCACATGTAATGTAAGATGTTTACGGACACGTCCAATGTTTCTTATTGACGTACATACACCCCGTGACACAGTATAGACACTTGTTTCTCCATTGTTAAACCGCTGTCAAACATCACTCCAAGGTTGCGGACATCTAGTGAAGTTACAATGTTTTCCGAGCCAACTCCTACGGAAGGAATGTTGACTTTTGCCTTTTGGTAATTCGAAGCAATGATAATAAATTCATAAAAAATAATAAAAATCTCATACTTGTAGTGCGTACAAAACAAACGCCCAATAGCGTGAGGTTTTGTCTTCTAAGGGACCGTTCATAAATACTTTGGTGGGCGGGGGGCTGGATAATTTCATTTATTGTATATCAAAACTTTTTTAACCCCCCCCCCCTCTCGCCATGCCACAAACTTTTTCGACCCCCCCTCCCCCCCCCCCCCCACCCCTCTCTCCATGCCACAAACTTTTTTGAACCCCCCCCCCCCCTGTATTACTGCCTGCACCTGAAACTTTCTTGTCCCCGTTCATTGTTATCAAGTTCAGAGAACATAGATATGATATCTTTTATGGGATTTTCTTTTGACCATGTATCATATATTCTATTTTTGATGGACGCATCACGTCTAGAAGGGCAGGTTGTAGAATATAGAGTGAATCAGAACTCCCACTTCAATTAGCGCTCCAAAAAATTAGCTATTTTTACATTGATTTATGAACTTTCCGTAAATAATGTGCATACATGTAAAGCAGGGGTTGGGGGCGAAACCCCCAGAAAATTTTAAATCAGAATCAGAACTCCCACTTCAATTGCAGGTATCTTTGGTTTAGTACCATGGTCTTTAATCCCCTGAATAACTTCACATATTTATGCACGGATCTCTGTTTTTGAAACCAATTAGGATGCTCCCTCCAATTATATATCCTGGTTTTAAATATGTTTTTGCTATTGACATGAATTTGCCCTTCATTCTTTTTATAGCTGGGCTAGTGCATAACTATAGGCCCGTAGACATCTGCGCGCATAGCGCGCCAAAAAATTTGCTATTTTTACATTGATTTATGAACTTTCCGTAAATAATGTGCATACAGGTAAAGCAGGGGAAACTAATAAGTGTTTTAAACTTTTTTGACCCCCCCCCCCCCCTCTGTTGGGGTTTTCAAAAACTTTTTTGACCCCCCCTTTACAGAGTATCAACACTTTTTGGGCCCCCCTATAATTATAGCCCCCCCCCCCCCACCAAAGTATTTATGAACGCTCCCTAATAAACATATGCAAGGTCGACCATCGAAAGCAATTAATGCTTATGAAAGATAGCCGCCAATCAGTGTTGCCTGTACAAGTGGGAAATTAATGATTTGAAGAAGATCTTAAAGACACCACCACAATGCATTGCGTTTTTGCAAAATGCCTTAATTCTGGTATCCAATTTGTATCGGTTCCCATTATAGTTTCCATCAATGAATAAATTAGTTATACAGTGTTCCTTTTTCTTATTTCTAAAACTTAAGAGCTCGACAAATGCAACGGGTGAAATCTTTTGTTGGCTGGCGTGCGCGCAATGCATTGTGGGAAGAACTTAAGTGTCATCTCAGGTAAATATCGAGTATGGGTGGCAAAACTCGCCGATTTTTTTTTTTCCTGGCCAGGTTGAAGTACTTTGGTAGCATATCAGAAAAACGAGATTAGTTTTTTAATCTTTTACTCGTTGCCATGGCAACAGCCCAATTTAGATTTTAGCCATTTTTTGGTCAATATCAGTTAAAAATAGTCGAAATTTACCGCACATTCGTTATCTTATTGCAGCAATATACAAGATTTTTTTTCAAAAGTAGTTATTACTTGATAAAGACACATCTTTATACTATCGACACAAATTTAAAAAAAAAAAAAAATATGTTTTGATGTATTTTCTGACCTGGCAACACTGCTAGTTTTGACATATTAAGAAAATTGATATTTTAGCCTATCTTTGCATCTCGTAAAAACTACTTGCCAGGGCACTCAGGATATTGTCCTCAGTCATAGGAGGAGGGAGAGATGACTTTACCCTACTCATATCTGATGAAAACAGCTTGGGGTATTATATACTTTAACGGCAGTGTTGCTAGATAATGACGCATTTTGGAAAAATTACAATATTTCGTTTGTTACAAATAATGACATTCATTTTGATACTGAAGCTATTTTATTACGACAAATTAGATTTAGTATATACCAGATGTTCCAGGGACTTCCATAGATACCCGTTAAGTAAAGCAGGTGGTAATATAGGGCCTATACTTCTACTCTTGTTGCCAGAAAGTTCACAGTTCGGCAACATTGCTATATTCAGATAATTTGATTCCGTATATTAGTCGGGTATGTACAGAGGGGTTGACGTGCACCCCCAGTACTAAACCAAACCAACTTTTTAGGTGTCTTTTAGGGTCCTTAAACACATTTTAGATGTTAACAGTGAAAAAAAAATGGGATGCTCTCCAGATATCCAAGATGGCGTCCAAAATGGCCGCCAAAACAGGTCAAATCTCATAAAATGACATATAGCAATCAAATTGTATGGTGAAAGTATAGTTGTAATAGTGGGATGTATGTATTAGACCACTAGACACTCATATCTAGAAGTTTTGCTTCTTCAAACGTTTTGAAGAAAAACATTACATAGGGTTCAAAATACAAATATCTCTTAAATCGGAGGCTAAAATGCTTTATATTTCGATTGGTGTGCATTTTTAATATGGGTTATCGCCCAAAAGTTGATTATATGCTGAAGGAGATTGTAATTCTGATTTCATTATAATGCATAACACTATTTTTTGAAACGATTCTAGACATTTCGTTCGTAAATAAATTTCACCATTACGTTTGATCGATTAAAATTCGCGGCAAATCTATTGCACCATGGGTATTATTACTTGGAAACACGGAGACTCAGATACATAGGGAGTCATGTGACTTTTGTCCAGGACAAACACTTGAGATGTACACGCCCATTTAAGCATGCTTTTAACACGTGATCACCATCATATTGGATCCAGACCTTATCTGCAAGCTCCTCACATCCCCCATCCAAGCCGCGCCGAGGTGCGTAGACGAAATGTCCTCGAAATGTTAGAACAGGACGTTATAAGGCTGCAAAATAAATATTGAAATTGAAATTTCAATATTGAAATTTACATCTATTTACATATATGAATAGAGTTTGTTTCCAAAGGCGTTAACTCACTAAAAGTGAAATAGGAGAAAAGCAACGTTTTTTTAAATGAAGATGTTGCACTTCTTCGATTATGCTAATTTTCTGCCAAATGAAAGATACAATACGTGGAAGCTTAAAAATGTGTTTGATTTCATTCATAGGGCCATAACTTTGGAACCGAACATGCTACAGGTGTAGAACAAAGTTTAAAAGATGTATTTTGTAACTCTCTTTCATGTTCTGCACCATTTCATATGTTGTTCAGGGATTAATATTAAAAGGTCAGTTGGGGTCACTAGGGGTCATTGAATACTACAGGGGTAAAACTTAAGACATTTGTCCAATTTTGATCGGACTTTCATCTTGAACGCATTATGACACAAACACAAAATCAATCATGACCTCTTGGTCAAAGGTCAAGCAGGGGTCACCTTTAGGTCAATAGAAATTGTTCAACTATTACAGTGCCGAAATTAAGAAAACGATAATTAGAATAAGAATTGTATTTGGTTAGAATTGGTTGAGAGAAACTCATTTTACGCGTATTTGAAAAAAATAGCCATTTTTAGATCCGAACAAGGTAGCATCTTCCAAGGCTCAAATTCAATATCATCAGGTATTATTATAGGCAATAACAAATTACAGTCCTGACAAAAGGCTCTAAAGTCTTCAAGTACTACGGCAACGTATTGACAATGCATAGAGCTTTGCGTCGAAGAAGGATCTCCAGGCGCGCCATCAACAGCATGAAGACCAGAGCGAGACTTTGTATCATAACAATAATGGTGGTCACGTAGAAGGAAGAGCTGCTTGATGGTATGCCTATTGCTGGACTTACCTAAAAACAAATTGTCTTCATGAATGAATGACCATGACTTTTACTTTACTAATCTTACTGTGGACATCGATATTTCGACCGTATATTGTAACTGTATCGAGGACAATATTTACTTAATCGAACAAATTTATGAAAAAAAGGTGCAATATTATATGTTATCAAAATACTTTATTGTATATTTTATACAATATCAGATAGTCACTCATTTGGCCATTTTTATTCCACGTCCTCGTCTTATTTATCATGTTTATGACATCTATGGATCTTTTTTAAATCATTGCAATTACAATATCATTGCAACTCACAAGTGGTGATAATATTTTATCTTTATTTCATGTTAAATAATAAGGAGAAATTCTGAACAAGGCTATTATTTATTTAATTGGTTTAATAAATAGATTGTTTAATCCTTTACATCATAATTTTAAAGCGCTCAATGAGCGTGAAATCACAAATTTGTTCGGTTTCAAAATTCAGTTCCTTTACAGAAATATTCATATCTACTAAACGGTAGCATATATTGCCGTGATTCTTTTTGCTGATGATAGCAGATAAATGGCGTAATTGATTAAATTAATGGT
Organism: Ophiura sarsii; assembly: GCA_035610835.1. NCBI lineage: Eukaryota > Metazoa > Echinodermata > Ophiuroidea > Amphilepidida > Ophiuridae > Ophiura > Ophiura sarsii. The sequence goes on along the minus strand of CM069450.1, from coordinate 13,895,886 downwards.
TGCCTTAATTTTGTGGTCAGAATTTTTTTATTTATTTATATTTCAATCAGAGTACACTTTTTTGACTCACCCTGTATTTACTGTTTCTTTCTTATATTTTCTCCGCGTAGCGAGCCAATATACTGTGATCCTCTAGTTTCTTTCTTACCTTGATATATTCAAAAATCAAGGTATTGTATCTGTACTGTTTCTTTCTTCTTCATATTTTTCATCTCTGGCAAACCCTCTTACTAACTTTCATAAATAGGATTTTCACAGTTTTGGGTCAATTGTCACACAGGGGTCACTAGGATCAAAACGTGATTTTCGCTGAGGACGCCCTTCAAAATCGTCAAAATCGGTCAACATATTCCGTATGCCATACGCTTATTATAATATTCCGGTTTTTAAAACTGAAAAACATTTGGGGCCAATAGGGGTCAAAATGTTAATTCTTACCCGTTTCACTTCAAATAATTATTGTCTCAGAGGAAATGACTGACGACCGTCACACTTTGTCAAAAGATACCTTTTATCCATGCACAAATAGGGTCATCAGCTATTAAATTAAACATAACATATGAGGTCACTAGGGGTCGTTGACCTATACAGGGGAAATATTGACGGCAAGCGCCGATTTAGACCGGACTTGTTTTATGAGGTAAGAAAAAAAAATCATCATAACAATGTCAAAGGTCAAAAAGAGGTCACTGGGGGTCAAATAACTGATAACCGGCAGAATTTGTCAAAATATTAAATTTGACATGTCGTATAGGGTCACTAGGGTTCATTGACCTATACATTACGTAACACATGTTCCGTTGTAGACCGGACTTGTTTCATAGCATGTGGTTTACTAAGGCAAGACAAAATGTCTACAGGGTGTCCCTAAAAAAATTGTGCACATGTTTGCGCAACTTGTTGACCATGAAGTCCTAACGTGTGATGTAATATGTTTATACACACGGAAAGGAAAAACACTCAGTTTTTAGATGCCGTTTATTTTATCTAATTTGGATTTGTCAATCCTGAGATATACCCAGTTTATCAAAGCTACCCGAAATCGACGTTGTGCCACTTTTACAGAATAAATGATTATGAGCGTCAACACGATACTAACATTGGTCTATCCATGGGCATCAATCGTCTTGAAACATTGAGGTGGGCATTTGACCAGAATTGTTTAAAAGAGGCTGAGGAACAAAAATTATGTCCTTGGAATATGTGGTAAGGGATTTCTACGAGCAGGTATTCTGGGATCCCTCTGAAGTGCACGCCGCACGTTATCAATGTGTTACTGTGTCCTGCCACTTTTCATATCTTAGTCTTCCAGAATGTTCTTTATTCATGTTGGTGCTTACCATACCATCTACCAAGCATTTCCAATACTCCTTTTTATATCGGTGTATTCCAAGACGGTACGGGAGTGTTTGAGAAATGAATGGCAAACTCTCTGGTGACTCTTCTGCTGGACGGCTCGTTTCGTGATATTTTAAGACCATGAACACCCTCTTCTATCATGTCTATTGAAAATTGAGGCCGCACCCAGGCATATGGACGTCTGTCTTGTTTTGAAAATGTAGGCCCAATAAACATTTTGTGAAACTGCGTCGAAAGGACTGGTTCGAATCATGTAACAAACATCTTTATATTCAGTTCTGCTTAGATGCACAGGCACTCATTCTATTATTTAAACCTATTCAATCTCAATACAAAAATGTTATTTTGCATAATACTGGTGAAGGGCAATCGTTCAAGTGGAAGTTGTATCTTAGGAGTAAACCTTTGAAACTGTAAAGTGGCACAACATCGATTCTGGGTAGCTCTAGTTAATTGTCCATATCTCATAATTGACAAATCAAAATCATATAAAATAAACGGCATCTGAAAGCTGAGTGTTTTTCCTTTCCGTGTGTATAAACATATTACACCAAACCTTAGGACTTCATGGTCAACAAGTTGCGCAAACATGTGCACAATTTTTTTAGGGACACCCGGTATTATGATCTTAGTGTCGAAATGTGATTTTCACTACAGTGCAACTTACCATAAACGCCCTTTATTTCAATTGGTTATACACCACCTCCTCTTGGTCCATAAAATATGAAAATTAAACCAATTGAGTATGTGATCCAAATGCTTTTAAATGACTCAAGTTCAAATAAATAATGTACTCTCCGTATGTGAGTTTTTATGTTGTTATACATTATTATTAAACCTTCTTTGTAATTGGTCTTTGCTTCAGTACCCACCATTCATAACTGTATAAGGCCCAGCCATCTAGAAGCTAGCTTTTAACCGACCTTGATTTCACAGCTGAGTACACATCTCCAATTTATAAAGACCTAAAGAGATGTCAAGAAGCACATACTAGGGAGCTGGTCTATGAAACCACACACACCCCTTGTATGTAGGGGTGTGCATGACTGCACACATAATGGCACGTGCAGTGCTAACGTGGTAGATTTAAATGCACGTTCCCTGTGGTTATGCCTGGTGAATCATTTGTTTGCATACAAATAATAAAAGAGGGCGTGAAGAACGCATACTCATTGCTTAAATATGTGCAGTTTAAAAACAAAAACAAAATCATAAAATGTTCTCATACCATTTTGTTGTGTATGTCTTACGCTTTAATTTGATAGGTCACAAACCCATATTAAAGGTATGGCTATGTTCAAATTAAGTCTCGAATATAGGTACTTAATTATGCAAATATTTAAATAAAGGGGAAAATACAAAGAAATGTTTTAATTAGCTCATACAAAAATGTCGGCATTAAGAATATGCACATTGTATCTTATTCCCAGGCTTCCATGATGTACACATCTTTAGATAAAAAGTCAAATGTGTTTTGGACTAGATGCTAATTAAATATGCATAACATATGCAAATGAGCTTAATTAGCAAAATAGTTGTAATACAAATTATCGTTGAGGCTTTGATGTCATTTGTCTTCAAACTTGACTTAATTGGAAGAAAAGTGTTGTTGTTATTGTCATGTAAGTGATGTTGGTTAAAACGGGCATTTATGGTAAGTTGCACTGTAGAAACGCTCTTGCAATTAAGGAATATAACCTACAATCTTGTTCAAAACCTGCTGGGACACTATACACGTTCGCATGAAATATCTTCTAAAATGAGTAAAAAGCTGTCAGTTTGAAGTATGAAACTAGTTTATGTAAAGCTGCCATCTCTCCAACCCCCCCCCCCCCCCCCCCCCAACCAATGTTGGGGCTGATATATATAACACAGCCCGTTGCTGGACGATGCTTTTATATGGACCAACATTGAGTTTAGGGGGAGGGACCACTGTTTCACAGGACATGCAGGAAGTGTCCCAACAGTTTTGAACATGATTGCGGGTCTAAAGTGGATTTTGCTTTTAGACCACATTATACCACTTGGCTGAATCATCGTTGTGACTACCACTTATATGGGAACGCAACTTTCAAGTGGGTCCCGGTCCGGATTAGTCCGGACCGGGACAACTTCTACTTATGTGGGACCACGGCCTTAGTACCAGCATGGACTTATGGTACCAGTTAATGAAAAACCGTGACGTTTCCAAATTCGCATATTCAACACACTACACGGAGAGAAAATGCTGTGTATGCATAGCTTTTCCCTTAGGCAAATTCCACATTTCCAGTGTGGGTAACATAGGATCGATGTCTTTACAAAATAATAATGTATTACTGACTGACTTGGGCTATTTGAATTTGACCCTGACATCGACATATTCTTAGCAAATTATTTAGTCTAATTTATATTAATATATAAGTTAGAAACACTGATTACTTTCAAGACCCACATAATAATAAAAACAAGTTTGCTTCAATTATATGTACGTAGTATTCTGGAATATAACTAAACACTGCTCAGAAGCAGCAATATGATGAGGTCTTTTTAAATTGAAACAACACCGTCATATTGTAAAATGCTAGAAAATATGTCTAGCAACAATCATTAAGATGCCTATTTTTAGACAATTTCGTAAAGTTGCTGACTTATTTGATTGAATTTCACTCACATTTTACAACAATATGATTCATATATTTTTAAATGTTATAAATTTCTAAAATACATTATAGAAACACAGAGTTGGATGTATCTAGAAACATTTCACCAGAGCCGTTTTACTTTTTCGAGCACACTTTTTTATCCCAACATCGGTTGTCTTTTATAATCAACAATATTGGTCAAATTTATATTTGTATTCAAACAAGTCGAGTTTTTAGAACTCACCCTGTATTCCATAAATTGGTTGCACTTGATTGGGCACCATCTGGTTCTAACCATAGGATCAGCCTCACACATAGATCCTCACTAATAATCACAAAATAATGACCTTGTAAATGAAATGTTTTATTGTTTCGCACGCAAGCAAATTACAGACTGTTACTCGTCACAATACGGTACCATATGTCTTTGGAATTTCAATTAATTGCATTACGATTATGCTATCATTCTGTGCTTTTGTGTATTTCAACAATTGAATTGCATGGATGATTTGGTGAGACAAATAACAAAACAAACAATCTGTTGCATACTACTGTGATTCAAAGCATTGATACAAATTGCAACTAATTTGCATTTTACTAATGACAATGCAGAATTGCACGAGAATTTGTATAAAACTACAATCAATAGCAACAGAGCTCATCATTGATCAGTCGGCATTAAACTGCGTCAATGTTTATGGCTAATGACACCTGGGGTGCTATAGGATACAGAAATACGTTTGATTTTAACGCCTGATGTATTAAACTGGACATGATAGTATAACACAAACTATAACCCCACGCATCATACGATCTTCTGGAACTCTGTCACCACAATTGTTACGCGTAACGTCCAAATCTTTTCTAGACATTCCTCCTAAGTTGTTGCCAACGTATCTAGTTGTCATTGCTTATTCTGAAAAAGTGATTGGTCTTTGCTCATGTGTTATTAGAGAAGCTGTCATTGCACTGGACAAAGTTTCATCTTGAAACTGTTGGTTTTTATCACCCGGTGCAACCATGTCGTCTGAAATCCAGAGTCCTTTTCTTCAAATCGACGCGGCTTCACTTCTTACCGGTATAGTAGTCGCCAACTTGCTCGTGAACGCGATCATCGCCGTGGTACTTTACTATCTGGCCGACGTCAACGCGATCAAGGGCAAAGAAACAGAACCTAAGAAGAACATCTACGGGTACTATGCATTTGACATGGCGGTGGGGTTTGCTACCGGTGCCGCTATTCGGTCGTCTATCGTATGCCAACATTGGCTTATCGGATATGTGTTCTGCGTAGCAAATCTCATCATTGGAAATGTTGTGATAGATCTAACTTTTGCCGTGCTATGCGACCTGCATTACCGTGAACATCTTCACTCTGTATTGATGACCGTGGTTAAAGCTACAAGAGGCCTTATCATCGCGGTATGGACGATTGCTTTGCTTTACTGTATCGTCATTTTGGACAGGTATGACGGCATAGCACAAAGTGATGAAATGGCTGACATCCAGTCAGTTAGTATTGTGTTACTACCGAGTGTAATTGTTAACTTTCAATTATTGTGGATGTACATTCAAAGTCGTGCTACCTACGCCAGATGTCAACGATCAAGTGATGTAACCATTTGTTAGCCCTTCATTTTAGTCAGCCACGGACCACGTTGGAGTTGGCGTAGGCCTAGCAAAATTGCCAAGACCCGACGAAGCCATTAATTCAGCAGCTCTTTGGTATCATCAAGGAGAATATGCACACTGCAGTTGCCCGCCCTTTTAATACCTCGACTTCGCGATGGTCTGTGACCCAATATATAACACAGCCCGTTGCTGGACGATGCTTTTATATGGACCAACATTGAGTTTAGGGGGAGGGACCACTGTTTCACAGGACATGCAGGAAGTGTCCCAACAGTTTTGAACATGATTGCGGGTCTAAAGTGGATTTTGCTTTTAGACCACATTATACCACTTGGCTGAATCATCGTTGTGACTACCACTTATATGGGAACGCAACTTTCAAGTGGGTCCCGGTCCGGATTAGTCCGGACCGGGACAACTTCTACTTATGTGGGACCACGGCCTTAGTACCAGCATGGACTTATGGTACCAGTTAATGAAAAACCGTGACGTTTCCAAATTCGCATATTCAACACACTACACGGAGAGAAAATGCTGTGTATGCATAGCTTTTCCCTTAGGCAAATTCCACATTTCCAGTGTGGGTAACATAGGATCGATGTCTTTACAAAATAATAATGTATTACTGACTGACTTGGGCTATTTGAATTTGACCCTGACATCGACATATTCTTAGCAAATTATTTAGTCTAATTTATATTAATATATAAGTTAGAAACACTGATTACTTTCAAGACCCACATAATAATAAAAACAAGTTTGCTTCAATTATATGTACGTAGTATTCTGGAATATAACTAAACACTGCTCAGAAGCAGCAATATGATGAGGTCTTTTTAAATTGAAACAACACCGTCATATTGTAAAATGCTAGAAAATATGTCTAGCAACAATCATTAAGATGCCTATTTTTAGACAATTTCGTAAAGTTGCTGACTTATTTGATTGAATTTCACTCACATTTTACAACAATATGATTCATATATTTTTAAATGTTATAAATTTCTAAAATACATTATAGAAACACAGAGTTGGATGTATCTAGAAACATTTCACCAGAGCCGTTTTACTTTTTCGAGCACACTTTTTTATCCCAACATCGGTTGTCTTTTATAATCAACAATATTGGTCAAATTTATATTTGTATTCAAACAAGTCGAGTTTTTAGAACTCACCCTGTATTCCATAAATTGGTTGCACTTGATTGGGCACCATCTGGTTCTAACCATAGGATCAGCCTCACACATAGATCCTCACTAATAATCACAAAATAATGACCTTGTAAATGAAATGTTTTATTGTTTCGCACGCAAGCAAATTACAGACTGTTACTCGTCACAATACGGTACCATATGTCTTTGGAATTTCAATTAATTGCATTACGATTATGCTATCATTCTGTGCTTTTGTGTATTTCAACAATTGAATTGCATGGATGATTTGGTGAGACAAATAACAAAACAAACAATCTGTTGCATACTACTGTGATTCAAAGCATTGATACAAATTGCAACTAATTTGCATTTTACTAATGACAATGCAGAATTGCACGAGAATTTGTATAAAACTACAATCAATAGCAACAGAGCTCATCATTGATCAGTCGGCATTAAACTGCGTCAATGTTTATGGCTAATGACACCTGGGGTGCTATAGGATACAGAAATACGTTTGATTTTAACGCCTGATGTATTAAACTGGACATGATAGTATAACACAAACTATAACCCCACGCATCATACGATCTTCTGGAACTCTGTCACCACAATTGTTACGCGTAACGTCCAAATCTTTTCTAGACATTCCTCCTAAGTTGTTGCCAACGTATCTAGTTGTCATTGCTTATTCTGAAAAAGTGATTGGTCTTTGCTCATGTGTTATTAGAGAAGCTGTCATTGCACTGGACAAAGTTTCATCTTGAAACTGTTGGTTTTTATCACCCGGTGCAACCATGTCGTCTGAAATCCAGAGTCCTTTTCTTCAAATCGACGCGGCTTCACTTCTTACCGGTATAGTAGTCGCCAACTTGCTCGTGAACGCGATCATCGCCGTGGTACTTTACTATCTGGCCGACGTCAACGCGATCAAGGGCAAAGAAACAGAACCTAAGAAGAACATCTACGGGTACTATGCATTTTACATGGCGGTGGGGTTTGCTACCGGTGCCGCTATTCGGTCGTCTATCGTATGCCAACATTGGCTTATCGGATATGTGTTCTGCGTAGCAAATCTCATCATTGGAAATGTTGTGATAGATCTAACTTTTGCCGTGCTATGCGACCTGCATTACCGTGAACATCTTCACTCTGTATTGATGACCGTGGTTAAAGCTACAAGAGGCCTTATCATCGCGGTATGGACGATTGCTTTGCTTTACTGTATCGTCATTTTGGACAGGTATGACGGCATAGCACAAAGTGATGAAATGGCTGACATCCAGTCAGTTAGTATTGTGTTACTACCGAGTGTAATTGTTAACTTTCAATTATTGTGGATGTACATTCAAAGTCGTGCTACCTACGCCAGATGTCAACGATCAAGTGATGTAACCATTTGTTAGCCCTTCATTTTAGTCAGCCACGGACCACGTTGGAGTTGGCGTAGGCCTAGCAAAATTGCCAAGACCCGACGAAGCCATTAATTCAGCAGCTCTTTGGTATCATCAAGGAGAATATGCACACTGCAGTTGCCCGCCCTTTTAATACCTCGACTTCGCGATGGTCTGTGACCCAACACAATTGTGTCAGAACTGGCAATGTTGGTAAGAGTCGCGGTCTAAACACCACCAAATAAACGCAACTGACTCACTTTTACCGGTCATGACATGGTCGCTGATACTGTAAGACCATAACTCCAGGACAATCTCATACGGGACTCAGGACGGTAATGTTTCTGTTAACCCTCATATTATAAACCATACAGAATGGTCTTAAACTCTTAAACCTCATCTTGAGTCTCTGCGTAAGCCTTCATATCTTGTTGGCTACACCACAGCATAGCCTTTAAATGCGTCGCAACATCACAAAGCCACACACACCTCTACCATTTGTCTACAATAGCTATTCAATTCCAGGCAGTTCGGATTCCACAACAGTGCGTTCATGAACCTACTCTTTCTTCGCCACCCCAAAGTGTTTCATTAATCTGTTTCAAAGTGTTACAACCTCAAGCAGAAAACTATTTCCAGAATCACCACCTTAAATTTAACTGCGCCTTATGTTTAAAAGGCCTAGTGCCCATGACCGTCCTTCTCCAAATCGAATTCCGAGCAATTACGCTTTTCATTAGGCAGTCGTCTGCAGACGACAGTTCCAAAACTTTACAAAATGTTTCAAAAATATCAAGATTATCGAATTACCATATTTGAAATCACCGTGAGAAATGCATTGAAATAAGTACAAACATACTTATGGATCGGTAATCCTTGCGATAGACTTTGAAAATAGGAACATATTTCATAACTATATTTGAAATCATTATGAGAACTGCGTTACAATAAGTACAAACATGCCTTGTATTGGTTCAGTAATTCTTGAAATTTTTGAGACTTCAAAAGTTTATTAATCTGTTTTGAATATGTTAAAACTAATAGCCGCGTGGAAAGTGTTAAACACACCCATGATGCAAGTATATGCAGGTTATGGTAAAAGTACATTATATCCTAATAATTGACCAATTCCATTATACAAGTGTATGCTGGTGTTGAAAATGCACATTATCTTCGCTATCGTGTGTTTGGACGAAACTAGAGGGAGACTTGTTCCCCTCTAAAATGAAATGGCAAACTCTATTGTATATTAACAAGAAAATCGTTGGTTATGCCCCCCCCCCCCCCTGATCACAGGCCTGCCCCCCTCACGCCTCACGCCCCACCCCCAATTGAAGACCATATGTCACTGCGGATAATGATGTCATACGTAGAAACTCCAAAGAACTACCAAAGAGAACTGAGGCGGCTTTCAATGTCAAAACAATTTGTATATTCATGTAAAATATAAAAGGGTACCATATCGAACATCAGTGCCGAGTTTGATGACTGTTGTCAATACTTTTCCTGTTTTGTTGAAAAATAAATCTAGAATGGCAGAAATATAGTGAATCCGTAGCTACCACGCTAGCCTTTGGCCTGGCTGCCCCAAGCATTTTGCTTGAGTCTGGTCCCATCAAATATCAAAACCCACGGGTATGTCCGCAGATATTGTGCACATATATCACTATAGGTCCGTGCTGAGATCTGTGAAACTAGACGCGAGCGCAGATGTCGAGCCACCACTAATAGAGGTCATCCATGTGTCGGCCATATTTGCGGGAACTAAAGTCTGTTTCCGATTTTAAAAAGACCAACACCACATATATCTAAATCTGTGACTAACACACATGTTGATGGATACTGGTTTAAATAACCCGCCAAACGTATATGTCATTCTTTGAACCATGTGAACAGTAACACTTGTTTTGAAGGTCGTGCATTGACTTAATCTGAACAACGAATAATACGGGAACGAAAAACCTTTGTTATGGGCATGCATGTGTGAAGTGGATTCTCTCTAAGACACTTACATGCTAACTGAGTACACCTAGAACCACTGGCGTAACAACAGGGGGGGATGGGGGGATATATCCCCCCCAGATTTTTACCTGGGGGGATGCCTAATGTAATCATCCCCCCCAGATTTTTCATAACCAATAATTTTAAAAGTGACGTATTTAAACAAATAGGTGGGCGTAAAGATTCACACACTGCACACTGGACACAACCACACTGGGACATTCAATTCATTCATTGCAGTTTGGATTTTATCATTTTAAAATGAAAACAATGACGACAGCGATTTACAAATTGCTATCAATCAAGGAATGCATGACCAGGCGCGGATACAGGGGGGGGGCCCGACGGGCCCCCCCCCCCCCCCCCCCCCCTACCAAAAAAAAAAGGGAAAAAAAGGGGGAAAAAGGGAAAAAAAGGAAGAAAAAAAAAAAAGGGGGGAAAAAAGGGGGGAAAAAAGGGGGAAAAAAAGAAAGAGAGGAAGAGGGGGGGGGGGCACATCACCCCTCAGACTCCCCCTGTTCGAGCTTTTAAACAATCTATACTTAAATTCAGAAAAAATCAGTATATACGTCGTATGCTCTACTTCTTTCTTGCATTGATAACAAATATATATTGATTGGAAATGAAGAGGTGGCTTTTTGATAAAATGTTGGTCAAAAGTATACACCAGATCGCACCAAATGAGTTCGAAACTTGAAAAATTTTCTACTTCTGAGGGGGGCACTTCCCCCCTCAGACTCCCCCCTGTTCGACCTTTCAAATCATCTATACCTAAATAAAAAAAGATATCAGTATAATATGCTCAACTTCTTTCGTGCATTGATAAAAAAACAAAATATTTATTGGAAATGAAGAGGTGGCTTTTTGATAAAATGTTGGTCAAAAGTATACACCAGATCGCACCAAATGAGTTCGAAAATTGAAAAAAATTCTACTTCGGAGGGGGGCACTTCCCCCCTCAGACTCCCCCCTGTTCGACCTTTCAAATCATCTATACTTAAATAAAAAAGATATCAGTATAATATGCTCAACTTCTTTCGTGCATTGATAAAAAAACAAAATATTTATTGGAAATGAAGAGGTGGCTTTTTGATAAAATGTTGGTCAAAAGTATACACCAGATCGCACCAAATGAGTTCGAAACTTGAAAAATTTTCTACTTCTGAGGGGGGCACTTCCCCCCTCAGACTCCCCCCTGTTCGACCTTTCAAATCATCTATACTTAAATAAAAAAAATATCAGTATAATATGCTCAACTTCTTTCGTGCATTGATAAAAAAACAAAATATTTATTGGAAATGAAGAGGTGGCTTTTTGATAAAATGTTGGTCAAAAGTATACACCAGATCGCACCAAATGAGTTCGAAAATTGAAAAAAATTCTACTTCTGAGGGGGGCACTTCCCCCCTCAGACTCCCCCCTGTTCGACCTTTCAAATCATCTATACTTAAATAAAAAAGATATCAGTATAATATGCTCAACTTCTTTCGTGCATTGATAAAAAAAACAAAATATTTATTGGAAATTAAGAGGTGGCTTTTTGATAAAATGTTGGTCAAAAGTATACACCAGATCGCACCAAATGAGTTCGAAAATTGAAAAAATTTCTACTTCTGAGGGGGCACTTCCCCCCTCAGACTCCCCCCTGTTCGACCTTTCAAATCATCTATACTTAAATCAAAAATATATCAGTATAATATGCTCAAATTCTTTCGTGCATTGATAAAAAAATAATATATTTATTGGAAATGAAGAGGTGGCTTTTTGATAAAATGTTGATCAAAAGTATACACCAGATCGCACCAAATGAGTTCGGAAATTGAAAATTTTCCTACTTCAGAGGGGGGCACATCCCCCCTCAGACACCCTCCTGTCCGAGCATAGCTCGGAGGGCGGTGCTGCGCACCGCTTGGATGGTACCGGCAATTTTTGTTGGCCCCCCCTAACATTTTCCTGGATCCGCCTGAATTTTTGGGCTACAAAATGAGCCCAATCTGTAAAAAGTGTATTATTTGGGTTACAAAAGTCGGGCAATAGTTTTACGAGCGTAGCGAGTAAAAAAATATTTTGAGGTTAAAAAAGTCTCACTCTGAACATTACTCTGAACTTGACAGCCCTGCCGTATTTGAGTCTGATAATTTTCATCCCCCCCACTCAAAAAAAGTAGTTACGCCCCTGCCTAGAACAAAAGTCCAGGGTCAGGCGCTTTGAAGTTGGCTAATCCAAACTTAATAATCGGTACCAAAAATCTGAGAGATTGCAAGTTCGCCTGATTGGACAAAATGACCGTATGGGATTGTCCATGAAACTTAGTAGCGATAGCGATAATATTCCGGAAGGTCTATACCTCTGAATGTTTATAAGCTCTACCGTTTCTACCGTTTACGGTATTGAGCACTCTATTCAATGGCTAGTCTAACCAGAAATGGTTGTCAATAATAATTACTTTTGAAGTTATGATGATTTCAATAACCACAAGTAACGACAACAAGGTTGCGCTAAAATTGGTTTCCTATGGGATATCATTGATTTGCATGCATTGTCCACTGTGTGCTATCTCAATCAGTCAGGTATGGGGATGAATGCGTAGAAGGCATCGACAGGGAGTCGGTACACACACATTTTACGATGCGTAATCACACACTAAGCAAGGATATCCAATTCAAAACCCACTTTAGTGCAAGAATTGTTTTGGTAGTTGTGGTCGAGTAAACAATTAGTGGAATCGCTTAAGGGCAATTTTTGCCATTACGTTTACTTCTCGGATACAAGCAAACCATGATGATATATTCTTCTTTAGGTTATGACAAGTGATTCTAGAAGGGGTGCTCATGTCAGTAATCATCATAATCCAAGATGGCTGCTCCCATAAAATGACGTGTTGCAAAAGACAATAAAATGTTGTTAATGACAGTCTAAATACTTGAAGGATGTATTATATCAGTGGAATTATCTTATATTGATATGCTTTGTTGGTTATCAAAAGTAATTTTTGAATCCAACATGGCGGCTAAATTGATACAACGATTTTATTCGTAAAGTCCCAAAATAATAACGTACGGTAGGTCTTATGTTTATTTTGTGTTTATATATACTAGATATTAAGGCTATGTAACATACAACCACAAGATTAAAAGATGGCCGCTATCCAAAATGGCCGCTGCAATAAATAACACCAATGCTTTGATGAAATGTGTTTTGAAATACAGTGTGAAACTTTGTATTCTCAACCCATACATCTGATAATTAATATGATTCGTTACCTGCTAGCTCAAAGTCATTACTGGACGAGCTGCTCCATGGGAATAATTTAGAGTAACAGGCCCTAACAGTCGTGCCTTACAGGTTTCTAATTTCCAACCAAATAGCTCAATCTACCAGACAACTATGCTTAATGTCCAGTTGCTCTTAAAGTTCCGTCTGTTGCGGTACCAGAATGCCAAATGACAAAATCATACCCAAACAATTTGGCAGATACTTTGATTGAAAAGCGACAGTGAACTAACATCGTATGCTTCGTGGACTGCACACAGAGATGGAACTTAAGGCGAACTATTAGAGATCCGTTAGATTCATCTGGGTGGAGAGAGGGCCTTTGTTTTATTATACTATTAATAAACCTGGTTATGTCATGCTTAAGCAAATCCAGATAGATATTACAGTTAGGCACAACTTATGGTAAACCTTATTCTTACTTCACATTCCATAATACAATAGATATGGATAGCGTTCGGTATGGGTAAAGAGGAGAACCGAAGTTCAAAGCCCTGTAAATGTTCCACGCATTTTACGGATTGTGATACGAATTCATTGGTCCAATGGTTATAAGGGCAAACTTATGTGCTTGGAAAGCATACGACGAAGGGAGGGCTACCTTTTACAAGCCAAGGTGCAATTGCGAGACTACCTCCAACAAAGGTATTAACATGTTTTGGAAAATTCAACATATAGGAAAACACAGACGATATGCTGTTATCAACAAAGCTCATTTTTATTGCGGGATGAACTTCTTCAACATTCAAATCAGGACACATATCAAATGGGTAGAGGGGCTACTAGTAACCGGACGAGACAACACGTATATACCTACTCCAGGAAGTTTTGGATGGAAACAGACAAACGGTGTTTGGAATCCGGTTTGGTTAACTACCCCCAAGGTATCAGATACATGCAGAGAGTTAATCAAATGTGTATAAAAGATGGAACTGTTCAATATGCACCCGCTGGTCAGTCTTATAAATCATGTATGAACTGGCATTTGTAAATGTAAATGTGCCAAATAGTGAAAAATCAAGAATAAGGATGCTGTCATTGTTCTCATTGTTTTAAAATAGGCAGACATTTCTTAGACCTGATGACTGCCAGCCAGTTAATTGATAACTGTTTGCATTTATTTTGCGTATGATTAAGTGGATGAACCACAAATATCCCCAGAAATATCGGAACAAAATAATGCGTTTTTAAAGTTTTACATCACCCACCAATTATATCTTTGTTGACGGCCATATTGGAAATTGTCATCTTTAAATATCTTCTATCAATTAAAACACATCGACCACAATATTCCTTTTGTCAAGATTTACTCTTTATATAAAATGTATCATTGATATACCATAGGTATTAAGCGGCCGCCATTTTGAATTTTGCCGGCCATAGTGTATTTTTGATCAATTTAGTGTAAATCGTATTATATTTGTATCACACTAGTACATTATTAACACTAATCAAATATTGTTGACTGCAATTAAACATTTAATGTGTAATATATGGACGCCATTTTAATTTTAAGCTGCCATTTTAGGTTCCGATCATCTGCCAAATGAGCACCCCTTCCAAAATCAATTGTTTTGACCTAATGAAGATTCGTGCAAACTTTGGTGCTTGTATCCGATCTGTAAACGTAATTTCGTTAAGCGATTCCACTAAATCATAACATCAACAATATCCACTCGACAGTTCTAAAAATGTCTAAACTATTGAATTTCATCCCCGTATTTATAATAACCATGAGAAATGCATTAAAAGAAGTACAAACATGCCTAGTGTTGGTTCAGTATTTATTTCTTGAGGATAGACTTTGAAAGTTAGGAAAGGTTTCTGAAAAATCTGTTTTGTATAATGGTAAAAGTAATAGCCGCGTCGACAGTGTTAAAATTGGTTCAGTGTCAATCCCAACGTAAGAAGGACTTCAATAATACCAGTACCATAGACGTAAAGCTCATTGTACAGTGTTTATCAGAAAGAACTGTACCGTGTTTCTAAATTACATAAAAAATACAACATGATTATTGTTTTAAATTTAAACACCTGCAATATAAAGGTGAACATGTTTCCTATATTATATGTTAATTTCATTGAGATATCTCATTTTGTTCTCGTGTGGCAAAACATAATCGAAAATCGATGAAAAACGTGTTTTCAATTTCAATCAATCCTCTCTGCCACTACCCCCAACATTTCAAACAATGTAACCCACACCACATAAGCAATATTCAAAACTCCCGCCAAACAGATTGCTGTATCATATAGCACCCCAGGTGTCATAGCCATAAACATTGACGCAAGTTTTATGCCGACTGATCAATGATGAGCTCTGTTGCTATTGATTGTAGTCTATACAAATTCGCGTACAATTATGCATTGTCTTTAGCACCCACAAAAGTATGCAAATCATAATACTATTTTTGGCGAGTCTGTCCGTCCGTCCGTCCGTCCGTCCGTCCAATGCCTTCGGGTGCAGATTCCTGCCCATCTGCCCATGTAATCGCTATGCATAGGGATCTTCGCCCTAGGTAGACAACAAACTGTTGCTACGCGCCCGCGTATAAACAAAACATGGCGCACGCGATTGCCGGCGCACGCGTTATGGCGCAGACCGTACGCGTTCGTGGCGCAAACTGGGTTTTTCATGGGGCGGGTAAAAGAAAGCCGTCCGGTGGCTAACAAAGAGAGAAAAAGGACTCAAATTAAATTTAACTCCCGGGCGTGTTTTTGTATGAGTTAAACTATAATAGTATATGTATATGATCAGGAGGTAAAAAAGGATCAGATGGCGGGTTAGGGTTAATAAAGGAACTGGGAGCGTAAACCGTAGGCCTTCATCCAGGAACACATTATGTGTTAAACATGTTATTGTTAAAGTGATTGCGGATTGCGGTGGTATAATTTCAGTGCCTCAACATCCCATCGCGGACCCATCTATGCGCGCAGGCCACAACGGGCCCTAAACATGCCTATATGGGATGTCTTTTATATAAATGGGAATGTTACAGGGCCGGTGTGAGCAAACATTTAGCTCCAATTATATCTTTAACTCTCGGGCGTGTTTTTGTCCCGGTTTTTATGAGTTAAACTTGGATGCATGCATGATCAGGATGAAAAGAGTCAAATGAGGGGGGGGGGGGTCAGTCTGCATGCGCCAGGAATCAAACCCAGACCTTTAGCGTGCAGTGCAAGTGTGTACAGTATTGTAGTTTAACACTACAGCAATTCGGATAGGCCCTAGGCCAATCATAGGATGTCTGTTATATAAATGGGAATGTTACATGGATATCGGTGTGCGCAAACATGCGTGATTTAAATACATATATATTACGTTCATGACGTTTAGGCATGCCTACGGAGGAATAATCAATGTCGACACACAGTTCTCAAGACTGGGCACAGATGATCATGACGATAGACCCCTCCTCTCGCTGACTCTAAAACTAAAAGACCTCTGAACTAAGATCCCAATATAAAACCCTAGGCCTAATAACACATGTACTGAATTACATGGATATGCACATGGGGTAGCCTACCTGGATTTAAGGGCACATGAGGTTCCTGTATTATGGGCACCTGTGATAACTGAATTTTAAGAGTATACACATCCCATAAACCCCTAACCCGAGAACCGCCCAACCCACGAACCGCGAAATCTAGTAATAAATAGTTATACAAGTGATGTGAAAAGTTGAGATATGGCGACCAACAATAAACTCTGTCCTATGGACGGATGATAATCTCAGGTAGGATTGGTAAATTTCACAGATTTTTTAAATTGATCATTTCGACCAAAATTGAAATCTACCGTCTTTACCAGAAAGTCTGTATTTTCCATCAGAAATGTCCGATTTTCAAAATTTAAAATGCTTATGAATGCTGGGCGTTTGCGCAAGATGTATGTGAAAACGGTTTAAACAATATCGATCAAATTCATATCGTAATAAATCATATTGCCTCGGTACAGTTCATTCTGATACATCCTGTACAGCATAATTATAGTCTGAACCCACAGTTTAGCGTGTATTCCATAATACATAGCTACGGTTTATACTATGATATAAAATGTTTACAACCATAAACCGTGTGCATAAGGCTGAGTTCACATAGGAGTATACTATTCGGGTATACGGGGCACGTTTTGCAGGGCACGCGTATAGCTTGAATCGAAACAATGTAATTTCATACTACCAGGTCACATAAGAGGGCACTATTCGAAAAGGCCGTATACCTGCGTATAGTGTAGTATAGTATAGTATACCGGGAATCGTGCGTGTTCGATTTTCGTGCACCGTATACCGGCCCGTTTGGAGGAAGCAGCTGCAATTCGTGTGTACAGGCGTTCTGAATTTCCCCAATCACGATTTATAAACAATGTATTGCGTAGAATAGGGTAAGTTAGAAAAATAGGACTCCTTTGTACTCATTTTATTGCAATTTAATAGACCGAGTAGGGCTCGCGTGCTATCCTATGTGACTCGCCGTGCCCGTATAGCGTATACCGAATACCGTATACCGTATACCGTATACCGTATATCGTATACCGTATACTTCTATGTGAACCCAGCCTAATGCCTTGCTTAATAGACAGAAACCCCGCTGTCCAATGTTTACTTTTGCGCTTTCCCAAGCGTTAATTAAGAGGAATATGTTATGACACACACAGCATGTGCAATAGTAATTGGTATTGCTCCCTGCTGATCCCATTCTTCTTTTACGAAAATATTAAAACCTATGTCAAGCTCTACAAAATGGAGCTATTAGAGTTTTGAAAACTGGGAATCATTCAGTACGTCTCAAGCTACTTGAGGGTGCTCTTCTATGGCCACGAGAGTTGAGGGCCGATTTTTAGCGGATTGAACTTGTATGGTGATTCCATGTTTAATTGTTGGTACTTATTGCAAACTGCTATGTGGTCAGGGTAAATCGCTAAGGCGGCTGTGGCCTGGACGATTACATTTACTATGACAATGCATTATTCCTACCAGTGTTTAGCTGAGTGGATGGGAATCGAATACGAATACAAAAACTAGTGCTAAATCGTTGTCATTCACACAAAGAAAATCATGTAAATATTCTCATGGAGTAATATATAGTGGTCTCTTTAATGTATACGTTTGTGTACATTTGAATCATAGTTTAATAATTACAGCACTAACAAAATGCCAAAAAAAAACTTCCTCAAAGGTATATTATGTGATCTTTTCCAGGGAACGCCCTCAATCATCGGAAAAAAATTGAAAGCAGATTTTCTTGCAGATTTACATTTCTGATCATAAATCGTACATATATTCCAAGTTACAGGGCGAGACGATTCTTAATTACTTTAAAATCATGGTTATGGAGTGAAAATAAACTGTCGGTGTCTGCGCCGACAACTTATTTATACTCTAAATTCACTCTAAAACCATGATTTTTAAGTAATTAGGAATCGTATCGCTCTGTAACTTGGAATATATCCATGATTTATGATCAGAAATGTAAATCTGCAATAAAATCTGCTTCCAAATTTTTTCGAGGATTGAGGGCGTTCCCTGGAAAAGATCACATAATATACCTTTCAGAATTCACACCACCAAATGGTTTCCCTATGCATTTACATGTAAAATGGTAGTTACAAAAAGCCCATTTTCTCGCTTATAAAGCGACTGGAATTTTCAATTTGACATTTTCCTTAAATTTCATGATATATTTGATCATTTAATCAAAACAAATATAATATGGTATCCCCGAAAGTTCTGAGAAATAAGACCCCAAAGTTGGACAATTGGTGTAGCGCCCTCATTTATCAGAAAAAGTTGAGAAATGTTGCCAGATCATTTACAATCAAAATACATCCAAAAAACCTACAAAATGCATTGAAAATATGTCTTTTTCCACTGTGGTATTAGGTAGTAGTCCTAAAATCAGGATTAAACTACAACTTTAATCATTTGAGAGCAATAAGTACCATTTCTGATTAATTCTATAATCAATGGGCCACAGGATGAAAGCTAAGAAAAAACTTTTGATTGTCGTCTCTACAAGGACTGAAATTATTTACTGGCGTGGAATCTTAAAGGAAATCCTTGCCCTAGAACTTTAGCGCTCAGATATGTAGCATTATTATTATAAAGGCCCCATCCGTAGGTTAAAGTTTAGTGCCGCGTTAAGACAAAATCGGCTTAAGAAAGAAAAGCAATCACCCGTATGGACGTCGCCATGTTGATCGAGGCTATGACGAAACAGTTACGAGATTTCCACATCTCTGTTTCGTGTATTGATATTTTCGATGTATGCATTGAGTTCCTGCGTGATTACGTGCAGCAACCTGTCACTGATGAGGCGGTTTCAGTAACGATGACGTCATAATATTGGGTATGGCTATCCCATCAGCACTTTCGACACAGACTACCGGGCGCGAATTTCGAATAATCACAGGTTGGGGATGAGCAGTTTAAATTCGTTTAATTGAATTAGTTCCGTGTTCAATTAAACCGGTCAATTTTAAGATAATTAATTTCCTACCATATAATGATTGGTTCATGAATAGCATTGTTTTCCTTTAAGGATTCAAGTCAACCTCGGTTCTTTAATTGTATGCGATTATCAGCTATTTGAAAATCAATATTTCATCAATGTACATGTCTTATATTGTAAATATAACAAATTGTATGTAATTGTATCAAACATTTATATAGGTAAGGTAATAAATAAATAATAACTGAAAATGAATTACACATGATGTCCCTGAATAGGTTTTACCGGGAAAGTTGTATTTCTTTGAATACGATTGCTACTGGTCAGAGTGGTTTGTAATTGTATAATTTGCCTACGGGTATAAACGGTTCTATAGATTAATTAGGTTTGCATAGATCGCACCTGTAAGATGGAACATAAGGCAGAGACTAAGAAAGTAACACACCAAGTAACACACCAAAAGAACAAACGATCTGAAAAGCAACGGAAAAGGAGCTAAGTCAGTATTGGATCACGTTGAAACAAGAACGTATCCAGGACTGTTTTGTATACGGTGGGGCGAAATTGTGTATCCTTGCGAGGGGGCGACTAGCGAGTAGTTTCCAGGGGTTTTCGCCCCTGGAAGCTGATGGGTTTTGAGCAATTATCGAAGCAGGCTGACGATTATGTAAATCTGCCAGAAAATCTACTTTCTAAAAGAAATCATGAATAGAGAAAAATCATGAATAGAGGACGCCCCCTGGAAAAGGTCATATAATATGCCTTTAATTACACAAAATATTGCTAAAATTATTCATTCATTATAAAAGGCAAAGCAAACTATATTAACAGCACGTTTGCAGGTGTGTCTGAGCACATTGAATTTAATTTTACAAGGAACGTGGATTCGCGAAATTTAATACCCGCCAAAACACAATTTTGCATCGAAAGTAACAGTGAAATGTCCAGATTTTCAAAATGATGCCTGCTAAAATATCAGTTATTTTAAATTTGTGAAATAAAGTATCCACGAAACTATTGTGTTTTACAGTAATACATTTGAGAATTTGTAATTACATATGATCATGAAAAAGCTGATTTTCAGAGGTTTTCTCGCAAGCAGACTATAAGCTCATGAATATACTGTAAATCGCAGAAAACACATTGAATATATATGAGTGTTCTTAATTAGCACACTATAGTGTTCTAAGGCAGTGTTTTTGAACACCTCGGACGCGTCCGAGGTGTCCAATGTGTTCAAAATATGAGTGCCACGATGAACGCCAATGTCCATAATAGCTAATATGGAACACCTGATAGAACACATGTGTTCAAAAATAAAAATTGCAATTGATATCATGTTAATTTGCAGTGTATATAATGAGGCAAATGGTTATAGGGTTTCACAGTGTTGGCTTGTCTTCATTTATCGAATTTTTTTTAAAAATCAAAACATGCAACAAACATCAACTTATGAAGAACTATATTATAATGCATACGAGGGGTATCAGAAAGTTTTTGAAATCACCCAGAAGTGAAGGAGCTATATCGATGAAATCTTGTCAGCGTAATCCCTGGTCCCTCATAAGTATGTTTACCTTTTACATAGATGGCGCTAGATGTCCTGGCCATGTAAATCAATGACGTCTACCAGCGGTGCTGTGTACATGGTGAACGATAATGGTCCAAAACTGATTCTTATAGGACGCCTTCCAGAGGAGCATGAGGCTAAGAAATTTTGTCATTTACAGAGATAAATTGAGACCTACGAGTGACAAATGACAAAATGTTTTTAAAAAATCTGAGCCTAATATTCTTCTGGAAGGCGTCCCACATGAATCAGTTATTGGACCATTATAATTTACCATGTATACACATCGCCGTTGGAAGACGTCGTTGATTTACATGGCCTTGGTATCTAGAGCCACCTGTATAATGAGACCAATTTTTGCACCATAATGTTTCATCGATATAGCCTTCACTTCACTTCACTTCTGGGTGATTTCAAAAACTTTTTGATACCCCCTCGTAAATAACTTGTTATTATTTATAAAATAATGAAAAGATTATTCCCAGTGGATTGGATTTATTGGATAAGCGCAGCATAAAGTACTTGTTGGGGACCGGTGTACATTATGTGGATGACGTGTATATTACTAACGGTGAAAAGTATGGATGATCGTCTCTGATATATTGAGAAACGTGTGCTATGTCTCCCTCGTCTCTGATATATTGAGAAACGTGTGCTATGTCTCCCTCGTCTCTGATATATTGAGAAACGTGTGCTATGTCTCCCTCGTCTCTGATATATTGAGAAACGTGTGCTATGTCTCCCTCGTCTCTGATATATTGAGAAACGTGTGCTATGTCTCCCTCGTCTCTGATATATTGAGAAACGTGTGCTATGTCTCCCTCGTCTCTGATATATTGAGAAACGTGTGCTATGTCTCCCTCGCACTCGAAGGTTTGAAAATCTCGTTACCTAGTACTAGTAGTATTAGTCTGCTGCGACACTAACAAATTGTCCCGCAAATTGTCTCTCATACTATATGTTATGATATATTAAACAATCTTTAGAAAAGACGCGTCGGTGGAAATTCAAATCCGTCAAAAATTTTGAACAACTAAAATGATTGCATGAATTCACCGACGCGATTTACGTAACAATAATTATTTAAAAAGTAGTATAACATTCAACTGTTTCACTCTGTGTTTTATTCTCGAACCCACGAGCACTAATAATGCATCTTTTCAGACCGATAATAGTTTCTGGTAGTAAGAGTGTCGGGTTATTTATCACCGTTAAGGGGTTACTTCATGACAGCGCTAGAGGATACGTGGTTTTTTATGACGCCTACTTATGATCGATTTCAATCCGAAACACACGTAGCTTCACCGTTCCCGTCACTGATAGTTAGTTAGTTTTGCAATTGTTTCCAATTTCTCCTGTAATATGTCGCATATGTGAGATTCTGGCCCCCTAAGCTGCTCCTGGAGCAGCTACATCCAATATGTGTTTAACCTTGTATTTCCAGCCTCCCCCACCCTTCACTCACACTTTCGCACGGGACACACACCCGCTAAATGTGTTAAATAAAAATAACCTTCCCAAAGACAAATCCACTGAGAAACGAACTTTCGCTCGCAAGGGTAACAGGATCCCTCGAGATGATCCAACGAAAATACAATAAATACAACAGGACAACTTAAATGGGCATTGAGAGATGTATCGATATACTAAATGAGCAAATAACGTAAAGATAATCATCAAAATAGCCCAAATCTAAAATATCATACAATTCCGACATCGCCTTCATACCAAAATAAGCAAATAACGGCACTTCCGGGTTGAGATTTGCCGCGGAAGTCCGTTAGTAAAACGATGCATAACTTCCGAATTCAGCACCTGAGTTTCGATATGATCATAACGAAACTAAGAAAATCATGACATTTTATAAGATTAACGGCGAATGTTGGTAAACTGTTTCATATGGTAGTAAGTATGCCTAAGTATAACTTTGATGCAAAAAAACTGATTTCCAGGATAATTGAGGGCGCACTCCCATACGTATCTCTCAATGCCCCTTACCTAAACACTCTCAAAATTAAAGGTAGTTGTTCTGATTGCTGTCAACTTGATATATTTTTTTATTTTACATGAAAGGTCATCCTTAAAATTGTCGCATTCCAAAGTTTAAGTTTCATAACTCCAATGGTTCATATTTTAGAAGCACAAGGTCACAGGAAATGTGCCCATTGAGTAGTACACAAACTGACTGGTGGTTAACCACCTTTGGCAGTAATTCATCACAGTTTAGGCTATAATTTCTAAATGGAACATTTCTGGCCCCTAAGATTTTACAGACACAATTTTTATCGGGGATTCTTCTGATAAAAAAATATCTTGATGTGAACAAAAAATCTTGGCCTAAAAAAAGTGATCAGAACATCCGCATGTGCCAGAACTACAGCTCTGTTCATGTGAGGCCAAATTAAATTAATTGTTTGTCTCAAAGCTCCCGCGCGCGTTAGTTTATCGATGCGCTTTTTTTTTCATTGATCACATCAACAAAAGTTCACTTTTACAAGGATTTCAATATTTTATATTTAAAATTAAAAAAATAAATTAAAAAAAGCACATTTCGCATTAGTTTTACAACAGGAGAGGAGCTTTGAGACAAACAATTAATTTAATTTGGCCTAAACAAGATATTTAAAAAAAACTGGTCTAAGTCGGCGAAAGAAATTAACAGGGGACACAGGTAAATACGAATAAGGAGATATTTAGACAGTACAGTACATGTATATAATGATGTTTTTAAATATGTTTATTTCAGGTGCATGTTAAAAAAGTTTTAAAATGATTTGTACATTACAAGAAAATGTGTTTCACCAGTGACAGTACAGTCGTGCCCTCACCTGCGTAAAGGAATCCACGGTAATGATATGCTGCATGACAGGTGCGACGGTTCCGTACACAATGAGCCAACCCCTGGAGAACAGGATATCAGCATACCAGGGCTCTCACATCAACAACCCGCGAAATTTAAACAGGTGTTTTTCACTCGTGGCTAAACCTGCCTAAATGAATTCACGATAATGATATGCGGTGTGACAGGTGTGACGATTACGTAAACAAGTCAAGAGCCAACCAGGGGTATGCCAGTGAGCTTGCCGATCGGGTCCACTTTTAAATTAAAATTTGGTCAGCATAGAACTGGTGGCGCTATACTAATCAGGCGTGATTGTAGCAGACGACACGACGCTGGCCACGCGTCTCTCAGACGACCCAAATGTCAACGGGAGTGCACTATTTTGAATTATTTTTAACAGTCATCGCCCGGTTAACGATGACAATTCTTCTATACTCTGTTTGGCCATCTCGAGACAGTGACGTAACTGAACAGGCGCAGCTTTTACACACGCGTGTGTATCTTCCGCCTTTCAACGCTCGTGTTTGTACGCCAGCGCCGCGAGTATGCGCGGGCGTTATGTGATGCAATTAGTAGAATACGCGGTTACGTCACTGTCTCGAGATGGCCAAACAGAGTATAATTATGATTAATTTGTCAAAATGATAAGATTAACAATCGCGATTACGTGTTATTCACTCATTACGTATTGAACATTTAGGTTTCGCGTGGCCACCGTCGTCTGTGTAAATCCACAACGCCCTCAAACCTATGCTGACCAAATATTACGTTAAACCTGGTTAAACACTGTTAAACGCGTTCAACGCCGGTCACCGACACATTCCGATGATTACCATAATTTAATTAATTTATGCAAACGGCACCGTTTTCGCTACGTGTGTTAGTATAGGACTTTCCTATCCCAAAATTAATAGTATCCCTGAGCCAACCCCTGGAGAACAGGATACAAGCATACCAGAGCACTCACATCAACAACCCGCGAAATGTAAACAGCTGTTTTTCACTCGTGCCCTTATCTGCATATACACGTCTAGCCACCTTTCCTTTCATTATTATCTATTGTCTTTCTATTGTTGCATCAGCCCTTTATTTTGTAGGAAGAGGTCTCCCGTCAGCTGGTCACGGCGTATGAACAGCCCGTTATCTAGCCAAGAGCCCATTATTAGACAATGGTTTTTGATAACGTCCTCTAGCTCACATAACGTCGTCTGCCCTATAGTGACCTCTTCCAAAATATTGAGCAGATGATCAACAAGAAGACAATAATAACAAAGAAAAGATAAGTGGATTACCTCTAAAGATGGGGGTTTTTTTAAACTATCACCTATTGGATAAGATTAACACTTCTCAGTAAACATCTCATTTATAACAGGTTTTAAGTAGGCCTAGTAACAGTGAACATGATCAATAATTTTTCAATCGTTTTTAAACTATCACCTATCGGATAAGATTAACACTTCTGAGTAAACATCTCATAACAGATTCTAAGTAGGCCTAGCAACAGTGAACATGATCAATAGTTTTTCAATAGCTTTAAATCCTGATCCTGAAGTATGCCTATGCATCAATGATTGAAATATAGAGACAATTATGAGTTTAAAACGGATTATATAGCACACATAGTTGGCAAAAGTATTTTATTGAATTTATATCGACATGCTTGCAATGAAAATAATTTATTTTAATGATAAAGTAGGCCTTAAAATAATGCAATGATTACAATTTAGATCGGGATACACAATCAAGCATTATTATTAATAAGATGTGCATATAAATATCACCAGAAAACAAACTTTATAGTAGTGGATTTCATTACCAATTCTTCAATTTAGGGGGGAAATCGAAAATGGTGTATCCAAGGAGGGTACACATTCGGGGACATTAAAGGGGGATTTTATTTTATTTTTGGAATTTCTCTAAAAAATTGTCCAAATTTGAAAAAATCACAAACAAAAAAATACTTTATGACTCAACATTTGTTAACAAAGCTAACAAAAATAAGTACAAAATGTCCAAATCGCTTGATTATAATGTAAAGACACTAACTTGGAGACGAATTTCTAATTTTTTAACCTAATCCAATAAGTTTTGAAATTTTGACCAAAAAGTGGCAAAAAAGTGATTTTCCCAATTTGTTAAACTCTACATCATAATCAAGCGATTTTGGGCATTTTGGAAAGGAAATGGATAAAAGAATTCAAATTTGGCGTCATTTTTAACCAACAATTTTGATTTTTTTTTTTTTTTTGTTGAAAAAATCACAAACAAAAAACATTTTTTGACCCAACATTTTTTAACAAAGCTAACAAAAATAAGTGTGAGTTAAAATTGTCCAAATCGCTTGATTATATTGTAAAGACACTAACTTGGGGACGATTTTTCTAATTTTTTAACCTATTTCAATATTTTTTTGAAATTTGGACAAATAAGTGCCAAAAAGTGATTTTCCAAATTTTTAAACGTTACATCATAATTTATTTCCTTTCCAAAAATGCACAAATTGCTTGATTATGATGTAAAGTTTAAACATTTGAAAAAATCACTTTTTTGGCACTTTTTGGTCAAAATTTCAAAAATATTGGATTAGGTTAAAAATTGAGAACATTTTAAGATTCTCTGATCCATTCCTTTCCAAAAAGGGTTCAATGAATCCAACCATGAACATGAAATTCATAATTTTAAAAACAAATATAAAAACACGGTTTTTGACCCATTTTAGGTTTTGTCAAGATAAGTGCCAACAATTTGATTTTCATGATTTTGGAGGTAAACAAATCACATTTTCAAGACGTCAATTGGGGAATCGAACAGCAAATTAGTATAAAAACAGTGGCGGCGACATCAAAACTGTTGGTGTTGTTGGGAAGGGTTAATCAGGGGCAGGGTTAATCAGGGACAGGGTTAATCAGGGACAGGGTCTATATCGGGGTGGGTCAAACTTAAAAGGGGACGAGAGGTTGGGGAAGAAAAAATGTTGGGGCAAAATACATTTTTGAGTTCGCGCGCCCGTAGAAATGTTATCATTCATTAATGCAACAAGGCCTAATGTAACTAAATGTAAACTAAATGTATGTAATTTTAATATTAAAAGTAAACATTTTCGATTGGTTGGGATCCAAATGCGTAGGGCTTGTTGGTGAGCTGACTGGGAGGGCAAAGGTTATGACTGGGGGTTAATTACGTTCTACATCTTACGTAGCGGTCATGATATTATTATTTTATTTTTCCTATAAATCTATACGCAACTGAGAAGACGCTGAAATCTAAAATATGTGTAATATAATAATTTAGTAGAATATGATACAAAATCATAGATAACTCACATTCTCTTAGTGTTCTTGTCAAGTCACATGAATATGTACTATAAAAAAAGGCATTTTCCAAGTATATCCAAACATACAAATGCGTAGTCCTTGTTATCGGCGATCTGTTGTATGGATTTCGAAGACGGTATAACATTGGATCATCAGATGATGAACCAAGCAATGTGATGTTACCTTTATGAAAGCTGACGGCCAACTGACACACCTGACCGATCAGTGAAAAGAACTGCAGATTATGCTAATTCCTTTATATCAACTATTAAGTTTGTGTTGTACCACATTATATAACTAAAGTAGCTCATGAGTCAAATCTACTTGCTTAAGCCAGAGGACAAATCATTTTATTGAACTAATTCTAATGTTTATAACTTTATATAATACCTTCTGCTGATCCATGTAGTAGGTTGTGTTCATCAGAGATAGTCAACCATTGTAGATATTTAAAACGCTCACTCGTGCATTCAAGTATAACTCTTAATCAGACGAGCTTTTTTATTCCTCAACACGCTCCCTTGCACTCAGTAATATTGAATTGTTGTATCAGTGTTTGTAACTAGTTCATGGATAGTTAACTTTAAGCTGGGTCTGAAAGTGATTGTATTATGTTAGTGCGTCATGGGGGACTATTAAAGCACCAGACCAACTTTATTTGATAGTCTCTTGCACAATATTTAGCGATGTCTATTAAAACAAACGATTCCAAGATCCATTGCCCAATTTGTATTAGGTAAATTACGAATTATGATTTATCATCTTTATTTGTACAGATACGGTGTTTCGACGTGTATGAAAGATAAACCCCTCATAGCAGACCATCAGCAATAATAATGGGCGCCCGGCGCGCCCCTTTTGCAGGCTCGGCCTGCGGCCTCGCCTGCAAAAGAGGCTAGCCGGGCGCCCATTATTATTGCTGATGGTCTGCTATTCGTCCTTTATCTAATACAAAGGAATCCACGGTAATGATATGCAGCATGACAGGTGCGACGATTACGTAAACAAGTCATGCTCCAACCCCTCGAGAACAGGATACAAGCATACCAGGGCACTCACATCAACAACCCGCGAAATGTAAACAGCTGTTTTTCACTCGAGCCCTTGCCTGCATAAAGGAATCCACGGTATTGATATGCGGCATGACAGGTGCGACGGTTACGTACCAGTCAAGAGCCAACCCCTGGAGAACAGGATATCAGCATACCAGGGCTCTCACATCAACAACCCGCGAAATTTAAACAGGTGTTTTTCACTCGTGGCTTGACCTGCCTAAAGGAATTCACCATACTAATATGCGGTGTGACGATTACGTAAACAAGTCAAGAGCCAACCCCTGGAGAACAGGATACAAGCAAACCAGAGCACTCACATCAACAACCCGCGAAATGTAAACAGCTGTTTTTTCACTCGTGCCCTTATCTGCATAAAGGAATCCACGGTAATGATATGCAGCATGACAGGTGCGACGGTCACGTAAACTAGTTAAGAGCCAACCCCTGGAGAATCAACAACCCGCGAAATTTAAACAGCTGTTTCACTCGTGCCTTGACCTGCAGAAGATATTCACGGTAATGATATGCGGCGCGACAGGTGTGACGGCTTCGTTAACAAGTGAAGAGCTATAGTAGATTCATAAACTCTGGCGCATCGGTATCGATTTTGGACCTCGTCCATTGGGCGTTAGAGGAACCAATTTTGACCAATGATGAAACAGCGGTACTTTTATAGATGTTATTATCATGATTATTTGCGCTCCATATTCAAATGCTATTCATGACAGTGTGGCTTTGTGAATAGGGCTGATCATATAACTTTACATTCACGACAACCAAAAACTTAATCCAGCAGCTTCAAACGTGTTATCCCTTTGGAAGCGGTTACCACAATAAAAACAAATCGACCATCATCGACCGTATACAGGTTTCGAAAGAAAAAAATGTATGTATGTCATTTTACCTATTCATAATTTAGTGGATACTTTATATTATTTCCCGTTTTTATTATGCACGTGGAATAAAGGAAACATTAAAATGAAAATGACAGTTCTACATGTGTATTTGCGAGAAAAATCCGAAAAATAATTAAATAATCATTTTTTTATATACCTAGGTACAAAACCATTTGTCCTAATTAAATGGAAAACAGTTATATCAACCAAGATACGGATTATAAACGTTACTTTAAGTATTTCTGGCTATGAGACCACCTGAATACCTTTATCAATTTATCTGAATAACAATACATTTCTTTATCGTTATGCCGATAATCCAACCGCAAGTTCCCTGTCACTAGGTACATATAATAGTGTGACTACATCACAGTAGTAATGTACATACACACGAAGACACGGTATTAAAACCTTGCATTACGATTAAATTCGAGTGCCTCCCCCTCTTTTGCTTCTGTTACCTCTTTACTGAAATGGTAAATCTCTAAAATCGGCCAATGTCTGCGAATCGACTATAGCACCTGAATTTAAAGGAAACACTACTAATCATGAAACCAAGCATTATTATTATGGTACAGACGAAATTATTCTCTTATTCAAGTGTCCAGGGGTCGCATTCTGACGCGTCTGCGCGTCCTAGACCTCTCACTTTCTTGTAGTGACGCGTCTGGTTTCAAATTGGAAATACTTGCGGGTCCCGATCAAAATTGAAGAGGGTCCCGATCAAAATTGAAGGGACCCCTTAAATTTAACGATGTATGGAAATGGAAACCTTAAGAAATTCTGTAAATTACATATTCATCCTTTCACAATATATATTCATCAAAACTGTCTGTAAAAAAGTAAAATTTAAAATACCCAAACTTCAGGACCCCTCCATTTCTTAGGTGACCCCTTAAAATTATTTTTTGAAGTCCTACAGGGTCCTGAAACATTTCATGGAACCTCTCACATTTTTGATCCAGTGCTATCCCTGCAAGTGTTCCCTCTTCTCTCCAGAGCAGTGGCGTATAAGCTAGGTTTTTCCTATTTTAGGGGCAAAAAATGAAAAGTGAACCGAAAAGTACCTTACCAGAAAGTCAACTTTTGATGCCGCCGCCCAGCCACAAACTCGTATATCGATACCTTTTCTACACGTACATCACAACATTGACCATACAGGGTGAGTCAAAATATTCAGGTCCCGGTTTCACCAAATTATTCGAAACTGGAGATATATGAATTTTCCCAAATTCTGTGAAATTTAATCTGTTAAAACAGACCTCATGCATCTCTTTAAACAGTTTTTGCTTTAAAAACTTACCAAGTGCAAATAATAGGCCTACTTCATTGGGAAAAAGTGTACTTTAGGTCCCAGATACTGGTATACCAGTATCGGTCGATACTGGTACATGAATTTTGCCAGTATCGCTCGATACTGGAACAATTTACATGTTCCAGTATCGGTCGATACTGGAACATCAAATTGTGTTCCAGTATTGGGCGATACTGGAACACTTCATGTGTTCCAGTATCGCCCAATACTGGAACGGTTTCATTCCAGTATCGATCGATACTGGAACAAATTAAATGTTCCAGTATCGCCCAATACTGGACCATTTTGTTCCAGTACCGCTCGATACTGGAACATGTAAATCGTTCCAGTATCGCTCGATACTAGAACGATTTACATGTTCCAGTATCGCGCGATAATGGAACGATTTAATTTGTTCCAAAACTCGTGTATTGTCATATTTGTCGATACTGGAACAATTTACATGTTCCAGTATCGGTCGATACTGGAACATCAAATTGTGTTCCAGTATTGGGCGATACTGGAACACTTCATGTGTTCCAGTATCGCCCAATACTGGAACGGTTTCATTCCAGTATCGATCGATACTGGAACAAATTAAATGTTCCAGTATCGCCCAATACTGGACCATTTTGTTCCAGTATCGCTCGATACTGGAACATGTAAATCGTTCCAGTATCGCTCGATACTAGAACGATTTACATGTTCCAGTATCGCGCGATAATGGAACGATTTAATTTGTTCCAAAACTCGTGTATTGTCATATTTGTGAAAAGGGGACGACTATTTCAGCTTTAAAAATTAGCGACATTTTTACGAGGTCAGCTTTGAGTGCATTATAGTTATTTTTTTCCTTTTTCAAATACGTGTTCAGTTGTTATATGAATTGCGGGATTTATTTTCTATTATTTTTTGAAGAAAAAAATGTCGTAGTGTTTTAAAATATTGCGAGGGAAAACCATCTCATTCATTATGGTTTGGGAACAACATTGTTTATGTTGGAGTACTACACACTACATGGGGTCGTTCAATATCTTTCTCTTGAAGTTGTTGTGGCTCTGAAAAGAGCTTTTATGGATACTAGTAGGATGAGCTGATTGGTAAAGTCAATTTTACGTTACGTATGCATGATCATTTTCTCTTTTTGAAAAATTGAGTGGCTTGGAAAACTACCGATGATATGTATCTCAAACGAAAATCGTTGTGATCTCCACGCCTTCTAACGTATGACTTTTGCCTTTAGAGAATACCTAGTAGTTGAATCAAGTGTCATGTATTGCACTGGGGCTTCCAAGGGGAGCTTCATCCTCTCGAAATGCTTCCTCGAATTGTCAATCAGCTTTATAGAAATAGTTGACTCTATTTTGAGAATTTAAATATCCCCATACTCAACTGCGACAAGTTTTCAAAACAGCTTTCTGATGTTCTCTCATCATCGCCTGATAGTGTTGGTAGGTTCATTTGTACCTTGCAGTCCGCCGGGATATCCTCGGACTTTCCACTTCAGCTCGGTTGACAAGCCCCCTTTCTTAAATTTGCCTATTGTCAATTTCGTCTTCCAAGCTGACGTGCCGTCGGCTTCTGATTCTGAAAAAGACACGCCTCCGATAATATCTGTTGTTTCAATTTTTATAGCTTGAGTCATCCATTATCAGTGAGAGAATCTACGACCATACAGAGAAGTTAGAAATCAAACTCGGAAACACCGACACATATCAACACTAGACACTCGCCAACGTATAGAATAAACCGCACGAGAGAAGAGACGAACCTCCCAAATATTCCCGTCGCTTGACACATCACAGGCAGTTTTGAATACCACAAAACGGCTCTTTTCAGAGCCACCCTATTTTCCAGAAAGAGAAAATAACCATACAAGCCAACTTCACCGATATTGTATTGGGTGATACTGGCACATTTTTCATGTTCCCGAATTGGGCGATACTGGCACATTTTTAATGTTCTAGTATTGGGCGATACTGGTACATTTTTCATGTTCCAGTATTGGGCGATACTGGAACATTTTTCATGTACCAGTATTGGGCGATACTGGTACACATTCTACCAGTATCGACCGATACTGGAACAAAATAATGTACCAGTATCGATGGATACTGGTACATTATTTTGTTCCAGTATCGGGCAATACTGGAACATTTTAAACGTGCCAGTATCGAGCGATACTGGAACAAAATAATGTACCAGTATCGAACGATACTGGGTGTTCTAGTATTGGTCGATACTAGTACAGTCTAGTATCTGGGAGCTAAAGTACACTTTTTCCTTTTATTTATTAGAGATTCAGCAAAAAGCATGTAATTTGTTCTCTCTATAAAATAATATTGTGTTATTTATAAAATTCCAATAATTATACAGTTATACAGTTTGTTGTGTTGTGTGAATAACTTTCAACTATACTGCACCAACTTCGAACACTTTAGATTTCGCGCTTTTTTGTTTAAAAAAATGTAAATCTGGCGCGGAATAGGTTGAGGTATTGTCTAGAAAACATCAACAAGTATGAAGAAGTATTTCTTCTCTCGTAAACAATGACGAAACCAGAAGTATTTTTCCTGATGGTCGAATCTACGTGTTTTCTGTACATAATTCATGTTGTTTTCAATAAAGAAAAGTTTGTAAATGGCGCGTTGCGGCCTATATGGCGAATGACTTGACAACTGGTTTCAAAGACCATTGCATGGCAAATCCATTGTATGATGTTAATTGGATTTTTATCTGGATAATTCCCCCATAAAAAGCTGTGTCAATATGTTTTATTTTAGTACCGGTAAAATATTCAGTTTTCGTATGACATTCAGTCCTCACTTGCTCACTATGATGTCCAGGCGCGGATCCAGAAAACTTTTTTTTGGGGGGGGGAGGGGGCGGGCAATATTTTAATATTTGGAAAATTGTAACCAAAGCGGAGATGTACATTACTCCCCTCGCAAGTTGAACATTTTTTCAATTTTCGAACCCATTTAGTGCAATCTGGTGTATTCTTTTGACCAATATTTTATTGAAAAGCAGGTTCCCCATTTAATATTACCCCCGGGTTGCGAGGTAACGGCGAATGGAACATTACTTTCCTATGGCATAGAAAACAAAACACACATGTATGATATATGGCTCGGAGGCTCATTCACAAGAGATTTATTCAAATCTTGTAACATTTCATTAATTACCAAACATTGATACATATGATATTGGCAACTTAATTACAATTTTAATACAAGTCAAGATGCTTAATCAAATAATTTTTGATACAAGTCAAAGGGAAGTATTATCAAAATTATTGGATAGACTGGACGCCTTCCTTCAAAATCCTGACACATTATGACATTGAACTGTCATACACAATTAGGAAATCACCAATTTAACTATGGATAAAGTGAACTGCCTTAACCCCACCCTTTAGAGGAAAACTCATAAAGATGACTAAATTAGCTGCTTTTATTCCTATCATTCAGTAAAACAAATTAAGACACATATTAGGAATCAACAATTTAACTATGGATAAAGTGAACTGCCTGAACCCCACCCTTTAGAGGGATGCTCATAAAGATGACTAAATTAGTTGAATTTATTCCTATAGATATAACTTCCAGTAAACATTGATCGCTTGCCAATGTTACTGGTGTTTCAGGGTCTATACATATAGTAGTGAACTGCCTACAACCCTATGAACTCTGCGCAACAAATTAATAGTGGGTCTAGTGAACTACCATGCGACCCCTTACCCCTAGAGGGACCCTCATTGAGTTTAATCAATTCGCTGACGTAATTCACAGAAATATGATGTACCTGAAATTCAATTTGTCTGACCTTTAATTTAATTTAATTTATGAAAATGGAGATTCAATGCCTATGAATTCATTGAATCATAAAATTACCGCACACAAGTCTTCTATGAAGGCTTGATAATGCCGGCCCCCTTTTTCAAAAATAAATAAATAAAAATGGGAGGAAAATGAAAAGTACTGGCGTTTAAGTAATTACATAATAGATGTTTAACATGTTTAACTCACCCATAGATGAGTGAAATAACAGTTCGAGTTGTTGTTTACTGACAATAACTGCACACATTCTTGTGTGTTGACATGGGGTGACGTTGTGCAATTGATTTAAATATTGGAACTACTAGGTTTTGGATACACAAATTCATCAGCGTTGCTGTTGAGAAAGATCAATGCATCTTCAAGGTGTCGTCTGAACACGCCTAGACCTATTTCTGAAAGATGCAACCCATCTTTCCTAAACAGACGGTGACAGCTAACTGGGAACACACTGGCATGATTAATCACATGAATATTCGTCATTCGTCTTGTGACACGAGCGGCATGTTTATTGATATTGCGCGCACAAGCGGCACCTGCGCCCCTAACCTTCTCGGCATCATAATATCTACGTGGCAAGATCATAGACCAAATTATGCGAGTAGATGGAAATAGGTTGCGAACAGCGGTTAACGTAATCTCGACGCGCTGACGAATTTCATGAATTTGTGATGTAAATATGTCATTTGTACCCAAATGTAGGATTAAGGTTGTAGGAAATGGTGTTTTGATTGTAAGAGACCTACGAAGTCGGCCTGCGATTCCCGCAATCCTTGCACCTGGGACGCCACTCCAAAAAACCCGTCCACCGCCTTTCAGTTGCGTTTGGTATTGTCCGGCCCAGTTTATAATGGAATCTCCAATAATCCAAGTTCTGACGGGTCCTGTAGCAAATGCAAAATTAAACAAAAGCAGAAGCAAAGCAAAACAAAAGTGGGGGGTAAAAAACAAACAAACAAAAGGAGCAATGTATTAGTATGAGAAATGTATGGGTAGGACACGGTGGGGTCTTATGTAAAGATTTACTGCTGAAGACTGCCAGCGACCCATGTTTTTTATCGTGTCAGTTGGAATGCCGCTAATGGCTGCTGATGTCGCTGCACCAATCCTGAAGCTGTGGGAGCTGAAATTGTCCGGTGAAATACCCATAGTTGACAGCCCTTTCTTCAGAATGCAACCAAATTGGTACCTAGTTAGGGGGGCACCGCTGAAATGAATGAAAAGGGGGCCCCCTTTAGCGGGTCTGACATCCAAATATTTTCTCATAGCCAAAACAGGGCACAAGTTTGCCTCTGTGCCTTTTTTGAAGTGTAATGTCACAGATTCGCCACGTTGATCTGTCTTAGAAAATCTAATTACAATGCTCATGTGATCAGGATTGTCACATTCAATAGAGACATCCTCAAGTGACAAAATACGACTTACATCCCCGTTTTTTGATGCTGCTGCAAACTCTCCCACCCTTAGGAAGCCGAAAAAAGCGAGTAGAAATGCTGCTCTGAATAAGCACACTTCAAAGGTGGAACTGCAAACCCCCACTAATATTAGTGACAGTTGTTGAAGCATGGGAAGAGATATTGGGCGTCTGCTGTCCACCTGTCTACCTGTACGCCTGGAACCCTCTTTAAGTTTCTGGATTACAAAGTTATTTGATGGATCTAACCATCCATTTAGCTTATGAATATAAGAAATAGCTGATACATATGTGTTAATTGATGACGGAGATTTGCCTTCAATTGATAAGTGTGCAATAAATGCAATACAATGCTGTACAGGGGCTGGCCACACCTGAATAAAACCAAATGTTGAGCGAAATGTCTCAAAACATGTGACACCCCTCTTATAAGTTACCAGAGTGCTTGCTGCCAAAGATGACTGTAGTAGGCGCTGTGCTTCATTTTCTAAAGTTTCCACAGAAAGTCGGGAACTGGTGTTCCAATTTTGGATGCGTCCGGCGCTGCTTCCCGAAAACGCACCATCTGGAATCGGGATAAAGCGTCTGCGACAGTGTTAACTTTTCCAGGGATATGTTTTGCTGTGACAGCGACATTAGTTTTGAAGCATTGTAATACAAAAAATCTGACTAGTACCATGATCAAAGGGCATTTTGAGGTCTGTTTATTGACGATGGATACTGTCGCTGCATTGTCAGACCTGATAATGATACGCTTACCAGTTAACAGATTTCCCCACAGGGAAATGGCAACTACCACAGGAAAAAATTCAAGCCATGCAATAGAATGCTTGTTGTTAGCAAAAGAATTTGGCCACCTCCCCTGAAACCATCTGCCCTGAAAGAACCCACCAAAACCAATTTCGCCACTAGCGTCAGTAAACAATTGAAGATCTGAACCCTCCCTCCAAAATTGTTCGGGGATAATTGCGCGGCCATTAAAATTGCGCAGAAAGATCCCCCACATTTGTAAGTCTCCTTTAGCGCCTTTTGTCAATCTAATTCTGTGCCAAGGTTTTTTCACATGGCATGTCATATCAATGAGTCGACGCAAAAAGGCACGCCCAGGAGGTACCGCTTTACAAACAAATGAGAGCGAACCAATCAGAGATTGCAATTCTTTCAGAGTAATTGATGTGCGCTCAAGCGCGTATTGTACCTTGGAAACGATTTTCCGTAGTTTGTCATTTGGTATAGAGATCATTTGACGAACCGTGTCAATTTCAAGGCCTAGAAATACTAGATTGGTGGTAGGACCTACAGACTTGTCCTTGGCAAGTGGGACCCCCAATTTTTTGCAAACATTCTCAAAGCAGGTGACCAATTTTTGACACGCAAATTTGCTACGGGTGTCTGCGCTTCCAATTAGGCAAAAGTCGTCTACATAATGGACCACCATATCAGACCCCGCCTCCCTCTGTACAGCCCAATCCAAAAAAGTCGAAAACATCTCAAAAAAGGCTGGGGAGCATGACGCTCCCATTGGGAGAGCTTTGTCAATAAAAAATTTGCCCTCAAATTTGATACCTAACAGATTAAAATCACTTGGATTAACAGGTAAAAGTCTGAATGCGGACTCTATATCAGCCTTCGCTAAGTGCGCCCCCTTTCCTGCCCTCACCACTAGATTTATTGCGTCATCAAAATTTGAATAATGAACTGAGCAAACATCCCTATTGATACCGTCATTCACAGATTCACCTTCGGGGTAGGACAAATGATGAATAAGACGAAACTTGCCCGTATCTGCTTTCGGGACGAGACCAATGGGTGATACAATTAAGTTATCGAAGGGTGGGTGATTGAAGGGGCCCGCCATCCGGCCTAAGTCTACTTCTTTTTGTAGTTTTTTCTGGACCGTGGATAAATCATTATTTACAGACCTAAGATTATCTGCATCCCTAGGGGCCCTGCTACCCTCGTATCCTAGCTTAAAACCGTTTAGGAAACCTTCTTTTAGAGTTTGTGCGGCTTTGGCATTGGGATATAACTCAAGAAGAGGTAATAACTCTGAAACCTTTATGGGTGACGGATAAGGACAACAAATGCAATTTTTACTGCCTAATGTTTTGCAAATTGAAGGATTGTTGCGGTTTTGGGAGTGAATTCCCACACCATTACCCGCTACTGCACGTGTTTGAACCGTGACCTTCTTTACCACAGGTTGAGCACAAGTGTTTGAAAACACATTTTGTACGGGGGCAGGATCCTGTATTGTTAAAGTGGTAGCAAATTCCACTGTTTGCGCGTCCTTTTGAGGCTTGTTTTGAGTTTGACCGTTTGGAACCACCTGTGTGTGAACCCCGGGCTGATTTTGAATCATTTGACATTTGCCCACGAAAAGACTTAATTTGCTCTCCGATGGACGCCGAGTTGATGGATGGCGATGGAACAGTGACGTAAAGCGTCCACAACTCGCAATTAATCACAGCCCATGAATATTCGGGATGCGATTGTTGTCGGAGACGAAACTGTAAATCGTAATCTCTCCAACCCCAACCGTTATAACGGGCCGCGGCAGTTCTTACTATGTGAGCATATTTTAACAGTTCCTGAGCCCTATGCGGGTGAGACCTAATGTAAATGGCTGTAAAGACCATAAAAGCACTGGTCCATGCATGGATTGTGGTGATACGACGAGGTGGCTTAGATTGAGACAGGGAAATTTGACCCGCAGCATTAACAGTGAGTGACATGCCGCCCTGTTGCTGGGACTGAAAATTATCAACCCTTTGTTCCAATAATGCACCCAACTCAATAAATTCCCCTCTACAGATTTTTTCCTTCAAAACTTGAGTTACCTCCTCACCAAGGGGAGAACATACGTCAGTTAAGGAGTTACGACTGGTGTTGTACGGGTTTTGAATTGATTGCATCTGAGAATTATTATTCATGAGAGTATCGCCCGGCATATTATTATTAATATGCTGATCAATAGAAGTACTATTATTACCAGTAGTAGTATTATTACCAGCGCCAACAGGAGATTCAGACAAAGGAAAAGGTAAATCAAGAGAAAACTCACCATTTAATCCTCTTTCAAAATTTGCAGAGGCGAGATCACGACTCTGTACACCTGGTCCCCGAAACAGTTCTGAAACCGCACGTCTCTGTCCTTGGCTTGCTGGTGCTGTTGCAGCATTTCCTACTTGTTGCGATGAACCTGCGGTGGCTGAATTCCCGCCGTTTATCACCCGTCGCCGATCGTTTTCTGGTTCCAATTCCTGTCTTTCTTCCGCAGAAACATTCACTGACAGAGCGTCGCCATCTTGTACAATCGGGTCATTCACTTCCTGGTTGCCATTTCTCCTTTGTATACGCTGAGCGTAATCGCTACCGGTCGTCTGATTGAACACATTTCTTGCCTGTCCGGGGAGTGGCCCCGTACTCTGGTTAAGACTACGTACTACTGGCGGAGCGGATGGACCAGGATTGTTTACGAGCGTAGCCATGGCTCTTGCTTGCGCGCGAGTTTGGCGAGGGCCTGGCTGCTGCTGGGATCGGGTTTGTTTTTCACCCGATCGAGAGTTTGTAGTGGCCTTGCGTTTTGTGCCTCTACCACGAACCATTTTGATTGATGTAAAACAACAATCAGTACAGATTTCAAAGAATAATTGAAAGTTATTATTATTTATTAAATACAAATTCTTTGTATACCTTTCACGAAAGACGACTCCTAGTCCTATGATTGAAAAGGCGAGATCGCACAAAGAAACAAGTGATATACCTTGTATAAGTTCAGGAAGCTGATGTAATCGTAGATGAAGGCGATCCAATTCAATTCCAAATAGGAGCTAAGAGTTTAAATTTTTTATAACCTCTCGTGAAGCGAGCCAACGAGATAGTGACTGAGATAAAAGCGAGAGGATGCTGGGCCACTGCCCCAGCATACAAACAAAGGCCAAAATCGCGGGCCTAGCAGCGCGACATCTGATTGGCTCATGCTCTGGTTACCGTAGTCAAGAACGCTAACCACACATACACACCAAGTTTCCCATGCTCAGGGAAGTAATAGGGTTTAATGATAGACGGGCTATCAGAAACTAAATTATGTAAAAAATAAGTCGTTATCACGTATATGAGGGGCGTTGCAATGTTTGAGTATCATTGTGTTGTGAGCGTGAAGCGCGAGTATTATAGTGGTCCAAGGGGCTAGCCCCAAACGGTAGCTGTTGTTGGAAATGCCTAACGTTATAGATGGAGAGCCGCTATTGTCTCTATCGGAACAAATTGACAGTCGATCTGGTTATGATATTGTATTAGCCCATACCCTTGGCCTTCTAAAAACACTGGTCTTAAGTGCACCTAGCGGTGGGTCACGAGGTCAGAGGTCAATGACTTTTTTTATATTAGTCGAGAAACGACTAATATACTGTATTCGTCCTGTTTCTTCTTCTTCTTCTTTCTTCTCCTGTC
This sequence comes from Ophiura sarsii, assembly GCA_035610835.1. Classification (NCBI taxonomy): domain Eukaryota; kingdom Metazoa; phylum Echinodermata; class Ophiuroidea; order Amphilepidida; family Ophiuridae; genus Ophiura; species Ophiura sarsii. The sequence goes on along the minus strand of CM069450.1, from coordinate 13,855,323 downwards.
ATGGGACCTATAGCTCCGTAACCATTGACCCGATTTTGACCATATTTGGTCATAAGAACCCTTATGTGCACCACTACTCAGGTTGTTAATCATAAGGGGTCAAAGGTCACACAGGGGTCACTAGGGGTCAAAACGTGATTTTCACTTAAAACGCATTTTCAATTTAGTGAAATGACCTAGGATCGTCAAAATTGGTCCACATATTCCTTTTGACCGTACGCATGTACAAAAGAAAGGTTTTTTAAAATTAAAAATCATTTGGGGTCACTAGGGGTCAAAATGTAAATTTTACTCCATTCACTCAAAACCCTACTTGTCCGAGGGAAAATGACTGATGATACTCAGAATTGGTCAAAAGATTTCTTGGGTCAATGTTCATATAGGGTCCTTCCACACTAAAAGTGACATGTCAAACGGGGTCACTAGGGGTCATTGAACTTTACAGTGGGAAAATATAACGCATGCTCCGATTTTGACCGGGTTTCTTTTATTTTGTGGGCATTGATGAGACAAGAACAAAAGTTAATCATACCGTTAATATCAAAGGTCAAAAAAAGGTCACTAGGGGTCAAAATGTACATTTTCACTCCTCGCACTCAAAATACTACTTGTCCAAGAGATAATGACCTATGATTGTCAGAATTGGTCAAAAGATTCCTCTTATCCATGTCCATATAGGGTCCTTCTCCACTAAAAGTGACATGTCACACGAGGTCACTAGAGGTCATTGAACTATACAAGTGAAAATCTTAAGACATGCTCCGATTTTGACGGGACTACTTTTTTCTTGTGCGCATTGATCAGCCAAGCAAAAAAGTCAATTACAAGTTTTGGGTCAGAGGTTTAAAAAAGGTCACTAGGGGTCAAAACGTGATTTTCACTAAAAACGCATTTGCAATTTAGTGAAATGACCTAGGATCGTCAGAATTGGTCAACATATTCCTTTTGACCGTACGCATGTACAATAGTTCGGTTTTTAAATTAAAAAATATTTGGGGTCACTAGGGGTCAAACTGTAAATTTTCACTCCATTCACTCAAAATGCTACTTGTCCGAGAGGAAATGACCTATGATTGTCACAATTAGTCACAAGATTCCTCTCATCCATGTTCATATAGGGTCCTTCTCCACTAAAAGTGACATGTCACACGGGGTCACTAGAGGTCATTGAACTTTACAGGTGAAAATCTTAAAACATGCTCCGATTTTGACGGGACTACCTTTTTCTTATGCGCATTGATCAGCCAAGCAAAAAAGTCAATTACAAATTTTGGGTCAGAGGTCAAGAAAAGGTCACTAGGGGTTCAACTGTATTTATTTACTCCATTTACCACTCGAAGGGGTTAACATGTAACACACCCGACTAATATTCGTGATCTCCGATCACAATCCATGTCTAGTTGAGCCTCCATTTCACCTACATTTATGTTTTAGAGCAGAGAACGTGATAAAATTGTTCAACATTTTTCATAGTAGCCTCATCTTAAAGCTAATCATATTCCCCACACGTTGGTATGTAACAACATTGACATGTTGCCAAAATAGCTAAAACAAACGAGAAAAATACGATTTTGTGGGTCAAAATATATGTTCATGATTTTGAAAATGTCCCCTGGTTACGTAACCAATCATGATATTGAGTCGTAACTTTTCTAGAAACTGTCTTACATATGTTACTGTCTTGTGTCAAAATTACAACGAAGTACCTAGTATAATACTGAATGTATGATTGTTCAAAATCAATAATTATGATTTCTATTTTTACACAAATTAACACCCAAAATGCATACAGCGCGCTGTCCCAATCATTATTCATTCGCCTCAGTATAGACCGGGAGAACATAACAAATTGTGCTCAAATGTACCAGATTTCTAGCAATATTGATATTGACGTTTGTGAACATCTTTAACAATATAATCACATAAAATGTAAAAAGATGAATCCAACGGAACCAGGAACAAAACACACCAAGGATCAGAAAACTGATACAAGAGGATATCTCGAAATTTATATAAAAATGCAGCAATATAATCACATAGATTATCGTTGAGTCACCTGGCGTATTGTGACGTCACAGGGGTCGATAAACGTCTTTGTGATTGAATGTCGGGTTTTATCGATTAATACATGCCTAGGTATAAATGTTGCAATTCATATCATCACAATCTACAATGCCATACACTTAATTAACCGTAAATTAATAATTAACACGATTAATTTGGAGACATTTTCATATAGCTTTCTAAACTTATCTGCAAGGAATATATAGAAGCAGAGTAAGAGATACAGATGGCGTCTATGGCGACCAAACAGATGACAGATGAGGTGATGGATAAGAATGAAGAAGATAAACGAGGAATCGAAGCAGAGTTAGAGATACAGATGGCGACAATGCCGATCAAACAGATGACAGACGAGGTGTTGGAGAAGAGTGAAGAAGATAAACGAGGAATAGAAGCAGGAGCAGAGTTACAGTTAGAGCTGGTGAAAACCAAACAGATGACAGATGAATTTCTAGGAAAGGGTGAGGAAGATGAGCAAGGAATAGAAGCAGAGTTGGAGATACAGATGGCGACTATGGCGACAAAACAGATGACAGATGAAGTGATGGAGAAGGGTGAAAAAGATAAGCGAGGAATAGAAGCAGCGTTAGATGTACATATGGCTGTGCCTGTCCAACAAGTGTCAAAGGAAGGGATTGAGAAGAGTGAAGAAATCGCAACAGGGACTAGAAATGGTACTAAAAGAAAGTCAGAAAGTGATGATGAGGGTGATAGTAGTGTTGTATCGACTACGGAGTCTAAGAAGAGAAAGTTAACCACGTTTGCCACATATTGTGAGCCTGATAGAGGGGAACCTATAACTACTTCATTCTCGTATAAAACCTTCACAAACAAAGTTCCACCTAATTTGGTTAAACTACTAAGGCAAGGTACACTATGGATGATTTCGTTCGCGTTATACTTAAAGACACACCGATGTGGAGAGGATGGAACTCCCTTACAACTGTAGATATGACTTACCAATGCAATAGGTGCATTACTTGGAAAACATACTACTCCCACCTACGAGACTAGATGTTGTGAAGGAAACCATGAAGCGGTCACAGCAGGTTGCCAAAGAATGTAATCAGCAGTTTATGGTAGTGCACTATGATCTTGCTATTGCCAAACCGGCATTACAAATACAATCAACCGAATCTCCTAGATTTGACAACGTATTCATATGCTTCGGACCATTTTACATAGCCAGGACCTATTTCGCATGCATAGGATAATTTTTGGATGAATCAGGAGGACCTCAAATTCTAGGCGATCGTGATGTACTTGCACAAGGATCACACAATGGGGTATTTTCAGGGAAGCAGTTCAACCGTTGTAAACGAATCCATCCTTTACTGGCTACGGCTATAGAGACATTGCACTTGCAGCAATTCATCAGTCAAAACGGACCCATACCCAGTGAGTTTCTTGAGCATTTGACCACACTTCAGAAGAATAGAGACCCCAAATCATTGCGTAAGATGGAGCAGTCTTCTGTCTTCACCGAGGTCTTTGCGAAGTATGACAAATTTACTAACGAAACCAGGCAAGGGAAACATGGAGCAACGGCAAAGTATTGGATGGGTTATGTAGATCTTGTCAAGATATACCTACTATTCGATAGAGGATGCAGAAAGAACCAATGATGTAGACTTATTCATATATGCGCTTGAAAAGATGATTCCCGTATTCTTTGCAGTGCGCAGACCAAACTACGCCAGGTGGATGGTTCGCTACCATCTAAACCTAATAAAAATGGCTGAACCAGATCGTCAACTTTTACACAAAGGAGCTCTTTCCATCCGTCGAAATTCAAAAAACTTCTCTCGGAGCCCTGCAGATTTGACCCTTGAACAAACCATTACCAGAGATGCAGCCTCAAGACATAACGTCAATAACCAACAACGAGACAGCGCGCACAAGATGGATGCTAACAAGGCCATTCCGGGCAAAGGCAGTGGGGTACGTGCCTTCTCGAAAGTGCAGGGATGTATCCCGAAGAAGAAGCTTCGCAAGAATTAAGCACACAACGTATAACACGGGACAACGCAAGGTTCTTATATTATCAAGGGCCCAGATCAGAAACGTAACGCGGACTTCAATACCTGCCTCCTCTCATCCTCATTCAAGACTGCTTTGCTACAATTCCTATCCGTGGAGTGGCAAAAGGATATACACTGATCAACAACAACAAAAACTTATAACATTTTTAAAAGATCACCATAGGGTCAGGGTACAGAATTTTATTTGGTGATCTGTTAAAATTTTATAAGCTTCTTTTTTTTATAAGTTTCTTTTTTGGCTCCGTGTATATGCAGACATCCTGAAGAGTCGCATACTCTACTAATGGTGTCGGAACACAATGTTTCAAATACATGGTAGAAGATGGGAAAATGTCAACAACAGAAGTCCAAGAATTGGCATGTAACCATCTGGAGGCGGATACCCGTGTTATCTTACATCATGCACGGTACTGTTCAGTGCGTTTACAAGGGTCTCCTTACATCACGATCCGTGCATGTGACACGGACACGGTCTTCATTCTGCTTTTGTACCATGCACATCTTCTCTCTGCTTCGCTGTATATGGATGTAGGATTATCGTCCAATAATACCCGAAGGACGATCAATATCAGTCAGTTGGCGAAGACCATTGGTGTTGATGTCTGTTCAGCATTGCCCGGATTCCATGCGTTTACGGGTTCGGATTATACGGCGGCCTCTCTTAGGAAAGGAAAGGCTAGACCATATGACGTGATGGTAAAGAGAGCTAAATTTACCGAAGCATTTGGGCTTGTTGAAAAAGTCACCACGGTTATAGCTGATACACTTGAGGAGTTTGTATCTTCAATGTACGCCCAGACCAAGCTCAAATGCGTGAATGACGCCAGGTTTTTTTGCAATGTTTGCTAAACTCTACTCTCCGAAAAATAAGGAAGAACCACTGGAACGACTCAAAGCGTCCGACCCATCTTGCTTACCACCCTGCAAGTCAGTGCTAGTAAAGAAGATCGAGAGATCAAACTACGTGGCTTTAATTTGGAAGAACGCATCCATAGCAAACCCGGTTGATTTTGGACCAGATCAAAATGGGTGGAGGCTGAATGACCAAAAAGACACATTATCCATTATGTGGTACGATGGAAAGATATATCCACCATCGATTGTCCTAGATCCAGAGAGTCTGAATAGCGATGACGATGAAGAGGTAGATATGAAAAGTGATAGTGAGGGAGATGATTAGTTTGATGCTGTTTTAGAACATTGTTTCTAATAACATAACTTTCGAAGGTGAAAGTCACCTTTGGGGGATTACGACAACTGCAAGACAATATAACAGCCAGTTGTCCGGGATGCAGAAGAAGAGCAACGGTTAGAGAGATGTAGCCTACGGGTAAAGTCGATGATCATCGAAGATAGAAGATCTGAATCGTTCGAAGAAGAGATCACATAATTAACTGCATTAAATTGAACAATATCTGGAAAAGTAGGCTCCCAAGGGACATGAAGCTGAAGCTATTTACAACCACAATGAAACCAGTCCTGATATATGAAGCAGACTCCTGGTCAATCACTTTCAAAACAGAGAAGGCCTTAGATGGCCATTACATTCGTCTTCTAAGAAAGGCGCTAGATGTTGCATGGCAATCGCATACCACGAATAAAGATTTGTATGGGAAACTATTGCCGATATCTACGAGGCTACGGTCGAGGAGACTAACACTTGCCGGACACTGTTTTCGGAGAAATCTATATACTAATTTTCGGTCCCTCGCCTGATTAGATAGTTCAATAATAATTTTACACTCGCGTCCCTCTTCAACTGAAAAAGCGTGGTAATTGCGCCTCTAATAGACGAGCTAATTAGATAGTTCAATGCCAGTATTTTCCCGTTTTCAGACATGCGCAGAAAGGATCACAGATGATAATCCGAAATGTTGAATTTCTTTTACTCGAGTAGCTACTGTTCGGGCAAAAATTGTGGTTTTCGGAGTGAGTGATGACATATGGTCTTCACCCAAAATATTTTCATCAGGGATATAGCTACATTTCTGTATATGCGGTCGTTTGTTATTCTTAAAGATCGCATGAGTACAAGCATTTATACGTGACTAAACGTCCGACAAATAACATTATTTTACGACATTTTCTAAATGTAAATAAAAACTCTTACACAGATCTTAAAGTGACACTTTCGCATTAGTAACATAGATGAACGCGTAGTTTGCTAACGATAAAGAAACTGTGGCGGTACCATAACAACCGTTACGATGTTGAAGCTGCGCGGCCGCGTTTATCATGGCGCGCGCGATTCGGCGCACACGTAATGACGCATACAAAGTGTATACGCGTTTGTGGCGCAAACTGCACATTGTAACGTGGCAGGGTGAAAGCAGGCAGTCCGTACACTCTTAGAAAAAGGATGCTTCAGGCTTCAGGGGTTCTTGGCTGTCCCGTATGGAACCCTTTATATAACACCTTAAAAGGTTCCAAAAAGAACCATTTTAAGGTTCAAAATGGGCAAAATATGGGCAAACATTGGTCTTTAGAACCTCTAAAGGTTCTCTACAGAACCTTTTGGGGCCTTTAAAATCAAAGAACCTTTAAACCATATATACGGGACAGCCAAGAACCCCTCTGAAGCACCCTTTTTTCTAATAGTGTACCCTAAAGCCACCTCCTCCTCTCCGCACTTCCCTTACTTGATAATCTGGATATAAGGGCACATGGGGCATCTGGAAAACGGAACGTGTGGTACATTATCATGATTATTAAAGAGTGTCTGGATTATTAAGGGCATCCGTGGTATCTGGATTACGGGGTTCACTATAAAACGAGTCTCAAATTACCTGGATATACTTATGCGCAGGTGGGCCACCTGTGATAACTGGATTTTAAGGGTGTACACTCAGGTAGTATCTCGGGAGGGTTTATAGAACACAGCAAACATGACAAAGGGACTACATACTATAATACGTTAAGGCCCCACATACCTATTGGAATAATGTATTTAATGTAAATAGGCCAAACAAAACCCGGATGGCACACATTGTGCTCAAGTACAAGCGTGGAATGGTGCAAGTAATCTTGATGATAGACTCCGTCGACCATAAAACTAAACGACCGACTATAAAACTATAACGCTCAGAACGTAGGCCTACTGAATTACCTGGATACTGTATGTGCATGGGCAGTGGCGACACCAGCACCAAAATGTTAAAGGAGGAAAACGGGATGGCGGGACAATAAAAGAATCGGGGGAGACATATAAAAGCTAATTTTAAGTAACTTTCAATTTTGACATTAAAATTCAACTTTTTATTATTTGGGGTACAAAATAGGTAGAGACATGCGCTGAAAGGAGGTAATAACTGGGGGTATTAAGAACACGTTGATGGAGTAGGCCTACTTGGATTAGGAACATGGGTATCTGTATTAATTAAGAGCACATTGGGCCTAGGCTCATGGTGTATTAAGGGCACCATGTAACTTACATTATATCAAGAGTACCTGCATTATTTAAGGACATACTCTTGATATTTATATAAACATTTATAACGCTTTGATATTGCTCACCTCTGCCTATTGTGATATGACTTTTACTGCCCGCTATCTTTGGCACCCGCGTTTAATTTACTTGACTATGATAAAGTAAGGGCACCTGTGTATCTCGAGATAACGGCACACTGCAGTGGGCCTACCTTGATTATGTGGTATCCGGTGCATTATTAAGGGCACCTGGGGTAACTGGATTACGGGGGTAGGGCTTAGGCCTACGGGGTCCCTGGATATAATGGGACAAAGGGTACCCGCATTTCAGGTCTCATGGGAGGCCTACGTATGTATCTGGAAACACAAACGTAGGCCTACCTAGATTAAGGCAGATGTATACCTGGATTATCAAAAGCACCTGCGATATTCTGATTATTTAGGGCCCCGTCTGGATTATGTATGCACGTAGGACATGTTCTTGATATTATTGTATCAAATCTTCTTACGCTTTGTTTACTTATTCCCCGTGAAATCTTCTAGCGGGTCCAGCGCGAAGCGCTGGTGCCCGCTAGTAATAATAATAATAGTGGATATTTATATAGCGCCGGTATCCGCCGCAAGCGACGCTCATGGCGCTGTAGCCTATATATATATTATTACACTGTCGTTAGGAAATCGTCACAAGTTCATTTCGCTTTCATCTATCGTAGGCTGCCGGCTAGGCGCACATCAATATCAGCACTTAGATTGTAATATCACCCTTTGTAACAGCTCCCCAATCTCGCTTGGGTCGACGAGGCAATTGAGACTAAGTACCTTGCCCAAGGATACAAACATGTTGGACCTAGCGGGGCTCGAACTCACAACCTTTGCATCGTGAGACCGGCTTCTTATCCACTAGACCACACACGCTCTATGACGAAGCAGCAAAGTTATCTTGTTGCAACCCAAACATGGAAGGAGATCCAGGGGACAATCCAGGAAAGACTACATCAGGATTATTACAGAGGACACCGGCTTAAGTGGACAAGATCTGGAAAATTGCATGCTGCGCATGATAGAGCAGTGTGGAAGGCCATCACAAAAGTCCGACCTTTTACGTCGCCATAAGCTAGCAAGCAAGTATTCAATGTGATCATCACACAAATGGTATGGGAATATACAATTTACAACTTATACTAATCACTTACATTGAGAAAGTTTAGGCAGTCTGCACAAAGTATAGATATGGGCAGGAATAACCAGAAGCACTAACATAGTGCTATAATAGCTAAAACACGATACGTGATGATACGGCCTACAACTGAAACGACTCACCACCTCAGTGAAATGTATGCAGTTAACCAAATATCATGGAAAGGAAAAAGCACTCCAGAGATTATAAAAAACTGTACCGAGAGGGTTTAGGGAAGAAGAGGAGGTCCAGGTGTAAAGGAGAAAGAGCAAAATCAGTGGTATCGCATCCTATGGAATGAGTATACGACGGACAGCCAAATCAAGGAGAATCAGAAACGGATTAAAGACACGACCCTGAAAGACCTCAGGAAGTGCCTGAGCAGTCAGGTTATGTAAACGAGGAAAAAATGCTGATATACCTCTTCGGATGCACAACACAAGAACAGTGGCTGCGATGCATGGGATGGGACTCTGTCGTGCAAGTTGGCGCATCATGGATATGGAACCCATAATTCCTAGCATTCCAGATTAATGCCATCCATGACCAACTCTTGGCACCAGCTAACCTAAGACTCATGGGGCAAGAAAAATGGGAAGCTGTGCCAGTTGGCCAGTTGTGCCACCACCGAAACTGCACCCTGCTCCACGTCTTGGACTGTTGCAGCTTTTCTCTAGGAAATTGAAGGTTCAATTTGCGTCGTCACGGCCAAATATTGAGAGCAACTCAGAACTGAATACCCCGGGGGGGCCAGTCAAACATAATGTTGTACACATGCGTGACCAAAAAAACGCGTAAAAAGGGGTGTTTTTTCAGTGTTGGACGCGTCACGCGCGTGACGCGTTAAGTGTATCAAAAACGCTGATTTTCAAGAAAAAGGGTGGCTTAAAATCCCGGCTTAAAATACAGGTCGAACGTGTTTAGGGTAACTTATTTTGTTCCCCGTTAAATAGACAAAACTTGTTTAGGGGTCATATTCTGGCAAGAACTTGTTTAGGGGTCAAAATTTGCAAGGAAAGCGCGCTAAAAACTTGTTTAGGGGGTAATTTTGCTTGCAGGGTAAAACTTGTTTAGGGGGTGTCTGAAAAAAAATTGGTCACGCATGTGTACACCATTATCTTTGACTGGCCCCCAGGGGTGTGCCAGTGAGCTTGCCGATCGGGTCCACTTTTTGTGGACCAAATTTGGTCAGCATAGAACTGGTGGCGCTATACTGATCAGGCGTGATTGTAGCAGACGACACGACGCTGGCCACGCGTCTCTCAGACGACCCAATAGTGTCAACGGGAGTGCACTATTTTGAATTATTTTTAACAGTCATCGCCCGGTTAACGATGACAATTCTTCTAATTATGATGAATTTGTCAAAATGATAAGATTAACATTCGTGATTACGTGTTATTCACCTTATTCATTACGTATTCAACATTTAGGTTTCGCGTGGCCACCGTCGTCTGTGTAAATCCACAACGCCCTCAAACCTATGCTGACCAAACATTACGTTAAACCTGGTTATAAACACTGGTAAACGCGTTCAACGCCGGTCACCGACACATTCCAATGATTACCATAATTTATGTAATTTATGCAAACGGCACCGTTTTCGCTACGTGTGTTAGTATAGGACTTTCCTATCCCAAAATTAATAGTATCCCTGTGCCCCCCCCCCCCCCCCCCCCCCCCGCCCCACCCCCGGGCTGAATACAATATGTCGAGGATGAGCAGACAAAAAACCCCGATCTACATCCCAAGATGCATTCCTACCGTAGCATTCCAATATAAACTCGGAGGAGAACCTTGCCAATGCATGCACCAGGAAGAAACATAAATACCCAGACCGTATCACAGCGGACTGCGAATATCATGGATGATCAGTGAACTACTTCCATGTAAAAGTTGGAAGAAGTGGGATATCAGGGGCGGACTGGCCACACTGTGGCGATGTGGCGATCGCCACATGGGCCGCTTGGTTCTGGGCCTCTCAGCAGTAGCGTAGCCAGTGGGGGCCGGGGCTGCCCCCCCCCCCCCCCCCCCGGACACCTAAAATGGGGACGGCGAAGCGAAAAAATGGGGACGAGAAGAAGGCCGGGGAGAAAAGAGAGAAAGAAGGTGGAAGGAGGAGGAGAGGGAGAAAGAGAAGGGAAAGGGGAAGGAGAGGGAGAAAGAGAAGGGAGGGGAAGGAGAGTGGAAAGAGAAGAGAAATGGGGACGTGAAATTGTTCATGTAGTACATTTACTGTGCGATTTTTTTTGGACTGTGCGAAAAATGTATACCCCCCCCCCCCCCCCCCCCCCGCTCGCTAAGCTGACATGGTCAAAAGGGCCGCTTTAATAATTTTGCCACGGCCGCTTTCAGGTCTCAGTCCGCCCCTGCATCCATTTAAAATTAATGGAGCATCTACCCTAATCACTAAACTTGGCTTCCCCTGCGATTTCCCAACAATCAAATCAAAAATTGCTTTTTCAAGGATCATATCCAAGACCTAGCCAACTTGCTGAGACAATCCCTATTTAGGAGTAGCTTACCGCGCCCAAGCTTCGTGGATGAAATGCAACGGTATGTGAAACGTCATGGGATGCGCGCTTCTTCAAGGGAAAGTGACTATAGTTTTTGAAATTGTATGGCCATAATCTTTTAGAAACATGGGCCAAGTGACGAAATCATTCGATCCGCCCTATATAGTCGAAAACGTCACAAGTATTTCTCAGTGAACCGTGACATATTTCAATAGAATAAACTTTAGATATCATATAGTTACACTATAATGTCTTCCCCTTCACAGTTCACAGTCACAGTATAAGAACCTCAGGGCACTGACCAGAGTGAGTGTAATAATGGCGGGACATTTGAAAGACGAGGTTAGAGCATGCATACAGATTCGGGCAAAGTTTTGGCAAAACACTGTAACTAATACAATAGCTGTTAACATGATTTATTTTGTTATTTTTGATTAATATCCATACATTTTATCTCTAAGTAGAAATAACTTTTGCACCCCTGCTGATTGGTCCCTCTTATGAAGCAGTGTCCGGCAAATCTTGCTCTGCGTTCTCCGATACCTGAGACTTTAGGTAGATCGACGCACAGTTCAGGTCTTTATTTGTCACATCCTGTCTCCAACTGCAGCTTATGTTTTGAAATTGCGATCACCGACCCTCCCTTTGATCATGAAACAGGAAAGGGGTCCCTAAAGTTGGGGGCTTCCCGCTCCACCTATTAGTAGTAACGCCTCTTCGGGTCATTAGGATATAAACACGCTCCTATTTCAAGGCCTCGCTCATTTAAATACTATAGCTCAATCTCAGGCTTCGTTCATGGACTCCGGGTCTGAAGTTACGCAACTGTGGGAATTACCTTGTCACCCAGACATCGGGGTGGACTACGCGATGATTATGTAACACACACGCGCAATTGCGTGTTTTGCGTATCGCGTTTTTGCGTTTAGTGCGTATAACACGCGGTACCATAGCGTTGGTCGTAAACAGCAGTGACTAGCAACGCCAACATATACAGACATGATCTCACCGAGATTTGTTTGGTTAGATATTTCAGCAGCCGTATAATTTGACAAATAGTTAGCCTATCATCATGACACGCTCTTCACATCAAAGGTAAGATTAGTAAGATAATAGTTTCGTTATTTGATTTTGCCGCCATTTTGTATAAAAAGTCGTTGGCCAAACGAGGCCTAAACTTTATCAATGACTTGCTGAATGGAGATGGGGAGATCGGGGGGGGGGGGGGGGGGGGGGGGGGGGGGTGGGGGCTTTGTTTGGATGTCTCTCCCTCTAATTTGCATTAAACATCGCGAAACTTCTTACTGGAGTCAAATAATTAATTTCCTCTTTATCCTCGACATGGAATGAACAAAATCCGTTGAAAATTGTCCGAGAAAGTGGCAAAACCACTAAAAATAGCGGGCCTTTAGTTACCAGGCTGTGAATAAAGCTGGAAAGATGAAACAAACGCGTTGTTATGCACCCCGCGCCGCCGTAAACAAAACATGCCCACGCATAAAGTATAAAGCGCGGTATACGCGATTTGGTTAATGCGCACGCGTTGAACCGCATGCAGTTATTAGTCCGTGGAGAAAGACGGACGCTCACACCAGTGACCTCTCATCTGGCGAATGCCGACTACTTATACCGCATGGGTGCCGAGTTTGTTTGCGATGTGTCCAAAAGAGAATGTGTACCATTATCAGTGGCGTGCGCAAAAGGGGGGTGAGGGGTGGTGGTGGGGGGGGGGGGGGGGGGGGCAGGGGCCTAGATCTCCACTATTGCAATGGTCGGGGGAAACTTACTGTCATCGGGGGAAACTACTGCCAGTCGGGGGCTGGGCCGTCGCTAGAGGTTTTTTGTGTGGGGAGGGGGCGTAATCCAAATAGACAAGTAGGCCCTAATCGGCAAATTTGTACATGTAGGCCTAGTTGACAAATGTGTGCACCAAGTTGGTAAAAAAGGGAAATGTTATACAGAAAACTGATGAAAACTCTCATAATTGTCCATTAGTTGTTGACATGTGCTGTCTTTTTTACTGTTCGAATTTGTGACTGTGCGATTTTGTGACTGTGCGATTCTATTTTTGCTGTGCGAAATTGTGTAACCGTGCGAAATTTGTTGAACCTACACCTGCTCATTCGCCAAGTATAGTATCCTACATACGCGTACATGACATAGTAATAAAACAATGAATTTACTCTGTTTCCATCCAGAGTTCATAAATCAACATTTTCAGACAACCAGGCCGAGGCATACTGGGAGGCCTACTCTTACATGCACTCTGCCAAGAACGCACTGGTAACCAAGGGCTTGAAGAAGAAACAAATAGTTCGAATCCTACGAGAAACCATCTTAAAACTTGAGGTAAGATGCCGGATAAGAGGACGGCCTGCAGGGGCGGACTGGCCACTGTGGCGTTGTGGCGATCGCCACATGGGCCGCTTGGTTTTTCGGCATTTCAGGGCCGGTTACTCAAAATTTTGTGGCCGTGCGAAATTTTTTGACCCCCCCCCCCCCCCCCCCCCCACCCCACTTACGTGAAATTCACGAGGTGACTGACTTGGAAAAAAATTGGGGCAACCTTTTACGAAAATTTACTACCTGACATGGTCAAAAAGGGCCGCTTTAATAATTTTTGCCATGGCCGCTTTCAGGTCCCAGTCCGCCCCTGACGGTCTGCATGAATGTCTAACACTTTCCACGCGGCAGACGTCTGCAGACGACATTCCAAAATGTCACAAAATGTTTCGAAAATGTCTAAAGTATTGAATTTCATTACCATATTATTTGGAATCATCACGAGAAATCATCATTGAAAGAAGTACAGACATAGCCTACCTAGTCTTGGTTCAGTAATCCTTCAGTAAATCCTTGAGATAGACTTTGAAAATTGGGAAAGGTTTCTGAAAAATCGCGTGGAAAGTGTTGAACCATCATCATTATAAACTAGAGGGATGGGCCAGAATGTTATGATGTCAAGATTATTGTGATGATGAGAGCACAAACATGGGGCTAAGTATAGTGCTAGTGATCTTCTAAACACAAAGCGCGTTCAAAACACTTGCGTTCAAATGTGTTTGACATAGACAGAATAAAGACATAACAGAGTTACAAGCATTCATATCAGGAACAACGGTGAAAACATGTTAACAGAATTTACAACGGTGAAAACAGAATTTACCGTATTTCAAGTAGAATTCATATCGGGTGTAATTATTATCTTTGATATACAGTATAGCAAGTTAGCATTAGAAGAGTCTTTGATCAAAGAACGTAAGGTGAAAGATGAGCTGAATGATGCCATTGGTCACAAGGAACGGATTCAGGTTGCATATGAGGTAAGTGGTCGGTCATATATTTTTCTTCCCGCTAAGTCTAGTATAGTCCATGAGCTTGGACCCACATTTTTGCTCATCGGTAGACCTACCATGTTGAGGGAGTAAGGCTAACTTGGATTTTTGGAAAGGTATTAACATCTAGTTCCAGAATATGGCTGATAGCAAATTCAAAGCGGTAGCTTTATATGAGTTTTCAGCCATTTTTAAAATGGCCGCCAAAATGCCAACAAAAAGCACACTTTTAAACTTATGATGAATTTTGGAAACTCTGTTGGATGTAAATATTGCAGTCTTGTATGTATTCGACCACTAGACACTCATATCCAGAAGGTTGCTTTGTTAACACATCAAAATCCAAGATGGCCGCCAAATATGGTAAAATTCCATATATTGTCATATAAACCAACATGTATGATCAGAGTATAGTTTTAACAATGGGATGTATGGGTTAGACCATTAGAAACTCATATCTAGTATTTCTGCTTTGTTAACATACTTTAAAACCAAGATGGCCGCCAAAATAATGACCAAAAATAGTCAAAAGTGGTCAAAATTCCATAAATTAGCATAATATCAACCGAAATGTATAATGAAAATATAATTTTAACGATGGGAGTATGTATTTGACCACTAGTAACTAATATCCAGTATTTTTGCTTTGTTAACATAGTTCAAAATTCAAAATGGCTGCCAAAATGTCCCCAGAAATGGTTCCCGAAGAAGAGAAAAAGAAGAAAGACTAAAAAAAGAAAGAAAAAAAGGACTACAGAGTAGCCTATCTAATCGGACACCCAATGTTAAAATACTTTTCGTCATACATTTTGGGTGATATTACCCCATTTTATGGAATTCCAACAATTTGTTCAGTCATTTTGGGACCCATTTTGGGGGTCATCTTGGATTTTTAAGTATGTCAACAAAGCAAAAATGCTAGATATGAGTTACTATAGGTCTAATGCATACACCCCGTCTATAAAACTATATTTTCATCATATATACATTTAGGTTGATATTATCCCATTTTATGGAATTTGACAATTTTTGCAGCCACTTTGGGAACCATTTCTGGGGACATTTTGGCAGCCATTTTGAATTTTGAACTATGTTAACAAAGCAAAAATACTGGATATTAGTTACTAGTGGTCAAATGCATACTCCCATTGTTTAAATTATATTTTCATCATACATTTCGGTTGATATTATGCTAATTTATGGAATTTTGACCACTTTTGACTATTTTTGGTCATTAATTTGGCGGCCATCTTGGTTTTAAAGTATGTTAACAAAGCAGAAATACTAGATATGAGTTTCTAATGGTCTAACCAATACACCCAGTGTTAAAACTATACTCTGATCATACATGTTGGTTTATATATGCCAATATATGGAATTTTACAATTTTTCAATTCGTTGTTGACTGTGCTTTTTATTTGTGACCGTGCGAATTTATTCTCTGCAGTTTGATACCTCATTCAACAAAATCGCATAGATACTTTTAAAATGGCGATTTCAATGACCGCGCATAACAACTGAAGTTGTATTTGTTCAAAAGAAATACATAAGTAAAGTTTATACAAATACCTTCCTAGTAGAAAGGAACAATTCATTCAAATTGCCCGATTATATTTATACAGGGTGTCCAAAAATAAGATTTGACAAACCGAGAACACGAAACCCCCGGCCTACGTAGGCCTACAGCGTGTCCCAAAACACTGGGTTCAAAAGTTTGCGAGCTTATAACTGAATAAAAATTCCATTGAAATGGAATGGGGGGCGATCCAAGAGAAAGAAGCATGTTTTGTAACCAAACATCTGTTTCATACCAAAATACCAGGGAAAAGTGTGTATGTATTTTCTATAATTCAAACCTAAAAAAGAATCAAACACCGCAGTCTAAAATAGTACAGGAAACCAATAAAGTTGGTTTGTGTGCATGGAAGGGGAGGGGGGTTGGGGGCGGGGCGGTACAGTCTGAAGAACAATCTAGGTATATATGACCTTGGTCAAACAAGATAAGCTAGTCAAACAAGATAAGCTATTATGTCTCTCTGTTGGGAGTAGCACATCTCTAATCAACTAAACAAATATAGCTTTGACTCCAGCACAGACTGCGGTTACTGTTGAAATAAACTGCATAGGTACATGTAATTTACAAAAGACTACAAACATGGCGGCCCTCACTTATGTCTAGAAAGACCAAAATGTGTAATTTTTTGCAATCTCATGCTATAAGGGTGGCTTCGCCCCCAAAAAGTATACCTGACCTTAATTGTTTAAACTCTGTGATTAATCCAATATAAACTTTTTGAAATGCAAAGATTTTAATAGAGCGTGGTCAAAACCCATTTGTCCCATTTCAAGGAACACCCCGATGTGTTGCAATTGCGCATTGTTGTGACTTTATCAAAGTTTTGCCTTTGCATTCATTCTTCACAAAGACTAAGGCAGTAAACTCCGGGGTTGCCACTGAGCTTGCCGATCGGGTCCACTTTTAAATTGAACTTAGTCAGCATAGAATTGATGGCGCTATACTGATAAGGCGTGATTGTAGCAGGGATTGTAGCAGACGATGGTAGACACGAACGGTCGTTAATTTTGAATTCCATTACTTTCGATGTAACAATGGATTTTGCCCGGGTTTGATTATATGACCCCATAAAATTCATCACACGTTGGAACTAAATTATTTCATCCAAAAACCGCTGGAGTTGGATAACCAACTCCAGTGTCAGTATTTTATTTTTACAGCAAGCTGTGTGTAAATCTACCGCGTGCACAGCGCCACCAATTATATGCTGACTAACACGCCGGTCACCGACGCATTCCAGACGATTATCATAATTTATTCAAATATTCAAAAGGTCCGTTTTCGCTACGCCGGTACGTTAGTATACGACTTTCCTATCCCAAAATTAATAGTATCCCTGGTAAACTGGTAAACAAAATACACGTTCATTATTTACATAAATATTCAAAAAAAGTTCTTTGTTATAGTCCGAGATTGTTAATTTCTTTCGGAGAATAAACCACATGCCGGGAATACTGCACATAGCGCACAGTTTCATGTACCGCACCGTAAGCATGGTAAGGTTTATTCCTTAAATCGGGACAAATGGGTTCTGACCACGCTCTATTCATATTTTTGTAGGCTATTTCAAAAAGTAGGAGCCCAAATGTTTTACAACGACGTAACCACTAAGGATTTTCAGTGGGGGGGGGGCAGTTTTTGGTTCAGGTTTAAAATTCAGAGATTATGATCAGGCGTTCATTAAGCTACTAGTCTCAGCTTTCAGCTCATGTTCAAAATGTTCTCGATTTTCTTTCTTTTTCACTTCTTTTTTCTTTCCTCAATGTTTTCCGTCAGCGGATGGGGGTGGGTGGGGCATCATGGCACGCTGCCTCTGGACACACCCCTGTACAACTCAAAGTCGTACCAGTGATTACAGTCTGCACACTGGTAAGAATGTGACAAATCAATGATTGACACATGTATAATTGCTTGCTTTGTATGTTACAGGAATGTCAAAGCAAACTTGAAAAGGCATTGAAGGAGAGAGACTTAGCTTTAGACGAGAAACAAAATGCAGACCTTAGTCTTCAGGTAACTAACCACAAGTAAAAGAGTCAAATTTCCGTGTTCTTTCGTGATTTTGGATTAGCTGCTATAAATTAAACACAGAGGTGTTTGCAACACGGTTTGGACCCACGCATCTTCTCATTCAAATACAACATGGTCAATTACCTCAAAAGTAGTATCCCCATTACCTAAAATGTTAAGACTTGGCACGCGGCATGCAGCTGCACAGCCGACATTCCAAAATGTCACAAAATATTTCAAACACGTCAAAATCATTGAATTTCATTACCATATTTGGAATCACCATGAGAAATGCATTACATCAAGTACAAACATGACTACACTGTAAAAAGAAGCGTTTATATTTCTGATATTATCAGCAATAAGAAACATGTTGGGGTGTTAATAATTATACAACAAATACCTCTATAAACGTGTTATAGTGTTTATGCAAACGTTTATCGTATGCAATGCCTCCTATATACCTTTACACGTAAAACATAAAAATAAACGTGTTGGAATGTTTATTAAGTGTTATCAGAAATATAAACGCTTCTTTTTACAGTGTAGTATTGGTTCAGTAATCCTTCAGATAGACCTTGACATTTGAGAAAGGTTTCTGAAAAATTGTTTAGTAGGCCTATTTGGTAGAACCAACAGCCGCGTGGAAAGTGTTAAGATTATTTGGACAGAATAATGCGCATTCTATCCAAGAGTTACTTGAAATAGAGTTCAGTGTTACCTCCACGATGACCTCGATCCCAATCACGTACGGTTTGTATATCCACGGGACATCTTAATTAATATATAATATGAATTGGAGGAGGGGAGGATCAATATATCATCACCCGTTAAAGGGACATTAAGTGGTGTTGAAAGTGTTAAATGTTCAAAAATGTACTTCAAAATTCAATATATCACCCGTTACGGAAATATTTGGACAACGCATGTTTCGATAATGGTTGAGGTTAATACAATTTAAGCAAACTGTAATAATTTTGAGTTTATTTTGTATTTATTAAATTCAGAAAGCTAAACAGACCCTGGAGCATATGAAAGAGATCAAAGAGAAATCCGCCGACAGTGACAAATCACTACCACAACTCGCTCGTACCAACTCTACAGAGGTGGCGCCCTCTACCGTCCCAGAGTTAAGATTCGGCAGGGACATTAATGAATTACCAGAAGCCATCGGAGAAGGTAATCAGGCTAAGGTAACAATGGCTACCATGGTGAAAACGGGAGAACCGTGTATACTCAAAAAGTACAAGGCGAACAATCTTGAAGTATGGAAAGAGATCCAGGCATTGACAAAGATGAATGGAAGCGGAATATTCCCCAAGATTCTTGGAACGATTAGGCCTACAGACAAGAGGCCTGCCATAATCGTCATGGAGTTCGTCGGGGATGTGGCTGCTAGGGCATCCCAAACAGTAGAAGATGCCCTCCATAGCAGCGCATCCCCGATAAATGACAGTCACTGGGTTGACATAGCCCTTGGCATTTGCCAGGGGATTCAGGCCCTCCATACAGCCTCTTTACTCCACTGTGACGTAAAGCCCGACAACGTCATTGTACACAGGGAAAATATCAATGCTCCGTGGGAAGCCAGGATCATAGATTTGGGCATGACCAAATCCATACGGGCAGACCCGACCCCTTTCAAATTCACCAAAGAAGAGCAGGAGTATTACAATACAGTATGTGCTCATATGGCTCCCGAAGTGTTGTCTTGTGTCACGGGACATACCGTAAGAAGTGACATTTTTTCTGTGGGCGATACCCTAGCTGAAATCGGTGAACTTCGTGGCATTGCGGCATTGCAGAATTGGGGAACGATGGCCAAGAATGCCGACCCGTTAGCCAGACCCAGCCTCACATGGCTGATTAATATGATCCAAAAGCTGCAAAAAATGTATAGCAATTGATTACAAAAGAATTTTGATCACTACAGAGTGTCCCATCTCAGAATAATTTATATGGAAAGTTATAATTATTTGACTAATAAGAATACCATCGGTCATAGACGTGGTTGCGATTCAAACATTGGCCTGCGCCTATCATTCTCAGGAACTTTGGATTTTAACGTTTCTGAGGCCCCTAATGTATGTAAAAATGGTAGATTACACAGTTTATACCGAATTATTTTTAATACATATCTTTATAAATAACTGACTATGTTGAGCAAAAAGGTACATATTGATGTTGATGTGGTTAATACAGCTAATTTGCTGCTACGCCACGGTTTAATGTTTTCTAAACAGTTGATTGGTGTCAACGGGTTGTATGTTTGTGAAGTAATTTGTGCGATGAAGGAATTGTCTTAGCTTAGAAAAACCCTTCAGAAAAGAAATTAGGTGGCGCACCTAACGCTCGGACCTAACGCAAGTTCACCAAATTTCAGAATTCATTAGATACCATTGATCCTAACCTTATTCCACATTTCCCCTAAATTAAAAAAAAAGTTTCCTCTATTAATAATAATATGTCCATTAACCAATTAATACAATTAAGAATAATTATATGGAAAGTTAAAAATTATTTGACTAATAAGAATAGGCCTACCATCGACATCGGTCATAGAGTGGTTGCGATTCAAACATTGGCCTGCGCCTATCATTCTCAGGAACTTTGGATTTTAACGTTTCTGAGGCCCCTAATGTCAGAATGTATGTAAAAATGGTAGATTACAAAGTTTATACCGAATTATTTTTAATACATCTTTATAAATAACTGACTATGTTGAGCAAAAAGGTACCTATTGATGTTGATGTGGTTAATACAGCTAATTTGCTGCGCCACGGTTTAATGTTTTCTAAACAGTTGATTGGTGTCAACGGGTTGTATGGTTGTGAAGTAATTTGTGCGATGAAGGAATTGTCTTAGCTTAGAAAAACCCTTCAGAAAAGAAATTAGGTGGCGCACCTAACGCAAGTTCACCAACCAAATTTCAGAATTCATTAGATACCATTGATCCTAACCTTATTCCACATTTCCCCTAAATTAAAAAAAGGTTTCCTCTATTAATAATAATATGTCCATTAACCAATTAATACAATTAAGAATAATATCGATTTAACTTAAATGATTATTTAGGCTTTCCATTTCAAATGACAAACAATTTGCTATACATCTTTTGCAACTTCTCGAGCATATTGACCAGGCATGTGATGCTGTGTATTGTGCGAATGGGTCCGTCATTTTTGCACAGTGTTCCCCGGTTCTCCATAACCGTATGTCTCGCAAGTCGCCAATTTCTGTGACGGTGTCACCTTCGAGAAAATGTCACTCTGGTATATACCCAGTGACACAAGATATGATTTCGGGTGCGGCGATGTGAGCACATGGAGTGTGCTAATACTCTTGCTCCTTGGCTGTCTGTATGGAAACGGTATCCACCCATCTATGATTCTGGTAACCCTTATTATGCATTTATTTGGTATTAATTTGTTCGGTTATTTTTTGATTGATTTACCTTTCGATCTAATAATTATTTAATCAATCATTCCTGTGTGTCCATTCATTCGTAGTGCTTGTTGAATGGGAGCAAACGTATTTTTAGTATTTATGAAATTTTACTTATAAATCCATCCATATTTGTATATAAAAATGTCTTGTTATTTCACTCATCTTGTCTTAGTTTGATCATGAACTTTAGTTCACAGCCTGTGTACAATGACGTTGTTATGCGATAAGAGCAAGCACAGTGGAGTGTTGGCCCAGGGACTGTCACCCTGTCTTTCTTTGAAAGTCCACGATTTGATAAAGATCGTCTCCTTTGTCCATAAATATTCTGCTAGGCCTTTCGAAATGTCACACTCTCCCATTATCAACAATTCTGTATTAGTGTATTGTGTATATGTATACGTGAAATAACAGTTGAACTCACCCGTGAACTTAATAATGTTCATGATTCAGATTATATCAATCTGAAATTAAAACTTATCATTTCCATAATACAAACGGCAAATATTTGCTATACATAATTTGCAACTTCTCGAGCATATTGATCAGGCATGTGATGCTGTATAATTGTGTATCATGCATTTATTTGTTATTAATTTGTTCGATTATTTTTTTATTGATTTACCTTTCGATCTAATTATTAATTTACAATCATTCCTGTGTGTCCATTCATTCATAGTGCTTGTTGAATGGGAGCAAACGTATTTTTAATATTTGTGAAATTTTACTTATGAATCCATCCATATTTGTATATAACAAGTGACTTGTTGTGTCACCCTTCTTGTCTTAATTTGATCATGAACTTAAAAGTTCACAGCCTGTGTGCAATGTTGTTATGCGATAAGAGCACAGTGGAGTGTTGTAGGCCTAATACTCTTGTGTATTACTAAACGTCCACGATTTGATCGTCTCCTTTGTCCATAAATATTCTGCTAGGCCTTTCGAAACGTCACACTCTCCCATATGTATTAACGATTCTGTATAGTGTATGTATGTATGTATACTTGAAATAACAGTTGAATCCGTGAACTTAATAATGTTCATGATTCAGATTATATAAATCTGAAAATAAAACTTATCACTTATCAGTGTAGAGAACTTGTTCTCTTTCTTAATACCTCTTTCCGTTTGTCGCATCCTTGACTTTATTTTGCTCATTATATACGCTTTAAGTGCAGTTTTACAGTTCGGGAAACTTTCGTCTGCATTTTGGCAAACATATAGCTGTTATTGTATGTTTGGTACCAAAATAATTCTGAAAGTCTTCTCTATCCAAATGTATGCAAATAATTTAACTGGAAATATGAAGGTTTCAAAACTTTTGGGACACCCTGTACAGACTTAAATTAAGGGGGTGTTAACCCTTTGTATATGAAGTTTATCAAACGCTGTAACTTTTGACCTGTAAATGTGATCTAAAAAAGAATTGAGCAACAAATAATTGTTTTGGCTCAACATTCTTTTGGACAATGTAACAAAATCATTTATTTTGGTAAAAATTGAAGAAATTGCACCAAAAACCATCGAAAGACACTTCTCTAGGAACTTTTTTCTTTTTTCTTCATAAAAATGTTGTTTTTAAATTTTTGACCAAAATAGGTTGCATTTTTGAAGTTAAAATTATAATTTGTTGACACTTTTTTGTCAAAAAACTAAAAAAAACTTAACATTTTAATGAACAAGTAAAAAATGAGTGCAATTTGTGCATTTTTTACCAAAAACTGATTTTGTTGTTGTCCGAAAATTTTTGAGCTAAATTTTTTTTTTATAAATCTGAGTTTTTAGTCAATGTTGATACCAAAAATAATTTCTCTGACTGAATTTCCTTTTCCAATAATGTATACTTTATATTATACATCATACTACTAGTTCAAAAATTACAGCACTTGATAAACTTCATATAAAAAGGTTATTCACCCCTTTAAGAATATCAACGCTAAATAAATCAAATGAGCACAAAATATTTCAGAATTTTCCCAATCTTTTATTTTATTATCATCAGTCAATAAAACATCTTCACATTATGATTTATGACTGGGACCTGAAAGCGGCCGTGTCAAAATTATTAAAGCGGCCCTTTTTGACCATGTCAGCGTAGCGAGCGGGGGGGGGGGGTTGTAGGACAAAATTTAGTCCAAAACGGCCCGAAAAAAGCTTCTTCTTTGTGAGTAACCGGTCCTGAGAGGCCCAAAACCAAGCGGCCCATGTGGCGATCGCCACAACGCCACAGTGGCCAGTCCGCCCCTGTGGGATATACTAACATCACGTTTAGCAAATGTCTAACGATTTCTTAAAGGTAATATTTCATCAAAATTCTCCCGCATTTCCGGACGAGAGCGATCACAATTAATGCACTCTTTTTTACTGCAGATAGTAAGCCCTCTAAGTGCGTAAAAAGTATGTTGTCCCCTGACGTCACAGTCTGTCATTGAACAGAAAGATAAATATTTTATTTAAACATGTACACAAAAGTCAGGTCAATAATTATATTCTGGTTAGAAATCAGGTGCATCGGAGCGCAATTCTTTATGTTCCCGGCCTGTGCTGAGACGAATGAATGATGATTGCGAGAGTGCGCTGTATGCATTTTGAGTGATAATTTGTGTGAAAATAGAAATCATAATTATTGACTTTGAACATTCATACATTCAGTATTAGACTAGGTACTTCATTGTAATTTTGACACAAGACGGTAACATATGTTAGACAGTTCCTGGAAAAGTTACGACTCAATATCATTATTGGTTACGTAACCAGGGGACATTTTCAAAATCATGAAATTTCATTTTTACCCAAAAAATCGTATTTTTCTCGTTTGTTTTAGCTATTTTGGCAACATTTGTTAACAATATCAATGTTGTTACAAACCAACGTGTGGGGAATATGATTAGCTTTAACATGAGACTACTATGAAAAATGTTGAACAATATCACGTTCTCTGCTCTAAAACATAAATGTAGGTGAAATGGAGGCTCAAAAAAAGGTCATTGACCTCTGACCTCGTGACCCACCGCTAGGTGCACTTAAGACCAGTGTTTTGCACTTAAGACCAGTGTTTTCAGAAGGCCAAGGGTATGGGCTAATACAATATCATAACCAGATTGACTGTCAATTTGTTCCGATAGAGACAATAGCGGCTCTCCATCTATTACATTTAACGGCTTTAGACTTCGTGGCTTGCAAATGCCTAATAGTTGAAAGGCAACTTAGCGGTGAACAATAGCGTAGGTCAATTTATCACAACAACGAACCGCGCTATTTCGAACCGCGCACTTTGGGTACTAACACCGAGTTAAACTCCCGCGGAAATTGAACCGTCGGTTTCAAGAGGGATCTTGAGATGAAATCAATGTTTTTCATTAATATTAAGGTCTTGAAATACTCCTGATTAGTGGACCTGTCTTGCAAACGTATTGAATCCAGTCTATGACATCTACAAGCAGAGCATTTCACATCGGCATTTTACAAATCCGTAGATATCGAAAATGAAATGCGTCCGAGTAGTGTCTACATTGATATGCCAAACAGCTGTCTTAAACAGCGAAATTACACAATTTTTGTGTATTGAGATAAATGAGGGTTTGAGCAGCTATTATTCTTAAATCGGTTTTACGGCGTGACCATTTAAGTACATTAAAAGTCATTTGAAGTGAGAGCAAAATTTGGAACCATTGGCATTTTTTCATTTGTCCATTCGTGTGCGATCGCGTTATATTTTCATTTTTAAACGGATATTGCGGGCTATGTGCATGAGGAACAAGTTTCGTGGAAATCTTTTTCAACTGACTAACTAAAAGAACTGTGATTTCCTTTTTATTTAACAGAATAAATGAAGTTTTTGCATTATGTGGGTCTAGATACGGAATTGATAAATAGTTTGAATCTTTACAACCATTGTATAGTTTCCCTTGATAGCTTAGTTGGTAGAGCGTTCGTCTTCAGAACAGGAGGTCCGGGGTTCGATCCTGTCGCTGACCACAATGTCATACAATTTTTTGTTCCGTCGTCAAAATCAATGTTGTTGGTTTTGCTATAAATTATATTTTTTATATTTAATTTATTTATGATTGTTTGGTTGATTTCTTTCATGAGTTAACAGATCCCACCATTCTATAATCCCAAAGCAAGAGGCCTCGATATGCTGCTCGGGAGTGACTTATGCTCGGGATCAGTGACTTGTATTCATAAATATTAAGACGCGACGTGATTACGGTCCATGGTTTTTCATGACAAAAATTAATGTTTTGCTGCATTTACACCTGATTTGCCTCATTATGTGTCATTATGTGTCGTGTGTCTTTTGAAACTATATTATTTGAGTGGGTGAATGAATAACTTCAGCACAATCCAGGCAGACCATTCGACTGAGCGACATGGCCATAGTGATTGCAGAAGTGTACTGTCAAAAAGGTTCCGAATTTTGATGTTGGATTATAGCTCAAGATGATATGCCAAACAGCTGTCTTAAACACTCAAAAAAAATCTCAAAGGAGGAATATGAAACATCTTATTATAATCTATCATCCTGTGAACTGATTTTTTTACGGCGTTCAAAAATAAGATATTTACGGACATTTTCCACCTGATTTTGACACCGTTTAATCCCGTTCATGTCAATTTTTACTCTGATGTAGCTGCATGTTTTCACACATTTCAGGTAAACTTTACTTTATAAATTAATTCAATGGAAAAAATATTGAATGTGAGGGATATATACTTCAATGTATGTTAATTGATCAACGATCGAATGTCTTGTTTTGATTATATTTCGGCATGAATAAATTCTTCTTATTTTGATCTACGCAATTTTATAAATTCATTTTTTTGTATTTACCGCAGGGCGCCCTCGCACTTGATAATTTGGGGTCAACTCGAAGATGCCTTTCAACTATAACTTAACATTTGACTTCTTTAGACATCTCTTGCTACATGTAGTGTCACGTGTAGGCCTACACCGATTATCACTATAGCAACTAGATCACGCTTTCGTGTTCTGAACAGTGATCGAAATGATCGCCACATAAAGTCGATGGGATGTGCTATAACATACATAAATGTGCGTGATCCAGTTATCAGGGAGTTACATAATCACTTCGATGGGGAATTGCAAATGCCTAATTTTAACGGCTTCGGACTTTGCCAGTGGCTAAAGGGAAATATTTAACTTTACAGCTTTTGAAATCTGTGGCTGTTGTAAATGCCTAACTTTACACTAAATGGCTTTTTGACTTCCGTAGATGTTATTGCAAATGCCTAACTTTACATTTAACAGCTTTTGACTTCCGTAGCTGTTCTTGCAAATGCCTAACTTTATATTTAACGGCTTTTGACTTCTCTATCTAGCTAATGCAAATGCCTAATTTTACAATTTAACGGCTTCGGACTTTGGTGGCTAAAGGCAAATAATATTTAATTTTTACAGCTTTTGACCCCTCTGTGGCTGTTGCCACAGAAATGGTTGTACCAGTTAAGAAAAGAGCCCATAAGACAAGCTTCTCAAGTGATACTAGGGTCATAAAGGCAAGGGATAACATCAGGGATGCATATGATAAGTACCAGAACAACACCACTGATGATAGAAGAGAGGGTCACAAGTCTGCAAAAAAGAAACTAGAGGACACCTACAACCTAGTTATGTCAAAGCATTTGAATGGCAAGATTCAGGAAGTAGAGACTGCACATATCAACTCCTAGCTTGGCTTAAGTTGGAAACTAATCAATGAAATCACAGGCAGAAAGGCATCAACTAAAGGTCAGCTGAAAGGAGACACGCAAAAGGAAAGGGTCACCAATTGGTTCAACCACTTTCAGAACCTACTGGGAAAGCCACCTGATATATGTGAAGAGGATGAAGAAATAACACCAATCTTTGTAGATCTTGATATCAGAATAGGGCCTTTTGACCAAGATGAATATGACAAGGCTAAGAAGTCACTGGTAGAAGGGAAGACCTGTGGAGAGGACAATATACCGCCAGAAGTATTAAAAAGATGTGATCTAGATGATATTGTGCTGGGTTTCTGCAACGATGCAATTACAAATAGAGAGAAGCCGAGCCAATGGTCCATCCTCAACATTGTGCCCATTCCAAAGTCAGGAGACCTCAGCCTGGGCGGCAACTATCGTGGCATAAGTCTTAGCTCTATCGTAGCGAAAACCTACAACCGGATGATCCTAAATAGAATTCGTCCTGAGCTGGATAAACATCTAAGAACAAACCAAAATGGCTTCAGGGTAGGAAGAACTACTATAGGGCATATACTGGCACTGAGAAGGCTGATTGAAGGGGTGAAAGCTAATAACCTACCAGCAATAATAACATACATAGACTTCAGGAAGGCCTTTGATACCATCCATCGTGGCAAAATGCTAAGAATCCTGCACGCTTATGGCATACCAGGACAGATCGTCGATGCTGTTGGAGACATGTACGAGGGAACTATGGCTAAAGTGATTTCTCCAGATGGAGAAACAGATCTGTTCGAAATCTTAGCTGGTGTACTTCAAGGTGACACCCTTGCCCCATATCTGTTTGTTATTGTACTAGACTTCGCCCTGAGAATGGCTATAACAGGAAAGGAAGAGGAGCTTGGATTCCACCTTGAAAAGCGAAGAAACAGAAGGATTGGACCTGTAGCAGTGACAGACTTTGACTTTGCAGACGATATTGCCCTGCTGTCTGAAGAACTACACCAGGCACAAGATCTGCTTCAGAGGGTCGAGACATCAGTGGCTAAAGTTGGCTTGTCTATGAATGCAAAGAAGACAAAGCTCATGGCATACAACCAAACAAGTGCGGTGGAAATCAGAACAAATGATGGAACCAAACTAGATGAAGTAAACGATTTCAAATACCTTGGTGCCTGGATGTCAAGCACTGAAACAGATATCAAGCAACGCAAGGCAGCAGCTTGGAGAGCCTGTGGGAAGCTGAACAAGATCTGGAAATCCACCCTACCAAGAAAATTCAAACTTCGCCTGTTCGCCGCAACTGTTGAATCTGTGTTACTATATGGCTGTGAGGCATGGACCACCACCCCTAAGCTAGCAAAGCAACTTGATGGCTGTTATACTCGTATGCTGAGGGCTGTCCTCAACATTCACTGGAAGCAACATACAACTAACACAGAGCTGTATGGAGACCTCCCCAAAATCACCCAAAAGATCAGGGAGAGAAGGACAAGATTCTCAGGCCACTGCTTTAGGAGTCAAGAATGTGTGTCAAAGCTGGTTCATTGGATACCAAAGCATGGGAGAAGAAAACCTGGAAGACCTGCCCTAACTTACATCGATGTGCTAAAACAGGACACTGGTTTGGATGTAAGAGACTTAAAGACAGCAATGCAGGACAGGAAGGTGTGGAGAGCCATTGTAGATCGAGAACACAACTCGAATTAAAGGGGCGTGTACATCTCAAGTGTTTGTCCTGGACAAAAATCACATGACTCGCTTCGCTCCCAAGTCCTGGCGTGCCCGGCAAAAAGCCCATGATGCAATTCTTAGTCGTAAAAGATGTGCACATAAATCGACAAAATGCTGTACGAACGAAAGATAATATATCTAGAATTGTTTCAAAAAATAGTGTTATTCGTTACATTTAAATCAGAATTACATTCTTTAACAGTAAATAAACATCTTTTGAGCGAGAAACTATCTTAAAACTGCAAAGATTAAGAAATATAAAGCATTTTAAACATCTAATTTATAGAAGAGTGGTATGTTGAACCATATTACTTTTGTTTGTTATCGAGTTCACATAGCGCATGGTTGGCTCAGCGGTAGAGCATTGGACTAGTAATCCGGAGGTCGTGGGTTCGAATCCTATCACGGCTTGACATTTTATTTTAATCGTTTATATACATTTTTTTAAATTAGTTTTCGATATTATTTATCATTTCGTATAATCATTCATTATTGTTCCATTATAGTTTATTTTGGAATGTGGAATTATTTACGATTTAATTTTAATTTTCCACTGACTGGTTAGTGTGCATGTCATCATGAAAGGTGACATGTACCGCGGTATACCACCGCACTGTCCTACTCATGCAACAGGCCAATACAATAGAAACTCGTTGTGTGTTATTATCGATTGAGCTAAACTTGTAAAGTAAATGCCAGCCGTTATGTAATACAAATCAATGTGCCTGTACATGTATTATTATTATTGAAATAAATACACCACCATTTGTAGTTTCTGAGTAATATATTTAAAACTAGCTGGACGGTTCACGGATTTCGCGGCTCGAAAAGGATGTTTGAATTTGATCTCAATATAATATAATCCAAGCTGCTATAGGCAAAAGCTATATACAAATGACCGTGCAGCTATTTCGTGAAAAGCTATACAGCCGATGATCCAGCAGCAACCCTTACCCTAATCCTAACCCCAACCCTAACTCTAACTCTTACCCTAACCCTAAGGCCAACAAAAGGTATAGGGTCGGTAGGTCGGAGTGTTAAAAGATCTTGGGGTTTTTAATACGGATATTGTATTTGGGAATTTAAATTCGGCATGGATACTGTGTCCAAACACAAAACACAAAACACATCGCTTTGACAATAAAAGTAGAACTCTTGTTCATGAGTTTGCGACATTGCTGCTTTACTCTCGGCCACCTTCACACTGCTGATTTCGATCTCCAAGTAAGTGTCAAATATAATTTTTGTACCAAGTTTGCAACGCGCAGATACCGTGTAGGTCGCCGCCATTATTACAGAAAGCGAAAGAACGTTGTGTTGAAGTTTTGTTAGAAATATAAACGTGAGAGTATTACTAAACCTATTTTTTCCTGTACTAACTACCCCAACTTTTATACTATGTTGAAATTAATATTCTTGCCGTTGAGCAACATTTTGGGAACAAATATTAACCGTAACTAGATTTCTTCATATTTTCTTACAGTATAAAAAATGACATCACTTGCACGTGCCAACAATTTTCATTTAGTCCTTTTAATAGTCCCCGCGGTGCCAAGTTCACGCAATAAACATCATGTTACACGAGATTGCGCTTTGGGGGATGGTGTTATAAAGACCAGATTGAATATGTCATACGAAATCAGGAATAAAACGGTCCGTTTGGCCGTTCAAATTGCTAAAAATGTTGTTTTAAAAAAATAATCGAAAAAAAACCAAAACGGTCGGCACCACAGGTACACGGTCGGTCGGACGTGGACAAACAAACAATTTATTTTTCTTGGCCTAACCCTACCTTACCCAACCCTAACCCTAACTAACCCTAACCCTAACCCTAACCCTTACCCTTACCTTTACCCTTACCCTTACCCTGACCATAACCCTACCTAACCATTACCCTTACCCTAACTATAGGTTGTACCATAGGTTGTATAGTCTGGTGAAGCAATTGGCTACCCGATGATAGGTCGTATAGTCACTTCCATATAATAAACAGTGGTAGATTTGTCAAGCAATTGAAGCAACGGTGTGTGGTTAGTCCACTGTTAAGTTGCGATTTTGTCTCAAAACAGAATGCACATATAAAATGGCGATACATTCTTAGTTTTTACTCAAACCCTGGTATTTCAAATTTGGGCATCGATGGGTATATCATTTTGTGACAGCCTGTGTATGAATAAATGCACCAAATTGGAAACAGACAATTTTGCGCATTTGACTTAAATGTTTTCTGAACACTTTGGAATACGTTTCATTTATGTAATGTTAGCATAACACTGAAGTTTTGACAATTTCTTTTGCAAAAACCCACATGAATGGAATCTGAATAATGAGCACGTGTTTACCATGTTTGAAAGTGATTTCAATGTGTATTGTTTTGAGTTATACAATCTAACATTTTATAGCTCATGGGGCCTCAGAAATTGTTAATGTTAAAAACTTATTTTACAACTTATTGAGCCACTTGTTGGCGCACCCGCTACGACGGTCGCCTCTATCATGTTTATAATGTTGAGTTTAAACATAAAACTAGTCGGCATACCCATCTTTTCCAGGGGACGCCCTCAATCCTGGAAAAATTGGAAGCAGATTTTCTTGCAGATTTACTTTTCTGATCATGAATCATGAATATATTCCAAGGTACAGAGTGATACGATTCCTAATAACCTCAAAATCATAGTTTTAGAGTGAATTTAGAGTAAAATTTAAAATAAAAAAGATTGTACCGCTCGGTACAATCTATTTTCAAACCATGCATGATTTTGAAGTAATTAGAAATCGTATCGATCTGTAACTTAGAAGATCTTTATGATTTATGATCAAAAATGCAAATCTGCATGAAAATCTGCTTTCATAGTAAAATCAATGATAGAGGGCGCTACTTGGAAAAGATCACATAATATGCCTTTAAGTCTCACAGTGTTTCACAGTACAAATAAAATATCTGTTTCACCTGTGGTATGATGTGGTCAAGACGAGAGAGAGAGATTTTGGACAGCGAAAACGGAAAATTACCCTCAAAATGTATACAGTCATGTTTTTGCTGTTTTTCTCCGTATTGTATCGATAGATCTAAGACTGCGATTTCAACACAGAAAATGGAATTACTGTTGGATTATATCTAAATATAATATGGAACGATCATATTGCAAGAGTTAAAGGTTTTGTACTTGCAGATAGCATAATATGAACTCCAATGTATTATATGCTTTTAGCATATATGGAATATTTCTAATCGGTCACATTAATTGTAAAATGTATGTCATAGTGATGCCTCTTATGTTAAATCTTTAGAATCTTTATGAGTTTCTGTGTGTGCAACCTTCAGAATAACCAATCAGATAGTCAACCGTACAGAAAATCAATTCGTGAAGAGACTTGAATCATCTTCAGTTAGTCCTGTAATTGATATATCTCAGTTAAAAAACAAACTACTTTTGCAGTATTTCTTATAGGGGAGGGTAAAGCTGAATGGTTGTCTTGACCTGGATCTGGATAATCAAAATGCAATTTAATATCAAATTAGCCATTTCTATTGTTTGCAGTCTGTGAAGTGAAAGAGATATCTGAAATTTAGACCGGTTATATTTGACCTTATTTCACAGAAATTCACACTAAATGGAAATTTGGTTTTCACTGAACATATGGTACTGATATCAATATACTTGTAGCTGAGATTCAAAGCTACAATTACGGAATATTGCGTAACACTTTCCACGCGGCTATTGGTTTTACCATATAAAAACAGATGTTCAGAAATCTTTCCCAATCTATCTCAAGGATTACTGAACCAATACGAGGCATGTTTGTATTTATTTCAATGCATTTCACATGCTGATTCCAAGTATGGTTATGAAATTTAACAATTTTGACAACAGTTTGAGACATTTTAGAATGTCGTCTGACGCCTGCCACGTGGAAAGTGTTAAAACTGGCTTATATAATAGAAAAGGTAGTTGGCAAAAAAGGAACAATAGCGTAACCTACATTTTTTCCTGATCTTTGTACCATTGAAATTGACAACAGAGAGCTGTAGTCAATCTCGGGGGAAAAATACCTTTACTTTTGACATGTTTGACATTGCTGAAAACTGACGTCATGAAAATAATGTTCACTATTGCAAACTATATGCAGCGGGATATACATGTACATTGTATCAAACACCATTGTAAATTATCAGGTGATGTATGTATTAGACCAATAATATGGACAACATCTAATTCATTTGTTCTTGTGGAAAATTAGCACAATAGGCCTATCCTCGCATATAATTTTATTTGTTCAAAATGTGTATAATGTTTTCTCATTTAAGAAACCATGAAATTCTGAATAAAAGGTCCGAAAAGGTCATCGACCCGGGCAGTGACTTGTATCTGTTTTATTTACAGTCAAGGTTTAAATAAAATAAAATTCCGAACAACTCGTATCATTTTATTATAGTTATATCGAAATAACCATAATGAGCACTATATCTGTATAGTTGCGTTCAATTAGATTATAGTCGATATGACACTCAAGTCAAGTCTAACATTTTTATTTATTTTATGCTCACGTGATCCTAAAGCAATTAAGCTTGGTTGCAAAAATTGTCAATTTAGGCAAATCTGATAATTTTCACGAATTCAAAATAGTTCCATTAAAACGTTACGCCAGCATTTTATAATTGCGCTCTCGCAGCAATGAGCATGATGAGTTCAGCACGGTATCAAATCCACGCCAAAACTGTCGCCTAAATCAGGCCGTGAAAGCCGTGAACCGCGTAATGTACTTTTGAAGATACAACTCTCTTTTCTGAATTGTGAAGCAAATTACAAATATCGGTGGTGTAGGAAATAGGAAAATCGATTCAAGGACATAAGCCGACTGGCTTCTTATTTACATAACAATTGGCCTTTGCAGATCATGTTCATAGACTAGCTAGGGCTATTCAATGTAGGCCTACGGAGTAGTAAACACAATTATATTTACAGGACATTCGTTATCGCAGTGAAATTGCAAAAGAAAAAAAGTATCATATTTAACATTCAATAAATATAGCGAACGATAACCAGTCCTGTCAATTTATAAAAACAAACAGTGTAATAACAAAACAAAACAGAAAAGAAAAACCCATCCCCAGGACTCGAACCACTGACCTCATGATTGTAAAGCCGGCGCTTTGACGATTGAGCTAATAAAGGCTACACATAAACGTTATGAAGAAAAGCATTACATAGAGTTCAAAATACAAATATCTCTTAAATCGGAGGCTAAAATGCTTTATATTTCGATTGGTGTGCATTTTTAACATGGGTTATCGCCCAAAAGTTGATTTTATGCTGAAGGAGATTGTAATTCTGATTTCATTATAATGCATAACACTATTTTTTGAAACGATTCTAGACACCTATTTCGTTCGTAAATAAATTTCACCATTACGTTTGATCGATTAAAATTCGCGGCGAATCTATTGCACCATGGGTATTATTACCTGGAAACACGGAGACTCAGATACATAGGGAGTCATGTGACTTTTGTCCAGGACAAACACTTGAGATGTACACGCCCCTTTAAGCAAGTAAGCAAGTGGCTGTTGCAAATGCCTAACTTTGCATTTAATGGCTTTTGACTTCCGTAGCTGTTGTTGCAAATGCCTAACTTTACATTTAATTAAACGGCTTCGGACTTCCGTGGCTGTTGCAAATGCCTAACTTTACATTTGACGTCTTTGGACATCTCTAGCTAATGCAAATGCCTAACTTTTTACATTTTAATGTTTCAGACTTTGGGTGGCTAAAGGCAAATATTTAATTTGTACAGCTTTTGACCCCTCTGTGGCTGTTGCAAATGCCTAACTTTACATTTAATGGCTTTTTACTTCCGTAGCTGTTGTTGCAAATGCCTAACTTTACATTTAATGGCTTTTGACTTCCGTAGCTGTTGTTGTAAATGCTTAACTTTACATTAATTTAAACGGCTTCGGACTTCTGTGGCTGTTGCAAATGCCTAACTTTACATTTGACGTCTTTGGACATCTCTAGCTAATGCAAATGCCTAACTTTTTACATTTTAATGTTTCAGACTTTGGGTGGCTAAAGGCAAATATTTAATTTGTACAGCTTTTGACCTCTCTGTGGCTGTTGCAAATGCCTGACTTAACATTTAACGGTTTTGACTTCGGTGGTTGTTGCAAATGCCTTTGGACAGCTTTGGTTATTGCAAATCAGTAGACCATCATCCAAAGGCAATAAATGTTGTTTTAAAAAATGTATGATGGCATTTTTTGTTACAGCTCTACCTACATCTACAGAAATGTAGGCTAAATTAAATTTAAATTAAAGGTAGATGTTCCGATTTTCAACTTGAAGTTTTCTATTCTACATGCAAGGTCATCCTTAAAATCGTCGTGTCCCAAAGTTTGAGATGCATAGCTAGATAGATAAGGTTTCCAATGAAGGGGGGTGACAAAAATAGAAACCGATTTTAAGGCCATTTTTAGCATAAAAAGACCGTTTTGGGGCAAGTTCATATCTTTGAACAATGTACTATCCACCAGTAATCGTTTTGACCCGATTCATTTTTTGTTAAAGGAATAATCCGTATTTAAAGCTGCTTAAATATAAGGAAAATAAAGGCACAACGGAGTACAAAAGGGCACTTTTCTCAGTTTTGTAGCTTGAATAAATCAGCCAACTAGTTTGATATGTCAAAAGCCGTTACATGTAAAGTTAGGCATTTGCAATAAAATCCTACGGAAGTCAAAAGCCATTTAATGTAAAGTTAGGCATTTGCTACAGCCACAGATTTCAAAAGCTGTAAAGTTAAATATTTGCCTTTAGCCACCAAATCATTATAGTATATTGAAGGTGGCCTATAAATCGGTTTCTATTTTTGTCACCCCCCCCCCCCCCCCCCTTCATGCGAAACCTTACTATCTTAGCACCTAATTTAGCCAAGATGAAGAGCTGTAACAAAAAATGCCATGATACATTTTTTAAACACATTTATTGCCTTTGGATGGTCTACTGAATGCAAACTTTACATTTAATGGCTCTTGACTGCTGTAGCTGTTGTTGCTAATGCCTAACTTTACATTTAAGCTATAAACACTTTCCAAGCAGCTACTGGTTTTAACCAATACAAAATATTTTTTAAGAAAACCTTCAACTTTCAAGGCCCATCTCAAAGATTACTAAACCAATATTAGGCATGTTTGTAATTATTGTATGCATTTCTCACAGCGATTCCAATTATAGTATGAAATTCAATAACTTTGACATTATTTGAAACATTTTGTGAAATGTTGGAATGTCGTCTGTAGACGCCTACCTCTTGGAAAGTAGAAGACATGTGACAGCCACTGTATACAATGCCGTTAATAAAGTTAGGCGTTTGCAACAGCAATTTTGAACCGAACCCATTTTAACTATAAAGTTAAGCAATTGCATTGAATGTTTCATTGAGCGTGTTTTTGCTGGGGAAAAAAACGCTTATAAACGCTAAGTTTGCTGACCCAGCAGAAACACCTCATTGATGTAATGATATGGTTCAGTGGTCCCCAAATAATTGAAGGCTGGAAGAAAATGGGTTGGCTAAGATTTAGAATACCATACCTTTCTTATTCCGCACTTTGTAAGTGTATGGGTCGTTCTTTAAAAGTCCCCATTGAAGACATGCAGTGGTAGGGTATACTAAAGGAACTCCAAGGGGTCACATAAAGAAGCAATAAACAAACAAATATGCAAACACACAAACAAGTAAAGAAATGCTTGTAAATCAGATATAATGTTAATCCATGACTACAAATACCAGTGCGGTGCACAGTTTATCCCTCAAAGCTTCAATGGGGCTACTTATTACTTATGTGCTGCACACACACAAAAACATGGGAGAGGCAGACAGATGCTACACTTTGCCAATTTTCTGCAGTTAAATTTATTTCCTCCTTGGTAACAAATGGTGCTAATTTTGATTCATGTGTTAAAGGTAGATGTTCCGATTGCAGGCCCGATTTTCAACTTCGTCATTCCTAAAATTGTCGCATTCCAAAGTTTGAGTTGCATAACTCCAATGGTTCTATTTTTAGAAGCACAAGGTCACAAAACATTTGCCCATTGAGTTGTACACAAACTGGTTGGTGATTAACCACCTTTGACAGTAATTCACCACATTTTAGCCTATATTTTATAAATGACACATATCTGGCCCCTAAGATTTTACAGACATAATGAGAAAACTATGGGGATTCTTCTGATATCAAAATATCTTGACGTGAAAAAAAAATCATAGCCCCCAAAAAGTATTCGGAACATATACCTTTAGTAATGCTTTGGTAGCACTTACTTGCATTCGTGAAATGTCAGTTAATAACAGTTATACTTTATTCCACCTGAAATGTCCTCCACCCCTGATCCCATATCCATCATAGGTATGAGTGTTTAAAATTATTGTGGGCCAAAACAAATTTGCTGAGTAAAAAGTGCCTGTGTACGGATAGAATTTGATTTTACACAAAAACATGAATTTTATTTTGAATGTGATTTTACATAACATGAATTTTATTTTGAATATGATTTTACAAAAAAAAAGGAATTTCATTTTTTAAATGTGATTTTACACAAAAACAAGAATTTTATTTCGAATGTGATTTCACACAAAAACATGAATTTTATTTTGAATGTGTGGTATTAGAAGAAACAAATTTGGCGAAGAAGTAAATTGACACGGCTTATCAACCAAGTCCATGCCCATGTAATTCAAGTCTATTTTGCAATTCTTCTTAAATTATCGCCTCATTGCGTTGGGCGGTAAAATTGGGGTCGGAATCATCGGGCCCACCGGAGGTTTCTGCTCTTTCTTCTTCTTTATGACCTTCTTCTGCAGGCCCGCTTCACTCCTCATGAAATTTGTCATGTACATCAACTTGCGCTGTCTCCTCTCGAGGTGCTGCTCGATGATCTCGTCCGTAAGTCCGCGAAACTTGAACGTCTCCAGATGACCCTCCCACGCTTTGCGCTTTCTCTTCTCTCGTCGCTGCAGGATGATCTTCCGTGAGAACCGCATTCGTTTCCGGAGCTTATTCAGCTTGTGTTTCTTCATCTTCTTCCTTCTAATGATCAGGATATTCCTGACGCGCGCCTGCTTGGCCGGCCTATCTCGTGACGTTGGCGGCGCGTCCACGACACCATTGTACCTCGACCTAGGATCCTCAATTTCTTGCTGCGATATTGTCGGGCACTCTCTGACGGCATTACCGACGACAGGATCGACAATGATACGTTCGGTTAGCTCGTTTCCAAAATGAGCGGGTAGTTTGTATTGAACATTTGACTGATTTGCTAGGTATAGTCCAGACCGAAGCGGGGATACGGTCATTTTTGATAATGTAGCCTGCAATTGACTCACTACAGTGTCGGTTGATCTAGCGAATCCCCCTTTGTGAGGATTGCTTAATGACGGATAATCAGATATTTGACTGGCACAGCTTTTCTGCATTGCAGCATGATGGGTAGGTGCTGTCGTTACCTTGTCTCCATATCTGTTGTACCCATTGAGTGAGGTATTACAGGCTGCAGTGGTAGTGTGATAGTTCACTTTACATTTGGCCTTGCTGAAACCTGGAGACAAAATTAAATTGTAATTAGAAAACAATACAATTGAAGCTTCTTATCTATCTGGTTCATCCATCATGTGAGCACTCATGAATTAGTCTATGGTTTAATCAGTTCCAAATTGGAGAGAAATATTTAGAGAATAATGACTGCGTAACAACTGTTTTCGTGAATTTGTTTTGAAATCAGAGGTTTTTGTTTTGGTCTGAGGAATTGTCCCGAAGGGGCGCAGCCCCTGAGGGACCATTCCTAATGACCAGAACAACAACCGAGGATTTAAAATAAATTCACGAAAACAGTTGTTAAGCAGTCATTATTCTCATTCATTACTGAAAAAGATGCATATTTATCCAAATAGTTGATTTGTACCGATATAATCTCACTAAGAATTAATTAGTTTTCTGTTTATTTTGTCCACCCCTGCCCTTCTTAGTTATTGAAACAGTCCGAGTCGGGTCATCCCCTCATTCAACCAATCAGAAATAAGCTTTAATCGTGTTTCCTCATAACTCATTGAATATTCAGTTTAGGAGTGTGAGGCTTTAATTTGATTGGTCGGTCATTGAGCAAAACAATAGAACACTTTGGCGCAGTACTTTCGGGCAATTATTAGTAACCTGCGCTCGGCGTGCGCGTTCACATCTAACGATTCATTTTATTGGAACGCACTTGATACGCAGCTATCGCGATTATTCATGAAGTAATGAATTGGTTTTAATCTCTCTGCGTGCAAAAGTCATCAAAGTATATTGTGTGCGATTATGGTTATATGCACATGGTTTTGGCCGCACACACGCATCACGCATATGAAGCACAATGCCCTTCTTGCCTTCATGCACACCCGCATCCTTCTGTATCGCTGCTGTAAGGAGGCTTCAATTTAGAACTCATCAAACTATAGTGCAAGATTTCAATTGTATGAGTTATACTATGCACATAAACTATAGGCTACCTTACTTGTTTCAAAGGATTAAATCATTACCTCACCACTGACAGCCTAGCTGGTCTAGTGGTAATGAAATTCGCTTTGGAATGAAAGAACTTGAGTTCGAATTCCATCATCATCAGATTTTATGTCAAACCTTTGCAAATACAAAACCCAATTGTTTGTTTAAGATGAGGGGGCTTCCCTGTACCAAATGGCTGCATGCATGTACCTTTGATAAATTAAAATTTTCAACAACCAGATACTAGATACTACTCAAAAACACGTTTTCATCTTTCTTTATTGCTACGTGCTTCTTTCAAAGTGCTTCTTTCAAAACAAAAACAAAAACAAAAAAATTGAAAAAGAAATTGAAGAAAAAAAAATAGTGACCCTAGATTTCCGAAAATTTGGGTCGGTTGGAAAGGGCAAGTCAACTTTTTTTTTTGGGGGGGGGCCTAATTCACCAATCATGAAGGTTTTTAAAAATACTAATTTTTTTAACAAAAAACTTACTAATTCTGTCTAGGTTAGTCAGTCTTATCAGACATCTTCCACTCAGCTGACTTGCCATCTTGACACCTGTATTGAGAAATCAAATCAAATTGAAGCATATAAAATTATAAATACATGTATGATATATAATGAACGTGTGGGCGGTAACATTCTTGACGCCAGGCGCGGATCCAGCCAAGTTTTAGGGGGGAAGCCCAAAAAAATGAATTTGTGCTGATACCATCTAAGCACTACACAGCACCGTCCGCCCTCTGAGCTATGCTCGGACAGGGGTGTCTGAGGGGGATGTGGCGTCCTCAGAAGTAAAAAAAAATCAACTTATTTGGTGCGATCTGGTATATAGTTTTGACCAAAATGTTATCGAAAAGCCTCTTCATTTCCAATAAATATTTTTGTTTTTTATCAATGCACGAAAGAAGTTGAGCATATACTGATATATTCTCGATTTAAGTATAGATGGTTTAAAAGTTGAACAGGAGGGAGTCTGAGGGGATGTGCCCCCCTCAGAATTGGATCTTTTTCAATTTTCAAACTCATTTGGTGCGATCTGGTGTATACTTTTGACCAACATTTTATCGAAAAGCCACCTCTTCATTTCCAATCAATATTTTGTTTTTATCAATGCAAGAAAGAAGTTGAGCATCTATATACTGATATTTTCTTGATTTAAGTATAGATTGTTTAAAAGCTCGAACAGGGGGAGTCTGAATTGGATTGTTTTTTTTCAATTTTTGAACCCATTTTGGTGCGATTTGGTTTACTTTTGAGCAATATTTTATTGAAAACCAATCACTTTATTTCTATTATTTATTATATACAATCAGGCCAATCGGATGCGCGCATTGGTCAGCTCAAAGTTGTGCTATTTTACTTCAACAGCACTTCCGTGTTTACCCTTAGAATGCGGTCATAACAGAAAAGAGAGCTGAAGTTCTTTGCAGCCGACTATATTACCTATAGGGCGCCCCGGTCATCCAGGTATTTTTGTCTTTTGCCGTTGATAACAAAGCAAAACGTTTTAACACATCAGTTTGTACGCTCTACTCAACCATTACACAAGATCCTTCCTTGTGATCCCGTGAGGCCGTGTAAGCGACTGTTGCTTAAATTAGCAAACGGCATGTGACATCATTCCAGGCCAACCTATAGGCGAGTACGGTACCAATAGTATGCGTCTGTGAAAGATCACATTTGTACAATGAATGTGGAGGGCTTCCGTTTTTGGTATGGTTCCACTTGACATTATCAGGTGCGCAATGACCTCACCTCAAAGGGTCATGAAAAGACTAATTATAAGCGGAGTACGCCTAACCCTAGCGTCTTCACTTACAAACGCCGTTCCAAAACAGACACAGCAAAAAAAGAGATTAAACTTCTCCTACCTTCCGAAGTTCTGATTGGCTAAAAGAGTTGCACGCCACAAACCTGTCGCGAGCCAAGTTTGGCACCACACTGTCAACCATTAGGGATTGGCAATTTACATACACTTCCTCACAGATACTTAAAACTTTATTCTGATTCCTGGCTACATAAAAGCATATGAGTCAGCATCAAGCCTCGAAGTAAGCACATGTGAACCAGGAGCTACTTTGTGACTTTCTGACAAAAGTAGCTCCCAGTCCTATACTTTGCTGATCAAAATTTGAAAATACCGGGAGCTAAAACTTGGCAACCAAGTGTAAAAAACTCCCGGTCGCCCAATAATTCAAGGCTTGGTTGGCATCGCGGATGGTCGAATATTATCATTAATATTTTTCTACTTTTCAGAATAAAATTAGTAAAACTTTTGCTTCAGCTATCATGTTTAATCATAACGACAACGTTGACGCAATATAATATACTAGGACTAATGACATAGGCCAATACATCAATTGGTTAAATAGGCAATCCTGTATTGTAGAGGTTAAATTTATTGATGGAATATTAAACCGTATACTTCATGAATTTGACTATTGACGGTTTGTACAGTCAATTCATGAAGTATTGTATACGGTTTATCCCGTTAGATCAATATAACCACCTAAAAAAGGATTGCCTGTTAAATATCTCAACCTGCAACTATTTCCAAGAATTTTTTTAATTTTTTTTAAAAATATTTTGTTTAGAAAATTAATTTCTAATACTTTTGTATCATCACCCTTTTATGAAATTTCGCCTTCAAAAACTTACTTTTAAAGACTTTTAGCATTAACCTTATAATGTTATTCTATTGAATTATATATATTTATTGGCCAGTTTTCATGATTTCTTGTTTGTAGCTTTTTAATTTTATGACATCACAATCATCATTCACTCGTAACTTTTTTTGTAGTGATCGTTGAAAAATAATCGAAACAGTTCTGTAATCAGCACAGTTTTAGCTTTCCATATGATATAAATATCTCCAATATGAAAAATGCCACCATGTGGCGGGTTTTCACAGATCACAATATCATCACATCACATTATGAGTAATGTGATTGATTGATTGATTGATTGAATCATGGAATTCATGAATGATGAACATTTTTGAAATAAGCTTATTTTGATTTATAGGCCTTCATTCGCAGATTTGCGAATAGGAAACCGCCTTTGAACACATTCAAATATCGGCAATTAAATCATCGATCACCTGCACTTTTAAGATATCAACACTCAACAGCGAATTACCTAGATAGAAATAAACGAAATCGTGACGGCTTTTTTCACTCACGCTGTTGACCCTTCCGAATTCTGACCTCAATTTTGTGAGCGAGAGTGCTTCTATTTCTATTTGTAAGTATACTATTTCATTATGCTTGTATTTTGTAATAAATGTGTTTTATTATTTTCTGACAAAGGGTTTTAAGCACACTTGTTAAAATAATTTTGTTAGTGTTTTAAAAGTTGTAATTCAGCTGCAATATAATAATAGCTTTAGGAATTGTTTGCATTGTTTGCATAGTATTAAACACAAGACCAACTCCAGTCTAACCATGCTAATCTCGATTATAACACTACGGTCAAAACAAAAGGTCAAGCCAATTATCGATGATATAAATCTAATACTGGTCATAACATTAACTATGGTGGTGGGGGGGGGGGGGGGGGGGGGGGGGGGGGGGGGGGGGGGGGGGGGGTGGGGGGGGGGAATCTGGGCCCAGTTATTTCGATTTCGACCAACTTTATTTTTGAAAATTGAAACTTTCAAACTATAAATAGAATCAAATTAATTGTCAGCCCAAGATCCCGCCCAAGATACATGGACCTACATATGCTATCTACTGAAGATAGCATAGGGGGCTGGCATTTTCTTCGGAAGGGGGGGGTCCCAAAAATGTGGATAGACCCAGACAATTTTTTCATGACCCCCCCCTATCCAAGAGCTGCATATTTGTATGACCCCCCCCCCCCTACCAATACAGTCCATTATTTTGTGACCCCCCCCCCCCCCCCCCCAACACACATTTCAGAAAGCATGCTTTGATAAATTTGTGACCCCCCCATTTTCAATGAAATAATTTTATGACCCCCCCTGTTTTCATGTCAAAAAAACTATGACCCCCCCCCCCCCAGTGTATTTGGGACCCCCCCCCCCCCCCCTTCCGAAGAAAATGCCAGCCCCCTTAGTTTAATGTCACCTTGTCAAGCTTTAGAATTTAAATAAATCCTTGCTCTAAACTGGCCCGACTGACCCATTTTTTTAGAAGTGGTGAACACTTTTTTTGACAAACGGCAAAGTTGCTACATATTTAAAAAAAAAGGATAAACATCATAAAGAAGGAAAACGGTCAATTTGAAAAAAGAAGGGGGGAAAGGTCCAACTAACTGGATCCAACATGAGCGGTTCATGTTTCACGTAGAACAGGGTGTTTTTTGTCGGTGTCTGTATACTACATACATACACCCCTACATACAATAAGTATTTGTGATGCGCCCCCCCCCCCCCCCCCGGGGGGGGGGGGGGAGGGGGGGGGTAGGCCTACTCGGATTTGGTTTGGTCGGTGTGCCGCTGGGGATTCAAAAACCATACCCATTTTTAGGGGTGATTTTGGAAAAATCGGTATCCATTTTTAGGGATTTTGCTTCATTTTAGACCAAATTTTCGCAAATTATCGGGAAAATAGACCTAATTTTTGCAAATTTTCGCGAAAATAGACAAAAATTTCGCGAAAATAGACCCATTTGTAAAAAGTGACCCCATTATTAGGGATTTCCAGCACAAAATCAT
Source organism: Ophiura sarsii (assembly GCA_035610835.1). NCBI lineage: Eukaryota > Metazoa > Echinodermata > Ophiuroidea > Amphilepidida > Ophiuridae > Ophiura > Ophiura sarsii. The sequence goes on along the minus strand of CM069450.1, from coordinate 13,811,094 downwards.
ACCCCATGTTTAGGGATTTTGTGCCCAAAAAGCTACCCATTAGAGCGGACACCCCCCGTATACCGTCTTGGGTGAGTACCCCCCCCCCCCCCCCCCCGGGTGATGCGCTACTCCCCGGAGGCTCAGCGCTTACAAATACCGTGAAACCGTAACTCAACATGACATAAGCATTAGACAACATGATAGATAAGGAAACAACAAAATGTCTCAGTGAGGACCTTCTTGAAGGTAATAACAGAAACAGACTGCCGAAAAATAGATTCATTCCATAACTTGGATGCACAAACAGTAAAAGTCCGGTCACCCGCTTTATAAACTTGCCATGGCTTCCCAATATAGGATACTCAAGACAACTTGATCATCTTAAGTGTCTATTTGGAACATACAATTTAACAGTTTGATAGGTACATACATAAGTGACAATTCCGATCACATGACTTATAAACCAACAAGAGCAATTAAAAAGTGATCCTCAGTTCAACGGGTATAGGCCTAATGGAGCGATTTCACTAGCGGTGCAGGATCACGTTCTCTGTTTACAAGACAAGTCTTACAGCCTTTGAGGATCTATAACATAACAATTGAATTTGTAAAGCGCACTTCCATCTAGATATTGCGCATGACACAGAACTCAATCGGGAAAAAGGTGACTCTTGGTTTAGAACGAAACTGAGTAAAAAATAGGTCAGAATTCTCCGAGGCTATAAGGGAGATTATGATACGGCGACTACGGTCGTGCTTTCCTCTATGAATATATGTAGATGTACCATATTTCCTCATGCTTCTTCGGCAGATATCGGTGCGAGTTTTCAAGTTATTATTTCGCATTTTTGAATCAACAAACAAAAGTCGTTGAAAAAACTCACGAAGAGCTTACAAATGTCAATAGACCCCTTGAAAAAATGGTAATGGATAAAAAAGGAATATAAAAGATCTTTCAGACTTATCTATTTTCATAATAGTCCCAGGATAAAACCCTGAAAAAAATATCTGAAACACAACAGTATGCATGGATGTATTATCTGAGACGAAGGTGTTATTGTCAAACATGATCAATTATATTCAGTAGATAGCATAATTTCCAATTGTTGGATTTTTAATAGGATTTTTTTTAAATATTTTAGAATTTTGTAATTGTTTTAATTTTCGTATTTACAACACTTTAAACAGTTAAAGTGAAACAAAATCTGAAATGTTCTATTTTATAAAGTTAATTTTGTTGTTTGAATTATAAGCCAATGTTTGAAGTAAATACATATCACGCAAACAATTATCCTTAACCATGTTAACGGGGTTAGTGTTCACCACGCGGTTCACCATAACCTGATAACGGGTTTAACGTAAGTAGAGGTGACCAGGGTCGACAATTTGAACCGGTTTAGCGGTGGATTTAGCAGAGCCTTCATCTCATGTGATTACTACGGTACATGTACACAAAAAATAAATTATACTGATCAGTTCAGGTGCCCCGAAGCGAAAAAAAAAAAATCGATTTCCCCTATATCGTGCATTCGTGCAGTGTACGCTACAGTCGCATATGGAAAATACGACATATACGGTGACAGTGAACGTCAACAACATGCTGGACAAAATATCTTTAAAGGTAAAATCGTTTGTTTTTTTCCCATCTCTGAGATTGCCTGCCGAGTGATGGCATTGCAATGGGTGCACGGAAGTGGGCCAATGTTTTGATTGGCAATCATGTGATTTGCGGGAGTGTTGCAAACTTGCAATACATTTTGGGTATAAAAAGTGAGAGTGTTGTTTTATTATGTATTGTAGATGTGTACATGTACTTACACTTACAGTCACTCATAGCAGATCTGTACAGTGTATAGAGTCTTGGCCAAAGCATTGTAACATGTTTCGGTTGGTGGGATGGGTGGAAGAGGGGGATGAGACTAGGACAGGCCAGGGTTGTATAGCCCGGGGTGACTCACCATATCTATTCGCGTCCAAAAATGTGTCAAAAAGGGTTTTACTTCATGACGTCTAAACTCAAAGATCTAAAAAGGGGGTACTCATTAAATGTTTAATATTAAGTTTACAATTCCATCGACATTTGATGATGATTATTGGTTGTTGTGAGTTTGTAGCTGTATTATTAACGCCCAGTCCCGGGAATGTATTGGGGAATATAGTGGAGAAAAAATTGTTTGGGGAGGGGGATGCAGCTGTGCCGCGGTGCTGGCAGGGGATCAAACCCGGGTCAGCCGCGCAGAGGTCCGGGACATACCTGATTGTGCCATGTCTACGCCATATTCCAGGGGGGGGGGGGCACAGAACTTTGTGTTCGGTATGGCGCCCAGGGTCTCAGAAATAGGGGCTTCTGAACTGAACTGAGAGAATATTATGACGAAAAATAAAGCCTTAAGAACTGATTTTCTCGAAAAAGTAGGTCTTACGAACTGCTTTGTATTTTGAATTTGATTAGCTAATTAGTAAGAACGCAAATTTTGGGGAAAATATGTAAACTTGTGATTTTTGAATTTTCAATAAAATATGGGGTTTTTTTAGCTGATGCATGCTCAAAAGAAGGGGTCTTAGAGGGTGAAAAAGGGTGTCTTCAGGGTGGCACATACCTATATGTATAATTACCCCTTTCCAATGTCAGTGCCCCCCCCCCCCCCCTCGAAAAGGGTTATCATTTTACTTCATGACGTGAGTTTGTAACTGTAACTTCTTCATTTTTCATTTAATCTACATTCGTCCAAAGAAGTTCCTTGCCACTCATTGAAGTTCAAATATTGAAGTTCAAATATTTCACATAAATATTTAATATAAATTAAACAATGTCAAAATAAGCAGACAACAATTCTCTATCATGTCTGTATGAAATTAAGATGTACACATTCATGCATGGCTGAGTACATTCATTAAGCAATGGTAAGGTTCAAATTGTGTTCAATCATTCACATTAACATTTGAATGGAGGGATTATCCAATTTTTTGCAATCTTCTTCCACAGACCTTGCCATTATTGTCAAGTGAATGGTGGGATCTGCCATGCATGAGTGATCATGTCTAAATTCCATGTTAAGCTGTTAGAGGATTACTTTCTGCTTATTTTGATATACAATTATATATACTAGCGGGCACCAGCGCTTCGCGCTGGACCCGCTAGAAGATTTCACGGGGAATAAGTAAACAAAGCGTAAGAAAATTTGATACAATAATATCAAGAACATGTCCTATACATGTATACATAATCCAGACGGGGCCCTAAATAATCCGAATATCGCAGGTGCTTTTGATAATCCAGGTTATACATTGCCTTAATCTAGGTAGGCCTACGTTTGTGTTTCCAGATACCTATGTAGGCCTCCCATGAGACCTGAAATGCAGGTACCCGTTGTCCCAATATATCCAGGGACCCCATAGGCCTAAGCCCTACCCCCTAATCCAGTTACCCCAGGTGCCCTTAATAATGCACTGGATACCACATAATCAAGGTAGGCCCACTACAGTGTGCCGTTATCTCGAGATACCCAGGTGCCCTCACAGTCGAGTAAATTAAACGCGGGTGCCGAAGATAGCGGACAGTAAAAGTCATATCACAATAGGCAGAGGTCAGTAATATCAAAGCGTTATAAATGTTTATATAAATATCAAGAGTATGTCCTTAAATAATTCAGGTACTAAAGTGCCCTTGATATAATGTAAGTGACATGGTGCCCTTAATACACCATGAGCCTAGGCCCAATGTGCTCTTAAATAATACAGATACCCAAGATCTTAATCCGAGTAGGCCTACTCCATCAACGTGTTCTTAATACCCCCAGTTATACTCCTGTCAGCGCATGTCTCTACCTATTTTGTACCCCAAATAATAAAAAGTTGAATTTTAATGTCAAAATTGAAAGTTACTTAAAATTAGCTTTTAAATGTCTCCCCCGATTCTTTCATTGCCCTGCCGCCCCGTTTTCCTCCTTTAAAGGTATATTATGTGATCTTTCCATGGAACGCCCTCAACATCGAAAAAAAAATTGAAAACAGATTTTCTTGCAGATTTACATTTCTGATCATAAATCGTACATACATTCCAAGTTACAGGGCGATACGATTCTTAATTACTTCAAAATCATGGTTTTAGAGTGAAAATAAACTGTCGGATATCCGACAACTTATTTTATTCTAGTCTAAATTCACTCTAAAACCATGATTTTGAGGTAATTAGGAATCGTATCGCTCTGTAACTTGGAATATATGTACGATTTATGATCAGAAATGTAAATCTGCAAGAAAATCTACTTTCTAAAAAAATCACGAATAGAGGGCGCTCTCTGGAAAAGATCACATAATATGCCTTTAAAACATATGGCGCTGGTGCAAGTGTCGCCACTGCCCATATGCACAACATACTGTATCCAGGTAATTCAGTAGGCCTACGTTCTGAGCGTTATAGTTTTATAGTCGGTCGTTTAGTTTTATGGTCGGCGGAGTCTATCATCAAGATCACTTGTACCATTCCACGCTTGTACTTGAGCACAATGTGTGCCATCCGGGTTTTGTTTGGCCTATTTACATTAAATACATTATGCCTCCAATAGGCATGTGGGGCCTTAACGTATAGTATATGTAGTCCCTTTATCATGTTTGCTGTGTTCTATAAAGCCTCCCGAGATACTACCTGAGCATGCTGAGTGTACACCCTTAAAATCCAGTTATCACAGGTGGCCCACCTGCGCATAGTATATATCCAGGTAATTTGAGACTCGTTTTATAGTGAACCCCGTAATCCAGATACCACGGATGCCCTGAATAATCCAGACACTCTAATAATTATCATGATAATGTACCACACGTTCCGTTTATATTATCCAGATGCCCCATGTGCCCTTAATTATATCCAGATTATCAAGTACGGGAAGTGCGGAGAGGAGGAGGTGGCTTTAGGGTACACTATTAGAAAAAGGGTGCTTCAGAGGGGTTCTTGGTTTTCCCGTATAATGGTTTAAAGGTTCTTTGATTTTAAAGGCCCCAAAAGGTTCTGTAGAGAACCTTTAGAGGTTCGAAAGACCAATGTTTGCCCATATTTTGCCTATTTTGAACCTTAAAATGGTTCTTTTTGGAACCTTTTAACGGGTGATATAAAGGGTTCCATACGGGATAGCCAAGAACCCCTGAAGCCTGAAGCATCCTTTTTCTAAGAGTGTACGGACTGCCTGTTTTCACTCTGCTCCGCTACAATGTGCACGGCTTGCGCCACAAACGCGTACACTTTTTGTCTGCGTCATTACGTGTGCGCCGAACCGCGTGCGCCATGTTAAACGCGGTCGCGCAGCACAACATAGAAACGGTTGACATGGTACTGCCAGTTTCTTTATCGTTAGCAAACGTCGCATTCATCTATGTTACTAATGTGAAAGTGTCACTTTAAGATCTGTGTAAGAGTTTTTGTTTACATTTAGAAAATGTCGTGAAATATTTTTATTTGTCGGACGTATAAATGCTTGTTACTATGCGATCTTTAAGAATAACAAACAGCCGCATATACAGAAATGTAGCTATATCCCTGAAGAAAATATTTTGGGTGAAGACCATATGTCATCACTCACTCCGAAAACCACAATTTGTGTCCGAACAGTAGCTACCCGAGTAAAATAAATTCAACATTTTGGATTTTCACATGTGATCCTTTCTGCGCATGTCTGAAAACGGGAAAAAACGGGTATTGAACTATCTAATTAGCTCGTGTATTAGAGGCGCAATTACCACGCTTTTTCAGTTGAAGAGGGACGCGAGTGCAAAATTATTATTGAACTATCTAATCAGGCGAGGGACCGAAAATTAGTATATAGATTCTATTAAATATTAATTTGAAATATTTGGACTTTACTAAGTGGCAAGGAACTTCTTTAGACGAGTGTGTATAAAAGTATACATTTTTTTTGCAAAAAAAGGGTTCAATGAATCCAACCATGATCATGAAATTGACCATTTTGGAGAAAATTATAAAAAACACATTTGTTGACCCATTTAGGTTATACTGCAAAGATAACTCAAAATATATTTTGTCAAATTTTGTTATACTAGTTTTATTATAATCCTAATACAATTCCCTAGGGTGTTTTTTTTTCTTCGAATATCTTATTTATTTTTTGAATTATAGACCAATTTTTCAAATAATGAAGTTCAAATATTTCACATAAATATTTAATTAAACAATTGCATGTCAAAATAAGCAGACAATAATTCTCTATCATGTCTGTATGAAATTAAGATACATACGCATTCATGCATGGCTGAGCACATTCATTTAAAGCAATGGCAAGGTTCATATTGTGTTCAATCATTCACATTAACATTTGAATGGAGGGATTATCCAATTGTTTGCAATCTTCTTCCACAGACCTTGCCATTGTTAAGTGAGTGGGATCTGCCTGGCATGAGTGATCATGTCTAAATTCCATGTTAAAGGGACATTAAGTGATGTTGAAAATTTCAAATGTTTAAAAATTTACTTCAGAATTCAAGATGAACATTAAAAATTGCCATTATTGTTGTTTCTACTAACAAAAACAGAGCAAAACTTGATTAAAACAATATCATCGCTATTTATTGAAAAACGCCCTCTATGCAAATATGGTTCGCGTTATGTATCACGCGTACTGCACGGGGATACTGTCGGACGTAAAATGCTGGTCCCGCGGGACCAGCATTTTTTGAATCGACGTTTTCTTGTACAAAGAGAGCTGATTTTTCTTAATCCTTATAGGTGTAAGTTCATACATGTAATACAATTATAAAAATAAACTAATCTCAGTTTTTATCATAATTGAGGGCGCTGCCTCCAACACATCTCTTAGTGTCCCTTTAAGCTGTTACAGGATTACGTTCTGCTTATTTTGATATACAATGTATTGACTAACCGTTTCTGGTTAGACTAGCCATTGAACAAAGTGCTAAATAATATTCCGGAAGGTCTATACCTCTGAATTTTTACAATTATATATATTCTATTAAATATTAATTTGAAATATTTGGACTTTACTAAGTGGCAAGGAACTTCTTTAGACGAGTGTATATAGCAGGGTGAAAAACAATAAAATACATAAGAAATTCAACGTTACAGCATTTCGTCAGCCTGCTTCGATAATTGCCTAACTCACTTTTCAGCAAAGTTGATTTTTTTGCATAAATCATGACTTCATTACATTATGCACATGCTGTTATAATATCTAAGTCATTGACCAATCAAAAGTGTTGATAAATGAAGAGATTTGTTGCAAAAGGGCCACCAGATCACTCCAACATGTTACTCATTTTGCATTATTGAATTTGCATTTACAAATCCATGGCATTAATCACATTATTGTATAGGGTCACGCGTTATGAACTCGCCTCCCAATAGGGTGGTGCCGTTACATTTTTTTGCTTCATGCTGTCATTTTCCTCAAATATTTTTAAAACCACAAAAGCTATCTCAACAAATTTGGTATCATTTTAAAGCCCTAATAACAAGCTATCTGCCTGCCAAATGGCATTGGTATAGCTAATACAGAAAGGGAGATACAGCTGTTTGATGTTTGGGGACCAGGGGTGGTGCTGGAAGGGGTGTTTCTGGAAGGGGTGCCGCCTGTACAAACTCAATGGGGATAATCCCATGCTTTGTTCTTTTTACAATAACTAGTCATCCCCTAATGTTAAAAACACAATTTTGGTCCCATTTCCAAGGATATTTAGTAGTCATTAAGTATGTGGTTCAACAGACTTGTCAACTATTATTAACAACTAATTAATTATGGATAAGACAATGATCATCAGCTTTCTTCCTATTCGCTACACAGTCAACATGAATAATCAGCCTCAATTTACCGGATTTATAAAAATGACTATAACAGAAAAAGTGTTCAACCTATGATAGCAAAAGTATACATTTTTGGAAAGCTTGTAACTAGAGGAATTCAGAAATGCCGTTTATATCAGGGAAGGGTTCATCCTTAAACAAATATTTCTGAAAATTCTAAAAATATATAAAATAAAAATTTGAGATATTCACTAGCCGGTATAATTACCATACCGACGTAGTAACTTTGACAAATATATATAATCTAATGGGTAATTTCATGAGGAATTCAAATATGTAAACAAAATAATGATAGGGATAGGTATACAAAATATATGGATCTCAAATTAAAAATTAAAAAACTCTGATATTTTCCGAACATTTTCGATCATACCATTTTAGTTCTTGGTCGTACTATAATTTTAATGACATATTTGGTTTCCTCATGCAATTTCCCTTCAGAAAATGTATACTTTTACTACCTCAGGGGGGTATACAAGCAAATATAAATGTGTAAAGTTAAATATATGTCGCGAAAGCCAAAATCCGTGTGTAACGCGAAAGGAGGCGAGCTTAAAACACATGACCATAGCTGTGTTCATCTGTTTCTATATGACTTGGATTAGTGCATCCATGCACGCCAATCGAGGCCATCAACAATACAAATGCACATTCCACATAATGAATATCCATCCATCAATAATGCAAAATGAGTAACAGGTACAAAGGTAACAGGTTTCATACTTTTGTTGTTTTCTAAGAACTAGAAAAAATGAGTTAGGCAATTATCGAAGCAGGCTGACGATTTGTAACCTCATTTCTTTTTTACATAAATCCTAAAACACATTTTAGACCAAAGTTTATGCTAACATATTTGTTTTAAAAGTATTTATTTCTAATGCTTTTTAAAATACCTTATATATCACTATTTGAGCGTTTTTGTGTTTAGGGCGCACAGCACCAAATCACTCCTCGTTTTATGTAATGGTATTAAGTTCCGGCAACAAAAAAAAAAACGATTTTGTGATTAATGGGGTCCTTTGGGAATCATTTTGGGGTGAGGGTAGCATTTCATAATTAAAAGATTGAAAGATAATCTCGTGTACTTTGATCAGGATATTGCAAAATATTGACTTTCGATTGTATTGAAAATTTATCACGTGGATGAACACACATGATCGGAGGCGGTTAGAAGGCGAGCGTCCCGGCTGCAAATAGGGGTGGCGCTGTTTAAATGATCGTATCGTAAAATCTAATTGGAAGGTGTAACACTTCTTGACGATTTTATGAAATTTGAATGTTTGTTTATTAGAATAAAGCATTCGAGACATTCCAAAAATGGTTACTAAGGGCCCAAAATAGCGACTCTTTTAGCCTTAATTTACATGTAATCCAATGGGCGGTTTATTTAATGCCGTGCCCCCTTTAGAAGTATAGGAAATGCCATATTTTTACCAAATTTGTAATTGACTTCCTTAAGTACAATCGGTCATATCTCGAGAACTACATTACATACCCGGGTTGCGATCAAACAAAAACCTTCTGAAAAAGTAAATTCCACAGATTTTCAAAGCTACATTATCTCACCTTTGCCAGTGTGTAAACTTTTAGCCAATTTTCCTAACTCACCCCCCCCCCCCCCCCCCTTAATGCTAGTGTCCCCTTTGGGTAGGGTCAAGTAGGTGTGGGGTGTGATTACACAGGGTATTGAAATGGCTCTGTGCTTTACACCATTGAGGGCCGGGGCAATCCGTTTAGAGGTGCTTGGGTAGCTGTTTGGTGCATGAGTGCCTTCTCCTAGTGCCCTCTCTTAATTAGTTAATACTTATTGATAGCAGGTCAAGTCAATTAGGCAACAACTGTCAGAATGTTGCACTTGACATAAAAAATCTTATGTCATTTTCATGAGAATATGTGTTGCATCATGGAAGTATTGCATAGGCCTGGTTCTACAGTTAGCTCTTTCATATTTGTTCGTAAAATAAAAACCTACATTGTACAAAAGAAGGAAAAAGTACTGCACATTCTCTTTCATATTATCAATGTGTGATGTAATATAGCGTTACACATACTTTAATTAGTCATAAGTATACATTAGTGGCGTAGCCGGTGGGGGTGGGAAATTTCTCCCCACTATTTGATCCTGTCCCACTGTCATTGTCGGTTGAGGTACTATCGATTCAATTGACAAGGGGAATTATGGAATAATGATGGGTCAATTATTAAAGTAAAGATGTGCTAATTTTTAAAAAAGTTTATTTAGTTGTTTAGAATCTCGTTACTTGAAGCCAAAATGTACCTCAATCATGGCCAAATTGGTGTAAAACAAAAAATGTTCTTATCACGCATTTGTTTACTTAGTAAAGTAAAAGGTCTTACGGTGTATTTGTCTGCATTTTTTTGCCAGTTTTAGGCCCCTGACTTCAAAATCCTGGGTATGCCACTACCCACCATTGCTCGCTATTTCACAAAGTCTCGACGACTCACTTATATTTCTTGTCTCCCCCACCTCACATAAAAAACCTAGCTACGCCACTGGTATACATTTCATACTGAAGTGACCTCCCCCAAAAGTTCCCCACCCCCACTTCACCCCAAAGTGTCCCCACCCTCACTTCACCCCCGAGTATACTCATCCCAACTCACCCCCACGTGTCCTCAACCCGAGTATTCCCACCTCACCCCCGAGTGTACCCACCCCACCTCACCCCAAAGGGCTCCCACCTCACTCCCGAGTGTACTCACCTCTAGGGTCCCCCCACCTGACTCCCGAGTGTCCTCAGCCCCCTCCCCCTGGGCAATTTTGCATTTACATCATGCAACAGAATCTGGAATAGCGTAAGCGATCAGTACTCTGTATTTTTATTTTGTAAACAGGATTAGTTGCTGAGCAAAAAACAAGCCTGCTCTGCTGTCGTCATCAGAGTTGGAGTATACTGTACGTGTTCGGTTTCCCCATACATGTCTGTTTTTCAGGATTTTTGTATTTTCATGAATAGTGGACACTGCAGCACCAAATTGGTGACATGTGCAACATAGGCTAATCCTGTTCATTGCCGTGCACAAGTGTCCATGAGATTAAAATTGGACAGATTTATTACAGAATCACATTAATAAGGCCAACAACAAAAAAGTTGTGTTGCCTTCACCGGCCGGCCGGATTTTATTTTTTATTTTTTATTTTACCAAATCAATGATTTTATACCTATTATTTCAGTCGACATGTGTGAAGATACTAAGGAAAACGCTTACTGGATGTAATTCAACCCAATGGTGAATATTTTGGTTTCTTGCCCATCACTTTTCACAGATTGGAAGATCTTGAGAAAAAAATCTTGGAGAAAAAAAATCTTGAAATCTTGAAAAAATCTTGAAAAAAAACAAATCTTAAAAAAAAGGGGGGGAAAAAAAAATCTTGAAAAAAAAAAAAATACCCGACCCACATTCTCAGAATTTTGACCCGGCCGAATGAGGGCTACACAACTATTTATTTTTTTGGCCTAAGGTTGCTCAATTTCAATTTGTGAAAAGAGCTGCATACAAAAATGAGTGATAACAATAATAGAATAGGGACGTACAGCTTGCATGCTGTCATAGCATTCTATACGGTCCACACCACTGTACATATGCATACATTGTGTCACGTTTAGCCATGGGGATAACTACAAGTAGGCTGCGGGTAATGGAAGAAAAAAATGTTGATTTTTTTATTTTTGGGCGCCGGTGTGTTTCGCAATAATTTAAACAATTTTAATGTTGAATAATATGTAAACGTGGATGATTTTTGATTTAAAAAAATTGTATTTTTCCAATTTTTATAACCCTTTTTGCATATTTTTACATTCTCTTCATTTTTTTCTAATTTTCAAAATGTGTGATTATATTGTGAAATGTTTGAAAAATATTTTTGGGAAATTGCCCAATATTTTCATGCCATTTTGAAAGGAAAAAAAAACATGTGACTGAACCACCCTCCCTAAGAGGTCCCTCTGGCATTTATTCAGTGCATAAAAGTTTATTTTTGTGAGAGATTTATTTTCTCAATTTCACAAATGACGATATTCTACACCGTTAACAACTAGCCCAATGTTATAGATACAACATCAGTGCTGTAGCGTGAAATTTACTAATTTGCAAACTAACCTGAGCTTTTTGCTTGAAAATTTGTGAACATTTCTGGATGCAAAAATAATTTTGCGCGTAGTAATCGCTAGAGGATGTTCTTGAGAAGCAGCTAAAATGATCTGGGTCCTTGACAAGGACAATCTTAAAAAGACATGGGAAACTGGCCTGAAATTAAGTACATTCTGTTTCTCGCAAACAAAGTGTGGTATATTTTGTTGTTGTGTGTGTGTTTTGTATCTTTTTGTTTCTAACAGTACATCAAGACATCACACAAATTATGTTAAAGGTATATTATGTGATCTTTTCAAGGGGAAGCCCTCAATCCTCGACAAAAAATTGGAAGCAGATTTTCTTGCTGATTTACTTTTCTGATCATAAATCATAAATTTATTCCAAGTTACCGAGCGATATGATTCCTAATAACCTCAAAATCATGGTTTTAGAGTAAAATTTGAAAATAGATTGTACAATCTATTTTCAAACCATTATTTTAAAGTAATTAGAAATCGTATCGATCTGTAACTTAGAAGATCTTTATGATTTATGATCAAAAATGCAAATCTGCAAGAAAATCTGCTTTCATAGTAAAAATCAATGATAGAGGGCGCTACTTGGAAAAGATCACAAAATATGCCTTTAATAAAATCATCTTTAATTCCCATGATAGATTCATTGCGCTTATTTTTTGTCAAAAGTTGTGTTCGTTGTTTTCATTGTGATGCGGCACTTTGTCCCTACTCCGTCACAATGTACAGCAATTCATCGTCGGTCACACGCAGTCTATGCCCTGTGAGGGGAGCATTTAGTGGATATGAGGTCACGGGATGTGCTGCCAAATAGGGTCTCATTTTCACCCGTCTGGTAAATGAATGACCCCTTTTCATAGCCATTTTTGACTAAAATCCTTAAATTTGCTGTTTTTCACCAAACGTTTAGCAAACTCTGTCAAATATGTAGGAAAATTGGTCCAAAAATGGGGAGAGGGGGAAACAGTGAAATCATCAGCCATTTTTTTAGGTAAAAATACCCCTAAACGTGTGTCGGGATATCAAACGTCCATTGGCACACTCCCGTCATAATTGGCGTAAAAATAGTGATTTTCGCGCTACATTAATGTTTGCGCTTTTCACGCTAAAATCAGCAAGCACAAAAATAAAAATGTGTGAATACATTATATTCATTTTGTATGTAGGTCTGTATGTAAGGAAGCTGAAAATCACAAAAAATAAAAACAAGCAATGCAAAATTGTTCAAAATGTGCAAAGCGCGAAAGATTACATGCGCAAAAATGTCCTCTTTTACAATATCAGGAACCCAGCTCGTGTTGCAGTGGGTTAACAATTCGTAATATCCTGCAACGAAGGACAAATAAAATCACACATCTCATTTATTTGATCACAAAATAACCTACAGCTTTTTTTTTTACCGAGATGGCCGCCTTTCAAGTGCCCCATAGAATATTGATGGTGTACTAGTTACATCTTGCAGCTGTCTTGCAGCGGAATGTTTTGGGGGTTTTCATTCGTGTATTTTTTTGCATATAACGCCAAATATATACACATTTTTTTTGTTTGTTGATAAATTCGTAATTTTGTGTTCTTTTAGATTGTGAACTTAGATTGTGAAAATATGCTACTTTTTGTTGTTGCGCAATTGGTATGGTGCAGCATCGAATTTTATGACAAATTTCCACTCGTACAATATCTATACTCTGGCTTCCTATGGGGAAAAAATTAACTACTTTTTCAACAACAAAAATTATAAGTGTTTAAATCATGTTTATCATGTAGTGGCACAGAAAAAAAATGATTGCGATTGCCCTTTTGTATTCAACAATTGTTTTCCACAAAAAAGAAATACAAATCAGCAATTAATTCTACAAATAGGGACACAGAAAAGAGAGATTACGATTGCCCTTATATATTCCACAATGGTTTTCCACAAAAAAGAAATACAAATCTTCAATTGATTTTACAAATCTGTGTCATTATTTTGCCACTAAAAAACACACACTTTTTGTTGTCCCTTAGATGAGAAAAATGAAATTATTATTTTTATTTTTATTTCATGAATAGAGAAAAACACCCTATCGCATATATGGTGAAAAGAAAATGTGAAATTCAAGCTGAAATGTGTGATTGTATCATTGTGGTATCTAAATCCTCAACAGAATGACATTATAAAACCCGGGGGCGGCGGGGAGGTACTCACCCAATACGGTATACGGGGGTGTGCCGCTCTAATGGGTAGCTTTTTGGGCACAAAATCCCTAAACATGGGGTATGATTTTGTGCTGTAAATCCCTAATAATGGGGTCACTTTTTACAAATGGGTCTGTTTTCGCGAAATTTGTGTCTATTTTCACGAAAATATGCAAAAATTAGGTATATTTTCCCGATAATTTGCGAAAATTTGGTCTAAAATGAATCAAAACCCTAAAAATGGGTACCGATTTTTTCCAAAATCACCCCTAAAAATGGGTATGGGTTTTGAATCTCCAGCGGCACACCCGGGTATAAAACTTTTCCAATTCTAATACGTTTGAGAAAATACATTTTCAGTATGCTTTTCAGCTACACCTCCCCGACACAACCCCACCCGACCCCCGTACCCACACACACATAAAAAAGACTTATGGCCAGCTCCCAGATTGATTATGAAATAAAATATAAAATACTGCATTTGGAAGACACTCGGGGTGAAGTGGGATGGGTACACTCGGGGTGAAGTGGGGGTGGGGACACTTGGGGTGAAGTGGGGGTGGGGAACTTTTGGGGATGAGGTGGGGGTGGGGACACTCCAGTATGAAATGTATACCAGTGGCGTACATGTCTCTTATTTCTTTTCTCGTTTTGTTTAGTGAAAAATATAAATTATAATAATAATCTGTTGTTCAAATCTGGATTTCCAATTTAATCGTTTTCTAAAGATAAATATGCAATGCACATTTCATGGTCAAAACCAAACTAAACAAAGTAATAAATACTGATTCCACGTGACAATTTGACTTAATAATGCTCTGGTGGTAAATTTTAACAATTAATTAACGGGAAATTATGATTTTTTTTGTGGATATTATTTATTTATTTATTTATTTGGGACATGTTTTAGGCGACAAAAGCACAACATATTCTATGGATTTGCAGACCTCTCAGATAGGGTCGGTCGTTCAGTCAATTTTTTCAAATAAAAGAAAATCCAATATCTTTCAAAAATATCAGTATAAAAATTCTCAAATTCAAAAATATGGATCGGTCAGGATAGTAGACCAAGGTTTATTTTTCCCTGGCCTAAAGGGTTGCTGTTGGGGTTTTTCGAAGTAAAATTTGTGATTTTATTTGGACATGGTACCAAGTGTGCTTGATATCTTTAATCATGGGTTCTTTTTTGGTGAAAAAACTTACACATGTGAGTGTCAATTCAGAGATGCAGCTACCCAACCTATCAGGCCCATATTTCATCTTTCCATGTCATTCTCTTAAAACTTTTCAAATATGTTCAAAAAGTCAAAATTATTGAATTTCAGTACCATAATATTTGGAATCACCATGAGAAATGCATTGAAATAAGTACAAACATGCCTTAGTATTGGTTCAGTAATCCTTGAGATAGACTTTGAAAATTGGGAAAGGTTTCTGGAAAATCTGTTTTGTATGGTAAAATTAATTGCAGTGTCAAAAGTGTTACGTTGAGTCAATCTCCGCCATCATTATGTTTGGTGTTTGCTTCATTACAAAACATAGGAGCAGTCAGTTTGTTTCTCACACTATATTAATTTCTTATTTTACCTACCGTGTGTTTTTGTTTCTGGCCATATAAAAAAGGTTTTAAAAACTCAATTACCCCAAATCATGAACTTGGTGGTTGGTTGTTTTTTTGTTCTGTCGGTTTTACGCCCAACAATTTTTTTAAAAACTTAGGCCCAAATAATGATCGTCGTCGCACGACCTGATTCACTTTACATTTACATGAGAGTTAGAAAGAGAGAGTTGAGAACGTGGGAGTGCTCTATCTATCTAGCAATCCCATTTTCTATATAGAATTGCTCATTAATTTCAATTCTTCGGCCTGAACTTAGCCAGAGGCAGAGAGAGAGTAGTGTTGCCACAAGACACTTGCGCTGTGTACTGTAAAAATGGTAATTTTTTAGGGTTGTAATCGATACACTTCTGCGTATCGACATGTCGGAAGTCATAAAGTCCGACATATCGATAAAAGTATCGACAATAACACATTTTTAATATGCACGGCTGCTTTGTGAGTTTCGTTTTTATTTAACACTGACAAAAGTATACACGACTGCGACTACATAGCTAGCGACAATACATGACTAGTACAAGCAGAAAGAGTACAAACCTGTTACCCGTGGTGGTATGGCTATCAAAGCTAACTGTTTCAAACTATTTTAAACTTTTATTCTCCCGTTTTTGAACCCCCATGATGATTTGTGGATGAGTAAAAATAAATACTGCACACACGGTCGCTATCCATCATGGCCGATGGCGATCACGTGGAACGCTGTGCAATGAAAACTTTCTCGGAAGTATTATTGACTTGTCCTGTTCATTCATTACGCGTTACTCCCTCTGAAACAACATGTTTTAGACCAATATAATTCGACACATGTGACTACATAAGCGGGAGTGACGATCGTAAACATAATATGAAGTGGGGTATATCGAATTGTTCAATTGCGATACCCCTACAATCTGATCAATTATACTTTTTCGCGGGTGGGAGACAGGCTACATACTTTTTCTTGTTATTTCAAGCTTACACCTTTGTTGTCGTTCTGTGTCGATACACGATCGTGTGTATCGACATGTCGGAAGTTTTAGAATTTAATTCGACAATCGATACATTCGACAATCGATTACACCACTATAATTTTTCCGCAATTAATTTTTCGCACTTTGCCGATTTTGAGCTGTTTTGCGTGTTTTTATATTCAGGATTTGTATAGCTTCATCACATAGATCTGTTCACAAATGAAATATATTTGTGTGTTATTGATTTCTCGGTAGCTGTGTCGAGCGCGAAAAGCGTGAAAAGAAATGTAGCGGGAAAATTTCCACTTTATACCAGTATTCTGTAATGCCCCCCCATTTTATCAGAAAGAAGTGCAGCACCACAGAAATGTTGAGAGTTCAGGCTTGACATTTGTCGGGCGTTTTGCTTGAATTAAGGTGTTTTTTGGTTTTCTAAATTAAAATATTACTTTGTTGTCAGCCCATTTTGGCCTTTATTATATATGTTTGTCACCTAATTGGGCTTCAACTTGAGAGGTCATTGTGTTGGCAACATTGTTATACCAAGAGCAAAAACCAAATTACCGCAACAAATCCATTCCATGGAATGCTATTAAGCTAGATACATGATCTATTTTGTTTCATCATCCAATTTATAAATACATTGCAAATTACATGCAAGGGAAAGGTGGTTTATAATGGCGGTCACATTTAGGTCAGTGACTGCGAGATGCAGCGAGTGATCGTGTACCATCCTTTATTGGAAAAGTGGGACATGAGGTGACGAAAAAACCCACCCTGTTTAACGGGCGGACGGACCTGTCAAGTAGGGGCGGTCGATCGGTTTTTGTTTTTTGTTTTTTTTACCTAAAATGTCACCAAAATCTCCAAAAAATAAGGATTTTGTTTACAAATTTGTGGAGAAAAAAAATCGACTGATTTTTGGCCAAAGACCTACTGATTTTACATGATTTGAGAAAAAAAATCTTAAAGAAATCTAAAAAAAATTCTAAAATAATTCTTGAAAAACGCAAAAATGTGGGATGGTCGGGCCCGGAAAACAGGGTGTGTTCTTTTCCTCGCCTAAGTGCAATATTCTAACATTGTGCAGTATGGGGGTGTTTGCCTTAAGACGTGATCTCCCTCGCTCCTGTCAGCTCAAAGCTCCACTCCAGATTGTCCTCAAAACAACAGCAATTTTGACTTTTAATATCAAATTTTGTCTAAAGTTAGCTTAGAATTGCTGATTTTAGCAGACCAAATTAAGCTTTAAACTACTGTAAAACCACTTATTTGCGGGGTTAAATTTCGTAAATTTCGCAAGGGATGTGGATTCGCAAAATTTAATACGAGCGAGGAACTAGCAATTTTGCATTGAAAGTAACAGTAAAATTTCCAGATTCGCGAAATTAAATGCCCGCTAAAATAGCAGTAATCTTCAATTCACAAAATAAAGTATCCGCGAAATTATAGTGTTTTACAGTATTATCAAGCAATTTTGCCACCCACTCTACCTCCCTATGAAGGTAACACAAAAATGCTAAACAGTATTCATAACTTAGAGAATAGTGAAAGAACCACCCCCCCCCCCCCCCCCCCCCCCCTCCACACACACACACACTATGTTTGCCATCCCCACCCAAATTGTCTTTTATCACATGCCCTCATATTTGCAACTGTTGTTTTGTTCCTGGAATTTTCAAATAAAAAATGTCATACATTAATGACAGTTTACACCCTAAATGTACCCTATCTATAGCTTATATCTTTAATAATATAACCGGTTGATGGTATTCCTTAAATTAAATTAAATGGATTTCTCTCTATCTGCCCGCCATCCCTTTCCTCAAGCCATTTTTACTGGATAATTAGATCCAATCAGTGCATTCCGCAATCGATTTGGCGGCTAGAAACATATTGATTGGGGTCTCATTAGGATGTACCGCACCGCACATTCATTTGAAGATGTGAATTAAAGGTTAATATTCAGTTATTCAAAAACAAGATTTTTTTTCCCCTAATTTTTTTTTTTAAAGTGATAAAACACTACGAAATTACCAATTTATGTTATTTTCACTCCAACGAGTTGCAAATTGAGAGAAAATGTATGATATTTTGGAGATTATTTATATACTAAACAACTTTAAATAAGCTTACCTCTAGGAAAGCTTTCCGGCAGCAACTCACTTGCTTTTCGACATCCCCAATAACACGTGGGGGGGGGGGGGGGGCTATTGACGGCTTCATTATTGAATTTGACTAAATTACATAAATGCACCAAATGTTTGAAAATTCATAAATATTAACTTGAATGATCTCCATGAGCGAGCCCTCATGAAGTTTATTTGATCAATTTGAAAATGGTCGAGAAATTAATAGAGACCTTCCATGTTTTGGTGTGTTTACAACAAGGTTCGAACCCACAACTCTCCCTATTCAATAACACCTGGTGAATGACCTCTGAATTGGTATATAACCTTTACTTGAAATGTGATTGCATTGTGATATTAAAAAAATCCAGCTAGATTTTTATTAATAAGGTAGCTTAATTGCAAAAAACAATTTGGCATTGGTAGCTGGCTATGAGATATTACATAGGAAAGCATTATAAAATAGCACACAATTTCAGCATGGTAGTAAAATTGGGGTGCTTTTACCTATACCAAGCCTTTTTAAGCGTATTCAGTTGATAGTATACAAATACAAGATGGTATACAAATATAACATTACCTTCCATTAGGTGAATCTCCCAGCCAGGGGGGATTCCCAATATGTTTGTTAATTACTATCTTCTGAAGATAGCAGTAGCACACAGGTTTGTAACATTGAGCTCTTGAATTGTCTTGATTGCTGTTTACTGAAGATAGCTTTGATACATGATGGGGTGATAAACTTGTGTAATGCGGATTGCTAACTACTGAAGATAGCTCACATGATGGGGTGTTAAACTTGTGTAATGCTGATTGCTGTCTTCTACTGAAGATAGCTTGCATGATGGGTAGTAAACTTGTGTAATGCTAATTGCTATCTACTGAAGATAGCTTGCATGATGGGGTATTAAACCTGTGTAATGCGGATTGCTATCTACTGATGATAGCTTGCATGATGGGGTGTTAAACTTGTGTAATGCTGATTGCTGTCTTCTACTGAAGATAGCTTGCATGATGGGTAGTAAACTTGTGTAATGCTAATTGCTATCTACTGAAGATAGCTTGCATGATGGGGTATTAAACCTGTGTAATGCGGATTGCTATCTACTGATGATAGCTTGCATGATGGGGTAGTAAACTTGTGTAATGCTGATTGCTGTCTACTGAAGATAGCTTGGATGATGGGGTAGTAAACTTGTGTAATGCTGATTGCTATCTACTGAAGATATCTTGCATGATGGGGTAGTAAACTTGTGTAATGCTGATTGCTATCTACTGAAGATATCTTGCATGATGGGGTAGTAAACTTGTGTAATGCTGATTGCTATCTACTGAAGATAGCTTGCATGATGGGGTAGTAAACTTGTGTAATGCTGATTGCTGTCTACTGAAGATAGCTCGCATGATGGGGTAGTAAACTTGTGTAATGCTGATTGCTGTCTACTGATGATAGCTTGCATGATGGGGTAGTAAACGTGTGTAATGCTGATTGCTATCTACTGATGATAGCTTGCATGATGGGGTAGTAAACGTGTGTAATGCTGATTGCTATCTACTGATGATAGCTTGCATGATGGGGTAGTAAACGTGTGTAATGCTGATTGCTGTCTACTGATGATAGCTTGCATGATGGGGTAGTAAACTTGTGTAATGCTGATTGCTATCTACTGAAGATATCTTGCATGATGGGGTAGTAAACTTGTGTAATGCTGATTGCTATCTACTGAAGATATCTTGCATGATGGGGTAGTAAACTTGTGTAATGCTGATTGCTATCTACTGAAGATAGCTTGCATGATGGGGTAGTAAACTTGTGTAATGCTGATTGCTGTCTACTGAAGATAGCTCGCATGATGGGGTAGTAAACTTGTGTAATGCTGATTGCTGTCTACTGATGATAGCTTGCATGATGGGGTAGTAAACGTGTGTAATGCTGATTGCTATCTACTGATGATAGCTTGCATGATGGGGTAGTAAACGTGTGTAATGCTGATTGCTATCTACTGATGATAGCTTGCATGATGGGGTAGTAAACGTGTGTAATGCTGATTGCTATCTACTGATGATAGTGAAAACAGGGTGGCAGGACTAGTATGAAGGGGTTGGACTGTTAACATTGCTGGCCCGATTTTCAACTTGATGTTTTCTATTCTACATATTCATGGTATGATTTATTGTCATCACAGCCAACCGGCTGAATTGGCACAATATTACAATTACAAAGTATGCAAAAATATACCTCAAAAACACTAAATATAAGAACCATAGGTTCTAATTTTATAAGCACAAGGTGACATGAAATTTGCCCCATTGAGTAGTACACAATATACATAAAAAACACTAAAATTATACCAGGTTACCACAAGAAACATGATGGGTCATCCTTAAGATAGTCATATTCCAGTTGCATAACTCCAATGGTTCTTATTTTAGAAGCACAAGGTGACATGAAATTTGCCCCATTGAGTAGTACACAAACTGGCCGGGTGGTTAACCACCTTTGGCAGTAATTCACTGCATTTAAGTCCATAACGTCTAAATGGAACATATCTTGCGCTAAACATTCAACAGAAATAATGAGAAAAATATAGGGTTTCTTCTGATATCAAAATATGTTGATAAGGAAAAAAAGGCTTAAGTGATTGGAACATCTGTCTTTAATGTATCACAAAATTTGTCCACATTTAATTAATAATAACATATGTTTTGAACATTAGTATATCCCCTCAGTTTTTACACCAGTGGCATAACAACTGAAAAGGGCAAATGATCCTCCAGCATAACCGTCACCATTATATATATGTATAAAAAGCGCAAGATTCAGTCATTTGAACAGCTGTGTGTTTAATTTATCGTCATGGTAACTAGAAAAGATAATAGAAAATGGGAAATAGTACTGAAAAAAGGGTTATGTATGCACGCTGTGTTTGCTTTTTTTAAACTCGGCCGAATTAAAAGACAGATAAGATTACATGCAGCATTAGTCATTATGTTTGTTATTTTACTTTATTGCGCTTGAATTTCACATTTTGAAATGGAACATTATAGAAAACGACCTGACCAGGTGCCTGCCTACAGGGTGAGTCAGAGAGAACGGGCACTTTTTTTGGCGAAAGTGCCACAGAAATATTAGACTTGCATTAAAAATCAACTATAGAGTTACAAAGAACACATATTATTTGGCTTTCATTCAAAAAAAAGAACTTGTGATTCGATCATTACGTCATAAAGTTGCAACCATTTGAGTATGAGTAGAATCCGATATTTTTAAGCCAATCCTTGGAATGGCAATAACCCATAGTATTGTTGGTTGCCTGATTCAGAGATGCTGATCAATGAAACTTGTGAAAAAACTGGAAAGGCACATGAATGTTGGATACAATATCTTAAAATGACTGGAAATAAATAGATTATTAGGTCTTGAAAGCGCTACCATTGATTTGGAGTATGCATGCCTACATCTTTTGTGGTGCTTTTGTAAAAAAAGGTCCCGTTCTTTCTGACTCACCCTGTCTGTATACAGCGGTCAGGTGATATTGTAAATTGTGCGTTTTTATCAGCCATGGGGTAGATAACATGTGGCATCGCTTATGATAACTGCGCTAGGGAAGCATCTGTTTACGAGGCAATTGTTGGTTTGTGGTTTCTATGTATGCCTAATCTATTTTAATACGAGGGTGGGTCAAAAGGAAGACAAATTGGCATTTGGTACTCAGGGTGAGTCAGATACACAAAAACTTTCAAAATGCTCATATTGCTAGAAAGATTATTAAGGCCACTTAAACAAAAACAAAAAAGATTCTCATAGCCCTCCCTCCCTCCTCACCTTCTGGGATAATGTCAACTTTTTTTCAATTAAAAAATATATATTGAGTTTCTAATACTGATATGTTAATGGTTAATAGGCATAACCATAAGCATGATATGATATCAGGTCATCCACTAACAATTTTTTTAAAGTATGGTCGTCCTACTGATAACCAGCATTGAATTTTAGGTTTTCCGACGGCAGTTTTGGGCATCAGGACGTCCGGATTACCACTTAATTTGAACGCTGCTTGACTCCCACCGTGGCAGCTTGGATCCGAGACCCAATGGGGGGAATGACCCCTTTTTGCCTGTCATTATTTGTCCCATATTTCCCCTGTTTGCTTTATTGTTACAAACCACCTTGAGGGGTTAGGCCCAAGGGGTCACAGAGATACTTGTTTTGGTAGGGATGTGTCGCCATCAAAATAAAAATTGACCCAAACATTTACCAATCTTTCGGGGGTAAATGGACCTATATGTTTACCAGTGACGCATAATTTTCCTACTATACATATTTGCCAGATTTTGCTAAAATTCTGTGACCCTATATGGCGGCACAGCCCCGTGACCTCATATCCACTAAGTGCCCACCCCCCCCCCCTTTTTTTTGCTGAGTTTACTGATATAAAAATTAATTAATTAACTTTTTTGTGTTCTTCTCTTTTGTCTTTTCTGAACAGATTGTGGTGTCGGTGCACTTTGTGCTCACGATATTGTAAGTATAAATCATCCAGGATTACAGAGTCCTATAATCAGGGGTATGCCACTGAGCTTGCCGATCGGGTCCACTTTTAAATTGAACTTAGTCAGCATAGAATTGGTGGCGCTATACCGATCAGGCGTGATTGCAGACGTGTGATTGTAGCAGACGACGCAACGCTGGCCACGCGTCTCTCAGACGACCCAATTTGGCAACGGGAGTGCACCATTGTGAATTATTTTTAACAGTCATCGCCCGGTTAACGATAAAAATCCTTCTAATTATGATGTATTTGTCAAAATGATCGGTTTAAAATTCGCGATTACGTGTAATATTCACTACGAATTCAAAAATTAAGATCGCGTGGCCACCGTCGTCTGTTTAAATCTACAGCGCCCCCAAACCTATGCTGACTAACATGCCGTTTAATGCAGTTAAACCTGGTTAAACATTGTTAAACGCGTTAAACGCCGGTCACCGACGCATTCCAGACGATTATCATAATTTATTCAAAAGGACCGTTTTCGCTACGTACGTTAGTATACGACTTTCCTATCCCAAAGTTAATAGTATCCCTGCTATAATTCATTCTCGCAAAGATCCTTGCTATAGTTCAATCATTTCCAAATTGGTGTGACAAGTGATCCTAGCTTATGCGCGACATTATGGCCGAACGCATACGTTTTTTGGGCGCACGCACACGTCACGCATATGATGCACAGTGCGCGGGTTACATTTGCGTCTGGCGGGTAAAGTTTTTTAATCTGACAGTGTAAGGGAATTACTTGCAGGTATTTTGTGGGTTACATGCCCGACTGGCTGGTTGAAAAAAATCTGAAGCTCCAGCCCTGCTTACAATCCTGTGTGTTAGGGTCCAGGAGATGCACTGGTATATAATACTGTAAGCGTGCATGACCGGGGGTGGGGGGGGCCAGTCAGGTATAATGCTGTAATCATCCAAGTGAACGAAAGTGCGGTTTTAAGGTATATTATGTGATCTTTTCCATGGGACGCCCTCAATCCTCGAAAAAAATTGGAAGCAAATTTTCTTGCAGATTTACTTTCCTGATCATAAATCATAAATATATTCCATGTTACAGAGCGATGCGATTCCTAATAACCTCAAAATCATGGTTGAAAGAGTAAATTTAGAGTAAAATTTGAAAAATAGATTGTACCGCTCGGTACAATCTATTTTTCAAACCATGATTTTGAAGTAATTAGGAATCTGCAAGAAAATCTGCTTTCATAGTAAAAATCAATGATAGAGGGCGCTACTTGGAAAGATCACATAATATGCCTTTAAGGGTGCATGACCTGGGGGAACCAGTCAGGTATAATGCTGTAACACTAGAAGCCTATCGCGTCTCAACAATTTCAAATGCGTCTCAACTTCACGTCTCAACAATATTGTTGAGACGCAAAGTTGAGACGCATTTGAAATTGTTGAGACGCGATAGGCTTCTAGTGTAATCATCCAAGTGAACGAAAGTGCGGATTAAGGGTGCTTTTTCTACCACAACACAGGCCCGCCCGCACTAAAGGGTATCAAAATCGCCATTTCAAAAAGTAAGGGTAGCTTGGGTCAATAGTCACATAATACTTAGCCCACAAAGGTTAGGCCTATGAGACAAATTTACTACAACTGAATCACATAATTTACTTCATACATGTTATGCATTCATTTCAGTTTTAAACTAAATTTTAGGACCTATATCCTTTGCTATACAGAGCGGTCCAAAAAAAGGTTTACACTTTTTTAGAGGCAAATTTATCAAAATTGGGGAAACATGTTTAAATTATTTTAAGATATTCCTAATTTAAAATATAAAAACAATTATTAGATGTCTCGTCCAATTTTTAAAAAAATGTACCTTTTTTTGGACTAGTATGATTAGCCGCGCTAAATACAAGTTGCTGAATACACCCACCATATAGGGGAGGCAGTTGCAATTTGTTGATTTTTTTTTTTACTCATCAAGGGTCAAAGTATTCTCATTCTACAGTATTCAATTTGGAGTGGCCCCTATATTATCATTGCATGTCATTTTAAGAAGGGTTAATTTCTTATGGTTTTATAACTCAAATTAAAGCAGCAAACAGTTCTATAGATTAGCTATAATTGTCTAATTAGCATGTCTTCCTGAGGTACATGTATTTGCATTTATATTAAAATATCATTGAATTGGAGGTCATCCCTCACCCTGTAGTGTCTGGATGTAATTAAAAATGCAAGATGGTGAATTAAAAATGTGTATCCTTTTTATTTTGAGTATCTTTTGTTCTATATATATATATATATATATAACAAAGAAGCTGCGTCGGCATTAAATAATATCAAATAAATGAAGTCAAAAGTGAAGAAATGCCGTGATAATATAATTTATTATATATATATAGCATTAGCATGAAGTTTATTTCTTTTAAATCTCAAATGAAAAAGGTGTTTTGGGGAAGGGGCGGGATATGCTCAACAAATGTTTGCAAAATGAAATTTTGAACGTGAAATTATTTTGAACTGGACATATGCATGCAGTTTCATACTTGTATTTTACAACTGTAACCATTTCTATGGGGTTTTTTTAAGATCACACAATTCTAGAAATTATACCTGTTGATAAAAGAGAAAAAAGGTTTGAAAATGGAGATATTTATTTACCAGATGGTTGAAAAGGCAACCCTATTTGAACATCTACATCTACATCTACATCAATACTCGGCAGAATCCATAAGTCAGGATATTAACGCCAAGGCCCCAGTTTCCTTGGGACAATGTGTGTACAGCCACAAACCGGGTTGATCCCCTACTCTTTACGAAGGAATCTGTGACATTTTAACGTGCTCGACTTTTGCTCGTCCGATGCACGAGACCACCATTTATACGTGACTTCTGAACCACAAGGCAATTGAGACTAAGTACCTTGCCCAAGGATTCAAACATGTTGGCCGAAGTGGGGCTCGAACTCACAACCTTTGCATCGTGAGACCGGCGTCTTATCCACTAGACCACACACGCTCCTTATACATTTGTAACATCTTATCCACCAACTGATCCCACCCCTTCTCCGCGGACTGAATCAGTATATTTTATACAGAAAATATGTGTGTTACTACAAATTGTTCCAAAAAAGGTGTACACTTACTCACAGGTGGATTGTGGAGACTTAATATTAAATTTACATATTCTTAAAAATGTTGGTCCTTTATTTAAGGCAGTGGTTCCCAACCTTTGGGGCGCGACCCCAGTTGGGGTCGCGACGCACTTTTTGTGGGGTCGCGGACTAGCCTAATTTAACCAAAAATAAGATGTTATGTTTTTGTACTGTACTGTATAGTTAAAGAAATATCATGGTAGCACATTTCAAAAAGGTTAAAATTTGATGAAATTTGACCATTTTAGCATACAATTTTGGCGCGCTGCGCGCACATTTATCAGGTATAATTATTAGGTATAATAAGACCAAATAATGCATTTGCTTACCAAATTAGTTAAAATTATACCAGATTTGACAGTTTTAGCGTAAAATGGCAAAACAAATTGCGCGCATTTTTCAATTCTTGCCCCCACCTAAATTGTTTCTTGCCCCCTCCCCACCCAATTTATTATGCTGGTGCCGCCACTGGTGACTTTGTTCTGTGAGGGGTCGCGTTCTGATGCTGGTTTCTGAAATGGGGTCACCACCAGAAAAAGGTTGGGAACCACTGATTTAAGGCAAAGATGTAAATGAAAATAAAGCTTAAATTAAGAATTGTACCCTTATGGAAGACTCTGTACATGATTTAACAATTTTAATACCAAGTGTTTGTATTATTTTGTTCTTTCTCTTGCCATCAGCGCGTCGATGTGCACAGATCTACTACCACCGGCATACAGTTATATGAACACAATCATATTACTGGCAGGATTATGGGCCATTGCTACACCAGATTCCAAAGATAGCGTATTAATGGTAAGTTTACACCACACCACCACCCTGGACCGTTTCCAACTTGAGGCTGTTGATTAATGCTCCTTATAACTTTACCCTTGCTGTCGGCTGATATAACATAACTGGATAAGGTTTATCGTGAATCGACAAAAAACCATTGATTATCCTTTTCTGTTGCATTGTGGGATCGCAAAAGTGCAAAATCTGCCCCATTCTGGATCCCACAATGCATCAGAAAAGGATAATAAATGGATTTTTTCCGTTTAGCAATATTAGGCTTATTGCTTAGGTCAACAATAAAAATTGTTGTATTGGCTTAACCCGCCCGATTCTAATTTACCCCATACTTTCTTTTCTTTTCTTTATTTTGCAGGAGATTTTTTTTTAAATACAAAAATACAACAAAACAAACAACAACAAAATCAACAACAAAAATCTTTAGTGCTTCTTATCAAAAAGGAATACAGTTCGCAGCAATTCTGATGATCGCAAACGCCATCACGATATTTTGTGCCTTGTCCGACTCTGCAAGATCAAATTTAGTAATTTATAGTATACAGAGTGGTCCAAAAATGTTAACACTTTTTTAGAGGCAAATTTTATCAAAATTGAGAAAACATGTTTAAATTATTTTAAGGTATTCCTAAACTGAAATATCTTGTTGGTACATGTATATGGTGAAAACGGCGTTGAAATTAAAGCTCAAATTAAGAAATAGCGTCAATTTAAAGATAAATTGTCAAATGGCTCATTCCATATTATGTGACATCCAAGTGAAATTTTCAAAATGGATATTTTCCAACTCTTTCTTCATTTTTAGGTTCTACATTTACCAAAGTCCAATGTAGAACTTTTTATTTTAATGTGACATTTGGTGTAAAATAACCGCACATGTTCAACAGTTGGATGACATTTCCAAAAATCCTGATGCTACATGGACACCATTTCCCATTTCCATATCATTTTCTAATAAATTAGCTTAAGATGTGGGCCAAGTTTCTATACCTCAATTAACTACTTGGAACCACAAATACATGAAAAGAAACCAGATTTGTCTAGGTTGAACATAACTTAACGAACAAGACATCGTAGATTAACTGTTTTATGTAAAAACTCATTGAAAAGTGACTCTTTATTTTGCAATTTGTATAATGAATTTAAATAAAGTACATATCAATATATGTTTGATGTAAAGTACTCTATAAACCATGCACATTGATTACATTATAGTCATAATAAAGTAAGTATATGAAGGATTATTTACCTGTATAATGTTATAAAATGCACTACCGATGCTACATGGACACCGCGTCTTGTAACATTGTTAATAATAAGACTATTCATACTGTTACAATTATTTGAGTGTGAATGGTTTGTCTACTTGTTCATCATATCAAGTAGTTACACAGAGTGAATTGCTTGAAATTTATCTAAACACTGTTCATGTAAAATTTACCTTTTCTGTGTACTTAAGTATTACGATGCTACATGGACACCGTGCCCTAAAATATTTGGAACAGCTTGAACAGGTGCATCTTTTTCAGATCAATAGAGAGGATGTACTATGATGTTAACTTTTTATGTTATAAGCACACGATAAAATTAATAACATGGATTGTAAAACTACAAATTACACAAAAAGATAACCTGCCATGAAGCATAAAACATAATTACCTATGATACACATACACCATTTCTTACAATTACACAATAACAATATACACCATTGATCAAAGAAACTTAAGATGTCCACTGAAACAAACTTCATGCAGTGTTGTTCTTAAAGTACCCTTTGTGATCTTAGTCTCTTTGCTCGTTTCTGATTGAATCATCCTCTATTATTGATAAAGATGATTGAAAAGTTTGATCACTTAAAACGTCAGTTTGCAAAAAAATAATTTAATTGCCATAATGGATTTCTTTGGAAAGGTACTAGTTTTTGAAAATGATGGGTTCCTTGTCTTCATCTCCATAAATTCCAAGACGATAGAACTGTCTTCTGAATTAATGTCAAGAACCTGCAAAGCAAAACAAAATAAACCCTATGGCTTAGTATCTTCATGGAACATTGTGTATTGATATTGGAGTAGATTATTTATTCATGTTGCACTTTTTGTGTTGCAGGAAAATATTTATATTAAAATCATGCTGGAGTATTTTATTTATTATTCATTTAACATGAAAAAGAATAGCAAAGGATAGAGAACTTAAATTATTTACAATTATTTGTTTTATTTATAGTAAATAAAACTAAAATAAGGGAATGTTTATTGTGAATTCAGTGAAATGCTAATGGAAATGGTGTCCATGTAGCATTGTGTATTAATATATTTCATTAGATATACATCTCTCATAATATGCCTTTTTTCTGTAAAGTGTAGTAAAATGTAGGCAATGTTTTGAATGTTTTGGGTGATGGATAATTTTGAATGGGGTAATTGTTTTAGTCTAATTAGGCAAATTTTATGAAATGCTACATGGACATGGTGTCCATGTAGCATCGTATTGGTAAGCTATATTATTAGCATTAAAAGAGCAAAAACTAATTCATTATTAACTTCAAAGTTTTATTAATGATGTGATTCTACAAAAAAATTACAATTTCAACGAACTATAACGATACCCAATGCAAAATATTGCCCATGCTATGCCCTATGCTTCATGGACGCCAAATTATTATGACGTCCGTGACTCAAAATTAATATCATAACATGAAAAGAAATTCTGATTCAGTGTTTCCCTTTCAATAAAAATGCATTAATAAATACAGACATACAAGCAACATCAAGAAATAATTACAAGCGCACTTACCATTCACAAAACTATCCAATGTTTACATTTTGATGCTACATAAAAGTCCCGATGCTACAACGGGACACCAGCGACTGAAACCTTGATAAAACTAGCCCACGTGTGGCAAATTCCAAACAAACCTGATAGCTATTGACCTCTATCCTTACAAAAAGAAATATGGAATGTTTTATTTATCTCCAGGGGGGGATTCCCACAAATTGCATAGGATGTTTATCACGATGCTACATTTTATGGTTAGGACACCATGCACACGGCACGGTATACTTTTTCATGAATATATGGAATGGTCTTCATGAAATTTATTCTCATTTGCAATAGTTTTCAATTGATAAATGCTCTTAATTTTGGAAAATAATTTAAAAATGTATGATAGAGAACTACCCCCATTCAGCAATGAAAACTCCCGATGCTACACGTGTATATTTTGTGGACACCGTGCGTAGCATCGGAAAGGCAATTTTCATGTTGCTTGGGTGAAAAATCAGTCCAGCATGACGAGGTGTTTTGGTCAGTAAACTATGAATACATGCATCTTTTGTTAATCAAATCGCTTTCCAAGCAATTCTATGATAGTTTTGCTTACATAAAACTCATATTATTTGTTGTGTTTTCCATGTCACGTTTTTTAGCAAAAATGGTCTTGGACACCACCTCATTTTTTATTTATTTTTTCTTCAAGGAAGGGTCGATTTTTTTTTTTTTTTCATGGCTCAATACTATAACCTAGTACTGTTTTTGGACACTAAAAAAATTTGATATACACATAGAGTAAAACAGTTTATAAGCTGCCTAAAGTACCAAATTCTGCTATTTTAACAAATGCCCCAACTTCATGGAATGAGCCAAATACAAGTTTGTCCACACGTACATACATGTAAGTTCCATAGAAACTCCCCAAAAAGTACTATTGAGTTGACAATATCCCATAGACTTGCGTAACACGTGGTCAAACTGGTTTTTGACCATTATTCTTAAAACGGTAGCAATTTCTTAATTTATGCTTCATTTTCAACGCCATTAAATGGCGTTTAAAATAATATTAAAACAATTATTAGATGTCTCGTCCATTTCGAGAAATATGCATCTTAACCCTAACCCCCCTGAGTGCTAAAAAATGCTAATCCAAAGTCCCTCTCCAAACGCATGCGCCGTCGGTTTTCGATGACGTAGTCAACCGAGCCTATATAATGAGTGCAGTATACTGCACGAACGTGTAGCTGAGGGCCGTGGCTTAGTGGTTGGAAGGTGGGGCTTGAGAACAGAGGGTCCCCGGATTGAATCCCGGCAGGTTCCCGGAGATTTAGTTGGTGTTTTTTCCTCGAAAATTGTGATCCAGGTCAAAAATCCTAAACCGGGGTTAGGGTTATGGTAACATTTTTTTTGTTTTTTTGTGTTCTATTAACCCTAACCCCCCTGAGTGCTAAAAAATGCTAATCCAAAGTCCCTCTCCAAACGCATGCGCCGTCGGTTTTCGATGACGTAGTCAACCGAGCCTATATAATGAGTGCAGTATACTGCACGAACGTGTAGCTGAGGGCCGTGGCTTAGTGGTTGGAAGGTGGGGCTTGAGAACGGAGGGTCCCCGGATCGAATCCCGGCAGGTTCCCAGAGATTTAGTTGGTGTTTTTTCCTTGAAAATTTTGATCCCGGTCAAAAATCCTAAACCGGGGTTAGGGTTAAAAAGTGTAAACCTTTTTTTAGACCACTCTGAATATATACAATTCAATTTGGGGTTTTTGCCTTATGCTGATGAGGATGTGTGGGCTACATTAGAATGGCAAGCTAAATAGTTCTAGTGCTGTTACTTTTGGTAATGCTGGATTGCTGGTATATTATTCTACCAGCATGTACACACTTAAAAAATCTGTACTTAAAATCAACCCATTTTCAGGGTTAACTACATACCAACTGAAAAGGGGTTAAGTTTTGACTCTGTTTCGAGTCATTTCCTTATTTTTTTGTGTCAAATGACAAAGAATATTACACACACAAAAGCATCAAAAATATCTCGAAAAAGAGTTACATTTAACCTGTTTTCAGTTGGTGTATAGGTTGGGTTATTATTAACTACATATTTCTAAGTGTGTATGATCTTATTCTCTGATAAAGGAAAAGAAGGCTGCAAAATTAAAACTTCATGATATGCTATAATGTGTTTTTATTCTGTTTTTGTTTTAGTTTGTGATCTTCCATGTTGTAAGTTTTGTAATGGACATCATATTCCTGGCTGTTTGGTGGGACAATATAAACTGTGAGTACCAACGAGTTGTATGAAACCGATTAAGGTTTATCAATAATTCCCAGGCATGTATTGATTATCTGTTATAAGGCGATGAAGAAAAAATATCTTGTTTTATGGGCGGATAGACCTGTCAAGTAGGGTCGGTCAGTCGGCTTTTTTTTTTTGCTTTTTGCTTTTTGCTTTTTTCTTTCCTAAAATGTCATCAAATCTGCCCAAATCTGGATTTTTTTTTTTTTTAAATTGTGAAAAAGTATTTTTGACAGATTTCCGGCCAAAAAGCCTGATTTTACATGATTTTTTCTTCTTCTTTCTTGCCATATAAAATAGATCCCTTCCAACAGATAAGGTCGATAGGTCGGATATTTGTTGTTGATTTTTTTATAAATCGCATTCATAAGATGTATAATAGGTGCTAAATAAGATTGGAATGGGAATATTTTACTATTAGATTAGATTACTATAAAAGTGAAGAAACAGTTTCAACAATATTCTGGAAAGCAAATTTGGTACGCAGCCCTCGGGATTAAACTCGGGTCGCCAGACTGGCAGGCCAGTGACTCAACCGTCACACCAAGAGCACTGGGCTGCCCAGACTAAACCATCACACCACAGGCGCTGGTCTGCCCAGTAGACTGGGTACCCACGTCCCTCTATACGGCCGCCATCTTTAAAAATGGCGAACCAAATAAAGGGACTGGGAAAATAGTATGTCCAAAAAGTGTGCGGTTTGTCGTGGAATTCCACGACACATACCAGTATCGAGCATGCGCATTTGTACACAACAACAACAGAAATACCACCTGATTGGTCCAATTCAAAGGCAGTGCATCGAACGATCGTCCCGCTGTGCCACGGGGAGGCAAATCGTGCACCCTATCGCGTCACGCGATGTACAACGCCGCATAAAACTACCGGCGTGATGGTGCGTGAATAAGCTCATTTTTTCACAAATTTATCAGCGCACACTTTTAGAACTGTATTTTTTCCAGTCTTCAAATTTGAGCTCCCTCGCAGGGCCGTGTGAAAAATTGGGAAGACAGGATGATCGAGTCTAGGCTGCCCAGGCTAAAAAGAAATTAAATGTTCAGTGAATATATATACCCATGGGGTATTGCTGCAAGTAGGTGCTGCTCAGCATTCGATTTCCAACATTTTGTTTGTGTAGCAAAAAGTGCAATGCACTTTTAGTTTTGTGTAGCAATGCACAAAATTTGTATAGCACTTTTTTTTCTTGTAATAAAATTAATATTTCTGATAAACTTTGCACGTTCTAGTCTGGCATGTGCTTCAACCATGTTACGCACGTATAACCCGTGACCCGTAAGCTAAATACAGTATACGTGTACACGATCTAGATTTTACAATTTAAACTAACACATATTAGTAATAAAACACAAGGAAATACAGGCATTATTTCGCTCACAAGTCACGATGGATTTCATAATTGTTTACAATATCTTTTTTGATATTTTGATATATGATTCCTTATGTCTGTGGTGCACCGAAATAATGACAACTAGTTTTATTCCAAGTCATTTTTGTTGGTGCCTTTTCGTAACACTCGGCGGCATGGGAACAAGACTAGCATCAAAAGTGACGTCATGATTATAACATGGTCCGACTTGTGCAGAATCCGCCATTTTTTTAGTTTTAAACCGACAGAAAAAATTCTGTGCACGTACGTGTAAAGCAATGAGGTTTTTAACTCTGAAGAAAACGAAATATTAACAGCCGATACTTGAGGATTTATCATATTTTCTTTAGTTATTTGAAGATGAAACTCAATCTTTGTAGGTTTGGCTTTGATGGTACGTGATCAAATATCAAGTAGGGAATCTTTGCATCACACTTTTTGCTGCATATTTGTGCATTTGCATCGCAAGACTTCAAAAGTGTGTCGAATTTTGCGATGCGACACCGGTTAAATCGAACGCTGGTTCTGCTGGTTCTGATTTTGTATGGTGTAGTAGGGATAGGGTTATTATTGATACTTTTATCTTGTATATCTATTGTGTGACTCTTAATATTGGTTGTATAAAGTCAATGGCGGAAAGAGGTTTAAAGCATCTCCTTTATTATTTATTACATCTCTTATCACTACGACTCGTTTCGCCCGAAGACATCCAAAACCACGCCCACTACATAAGAATTAGAGATGTAATAAAGGGAATGCTTTAAACCTCTTTCCGCCATTGACTTTATATATCTATAAAGCAGAGATAGAAATACCCACATGACTTTCCACCCGGGGTTGACTAGGATCTAAACACTTTGAGGACTTAGAATATTTCTATCCCTAGACGGCTCACGTCTATGTTCTCACCTAACTTTTACAAAAGAAATAAATCAGTTGAAAAAGTGGTTCGCGAACCATGGACCTCTGCTTTATAAAGCATGCAAGTCAACCTCTAGACTAGCGAGGTGTGAACTGGCCAAAACATGATTTAATCGCTTTTATTATTTCAAAATAAAGCTATACTACTGTTATATATGATCAGTACATACAATATTATTAATAGAGCTGCGACACACCCCGATCGTCAACCCCGGTGAAAAGTCATGTGGATATTTCCACTACTGCATATCTATAAGTATATATTAACATGTTTTTCTTGTTGTTTTATTTTTCTAGATGGGTATAGACATGGTGTCTGGAAATTCAGTGCAACGTATCCTTTTGTTGTATATAAAGACCTCCCTAAAAGTAACTACATAAAAAAGTAACTGTTGTGTCGAAATGACTAAAATGACAACATCCAAGGATGGGACATATAAAAGGCAAAAGAAACAACACAATAACATGGGGACCGACGTTTCGGAATGATAAAACGATTCCTTTAACTAGGTATAGGACAAGTTAAAAAACACAACTGTCTCTGACCAGCATAGACTAAAAAATGATTGCACTGTAGTACAGAAGTAATGGGAGTAATGTTGTATATGTGTCTATAACGCTACGGGGGAAAACCTGTTCTGTGCACCCGACCGACCCATTTGTTTTCGAATTTTAGATTTTTAAAAACAATTTTCTAAGAGTTAGATACTAAAACAATGGGAATTTGTTAATAAACACCCAACTGACCAACCCTATCTGAGAGATCTGTTTGCCCATAGAACAGTGGTTGGGTTTTTTCATTGCCTAATTCTAAAACTATTGTGCATATTATGGACCCCCCCCCCCCCCCCCAAAAAAAAGGTTTTATGATGGTTCTGCCACTGATCAGTGGGTGAGAGCAAGTCTTGAAAAAGGCCATATAAGCCTTACATATCGTCAGCCTGCTTCGTTAATTGCCTAACTCATTTTTTCTAGTTCTTAGAAAACAACAAAAGTATGAAACCTGCTACCTGTGTACCTGTTACTCATTTTGCATTATTGAATGGATGGCTATTCATTATGTGGAATGTTGACTGTATTGTTGATGCCTCAATTGGCGTGCATGGATGCACTAATCCAAGTCATATAGAAACAGATGAACACAGCCATACAATAATTTGATTAATTCCATGGATTTGTCAATGCAAATTCAATAATGCAAAATGAGTAACATGTTGGAGTGGTCTGGTGGCCCTTTTGCAACCAAAACTTTTCATTTATCAACACTTTTGATTGGTCAATGACTTAGGTATTATAACAGCATTTGCATAATGTAATGAAGTCATGATTTATGCAAAAATCTCAATTTTGCTGAAAAGTGAGTTAGGCAATTATCGAAGCAGGCTGACGATATGCGATGGGAGTGCCAACTTCGTCTTCACCTGCCTGGATGTATCACAAGTGTTTTTGTCCACAATCTGGGAAACAGTGGCATAGCTAAAGGAGGGGGGGGGGGGGCTAGGCCACTGATGTAAAACAATTGACCCTGACTTTTGGTTTGGATATACACTGTTAGCTTGGAATAAATAAGACTATTTTCCATAAGGTTTATCGCGAATCGAAAAAAGCCATTGATTATCCTTTTCTGTTACATTGTGGGATCGCAAAAGTGCAAAATCTGCCCCATTCTGGATCCCACAATGCATCAAAAAAGGATAATCAATGGATTTTTTCCGATTGGCGATGAGGCTTATTGCCACATTCACTTGAAATGCATTGTTGATATTCCTTAACCGACTTTATCTCCCTCCCGCAGTATGGCATTTTTTAATCTTCTCATAAAACCAGTGACTGCAATCATCATAGGTCTGGAGTTCCGCAAGCGCGGCGGCGAGTACAGCATTCCAGGCTTGCCGGGCGGCTCGAACCCAGGAGGCGGCTACGAGAACATTGACCATTCCATACCCACCAACCAGCAGGTCGAGGCCGCTCAGTCGCCGTCGTCGTTGGACAAACCGTACATTCCGCAGTAAACCGTGGCGACATGGTATTGATTATGCAAATAGGGGTTAATCAGGGTCACCTAACCAGTGCATGGTGTAGCGAATATAACATGCTGTTGTTTTAATTTGACCTTTTTTCCCCTGCCCAACTCATTTTAAGCTGCTTTTCAGAATGTAATCATTGAAGTTGGTTCAAACAATGACTCTTGAATTGTATTACACGGTGCAATGTAAAGCTAGCTAATTTGTCACATAACGTTGCATCTCTGTACAGAGTACTATACACAAATGTAAGAAATAAACTCCAAAGTATTGACTGCACTATTCACTAGATTTTGTTAGATCTGAAAATAATTGAAGCACATAAATGTTGGCTTTTACAGCGGAGCTTTATTTTCGCATGCATCTATTTTATCGAGCCTGTTATTTTCTATAACAAATATAATGCACAACAATTATAATGTAAAAACTCTGCAAATCTATTTTAATACATATTTTCACGTAACTTGATAGTGAGGTTTTTCCCATCAACTCACAAAAATTAAAACTGCCTCAAAAATGATTTGCTACGGCCAAGGAAAAAATCTGTTCTGCGGGCCGATCGATCCATATTTGTTTTCAAATTTGAGATTTTGTTGGTTTACAAATTTTACGAATAATATAAATGTTCAAATATTTTTGTGAAAATTTGAAGAGCAAAAAATGCCCGATCGACTGACCCTACCTGAGAGGTCCAAAAAATAGTAGAACAGGATTGTTTTTAGGCGCCTAATGGAAGTGTTGTAGTGATAGGAGATGAACTGTTTGTCCTTTAATAACACTTTCCACACAGCTATTAGTTTTACCATACAAAACATATTTATCAGAAGCCTTTCCCTGACTTTGAAGGTCTATTCGAGGGATTAATTAACCAATACTAGGCATGTTTGTACTTATTGCAATGCATTTCACATGGTGATTTAAAATATGGTAATGAAATTCACACAAAAAATTGACATTTTTTTAACATTTTGTGAAATTGTGGAATGTTGCCAGCCGCGTGGAAAGTGTTAAGGTTTACTGGTTGAGAAAACAGCTGCAGGAAAGTGACGATATTGGACTTGATTCGACTTGGGAATCAATTATTGAATAAGATGGGGTTGTTAATGAATCAATGTTTTACAATACCAAGGGAAAAGGATAGGAGCATGAGTTGATATTGTCCAGCTTGCACAATTGCTTCCCTTAATGTAACGTTTATTGACAATAGTTAATATACCCTGGTGTGAGAAAAAAATTGTTATGTGTTCAGTATTTACGAATTGCATCAAATAGCATCATAAATAGGGTTAGTTGCTAGACAAAAAAACCTTCCATATTCGCCACTCTTGAACACCCCCACCCCTACGATTGTGCTCGATATAAACACAGAAACAATAGATCTTAAAGTGCCAGCTGATGATCAACCTTTGATAAAAATTATCTCCCTATTACATTAACCATTGATGTCAGGGGGTATCACGGGTGCAAACATCTGTCACGTTGAAGGCGATGATTACTGTAGTCCATATTGGGTCAATCGATGCGCATATGAAGTGATCATGAAGTGAAGTTCCCACTCCTTTGAACAACCTTTAAACATATGTTTTCTTGCCTATCCGTTTAGTCTATCCGTTAAAGGTTGCCACTTCTTACAACCTTTAGACCAGGCTTTCTCAACTAGATTTACTAATGCGCCATATTTTAGTAACCAACTTGTTGAAGCTCCACTTGGTCATATATTTTTAGAATTTATAATGGCAAAATTCCCTTTATAACATTAATTTCAAAATATTTTAACATATGTAGGCAGCATAGTAACTAATATTACTCTTTTGAGGGCACATGCGCGCGTAGCGCGAGAAAAATTGCTGTATTTATACATCTGACCGTCATAGGCCTATGAAATCTGGCTATATCATAATATGATTTCTTATTTAAAACAAATTGTAACCACTCTCGCGCCACTTAGGATGCCTTGATGCGCCACAAGTGGCGCGCGCGCGACACCATTTGAGAATGCCTGCTTTAGACATAATGTTATCTTGTCTATCCTTTAGAGGTTGCCACTCCTTGCAGCCTTTAGACACCTGTTTATCTTGCCTATCCGTTTGTCTATCCTTTATATAGAATTATTGCAGGACAAAGTGTACTTTAGGTCCTTGGTATGCATTAATGACATTATTATAATTATATACCGCATACATAGATTCCTGTCATTTGATTGGTTAAAAGTGAGGGGATAATCAAGCTATGCCTTCAATTTCAATGTGACGTCATGAAAAACAACTATGCCCGGGCATAGTCGCGACTATGCCCGGGGCATAGTCTTTTTTGATGACGTCACACCCCATGGTTCGCGAGTCAAGCGATTCACATTCCGCGACAGGGTCCGCAACCCGTTTGAAACATCCGAATCGCCCCGATTGACGAAACATAATAATACGGCGAACAATTTCGTTTTGAACACCCTGTATTTATGTGGTGATGCTGACCTTTGACATTTCGCGTAAACTTTCGTCTGAATTCGCCGGTCTGCTGAAGATTTTGTTTACACTTTTCCATGATCAGTTTCGCATTGTTGTACCGTTTTAAGATGACTAAAACAAACAGCTCTTGTTGCCTTTGTTAATAAAGAAGGTATCAAAGATATGATGGATTCCGCTATAGCCTTAAAATGCAAATTGTCAAGTGAAATCCTGTTAGAATCACTACGGTAAGAATATTATACAAATTTACAGTCACAAAGCTTCCAAATTCGGAAATCAATATTTTTGTCCGATTCTATTTTGGGCAACAGAACGGTGAAGGTTTGGTCTCTTGTACCTTCATTTCATGAAACTTTGGTTGGCCTAAGGAGAAGATGTTGATAGAAAATATTCTTTTAACCAATCAAATGACAACAATCTATATATTTGGTATATAAATCAAATATTGACTGCTTTCATTCGGGTCATGTTCAAATTATAGGCCCTCGGTGATCTCAAAACCCGACTATGCCCCTCGGCTCCGCCTCGGGGCATAGTCTGGTTTTGAGATCACCTTGGGCCTATAATTTGACCATGCCCCTCATAGCAGTCAATATTTGTATACTATATGATTCACTTAATGCTACACTGTACACCAGTATGTATGGCTCATAAGTATAAGAGACTTTAACCCTAACCCGACCAGCCTGGGTTTTTTTTAACAAAAAAGAGGATTTCAGAGAATTTGAACGAATAAATCGCCTCTCAATCCAGGGACCCTCCGCACATCAAGTGTCGGACCCCATAGGCAAGCCATGGCTATCAGCTTCAAGTTCGAGCAGTATATTGCGCTCACTATACAGGGTGAATCAAAAAAAAATTGTGCATGATTTGAAACGGCCATTTGACCTTGACAATTGTTTTTGATTCACCCTGTATAGGCTCGGTCGATTACGTCATGGAAAACCTGTCACACATGCGCCGGGAGATAGGCTGGGTCATGGTATTTTGTGGTATCTGGTAGTGTTAGAGTTAACGTAAAACTTGTACAATGGATGCCGAAGTAATATTTTGTTTTGTCACTCATAAATTATGTACAAGCACCCATGAACATAGAACTGAGATCAATGCAATCATTACTATTTTATTAGAGAAATATTTGCATTGGTCTGATTCCGGGGTGGGGGGGCACTCTTTTTTGGGGTTGGGGTGTGCCGCCCAGGGTCTCAAAAAGGGGGGCTACAGAACTGAACTGAATGGATTTTATGACGAAAAATAGGGTCTTAGGAACTGATTTTTCAAAAAAAGTAGGTCTTGAGAACTGGCCTATAGTTCAATTTTGATTAGCTATATATGCAAATTTTCTATTTTGTTTGGTTTTAGAACGCAAAATTTTCGAAGAATTTGAGCTTTGGAACGCAAAATGTCGCGATTTTTGAATTTTCAATCAAAGTGGGGTCATAAGAACTAATGCAGGCTCAAAAGGAGGGTCATAAGAGCTATCAGCAAAGGGTGAAAAAGGGGTTCTTCAGCGCGGCACATACCTATACCCTTTTCCAATGTCAGTGCCCCCAGCCCCCCGGTACGGATGGGGATGCAAAATATCACTTTGGCGCCTATCGTAAAAGTCTGGTGTCAAAATTTCTTACACGTATGAGCCATATAAACTTGTTTCATCATATTTCACTCTTGCCTGGCTTGGCCCCCTACGGTACACTATTTCTGTAATTGCACTATATGTTAACATGAAATATCTTTAGAAGTGTACATACCATTGTAATAAATCATGAAAATTGACACATAAATTATGTATGTATTATATATATATAAGGTAATATACCAGCCAGGAAAAAAACCTAATTATTTTATGACGTAACCCAGTACTGATTGATAATATGTATAAAGTGTATTGTGTTGATGTTTTGGCTAACAAAAAAGATTGTTTGTTTGTATGAACTTGTCTAAGGCTAAATTTAAAAAAATCATTTGTCTCAAAGCTCCCGCGCGCGTTAGTTTATTGATTCGCATTAGAAAAACAAAAATCTTAAAAAATCTTTTTTTTTCTTTCTTTCTTTTTAAAAACACACCCAAAATGTCAGATTTTTCAGATTTTCATTGATCATATCATTTTAAATACAAAAGGTCACTTTTACAAGTATTTCAAGATTTTATATTTAAAAATTTAAAAATTAAAAAAAACGCATTCCGCATTAGGTTTTGAAAAAACTGAAGAGCTTTCAGCCAAAAGATTTGTTTAATATAGCCTAATCTTATAATCTTCTTGAAATTGAAGAAGAAAAATTCTATAGTCTATTTGGCCATCAGGAGATAGTGACGTAACCGCGTATTCTACTTATTGCAGCACATACACGTGCGCAGGCGTATACACTGAAGTGTTGAAAGACGGGAAATACATGCGCGTCCACACAAAAACTGCGCCTGTTAAGTTGGGTCACTGTCCAGAGGAAGCCAAATAGAGAATCGTTTGATTAAGTGTACTTTTATGGCAAAAGGATGTATATTATATGTACTTTCCTAATGATATACTTCCTTTTAACATGGATTGTGTTAACTTGGTTCAATAATCCTCACTTGGGAAAAGGTTGCAACTTGTAAAGACAATAAAAGTAATATACTGCCTTTTACCACTACATGATTTATGGAGAAAAAAAGCTAACTTTAATCATG
This sequence comes from Ophiura sarsii, assembly GCA_035610835.1. Taxonomy (NCBI): domain Eukaryota; kingdom Metazoa; phylum Echinodermata; class Ophiuroidea; order Amphilepidida; family Ophiuridae; genus Ophiura; species Ophiura sarsii. The sequence goes on along the minus strand of CM069450.1, from coordinate 13,769,296 downwards.
TTAAAAGGAAGTATACTGTTAGAAAACTACATATAAGATACATTCTTTTGCCATAAAAGGGCTGTTTAGGTCCCAGGTATGCATCAAATACACGGTCACATCAAAATGGACATGATGGAGGTTGAGTCAAATCTAACTTATAGGTGTGAGTTGAAAGAGCACATTTTAAGCTTTGAAATGATATCTGGTTGAAGGTAATCAGACTTTGTAATGTAATCACAAGATATGATTTGAGGAGGCATATTTTAGTCTAATATTTTCTTGATCTTAAAAACTGTGTTTGCCGACAACATGTCCTTTTTGATGTGACTGGTGACATATAGAGTTTCATGTCAACCATATGATCCACTGTAGTCTATCAAAGACGTGTTGTATAAATGGGACTTATCATAGTACTTTACTTTTGTAAAAAAAGTGTTTAATTCACAAAGGAATACCAAATTGTAATATTTCAAATTCGAGACTTGAAATATCAACACATTTTTGTAACATTATAAAACATATCCTTGGATATTCTTTTTAACCTTGAATTTATTATTTTTAACAAAAAAGAAATGAGTGGAGTAAACTAACCTGTTTTTCTGTCCAACTAATCCTATTGTAAAAAGGGGAACAGACCTTTTCAGTACTTACAGAACTTGTACTGAAAAATTAAAAGAAAGAAAGAAAAGAAAATATTTGCTGGCAAACAAACAATATTTTTTATAGTCTAGTGATGAATATTCAGGTATAACCACACAATTGAATGTTTGTAGGCTTCCATTTTGTCTGGTAGAGACGTTTAAATAATGATGTTGTGCTAGGTAAAGTAAAGATTGATGATAGTTGGGGAAAACTAGAAAATCAAAGCACTATAACCCTAACTCTACCCCCCACTTTTTTCAGAATTTTTTTCTTCAACCAAGGCTCAAGATAACAGTTTTTTTTACCGGGAGCTACTTTTTTCAAAATTAGCGCCCGGATCATGGGATTTATTGAGAACCAGGAGCCACTTTTAGTCTACCGGGAGCTAACTTTTTATTAAATCATATTGTCAAATCGAAATTCAATGTCTTAGGCAAGCTTACCGTTCATCAACGGGCGCTGGTTTGGACAAAATATCAGCGCTCGGTTGTTTATTTTTCAGCATTACCGGGCGCTATGGCAGGAGGACAGAGGGGTAAAAATCGCCCAGCGCCCGCTTATCTTGAGCCTTGTCTCCAACATGGAAAATCGACCAAAATATCCCCCGATCCCCCCGGGATTTGATCCAGGGACCTCCAGCACATGGAGCTTCCAATCCCCTCTACACCATGGCTTCCAAACACAGTCTGGGCAGTGTATTGCCCAGACTGTATGGAGTGGGTTCATTTTTTCAGCGAAAAACTTCCACGCCGGGTGGTACCAACGTGCCCAATCGTGGTATATTGTGGTATATGGCAGTGTTAGGGTTATGGCACAATAAAAAAGCAAAATTGTTTCATGTAGGTGGCCTGAAAACCTAAATGTGAATTGTGGTTTTGTGGGTTTGTTTCATGTAGGTGGCCTGAAAACCTAAATGTGAATTGTGGTTTTGTGGGTTTGTTTCATGTAGGTGGCCTGAAAACCTAAATGTGAATTGTGGTTTTGTTTGGAGTTGTGATTGTAGCTTAATTCTGCTTCAAGTCTTGTATGTGATGGTGAAATGAACTAGAAATTATTATGGTTTTTTAAAAATAATTATGGAGTGTAAGTCTGAGCCAATTGTGGCTTCATGCAGCATTAACATTTTAGGGGTCAAATTGGGGATGTGCCTGATTTTTTATTTTTTATGTTAACATTGCCTGAAATTAGACATTTCGGACCAATTTTAAGGAGGCGGTCTCGGTTGATTTGACCCCAATTTGGAAACATGTTTTCTCAATGTAATCGTGGACCTATCGCTTAGCGTTATATATAAAATTAAAGCTTAGGTCAAGACCTTTCAGAAAATGTGTGTTATTTTGATCTGGTTGCCATGTTTACCTGGCAATGCCTTTGATTGGCTAATCATGGGAACAAATGTAACTAGAAAACGAAATGTTGCATATACACCATGTATCGATGTATTGGTATATTGCGCATGAAACCATGGATCTGGATTTTTTATACGGTTGCCATGGTAACAGTGAACCGACCAATCAGGTAATTGTGTATCGTAATTCGAATTTGAAAACAGATATTAAAAATCAGGCTCCATGGTTTCATAGCCCCTTGTGTACTTAACATCTGGTCCAAATCCCATGGTTATATGACCTTTCGTTTTCTAGTTATGTTTGTTCCTGTGTAATAGCCAATCAGATGCCTTGCATGGTAACCATGGCAACGAAATCTAAAGCTTTAATTTGATATATAACACTAAGCGGTAGGTCCACGGTAACATGGAGAAAATGTGTTTCCAAATTTGGGTCAAATCAACCTAGACCGCCCCCAAGTAATTTTGATTAACCCTCCCTACCATTGGGAATCATGGGATTGTTTGGTTGATTTTACGCCATATGATATTTTGTAAGATGTGAATGTAAGACTTTGTGTTTTTACTGTTGTACAATTTCTTTTGAAAATGGTTTTAGTAAGTTATGTCCCCTGAATGCGGCCATATGAGGTAGAGGTTCACGTAACAGATTCAATGTTAGAAAGCTTATGTTCAAAGCGTGCATATTTGTATTTTAACTTAACACTGTTTGCCTTCCACTGTGCTGCGATGGCAGTGGATATGGGTATGCATCACAAGATCGCATACCTTGCACACAATTGTATACATACACGATCAAAGATGCATCTCGTTGCCTGAGTGAAAATGCTGCGTCTTCTATGATACTGTGTACTAAATTTGCTGCTTGGAAGAAGGCATAATAAACAAACCATGCTGTAGGGAACCATGCATATATGAATCAGTAAATACTGAATTGTAATAGTTAGCAGCTAAATTAAGCCATGTGTCTGTGGTATTAATTTGATTTGGTTATTTTTATCCCTTTGTAAGAGGTACTACATGTATACAGCAGACTGCGCTTTCAAAGTCAAATCGGCATTTCAGTTGGATGGAGCTTAGATATCACAATTTCACGAAGTATCAAGTTGCCTGTTGTAATTATGTTAGGTTATGTTGTAGAATGTAATTTTAAGTTAGATACAGCTTTAAAGGCATATTATGTGATCTTTTCCAAGTAGCGCCCTCTATCATTAATTTTTACTAAGAAAACAGATTTTCTTGCAGATTTGCATTTTTGATCATGAATCATAAAGATCTTCTAAGTTACAGATCGATACGATTCCTAATTACTTCAAAATCATGGTTTGAAAATAAATTGTACCAAGCGGTACAATCTATTTTTCAAATTTTACTCTAAATTCACTTTAAAACGTATCCCTCTGTAACTTGGAATATATTTATAATTTATGATCAGAAAACTAAATCGGCAAGAAAATCTGATTTCAATTTTTTCGAGGGTTGAGGGCATTTCCTGGAAAAGATCACATACTATGTCTAATGCAGAAACATTTCATGTGTGAAGACTGTGCATACATTGGTATTCATTTGTAAATTTGTGACGATTATGATGTGTATATATCATGTTGGAAGTCTATAAATGATAAGTGTCAGATTTATTGTATAATCATTTTATGTTTCATTGTCGACCATATGTGACCCATCCTATAAAAACAGACCAGTTGTCGGCAAACCTCATTTGCGGAAAATAGCAAAATAAGACACTACAAAATAAAGAAAATAAAACAAATTTATAACCCTTCAAGCTGCAAGCTCAATTCTTTGTTTCGTGTTCAACTTCAGTAAGTAAGGTGTATTTTAAAGATGGAAAACAGCTTTGTGCCATGAATTTTATATCTCATTTTTCATTTATGGAGACTGTTATACAACTGGTCTGTTTAAGTTTGATGGGTCACATTATGTTTATATAGATTTCACCGCTCTTCTTTTTCCTTATCATTTGTCACAATTGATGTAAACAATTCAGGTAATAAACTAACTTATCCCTGAACAGCATGTACCTCTGATTCCATCAAGCTTCTCAGATAACCACCTCTCTCCAACTTCTTACCACCTCACTGCACCCTCACACCACCTTTCCACCCTCCTAGATGAAAGTCATATGCGATCGTTTCCAAGTGACACCCCATCTATCCTTGATATTTACTTTGAGAGCAGATGTGAAAAAGATCATATATTATTATTTTAAGAGATATATTTTCTTAATTGATAGCAAATAGCAATATCCAATGATAGTACCGTTTTAAAATGTATTGACATATCTTCTTTATCGTCCCGTACGGAATAAACCATGTAAAAACATTCTACAACATATTTCACTAGTTATGAGCATAATCAGTTAAAGGACGATAAATGAGCCATTGCCAACATTTAATATAACAATGCTATGATCACGCTTGGTTGCTGTAAAAATTGTTAATTTTCTGCACAGCCAGTATTTCTCGCTCTGGTGAACTTAATACATTTTGTGTGATGACACATCAGCAATGTTAAGCCAAACAAAAAACAACTAGTTTGTTTCCAGTAGTGCGCACACATTTCACCGAGACACTTGATTCTTGTGAATTTGATTTTTTTAATAGAAAAAAAAACGGAAACAAATATTGTTATGGCGCCATCTTTTGTCCAAATTGTGTCCAACATGTTTCATGATGGCAATTTGGCCACATACAGCAAGCAAACACGAAAGTGAAAGTCCGCGGTGAATATCACATTTTAGCGAGCATAAGAGTAACAAAAATGCATAGATTTGACTAAATAAAAAACTATTTTCAAGTGAATCTCCACTATGAATTTTAGGGGGAAAATAAGAATTAAAAAAAACGCATTTCGCATTTAACTTTTCAGGCTTGCTACTGGAAACAACCTTGTTTGGGTTTTTTGCCTTATCTTCCTTTACATAAATGTATATACAGTCATCAAAAAAAATAACTATACAGGTAATAAATGGGCTTCTAACTCTTAAAATATCTATCCTACCTAAAAATATTAAATTATAATGTTGTTGAAAAATTTGTCTTCTTTAATATGAGATATTGCACGCTAGGATCGGGTGATTATTGAGGAAGTGGCACTCAAAAATGTAAGGAGAAGTCCGATTTTCATTTTCACATTTTTATTTTGTACACGCGGACCAAATCTACGGGTATCTTATTGATTACCGGTAGTGCAATTGGACGATGCATGGGCAGGTTGGACAGTCGGCCGCATTGTTCCGATTGATCAAAATGCCACACACACGCTACCTGTCATTCTCTCCCCCGTGTTGAAATGTAAAATGTGAATTTGAAATTGTGACTTTACCTTACATTTTGGATTGTCGCTTCTTAAATATTCAACCGATCCTAGCGTGCAATATCTCATATTAAAGAAGATAAATTTCTCAACAACTTTATGATTCAATATTTCTAGGTAGAATACATATTTTTAGTGTTAAAAGTACATTTATTACCTGTATAGTTACTTTTTTTGATGACAGTACTTCAGAAACCTATTAGCACATGTTCATGTTTTTGCACCAATATTAATAAAGCCTTTTCACAGTGGTCCGATGATCGATCTTTGGACTATCGAATCGCTAAGTGTAAACGAATTCAGCCGTTTCAAAACGTGCTAGAAATTTGATTAATCATCGATCATTGGATTCACACAGAGAAGTGACCCATTTTTGATGATCGATCATCATAATGATATATCTAATATAGATCCTCTGTCCATCGGCTTCCCAAAATGTAAGCTTATTTACAGTCATTTGTAAGAATAATCTTCAAAAAGGACAAAAATTGAGTGGTTTAGCATGTTATAGTTATTAATCTGTCCTAGAAAAGTCGGATCAGTTCCATTCCAAGGTCACATTTGACTCGGTTTTTAAAGAGTGTATACAGAAAGACATAGCTAGTGTGAGATTGGTGTTAAATGTATTGGTGTATATGTAGTCTACATGTGATATGTGAAGAGCTATGTATTGGTGGATTTAGAAGAATCTAGAAGAAAAAAGAGGGATGCTGTTTTGTATAAGTGATTTTTTTTCCACTTCACAGATATTGTTTGGATTTTAGCAAAAGGGGGCAGTTTGCAAGTGTCTACATAGTACAGTGTTATTTTGGCATAATTCTGTTATACCCTTCACACCAACATCGGTTAGTATGTGTCGTTCTTAAAAATCACACACTATGAATACCCCTGTGAAGGGTATAACAGAATTACTCCTGTTATTTTAATGGAATTTGCAGGAGAGTGGGATCCATGCGCAAAAACACTAACACAGCACATTAATCTGTTAAAAGGTATATTATGTGATCTTTCCAGGAAACGCCCTCAACATCGAAAAAAAATAGAAAGCAGATTTTCTTGCAGATTTATATTTTTGATCATAAATCGTACATACATTCCAAGTTACAGGGCGATACGATTCTTAATTACTTCAAAATCATGATTTTAGAGTGAAAATAAACTGTCGGATAACACCGACAGTTTATATTTTCACTCTAAATGCACTCTAAAACCATGATTTTGAGGTAATTAGGAATCGTATCGCTCTGTAACTTGGAATGTATGTATGATTTATGATCAGAAATGTAAATCTGCAAGAAAATCTACTTTCTAAAAAAATAATGAATAGAGGACGCTCTCTGGAAAAGATCACATAATAGGCCTTTAATTAAAATCATTTCACATAGGGTACCAAACAGAGCATCAATGCAATTTCTAAAAAATGGGTTTTCAGTGTTTTCTTTTAATAAACGAGCAATACAGAATAGTGGTTATGTTTATACTTCATTCACTTTTGGAATGCCGTCACAGAATGTATTCTAAGTGATCAGCAAATCGTATGAGCTAGGTTTTTCATGGGGGGGGGGGGATAAAAGGGAACCGACAAGGACTTCCAGGCTGTCAACTTTTGAGAACTGCCGCAGAGTCAGAAATTTAAGGGGGGGTGGGGTGGGGGGGGGGGGGGGGGGATGATGACATGTGTAATGTTTATTTCAATTTATTATGTCACAGGTCACCAAAGAAGATACTGCCAATACATCATTGATCTTTTGTTTGTTCCCTAAATATTAAACATGAAGCAATAAATAATATATGTTTAAAAGATATTGATGTATGTATTTTTGATTGTATACCGATGGTAAAGTTTGCTCATATGTAGTCTACTGGTAGATATCATTTGAATTAAGGCCCTTATGGCTTGCCATATTGGTAGACATCATTTGAATTAAGGCCCTTATGGCTTGCCATATTCAGCCTGTATTTCATTTGTCCGAGAATCTTGAAGTACTCAAAGCGGAAGTATTGAAAGCCATCAGGGTTGAAAAGTCTCAATTGAAGAATAGCGATATATGTGGTATTTATTATAGTCTATTTCAATTTCTCTAGACAGTTATGTAACTTTATTTGGTGCTGTATTTACTTAAAGGTATATTATGTGATCTTTCCATGGAACGCCCTCAACATCAAAAACAAAATTGAAAGCAGATTTTCTTGCAGATTTACATTTCTGATCATAAATCGTACATACATTCCAAGTAACAGGGCGATACGATTCTTAATTACTTCAAAATCATGGTTTTAGAGTGAAAATAAACTGTCGGATATCCGACAACTTATTTTATTCTAGTCTAAATTCACTCTAAAACCATGTTTTTGAGGTAATTAGGAATCGTATCGCTCTGTAACTTGGAATGTATGTACGATTTATGATCAGAAATATAAATCTGCAAGAAAATCTACTTTCTAAAAAAAATCATGAATAGAGGGCGCTCTCTGGAAAAGATCACATAATATGCCTTTAATCACAGGTATTGCTATTATAGTTTGATCAGTTCCAAATTGGCCATGCCTCCTTACAGCAGTAAATGAATACAGAAGGACACAAATGCACGTGAAGGCAACAAGCACACTGTGCATCATATGTGTGACGTGTGCATTCAACTAAAACAGAGTGCGTGTGACCAAAATTGTGCACATAAGCTTGGATTACTTCTGGTCGCGGAGAGATGGAAACTGAATATTTCTCGCCAATTTAGAACTGATTTTACTATAGTCAGTAAACACTGTCTAGAGGAAATGAAATGGACTATAGTTTTGATAATAATTAAACTTTCCCTTGTGGTTGTCGAGAAATTCAAAATAATGTCCTCGCACCAGGATTTGAACCCGGGATACCCCCAAACTCTAAGCAGACACTCTACCCATTGAGCTATTAGGTAGACCATCTAATCATCTAATAATTCTGTAAAATACACAGACTTTATTCATAATTGACCCCTTCTAGTTGGGCGAGTGGAAACGTTGGAGTTATTTACAGTCACTATTTACATACAGTCAATCTGTCACTGTGATAGATAGGTTAAGAACTCTCTCGTTATGCCTCGCCTTTATGCATCCAGGATCTTGAACAATTCAAAGCTTTCATGGTAACGAAGTATTATAAGCCATATTTACAACCTCGTGTGGTGGAAAGGGTCCCATTTTATACGAATAAGTTTTACAAATAAATCCAACGAGCCAAGTCGTGGTTGCGATCGTTGGGGCAGATTGGGGAGCATCCGCACCAGTCTGGTGTTGTGAGTGCCGGATCATTTGTATCATATGTGACATGAGTAAATGAGGCAGAATGCGGCAGTAGCTAATTTGATTTAAGAGCACAAATGTGGGACATGGTCAATATAAGTCAAATTTAGAACAAGTCTTATTTCTGATCTTTGATACATCTTGTATCTAACCAAACACTCAAATTCATTGTCACTTTCGAAACTGCACCTACATCCATTGAAATGACAATAACTCCGCTCCGCAACATCATATCTCAACAATCGAGGTGTCAAAATATGCAGAAAAAAATTATGCACTGGATCATTGGCTTTGATTAATTTATACCCTTTCGGACCGTTAATTATTGGATCATGTGCAAGGTGTTTCGATACTTTTTGTGAGGAGTTTATTTTGAGGACTAATTCATCGTTGTATGATTTACATTGTACCTCTGTTCAAAAGTGGTGTAACTGGTAAGAAATTCCAAAAAACTGATAACTGGTGTCAGATGACACTTATTCACTGTGGCCGTTGTAGATGCATGTATGTACTATTATTGTGCAATTTGTTTTGTGAGGACAATTTACTAGCCGAATAAAATGAGCATATCAGTATTTAAAACATTTTGCTGTGTAGGTGTTATTCTTGTTATGGTTAATGTACCGTACTGACGCGTGTATAGTCCCATACTCGATTTAAGTCCCACTCCCTAATTGAGCTTATATCTCAGACTAGGATGGGCACCCGTCTTAAGTCCCAGGGGTATAAGTACACATGGGCACCCGATTCAAGTCCCACCTCCTAATTTACGTATATTTTGGGGTAAAAAAAGGGTGGAACTATACACGCGTCAGTACGGTAGTACTTTTGTGGATGGGCAGTGAGGGAGTAAAATGTGTGAAATCAGAGATGCCAGTTTTCAGCCTGCTTGGGGGCATTTTAGTCAAATTTTGAGATGTACTGACTGGCACCTCGGTGAAATAAAACCCTCAGAAAAGTGTTTTTAATTGCCTGTATTTTTGATATTCATCTTTGAATACATACTAATAATTCTGATGCACAACCTCTGCGGTCTAGTGGGTTGACTGCCGGCGCGATAACGCAGTGGCGTAGCTATACAGGGTGTATCAAAAAAAACGCAACACTTTTTGTCGCGAGCTCTCCGATTACGGCAAATCACAAATCACACTGAAATTTATATATTCTGTTAGCTGTATTTATTGGCTATCACATAGTCAAATTACAGCGATATCGATTATTGATTCGCTGAGATATCAACGATACACGTAGACAAGTGCAAAACACGTTTTACATCGTTTATCCTGTATGCCTGATTTTCTTGTCAGGTGAATATTAGCAAGACACTTTAATAACTCATTGTACTTAAATAATTGGAATCAAATTCATCATTCTGAAAGAAAATGTCATGTTAATTAAGGTATTAATTTTCTGGCTATTACAGTATCATATCAATATTAATTAAGTCTGGCAATAAATTAGTTGATAGTTAATGACACAACTTGAAAATCCAGATTACAAAGTCTGTTTGCAAATCCTCTCTCTTTTTCTCTCGTTAACGTCATAAATAAAACAGTATGGCACATTATTCAAAAGAATAACAAATGGAATAGTCCACTGAAGGTAGTAATTGTCTTGTATGAATCAGTCGTTGTGAATGGGAATGGGACATTATGGTGCTCCTCGGCCCTCAAAATGCTGCCCTTGTTTTAAGATGCATCGATTATGAACTTTAATTTATGAAAGAACGTACCATATCATACGTTCTTTCATAGCAATCGGTGGTTCAGAACTTAAAAAGGGTGATTGACGTATTCAAATGGTCGAATGATTATCAGATTACACGATTCAATGATTTTATGTACCACCTTACTAAAACAAAGGAAATTAAGATAAACTATTCCAGACATTAAGGTTACATAGTTTTTAAACTGTTAACCCATCGAACAGGAAAATCCAAGTTTTTCGAGCGAACGATGTAAAACGTGTTTTGCACTTCTTTACTGATACCTTTAATATCTCAGCGAATAAATATTCGATATCGTTGTCATTTGACTATGTGATAGCCAATAAGTAGACCTAACAGAATATATAAGTTTTAGAGTGATTTGTCTTTTACTGTGACCGTACAGCTCTCGACAAAAAGTGTTGCGTTCTTTTTGATACACGCTGTAGTTAGGTCCAAAACCTCAATTATGTGACCATTCTCTGGCTAGTAAGGTTTGACGATTGATTTGACTTCTATGGAACTTTGAGAAAAAAATTAGCCTCCATGTCCCTCGCAAAAGAAATCATAGTTTTCACTATCTACTACTAGAGAGTCAGTGGTACCTTATAAAGAGGTCAAAAGGTCAGGTTCAATATAGGTTAATACCTTGACCTTTTTACCCACACAAAATAAAATACCATTTCTGGAAATCCTTGTGGTGATCATATATACGAACAATATGAATTTTTTTTTCTTCAAAATCGAAACAATTTTAAATTTTGACCCCATAAAGGTCAATGACTTTTTTATGGTTTACCCGATAACTCGTTAACCAAACTTCAAAAGTGGGACAAACTATACATTTTCGGAATCCTTGTGCTCAGCTGAACGTGGTATGCTTAGCTTAAAGGCATATTATGTGATTTTTTTCCAGGGGGCGACCTTAACTCATGATTTTTTTTAGAAAGTAGATTTTCTTGCAGATTTACATTTCTGAATTTCTGATCATGAATCATGAACAGAGCGATACGTTTCCTAATTACTTCAAAATCATGGTTTAAAGAGTGAAAATAAACTGTTCTGCTAGCAAGACAGTTTATTTTTTTACTCTAAATTCATTCTAAAACCATGATTTTGAAGTAATAAATTACGGACAGTCCAATCTCAACCGACAGTGCCAATCTCAACCGACAGTGCCAAGTCTTAACCAACATGACACTGATATTGGAGGGGGTGCGGTTGCCAAGAGGGACCGAGTTCGAGGCGTGTTTCATACGGTCTTTGTTAATATCATTCACGCCAGTTTGTGGCGTCAGAGTCTTATGATGACTTACATAACCAGACCAACCGAAAACAAAGTTGTAGTAAAATTATTTTCTATGCTGAGGGATATCATTTCCCAATGTGTGCTAAGCAGTGATAATTTATGTAAAATTAATCACAGCTCACCATTCCTGACCGGTTTTGGCAGTAGTGTTCAATACAAATCAAGGACATCCCATACAAAAACACTTTTTTTCGTTAGGTGTAGTTACTAAGCTAAGGGACGCACCATCAGACTTCAAAGGGGGTAGGAAGTTGGGGTCGGTGGGATTTTATTTTTTGTTGCCGTCAAAGACGGCAAGTTTTGTTTTTTTGCTGATGAAGGTGGCAAAATTGTTGTTTTTAAATATGTGGGAACCTTTATATTGAGTTGGATGGGCCATGGAATTATAAGAAAGAGACTAATAATTCCATGGATGGGCAAAGGTGGTATTTTTTTTTACTCATCAGTGGGTGAAGTTTTGTTTATTTGCATGTATAATACTAGTAGGTGAAGTTTGTTTTTTTACAAAAACTTCCTACCCCCCCCCCCCCTCGAAGTCAAATGGTACGTCCCTAAAAGCATCAAAACTTAAAAAGTATCCAGTCAACGTTTTTATGCATGAGGTGTCATTTTGGAAAGAGGAAATTTGCTCATTTTATGTATTTAAGTGTGATACTGATTACTGATTTTACATTAGCTAACGTGTTAGGTGTATGTACCAAACACTGCATTTGCTATCATCAGTAGATAGCAGTTATGCTATCTTCAGTAGATAGCAGTTCAAAGTCTAATGTGTTACATGCACAAAATACTATTTCAATAGTTCATAACTTAGAAATCATTCAAAGCCCATGATGCAGTGGCTTAGCTAGGATTTTTTCAGGAGGGGCAAGATTTCTGAAATGTTCGTAAAGGTTGCCCCAATTTTTTCCAGTCACGTAAGTGGGGTGGGGGAGGGGGGGAGGGGGTGTGAGGTCAACAAAATTGCACGGTTAAAAACAAATCGCACGGTGTAGACTACATGTACAATTTTGCCTTCTATTTGACTATTTGGGTTACATCAACCCCCACATAAGCAGTGCCCCGCCCGCCACCTCGGTCTTTTTTCTCTTTTTTTCCTATTTCCTTTTTTTTTGTCCTTTTTATTGTCCCCCTTTTTTTATATATATGTTTTATTTTTATTAATTCACCAAGCATGTATTTGGTATCTTCCGAAGATTTATCTCAAATTTTTATCTGCATATCATAGCAGTTGAAGTATGGTATGCATCAAATGCTGTATTTGCTATTTTCAGCATGTTCAGTAGCAGTTAAACCTCGTGTTGTAACATGCATTACGTTGCGTTTGCTTTCTTCAGTAGATATAGCAATGTCTTGTTTGAAATATGTTCCAAATGCTATCTTCAGAATATAGCAAAGTCTTGTATGAAATTCTTCGGTAGATAGCAAAGTCATTTTGAATGCTATCTTCAGTAGATTATAGCCATGTCCTGTTTGAAATAATGTTCCAAATGCTATCTTCAGAATATAGCAAAGTCTTGTTTGAAATTCTTCGGTAGATAGCAAAGTCATGTTTGAATGCTATATTCATTAGATATCAAAGTATCGTTGTTCCAAATGCGCCAAACTGTTTTTGCTATTTCCAGAAGATGGTATATAGTAGTATATTTCCAGAAGATAGTATAAGTAGTGAGCCTAAAACGCTAAATTCACCAAGATTGTTTTTGGTATCTTCCGAAGATATATATCCCAAAATGTCATTAAGTTACATGCACAGCAAACTATTGTTATGCTAGTTGCTATCGTTTGTAGATTTTTGTCACCACTGCCTAACTCCTTTCAATATCTTCAAATTGACCTTTATTTCCCCTCTTTAGCTTTCTTACGATTTCCAAGACTCGTGTAATTATCATAATGATAGAACACTCGTTATGGACGGACACAAGGAAGAGCAAATTATACGATTGTAGTTTTCGGTGGTGGTGCCGAAATGCAAATCGTCGCTATTCTTTCAAAACCTTGTATCTCCATCCAGCCCTTTCAGCATGTATAAAGTAATACTTCCTAGGCGGTGCTGCTCTAAACATTTTAAAGTGACAAAATCACATATATCAAAACCTTGTAAGTTCTCTTGCCCGGAACATGTATAAAGCAACTCTTCCTATGCATAACCGTTGGGTTGTTAGGCTTTATACATGCTGAAGGGCCAGGCGCGTAGCCAGCATTGTCATTCGGGGGGGGGGGGGGGGGGGGGGGGGGGGAAGCATCAATATCGTCCCTAATTTTTTTTTTTATGTCCCTAAATTTTTTTCGTAAAAGGTTGCCCCAATTTTTTTTCTAGTCACTTACCTCGTGAATTTCATGTAAGTGGGGGGGGGGGGGGGGGGGGGGGGGGGGGGGGGAGGTCAAAAAAATTCGCACAGTCCAAAAAAAACGCACAGTAAATGTACTACATGAACAAATTATCGTCCCCATTTCTCTTCTCTTTCCCCTCTCCTTCCCCTTTCCCTTCTCTATCTCCCTCTCCTTCCCCTTTCCCTTCTCTTTCTCCCTCTCCTCCCCCTTTCTCTTCTCTTTCTCCCTCTCCTTCCCCTCTTCTTTCTCTCTTTTCTCCCCCTTTTTCTCGTCCCCATTTTCCGCTTCGCCGTCCCATTTTAGGTGTCCGGGGGGGGGGGGGGGGGGGGCGACTCGCCTCACCGCCCCCCCCCCCCCCCCCTGGCTACGCTACTGTGAAGGGCCGAAAAACATACAAGGTTTTGAAAAAATAGCGACGAAATTGCATCATCACGGGACAAGGTAGGCCTACTATATACTAAAAAGAGTAGACTCCCAAGTCTTGTGTATGCTTTCCGGGGGTGAGATGTGGAGAGTGGTGAGCATGGTGAGGGGATGAGATAATAAAATAAAGTTGATAACTTGAGGGGAATACTGTTCGAGCTGCAAGGTGTGTGGGTTGGGGTGGGGTGTTCTTTTTTTTGGGGGGGGGGGAAGTAGTTTTGTCAATATCTTATAATATTAGACGCTCTGCTGTTAGGCCATGTCTAGGCCTATATTAATATTTCGCAGGTGCTGTGCAAAAACAACTTGTTTTCACCCCATTCCATAATGAGTGGAGTAGATGCTATAGGGGCACCAATGGTGTCCCCTCCTATGAAAAAGAGCATTTATAACAACCTCCTGCAGGCCCACCTACCTTCAGTGCTGAGCAAGGGGGTGTATGCATTCTACCCTGTAATACGGGAGGTTAGACTGAGAATACTTCTGTCCATCAAATTAATAGGGGTGGGATGAGGATGGGGAGCCTTTTCCAAGCGTCTCCGTTCATAGGTGTACAAGCAGTGTTGTTTATCACGGCCTATATTATGCAATGGATTGTTCCAACATATCCGCGAAGTCCTTGAAAGATAATGATAAAACATATTTACACGACGCCTTCTTGCGTATTTAATTATACATATCAATTAAATAATCAGATTACTTCTGTTTGAATAATGTTAGTCGTATCAATACAATGGCTCTATAAAATCGTGATAGCCTATCTATATAGGGCAAGCCTACTCATTCTATCCCAGGGTCCCAGCATATGTGAATACACTCTCAGTAAAAAGGGTTCAATTTGGAACCTGTTTGTCCCCTACTATAAGAATCGATCCTTCAAAAATGGTTCTTACAAAATACCTTGATACCTTGATGCCTCCATCATTTCTGATGATTGGCGACCATAATTTGCACTCTTCTTAGTGTTCTTTCTCCACTTTATTCTATCTTGTGCTGCACGTTTGGCTTGAACGTAGTTGAGACCAGTCCATTCCTTGATCATGTTGATGTTATCAAACCAGTTTTTCTTCTATCTGCCACGTTTTCACTTTCCTTCAACTTTTCCCTCAATGAGGTTGAGAGATAGGGGGCTTCCACTTCCCCTGAGAGTATGGCCAAAATATCTTAGTTTAAGGCTTATAACCTTTCCCAACAGAGTTGTCTATCTGTTTCTAGCTATCCTAGTTTAAGGCTTACAACCTTTCCCAACAGTTGTCTATCTGTTTCCAGCTCTTGCAAAATGCTAACATTTGTTCTTTTCTGCTTCCAGTTGATGTTAAGCATTCTCCTCCATATCCACATTTCAGCTGCCAATATTCTGTTCTCATCTGCTTTGCAAAATAAAAGAACCATAAAAGGTTCTTTAGCACTTCCACGCGGCTCAGTGTTATAGTTTTACCATTTATACAAAACAGATTTTTCAGAAACCTTCCCAATTTTCAACGTCAATCTCAAGGATTACTTAACTAATACTAGGCATGTTTGCACTCACTTCAATGCATTTCTCATGGTGATTCCAAATATGGTAATGAAATTCAATAATATTGATATTTTTGAAACATTTTGTGAAATTTTGGGTTGTCGTCTGCAGACGTAAACGCCTGTCGCGTGGAAAGTGATAAGAACCAAATATGGTTCTAGAACTATTTTTGTTCGTT
Source organism: Ophiura sarsii (assembly GCA_035610835.1). Classification (NCBI taxonomy): domain Eukaryota; kingdom Metazoa; phylum Echinodermata; class Ophiuroidea; order Amphilepidida; family Ophiuridae; genus Ophiura; species Ophiura sarsii. The sequence goes on along the minus strand of CM069450.1, from coordinate 13,753,241 downwards.
GGAGAACCATATAAGAAGTGCCATAGCGGACATAAGCCTAGTTTTAGAAGCCCTTAGCGTCATTCCTGCTGTGAGTGTATGGTCTTTACTTAAATAGCGTTGTTGGTAAAGAAAATGAGAATCAAGTTAATTAATTTAATGTCCACAGTCCCGGGTCAACAGTAGGCCTAGTTAGTAATGCTCTTAAGATTTTTTTTATTATTTCACATTGGATTTTATAGGCACTTGGCTTGACTTGACTTGACTGGACTCGAGCAATGGTTTAGGGCCTAAACTTTAGGCAGTTGACTTTAAGAATGTTATACTTGTGGTGGTTAAGGCAAGGGGGGGGTTGGCTGCTCTTTACTTGACTTATGTTGACTGGACTGTATGAGTGACTTCTCTTGTTAGACCATAGATAATGAAGGTATATATAAAGTATATAATAGGCCTACTAATAGCCAGCCGCGTGGAAAGTGTTAGGGAAATGAATAAGTATAAGTACAAACATGCCTATTGGTTCAGTAATTCTTGAGAAGGACTTTGAAAGTTGGGAAAGGTTTCTGAAAAAATCTGTCTTGTATAAATTATAAAAACTAATAATATCGCCAGTCACGTGAAAGTGTTAGGGAAATGATTTGACTTGATTTAGGCAAATGACTGGACTGGATCGACATCGCTGGGCGTCACTTTCTACTTGACTTATTGTTTTCGACAATTGATATGATTAAGCGTTTTCGGCAATTTGATCGACCAGGCGTGACATGGTTTATGTTATATTTGACTTGGTTTAGGTATAGACTTGACTTGATATTTGCAGCCGGGTATAGGCCACATCCAATTACGTATTTACGCGTTAAGCAGCTGACAAATCGTGTCCTTCATCGTCTGAGGTGGACCGCTATTTCTGCATACCGCCCTCTCTCAATGCGATTGCAAAACCACTGATGTTAGTGTTCCCCTTGAAAACTGGCAGAAATGAACAAGAAGAGTCTTTGAAAATACAAGCATCGCTTAGGGGTTGAATGTGAAATAAAATGCCGGGTAAATAAAAATTAACTTTTCTTACGCCATGGGTATGGGCAGAGAAATATACTAGTCTACACTCTTTAAATGGGCTATTCCAGATAATAATAACAAAATGACGCCCCCCCCCCCCCTATAGAGGACATCGGAATTCCAGATATTTTCCCCACCAAATGTCAATGAATTCCATACCTTTTTGGCACATGTTCTTGGAATTTCAGACTTTTCACAATTTAAACGCCCACCCCCCCCCCCCCCCCCCCCCCCCCCCCCTATAATAGAGGACATCGAAAATACCAGACTTTTTTCCCACCAATTCCATACTTTTTGAAGTTTGATCTGGAATTTCATACTTTGTTTGAAGTTTGATCTGGAATTTCATACTTTTTTAAAGTTTGATCTGGAATTCGATACTTTTTTGAAGTTTGATCTGGAATTCCATATACTTTTCATAGAGGAAGTCATGGAATTCCGGACTAAAAAAAAGAAGAAAAAAATTGTCCTCTATATAATAGGGGGGGGGGGGGGTGGGGGGGGGGTCATTATCTTGAATAGCCCAATGCTAAGTCGTTTTGACTAGATTCCAAGTAAATAAGATCTCACTAGATTTTCTAATCAACCTCAAATTTGCAATATTTTTGAGGTTATTTTTGAGTTTGACTATAACATCTAGTGAGATCTTATTTTACTTGGCATCATTGTCAAAACGACTAGGCATTTTTAAGAGTGTACTGTAAGCATTATCATGATTATAACCAAATATAGATTATACTATATAGCCTCCTGAAGCAAAATAATTAAAGGCATATTATGCGATTTTTTTCTCTCGATGGGACGCCCTCCTTTATTATTATTTTAAAGCAGATTTTCTTGTAGATTTACATTTCTGATCATAATTCAATATATTCTGAGTTACAGTGTGATACGATCCTAATTACTTCAAAATCATGGTTTTAGAGTGAATTTTGAATGAAAATAAACTGTCCTGCTCAGTGTATAGGACAAACTATTTTCAACCTTTTTAAACCATGATTTCGAAGTAATTTGGAATCATATCGCTCTGTACCTCAGAATAGATTTATGACTTATAATCAGAATTGTAAATCTCCCAGAAAATCTGCTTTAAAAAAAATATATCAAGGATAGAGGGCGTCCAATGGAAAAGATCGCATATTATATGCCTTCAGCTTTGCCTTTTTCTTTTCCTTTCATGTTGTCTCTTTCCCTTCCCCTCTTTTTCTCCTTTTCCCTTCTCTTTTCCTTTTCTAGTCGCCTTTCCCTATTTTGTCGCTCAATTTTTAACTGACTGCTACGCCACTGTGCGGGTCATGCCACTTTACCTCCCAATTTGCTCATGATACATAAAACCTGCCTGTATGGAGCCGCGTGTATGGAAGCATTATAAGCAGTGGCGGATACAAGAGGGGCGGAGCCCCCCCCCCCCACCCCCGTAAACATATTACAATGTTGTACCTTTTTTGAAAAGCCCCGCCCCCCAAATGTTATGCGTTTTTATGTGCCAGTTTTTTGATGAAAATATATCGTAACACCCCCCCCCCCCCCCCCCCCCCCCCTCCTTCGGATAAGGCGCCTTTATATCATACGCTCCTTAATATCTGGGTATAGGCGCGTTTACCCCAGATAAGGGACGTCAACCCCAAATAACGCTCCTTATCTATCATGGATAAGGGGCATTATCCCTAGTTAACGCCTATCTGGGATAAGGAGCGTTAACCCCAGATAAGGCGGGCCTTATCTGGGTTTACGTCCCTTATCTGGGGTTAGGCGGTAATGACACACTAATGCTTCTAGGGGTGTGTGTGGAGCTTCATATTAAAACGCATTTTCAAATCTATGAACTTAACTTAGTGAAAGTTTGCTAGTGTCAGGAATTTAGCAAATGGTTCCAAGGAGAGTCTAAACTGTCCCTTATGGAACCTATAGTCAATGGTTTTCCATTAAACCAAAATAAGGTTCTAAAAAGGTTACGAAGAACCCTATTTTGTTCATTAAAAACCCTATTTTGTTCATAAAAACCCTATTTTGTTCATTAGAACCATATTGTGTTCATAAGAGCCTATTGTGTTCATAAAGATTAGAACCATATTGTGTTCATAAAGAACCATAATTATTTTGTTCATATAGAACCATCATTATTTTGTTAATCAAGAACCATAAATATTTTAAGAACCATCATTATTTTGTTCATAAAGAACCAAAGGCCTATGTTGGTTCATAAAGAACCATGATTTGGTTTTTCTATAATATATATTGGGTTCCTCTATTTTTAATAACCATTTTTGCGGGTTCTATTAGTCTATTAGAAGACAAAACGGGTTCTAATTTGAACATGTTTGTCTGAGAGTAAAACAGACTGACGTATAGCCTATAATTATTTTCAGCATTTGCCAGGACTAGGCTCCGCAGGACTATTCACTCAGTACATTGTCAAAATGTTTTGAAACATGCAGACATATACAATTATTTTCAATGTCAGGGCTAAAAGAAGAATAGCAAATTGTTCTGTAACTTGGAATATATTTATGATTTATGATCAGAAAAGTAAATCTGAAATCTGCTTCAATTTTTTTTCTCGAGGATTGAGGGCGTCCCATGGAAAAGATCACAAACTAAAACTTGATATTTATCATTGGACACTGGACCTATATCAAACAAAAGTGAAGAACCATGCAACGTGGCGCCTAATTAGCGGCGCTCTATTGCAACTATACGAAACCTATTAAATAATTGTCTTAATTGGTTTGTTCTGCCCCATCCGGTTGACTTCCGTGTGGAAGTCTAAATTGCTACTTACTCTCATCCCATTTTAATTTTTATATACTAAAGATTAAAACAGTTAGGCTTTTAATTGATGCCAATGAACAAAGCGTTCTCTAACGGTTTTCATATCACACCTTGGAAATTAATAATTTCCATGTATGTTCAATAGGGTTCAAACGTTTTTTACCGTTGACAAATGCGCACTCAATTATACTTTGAATTAAAAAAAAAATGGTAGGCTATGGCCAGTTTGAGAAATATTTTGACCTTTTACATTTTACGGCTATTAAATTATTACTTATTTTATGTTTGCCTTTAAAAGTGGTCCTTATATAAAGTCCTTTTTATCATTTATCTTGATAAAAGAAAATTGCTAATGGGAGGACAAAATGTAGGGGACAAATGAGCCTCAAATATAAAAGTTTTATTCCGAGTTATTTAACTACTTTCTGTCCCTTTCGTAGTCCCTTTTCTAAAAAAAACCCCATA